>OY992892.1:51441784-51549284 GCA_963921405.1 Cepaea hortensis | reverse complement strand
TCTGCGCCGTGTTGGATGCAGTTGTGCAGAACATGAGCAGAACATCCAACGCCTACTAATGGCTTGCTCAAGGCTTCCTTCAAATGCGAGAACACATTTTTACCTTCTGTTCTGTTAATGCCTCCAAAATTCGCATTACCATTGTCACCAGCAAAAGCAGCACATTTGGAGTACAAATCATGTTTTTGGAGTGTTCTCAAAATATACCGTGATATAGTTTCTGAGGTTTCATTTGGTGTGTTGTCTAACTCGAGAATCTTAGTTTGGATTCCACCTACATTCCAGTCATAGTATTGAACAATGATCGGAAATATTTTCTGCGAACTGTGATTGCTAGCATCTGTCAAAAGACTGAAACATGAAATACCACTTAAAGATTTATCCAATTGATCAACAGTGTGGAGGACAATCATCTGGTTTATTATTGCTTCAGTCTTTGTTTTTGCAGAAGCAATATTGTTAGCAATTTCCGAATCTTCAAATAATGTGTGCATCAAACCAGCTGTGCAGGTCATGAGTTGTAAGACTGATGATGACAAACTGTATGAAAAACCAAAGTTACTTCAACCGCATGCGCTTTCAGCAACACATTTGAGTACTTAGGCTGAAAAAAAAGACGTCAATTTGTTAGATGACGCGGTCACTTTGATTACGTTTCTATGTCTCCCATTGTCAACATGGCGCTCCAAGTCAGTAGTTCCTTTGTTGGCAACGGACAAGTAACTATCGCAAAGCATACACTTTGTCTCATTCTCGTTCCGTCCTTCAGCGAAGCATGGAAACTTATTTTTCATAGTGTTCGAGAATTTGCATTTTCTCTTTGTAAAAGCCATTTTTCATAAACATAGACGGCAAACATTACAAATCAAAAAAAAAAAAAAAAAACAATTTTAAGTTGCGTCTCTGCTACCGGAACCGGAAATAACATGAACATTTTGACCATAAAGAATACAGCATTGTTAGTGTTGCCGAATAGAGCAACAGGTAGATTCAAATTATACAAATAATTGGTGTTTCACATTTGGTATAAATAGGAAAATTAAATAAATATTAATAAGCAATGGGTTTTAATAAACAATGTAAACACACGGTAGAGTGTAGATACTTTGTAAGTTGTAACAACAATACTTAAAAAATGATAACATAAAGCTGTATATATGATTCTGTTCAAGCTGACATCTACTTATATTTATGTTCATTTCGCCGTAAAGAAACAACATAACGCTTCAGATTTAGATTATTATTATTATTATTTTTTTTTTTTTTGAGATTGGCTAGATTATGTTCTATTGTTAGTATCTCTTGTGAATAGCTGTGCTATTCTTTCGTCATGTAATGCGAAGAGATACTAATCTAGGTCCCTAGCGAAGATAAGGCATCATCATTCTGTAGCAATTTCTATGTTGAACATTGATCTTATCACGACCTGTCAGAACCTTTCTCGTTCCTCTGCAGTTTTCCTGTCTCATGCGTTATTATGTCCGATGTGTCTGCATTGTCATGAGTCTATTTCCTTTCTGGACAATCTCTGTCTCTGTCTCTGTCTCTGTCTGTCTGTCTGTTTGTCTGTCTGTCTGTCTGTCTGTCTGTCTGTCTGTCTGTCTGTCTGTCTGTCTGTCTGTCTGTCTGTCTGTCTGTCTATCTCTCTCTCTCTCTCTCTCTCTCTCTCTCTCTCTCTCTCTCTCTCTCTCTCACTCTCTTCTTGGAACTATGCCTTCTATCACTGTTATTACCATATCACCGACGCGTTGAATATGGCCAAAGTATATCATTATGCTGTTTGCGATCAGTTTTCCTCGATGTTCAGATCTTCTAAGATAATTTTATAGATTTAAATTAAACTATATAATATATATTTTGTTTATATTTATATAAAAATAGTTTTCATCTGTTTGGTCCACGATATTTAAGATCGTTTACGTGACAGGTTAAAAAGCCGTGATGTTCTTTATCGGTGATCGTGAAATGACCTATGTCTCATTTGTATATTGCCACATTAAAGAACCATGTTAACAAGTAACTTGAAGTAGTTTGTTCGCGTTATGCCATATGTTTTTAACACTGGTTAATCGATGTGGCCAGTGAAGGTCCGACGTTTTTGCCACAGTCATCGCTGTGACTGATTATGGAATCACGATATTCACAGCTAGTGACATCTTCAATACCTTCACTGTTGATTGTGATTTTGTTGATTGTCATGTAGTTATAAAAAGCGTGCTGAAATGCTTGCTACATAGAACCTGTACTTTTGTATGAGTGTGAAGCAGTACAATGAGCATACAAGCTGAAAAACATCTAATGGCAGTGGAAATGTGGTTTCTGAGGAAAATGCAATAAATACCATGGACAGACATAAAGAAAATAATGAGCAAGTCCTTCAAGAAGCATATTAAAACTGTAAACTGATTAAAGAAATTATACTAGACAGTCACCATATGTGGACACGTCATGAGAAGAAATAAACTAGATAACTTGGTGACAACTGGCAAGATTGAGCGGAAAAGAATGAGGGGAAAGCAGAGAAGTGAATAGCTGGATGGCTTGACCACGTGGTGTAGTCAAGACAAGAACAGGGAGCATATCCACGACTTTGGTGCTCGTGTGAGATGGCGAAACGCTTCTCGGCATGGCACATGATGATGCATGTTGTCAGTGGAAATTATTATTTTCAAGTACGTAAAATAATTCTCTTCCCTACTACGTCTCTTGACAGACAGTATCAAATCCTAAACACCATTTGAGAGATGCTATGTGTAATCTGCGTATCTGAGTTTTGGGATTTCCCAATATTATTATGAATTGACTAAAATTGTCTCATCATCATCATCATCATCATCATCATCATCATCATCATCATCATCATCATCATCATCATCATCATCATCATCATCATCATCATCATCATCATCATTCACTGTTGTCGTCAAGCGGCGTTGGGAGGAGTAATTGGCGTTCCTGCACCCTATGGGCGACACTCGATAGTGTCATTTATTGTGATTGTACAATGTCTTTGATGTCAATCCGTTTTCTTCTATGGCGTCTCCTTGCTCTCGTAACTGTCGCTAGTCTCATTATTTTTGACGTTTCTGATTACATTTTTGTCTGCATACATGTTGAACAGGTGTAGGGAGAAAATGCAATCCTGTCCTACTCGCCTTTGCACCTCACACCAGTGCGATATTTCACCTGGGTTCCCGGTGTGATCGTAATCAGCTTGATTGTAGAAATATTGGTGTAGGAGTGGAGATTTGCTCAACATCATACACAGAAATCATGTACTAGCGGAGTTACTTACCCATGTCTTACCGGGACCAGGCATGCTCTGAGAAAATAGATCAATACAGGTGATATCCGACGTAAAGAATTCTTCCTCCTCCCCTCCCTCCTCCTGCATGCTCTTTCTTCTTCTCCGTCCTCTTCCGCCATCTCCTACACTATTTGTACCTCCGCCATTTCTTCTCTTGCCTCTTCCTCTGCCTTTTCATCCGCCGCTTCTTCCGACTTCCCGACCTCTTACCTCCTTTCTTCTTCCTTTTCCCTTGTTCCTTCTTATTCTTCTTCTTCCTCTTCTTCCTCTTCTTCTTCTTGCTTTTATTTCTTCATGTTCACACCAATAGACAAGTTATCGTGTTGCAGTCAGCAGTTTATTTATTTATTTATTTATTTATTTATTTATTTATTTATTTATTTATTTATTTATTTATTTTGAGCTCCTCTTTTGTCCCATACGGTTTTTACTACAGCGCCGTCTCATTGTGTCAGCATTTCTTTTTCAGCTGATTGTACTGTTGCCAACCCCGGCGAAGATGCTCACACTTCCTGCACGAGCGTAGTGGTGAGTCGTTAAGAGAGGCGCCTGTGCGTATACTTGTACAGTCTAATTTGCCCTGTTCGTAACCTTAAAACGATGACCGACCATGCTGGTCAAGAGATTTATAGTCGCTGTTGATTTGGTTCTGGTAGTCCAGATTACATTTTTGTTTCATTGTGTCTAAGTTGCCGGCTTCCTGGCCTAGAGGTTAGCGACTTTTCTCCGTAATCTCGTATACTCTCGTAGGTAACGTGACGACGGTGAGAATCAGCAGTGGTTCGAATCGCGTCGGTAACTTACGGGGTATGTGAGCCGGCCGTTCAGACAGCAATGGCAAACTACTGAGCGTAATCTTGCCAAGAAATTAACAATCAGCTGAAAGATGCTGATATTGACAGCAATGTCCTGTAAAGGATATGCAAACAATTAAATGTGTCTAAGTTCGTTTTCTTCCTGTTCACGTCCTCCACCTTCCACGGGAAGATTATCTGTCTTCACATTTCCGGGTACACCACAGTGGGGTGGTACTCACTAAATTATAATTCGTTTTCTAGCAACTAGCTTGCTAAGTACAAGTCACGGGTACGTAAGGAATGAATAACACTCTTCCTAAAAACATATCTGCAAAAGTTGTACAGACGTAAAGGATGTACAATATATTCCCAGAAGATAAATTCACAAAAGTGTTATCTGATATTGAGAAACTAAAAACAAACTCTCTGATAATAGATACACGAGGGCATTTTTTTAAATATTTTGGTCCACCTTTCGCTGGCTTTAAACTCAAGCATAGTCCATACACATGCTAATATTCTAGTACATCGGACTGACTTTTTCGTGTGGATTAGTTTTCCCTATTACCAGTGTCCATCGTCATTAGACGTACCCACTCCGAATTCTGAGGTACTTGCAATTTACGTCCTAAGCCAAGGACGAGAAATCGACATGTTACTCCAGCTGACCCTGGTACGTGCTGAACCCGCTACTTCGGCATCACAACAGTGGAAGTTTAAGAGCGTGTGCTCTTATCTATTCGGCCATGCTGACCGCCAAAAAGACAATGCCCGACTAGAGAATAAACGACATGCTCCCAGTTGACCATTAAATTGGCGATACCCGACTAGAGAATAAACGACATGCTCCCAGTAGACTACCAAATAGGCAATACCCGACTAGAGAATAAACGACATGCTCCCAGTAGACCACCAAATAGGCAATACCCGACAAGAGAATAAACGACATGCTCCCAGTAGACCACCAAATAGGCGATACCCGACTAGAGAATAAACGACATGCTCCCAGTAGACCACCAAATAGGCAATACCCGACTAGAGAATAAACGACATGCTCCCAGTAGACCACCAAATAGGCGATACCCGACTAGAGAATAAACGACATGCTCCCAGTAGACCACCAAATAGGCAATACCCGACTAGAGAATAAACGACATGCTCCCAGTAGACTACCAAATAGGCAATACCCGACTAGAGAATAAACGACATGCTCCCAGTAGACCACCAAATAGGCAATACCCGACTAGAGAATAAACGACATGCTCCCAGTAGACCACCAAATAGGCGATACCCGACAAGAGAATAAACGACATGCTCCCAGTAGACTACCAAATAGGCAATACCCGACTAGAGAATAAACGACATGCTCCCAGTAGACCACCAAATAGGCAATACCCGACTAGAGAATAAACGACATGCTCCCAGTAGACCACCAAATAGTGGTAGTTGACATGTACAGCGCAAAAGCCAGGTGCATTATACCTCTTAACGTATAGTGTGAAACACACGACTGGACCGTCGTTTGTGGGCAGGAGAGCTACGGTACTAACTCTTACTTGCCATGATATTTACCTAAGTGTGGTACAGCATTCTATATTTCTTTGAGTTTTCATAGCAATTTAAAGCACTAAGCCCGAGAGAACACCAATATGGTGGATATAAATGAACGAATCTGGTTTAAGAAAAGCCAACCTACTTTCGTGTTATTGCCCTTGACAGTAAATGCTGATAGCAGCGTCAAAGGATAAGAACAATGAAAATGTATCAATTGATAGTCAGCTATTGTGAAAAGAAAGTTGGGATTCTATTCTGTCGAATTCTTTTTGCAGCGAGGCAACAGGTTAGGATTGTGATATGCAGTCAGATATTTAGAGCGGAATATTGATGATATTGTCGGATGATATTTAGAGCGGAATATTGATGATATTGTCGGATGATATTTAGAGCGGGATATTGATGATATTGTCGGATCTGTGGCGAAGGGATTACGATCACAATTTGTAATCCCGTATTCTGCGTATGAAACACAGCTGCTGGCGATATGGAAGCAAAACGCTTTGCGTTTGTTTACCTTACAAAGGTATGCGTGCCAGTCGTTCAGAAAGCAATGGCAAACTACTGAACGTAAATTTGCCAAGAAATCACGAACAGCGAAAAGATCTTGTGGTCGACTGCAAAGTCCTGTAAAGGATATGCATCTAACGTTAATATTGATGAACACGGTGGTGTTTATGAGAAGGCATCCAGTGTAAAAATGGAAGCAGAATTCTAGCATGGAGTTTCATCTGTGTGCCTGACTCTGAGGCAATGACAGCTGGGTCTAACAACACTGGTGGCTAGGAGACATTTTACACATACTGGCTAATGTTTAAGGGGCCCACTTCACCATTGTCCCACACGGCACCATTTCCATCAGGAAAGATGACACCCTGACCGGTCCGTCACTGCTCTCAGAGCGCGTGTCTCAAGATCCCTGACAGTTGGCTGTAACACCAATGGCCAACTTATTCAGATATGTCAAAACTTTAAGACTGTAGATGAGCCAGGTGTCCAAAATATGCAGGGTTAGCCTAATGAGGGCGTTGTCTTCAAGCAAATCATCTGTGAGAACACTCAGAACGGATACAGAATTGTTGTTTGACCAACAAGAATGATGATGACCATTCATTTCATCCAGTGGGGTTGAAAGTAAGGAGACGTGAGATCTAAGATGGATGATAAGGCCTAATTTCGCTCGAAATGTTCTTTGACAATGTGGAAAAAGAATGCTTGACGTTTCTGGAGGAGGATTTTCTGCAGTGGTTTTCCTGTTCTGTCTTTTCTTCACAGCTCTTGCAGTCCTGGTTGCCTCACAAGTGACTGCACCCTTGTGTAATGTTGCACGCCACGAATTTTGGTCTCTGGCTGCAGTCTCCCAGGTGTCATGATGAATTCCAAAAGCATTCAGTGAGATTTTCAGAGTGTCTTTAAAGCGTTTCCTCTGGCCGCCTTGGGAGCGTTTACCACAACGCAACTCACCGTAAAAAATTTCGTTTAGAGAGCCTGTGATCTGGCATGCGAGTCAAGTGACCAGCCCAGCGAATCTGATTCTTCATTAGTAGAGTATGGATACTGGGCATGGACGCTCTTTCTAGGACTTCAGTGTCTGGGATCCTGTCTTGCCATTTAATCTTCAGTAACTTCCTAAGGCATACTGTGTGGAAGTGGTTTAATTTCCTAGCGTGTCGCTGATAAACAGTCCAGGTTTCACAAGCATATAGCACTGTGGATAATACAACTCCTTTGTAGACTTTCAGCTTTGTTTGCAGGCTTATTCCATTTCTGTCCCTTACATTCTTGTACAGTCTGCCAAAGGCCGCGATGGCCTTGGAGATTCTTGCATTCACTTCATCATCAATTGTGGCAGCTTGTGACACAGTGCTGCCAAGATAGGTGAATTTGTCCACAACACTTAGTCTATGACCATTCACTTTTATATTCGGCACAGTGTGATTATTCCCTGGATCTGGCTGGTACATAACTACAATCTTCTCCAAATTGATATTGAGCCCAAAGTTGGCACAGGCATGTGAGAAAGCTGAAACATTATGTTGCATGCCCGCCTCTGAGTTGGCGTATAGAGCGCAATCATCAGCACACAGGAACTCTCTGACGGTGTCGCTGTCAATTTTGGCTTTAGCTTTCAGCCTTCTGAGATTGAATAACTTTCCATCCATTCAACATGTCAGATATGATGTATTACAGCAGATTAATCCAAAGCAGAATTAACGCATTTCAGGAGGCTCGGATTTAATATCGCATTTCAAATAACGTATATTATTTCATGACATGGTTTCAATCTCTGTAACATCTTGTCTCAGGGTCTTCGTCTCTCTCAGTTATTTTCTCGGCTTTCTTGTGCTCACGACGTTTCAACACAGATTTTGTAGGGCCATTTCAAATAACGTATATTATTTCATGACATGGTTTCAATCTCTGTAACATCTTGTCTCAGGGTCTTCGTCTCTCTCAGTTCTTTTCTCGGCTTTCTTGTGCTCACGACGTTTCAATACAGATGTGGTAGGGCCATTTGGATTGCGTGAATAGTGTGGCACTACAGTTCTCATTGGTTTTTCTGTTCGACCATGATATTCTTTGCATTCTCCTCAGAAACAACATTTCCATAGGCATTAGATGTTTTTTAGCTTTTCTGCTCACTGTCCACGTAATCCATAGATTACATCCTGATGAGCAAAAGGTTTCGAAATGCATTAACAGTTGTAAAAACAGTTCCAAATGCAGACTGTTACAGTGATCACAGATTAATTACTGGCACATTGAGGGTAAAGTTAAAGAAAGTCAAGTATACAGCAGGAAACCCTAAATATGACTTGTGCAAATTGAAAACTGACAAAGAAATACAAGATAATTTTAACATAGAAGTAAAGAACAAATTTGATTTATTGTCTGATTTAGAGATCCTATTTCAAGATGTAGATGATCAATGGGAAATGCTGAAGAATTCAATCAGTTGTGCAGCAGAAAAAACTATTCCAAAAGTAAAGAAAGTTGGCCGTAAGACATGGATGACTGAAGAAATTTTACAACTAATGGAAACAAGAAGACAGAACAAAAGTAATCCTGCCAAATATGAAGAAATTCACAGAAAAGTCAGAACCTTATGTAAGGAGGCTAAAGAAACATGGCTTGAGAAAAATTGCAGAGAAATTGAAAAACAACACAACAGTAAAAATGCGAAACTAATGCACAAAAGAATTCAGGAGATTACTAATAAAAGAACACGTACATCAGCAGGCTGCCTAAAGACAAAAGATGGAAGAGTCATAATAGAAAAAGATCAGATTTTACATGTATGGTCAGATTACGTGAAAAACCTTTATGACGATAGCAGAGACGAACAATATATTGTTCAAAATAACAATGAAGGGCCAGCAATTTTGAAGATGGAGGTTCAGAATGCTCTTAATCATATGAAATCTGGCAAAACCCCCGGTCCAGACAGCGTCACAACAGAAATGATTAATGCTTTAGAAGAATATGGAATAGATAAAGTTACCAGTCTGCTTAATACAATATATGATACTGGAAACATACCTCATGAGTTATGTAATTCTGTATTTATTGCAATCCCAAAGAAATCAGGAGCCTTGGAATGTGATCAACATCGAACAATTAGTATAATGAGTCACATCACGAAGATTTTGCTAAGAATTATCATGCAAAGAGTTAGGAGGAAAATACAACCTGAAATAGGAGAAGAACAATGTGGGTTTGTAGTAGGCAAGGGTACAGTAAATGCTGTGTATATACTGAGAACCGTAATCGAACGTTCTATAGAAGTAAACAAAGATCTACACCTTTGCTTCATTGACTACACAAAGGCTTTTGATAAAGTGAGACATGTCAACATGATAAGGATGCTTGAAGATCTACAAATTGATGGGAAAGACCTTAGACTTGTAAAAAACATATATTGGAAACAACAAGCTGCCATAAGAGTTGATAATGAAGTAAGCCAATATCAGCCTATTAAGAGAGGTGTGAGACAGGGATGTGTAATGTCTCCAGATCTGTTTTCCCTGTACAGTGAAAATATTTTCAGAAATATTGAAAATATGGAAGGAATCAACATTGGGGGACGATGCATCAATAACATTAGATATGCAGATGATACAGTCTTGATTGCAGACAATGAACAGGACCTGCAAAATTTAGTAGATGCGGTTGTTACACATAGTGAACAACAAGGGTTAGAATTAAATTGTAAAAAGACACAGATTATGGTCGTCACTAAGAAGAACGAAATACCACAGTGTAATATACAAGTAAATGGGAATACTCTTCAACAAGTGAATAGGTACAATTACCTCGGAACAGTAATAACATCTGATGGGAGATGCCTTGAAGAGATTAGAACAAGAATCGCCATGGCAAAAGTAGCCTTTAGCAAGATGAAAAACATACTGACCAATAAAAAGATGTCAATTGAAACGAGAAAAAGAGTGTTGAGATGCTACATAGAACCTGTACTTTTATATGGATGTGAAGCTTGGACAATGAGCAGCCAGGCTGAAAAATATCTGATGGCTGTAGAAATGTGGTTTCTGAGGAAAATGCAAAGAATACCATGGACAGCCAGAAAGACCAATGAACAAGTCCTTCAAGAAACAAATGAAGATCGTAAACTGATCAGAGACATTAGACGTAGACAGTCACAATTTTTTGGGCATGTTATGAGAAGAAATGATTTGGAGAACTTGGTGACAACTGGTAAGATCGAGGGGAACAGACCAAGGGGAAGACCTAGAAACAAGTATCTGGATGGCTTGGCCTTGTGGCATGGTCGAGACAAAAACACGGAACTGATCCACGACTCTATTGATCGAGTGAGATGGCAGAACATGACCGCCCACGCTTACCGGCATGGCACATGATGGATGGATGGATGGTCCACGTCTCAGAACCATACAAAAGTACAGGTTCTGTGTGGCACTTCGACATTTTTTATCTCGATGCAATTGACATCTTGTTACTGATCATTCTGTTTTTCATCTTGCAAACAGCTACGTTCACCATACGATTCCCGTTACAATCTCTTTAAAACATATCCCATAAAATGTTGTGACTGTTCCTAGATGGTTGTACCGATTCACTTGTTTAAGAATATTCCCATTTACTTGTATATTACATTGTAATATTTCTTTCTTTCTAGTGACGACTATAATCTGTATCTTCTTATAATTTAATTATAACCCTAGTTATTCACTGTGTACAATAAGCGCATCTACTAAATTTTAGAGGTCCTGTTAATTGTCTGCAATCAATACTGTATCATCCGCATATCTAATGTTATTGATGTTATGTCTCCCTATTGTGATTCTTCACATATCTTCTAAATTTCTACAAATATGTTCATTGTTTAGGGAAATAAGATCTGTAACATTACACATCCCTGTCACACCCCCCCCCCCCTTTTCCTTTTTTTAGCATTTTCTATTTACAGGACATCGCAGTCAACACCAGCATTTTACTGCTTTTGTTAATGTATTAGCAAGTTTACGTTCAGTAGTTTGCCATTGCATTCTGAACGACTGGCTCCCATACCAACACGTTAAAATCCAGCACGACAAGGTTTGCTGCCAAATCGGTCGCAGCTGTGTTTCGAACGCAGGCTCGAGGGTTTTACGAATCGCGTCCGCAAGACCTTAGCCACGGAGACACACCTCTCTTAATATGTTGATATTAACCAATTTCATTATCAATCTTTATGGCGGCTTGTTGTTTCTAATGTATGTTTTTTACACACCGCCTTCACAATATGTTACTTACAAGATTTTACAGTTTCTCAAATTCTGTTTCGGTGTAGGCTGTTCTGCACTTCATTTCTTCTTATTCTTCTTATCCAAAAAAAAAGAAGATCATAAGCATAATTCATAATTCAGATCATACACAGACACTAAAAATACGCGGTGTTTACTCGCAGTTCTGTGTGGCTGTTGCTGTTTACGCACGCTCATCGGTCGGTTGTTTTCTAATCTCTGTATCAGTTTACGTTCCCAACATTGTGCCAAGATATCTTTTTATGATAAACTCATTTAGCAATTCTAACTTTTAATCTTTTGCATTATCTTAGTACAGATCTATGTTTTGCATTCCTGGTTTCCTCTGGTTTGAAAACGTACATTGCTATCATTTCATCGTTTCCTTGTTTCTATTTTCTTTTACCTCTTTTTGATATTGTAGTTTTCAGTAACGTGTCAACACTCCTCATATTCTCACAACAATTGTAGATTTACGAACAGAAATACGAGGGGGTTTCAGATGAAAACCTTACATGTGTTTTTGTATGTGTGAATATATTCTGGAAAAGTAAAGAACAAATGTATCATTTTTTTGCGTTCAATACAAGTCCTCCAGCGCAAATAAAGCGCTTGGATTCCTGTAGAAAAAAAAAACTATTTTGTTCGCGTGTGTAACATCCAATGCCTCCTGCTGTAGCTCTTCATCAGACCGAAACGTTTTGAAACTTCCTACTCCACTCATGCACGTGCTGGACTGGCAGGCATGCCCACCATACTGGACCTTCATTCGCCGATGAATACCTATAGGTTTCACCCCTTCACTGATCAAACAATGGATAACAGAACACTGCTCCTCTTTGGTGCATGTCAAAAGTGGTGCACAGTGATGTCACCTTCTTAAAATTCTTGGAATCCTTAACAAAGACAGGTTACAAAACAATGACATGGTTAATGTAATTTATATCGCACTTTTAAGATTTTGATTTGATGCTCCCTCGTATTAGACTATGGTTCTCTGTGAAATCTTGGGTATCTTTTATTCGCACCTGGTAGTTACATTTGTTTAATGCAAACAGTATATGATTTATCATCGATAAGTGCATGTAGTGCTGCAGATTTCAGATAAACGTCACCGCCAAGACGGAATATTACGTATGGAAGAAAGCAATAATCTTTATTTTGGGCTCGCTCGCTTTGAACTACTTTCTGTAGTGCACTGGACTGATTTTTGCGTGTAGATTGGCTTTTCCTATTACCAGTGTACTTCGCCATCAGGAGAACCCACTCCGACGTCAGAGGTACTTGTACGAGATGTCTCCAAGTCAAGGAAGAGAAGTCAACATTTAAGTCCGCCTGACTGGTGTAGAGGTTAAACCCGTTACCTCAGCGTCAGTACACCGGATGTTTAAGAACGAGCATCTTATTCATTCGGCCATGCTGTCCTCCTCCACTGTACTGTACTAACGGATGAGTGACCAGGCATCTCTGAATTAGTAATGAGTTGAGTTGAGTCAAGAACCAACATTATTTCACTCACAGCACTCCCATGCGCACTCAGTCACGTTCAACAGCTAGCGAAGAGTTCCAATCATTCTTTGCAATCTGATTATATGTCCGTCTTGCTTTACCTCTGAGTGACGACTGTCGATCAGATCCTCTGACCACCCTTTACTGCCGCATTCGTTCTAGACCAAGACAGTCTATCTGTTCTTCTGGTTTATTCTGGAATCAGTTATAATAGCAGCAGCTATATTTAATAAAACAACAACAAAGAGAAAATTGGATAATTACAATGTCTTTGGTTCAGTACAGTGTCTTTGGTTCAGTACAGTGTCTTTGGTTCAGTACAGTGTTTTAACACTGAGTACACGGGGAAATAGTTGGCCAGCCTTTCCCTCCAATAGAGAGCGTCAAGAGCCTTCGTCGCACTTTGTTCACGAGATTGTCAGTGTATCGCCCTAACCATTACACCACTACTCCTGTTAAGTTTTAACACGAAGTTTTCAGTAGCTCAATGTTTTGTTTCAATATGAGCTGTTCAGCGATGTCCCAAGTGGCAAGCTTGACCTGGACAGAGTGTGACGAAGACAAATGGGAGTTTGTTGTTGTTGTTTTTTTTACTCATTGTCCACCATTCACAGCTATATTCACAAATGATTCTATATACCAGTTGTAACATATGGATGTGAACCATGGACAATTAGAAAACAAGCAAAATGAGTTATGAGGTTTGCCTATTAATATTTGAAATAGTGGAGTGGTGACATGATAGTGTCTTTCAAGCACTAATTATAGTCACATTTCGATACTGACGATATAGCTCTACCTTCTTCACTGTAGTATTTTCTACAATACCTGTCAATGTCCTATTGTGAATAAGAGTTCAGCGGGACTAAGAGATTTATCGTGCTTAAACTATGTGAGGCGGGTCCGTGTGTGCGATTTGTAACCCTTAGAAAATAAACATCATTTGTTCTTCAGACGGAGGCGTAATGAGTTGGTTCCACACGGCGGTCAGTTTAATAATTGTTGACTTCTCGTTCAGAAAGCAATTGCAAACTAATAAACGTTAAATTGTTTAGTGACTCATAAACATCCAGTGGGGTTGAATGCAACGTTCTACACATGCCTTGAAACATTACTTTTGTCAATTATTGTGTAAACAGTCAAGTAACGGACAGTTCTCCACGCCTTATCTGGCTCTTGACAACACAAGACTACAACATCATATTAATAATCTGAGTTCAACCTTCTACAAATACAATATGAGTATAAACACTGTCAAAACCGAAGTAATGCAAGTTAAAAGATCGCCGGGCCCACTAAGTATACAGATAAATAGCACAACTCTGAAACAAGTTAAATAATTTAAATATCTTGGAAGTATGATCTCAGAAGATGGCAGATCCGAATGAGAAATTGAAGTCAGATGTCAAAAAGCTAGTGCGCTTACATATCAACTATCACCCTTACTGAAACATCCATGGATTATACCCATGTCCGCAAAACGACAGATAATAAACAGCATATTATTCACACCAACCCTATGCTACCAATCTCAAACTTCGACGTTATCCAAATCACACTTTCGCAACATCAACACCTGCGAGATGAGATGCCTGAGGAGAGCTGCCAACTTAACAATCCGAGACCGAGTAAGAAATGCTGTTATCAGACAGACAGTGGGATCAACACCTTGTGCCACATTTATTGAAAGACAGAAGATCAAGTGGTTTGGCCATGTCGTTAGAATGCAACACCATCAACTACCATCACTGGCCTTACATCAAAGATCATCTGCGACGAGACCACGAGGACGTCCAAGAAGAAAATGGATTGACGACATCAAAGACATTGTACAATCACACGGAATGATACTATCCAGTGCCGCCCACCGGGCACTGGAGCACACATTATTCTTCACTACGACGCTTGACGGCAGAAGTGGAAGATGATGATGATGATGATGATGATGATGATGATGATGATGATGATGATGATGATGATGATGATGATGATTATGATGATGATGATGATGATGATGATGATGATGATGATGATGATGATGATGATGACAACACACGATACTAGAAAGCAGACCTATCTGAAGTCTTTAAAACAAACAACTATTGTTGCTGAAGCATTGAAAGAGGGGAAGGAACAAACAGACTGTGTGTAAACCTGTTTGTCGTTACTCGTTACAAAACCAGTCCCTCTTTAAACAGGTAAGCATACACAACAGCGCCAACAAAACAACATAAATAAATGTTATTTATAATAACTAGAGGATTAGGCACGTTGGCATGTCTCGCGTGGCAATTTTGTTTTTCTCTCAACGCATGTATCATTTACACAGTTTGGAATATTTGTGCTCGTGAGAAAGATGAACACGGATGACGTTTTGTGGTGAGTGAGCACCCCCACCCCCCCCCCCCCCCCCACACACACACACACGTGCAATACTCTAGCACACTGCATATACTCACACAGAGACACCAATACCTACACACGAACCAAGGAACCTGCCAGAAAATGAACGATTGTTCGAAGACGCAGAAAAAAAAAGAAAAGAGATATATTGTTGCTGAGCAGAAAGAAAGCGGTTGTGTGGGATATCTACGGCTTAACCTGGCTTAACATTTCAGCTTGTGATCAATGCCATGCGGTGATGTGTACAACCATAGTCCTGACCTCTATCGCACTGGGGGTGTCATCCGTGAGAAAACAACATTCTTCTCCTGAAAGGCGTCAAGGTGGCATGGCGATTAATTCCCTTGTTTACAGGACAGTGGCCTGCGTTCAATCCCCAGCGGTGGCAGTAATTTTTTGTATCAAGGATACAGCTACGGGGTCGATCCCGGCTGTTAGCATGGGTTCCGGAATACTTAAAGAAATGTCTGGAAATTATTCGGGAAGGAAAGAGGTGAGCGTGGCCGCCGGGTTTACTTCGCTTGCTATTAAACTTCCAGTGCGCTGACTTCGTGTGATCGCTGGCTTCACCAGCTAGTTAGACTTAAACGTTGACGCCTCGTTCTAAAAGCCACGGCAAGCTATTGAACATAGATATTGCCTAGTAAATCAGCCTGTTGTTGGGGTTGATCCTGACTCCCTGAAAAGGACATGGGACATTCAGGTATTAAAGTTGACTGGGAAGAGAAATGGCCTCCTCAACATGGCATGGGATAACACAGAATATACGAAAACTTAGCACTTCACTCCCCAATTAAAGCTCTACCTATACCTTTTTCATTAATAAAAATTGAATTTGCAGTCGGCCTTGGGACGACGAACGCAACTTGATACATTTAACGTGATGTGAATAGCAGATGTAGGGGGCAGCGGGAGTGAATTTTACACTAGAACTTGCTAGACAACAGGAATGAAGATTACCCTGGAACTTACTAGATAGCGGGAATGAAGTTTACCCTAGAACTTACTAGACAGCGGGAATGAAGTTTACCCTGGAACTTACTAGATACTGGGAATGAAGTTTACACTGGAACTTACTAGACAGCGGGAATGAAGTTTACCCTAGAACTTACTAGACAGCAAGAGTGAAGTTTACCCAGGAACTTACTAGATAGCGGGAATGAAGTTTACCCTGGAACTTACTAGATACTGGGAATGAAGATTACCCTGGAACTTACTAGATAGCGGGAATGAAGTTTACCCTAGAACTTACTAGACAGCGGGAATGAAGTTTACCCTGGAACTTACTAGACAGCAAGAGTGAAGTTTACCTAGGAACTTACTAGACAGCAAGAGTGAAGTTTACCCTGGAACTTACTAGATAGCGGGAATGAAGTTTACCCAGGAACTTACTAGATAGCGGGAATGAAGTTTACCCTGGAACTTACTAGATAGCGGGAATGAAGTTTACCCAGGAACTTACTAGATAGCGGGAATGAAGTTTACCCAGGAACTTACTAGATAGCGGGAATGAAGTTTACCCAGGAACTTACTAGATAGCGGGAATGAAGTTTACCCAGGAACTTACTAGATAGCGGGAATGAAGTTTACCCTGGAACTTACTAGATAGCGGGAATGAAGTTTACCCTGGAACTTACTCGACAGCAGGAGTGAAGTTTACCCTGGAACTTACTAGATAGCGGGAATGAAGTTTACCCAGGAACTTACTAGATAGCGGGAATGAAGTTTACCCAGGAACTTACTAGATAGCGGGAATGAAGTTTACCCTGGAACTTACTAGATAGCGGGAATGAAGTTTACCCAGGAACTTACTAGATAGCGGGAATGAAGTTTACCCTGGAACTTACTAGACAGCAAGAGTGAAGTTTACCCAGGAACTTACTAGACAGCAAGAGTGAAGTTTACCCTGGAACTTACTCGACGGCAGGAGTGAAGTTTACCCTGGAACTTACTAGATAGCGGGAATGAAGTTTACCCAGGAACTTACTAGATAGCGGGAATGAAGTTTACCCAGGAACTTACTAGATAGCGGGAATGAAGTTTACCCTGGAACTTACTAGATAGCGGGAATGAAGTTTACCCTGGAACTTACTAGATAGCGGGAATGAAGTTTACCCTGGAACTTACTAGACAGCGGGAATGAAGTTTACCCTGGAACTTACTAGATAGCGGGAATGAAGTTTACCCAGGAACTTACTAGATAGCGGGAATGAAGTTTACCCAGGAACTTACTAGATAGCGGGAATGAAGTTTACCCTGGAACTTACTAGACAGCAGGAGTGAAGTTTACCCTGGAACTTACTAGATAGCGGGAATGAAGTTTACCCAGGAACTTACTAGATAGCGGGAATGAAGTTTACCCTGGAACTTACTAGATAGCGGGAATGAAGTTTACCCTGGAACTTACTAGATAGCGGGAATGAAGTTTACCCTGGAACTTACTCGACAGCAGGAGTGAAGTTTACCCTGGAACTTACTAGATAGCGGGAATGAAGTTTACCCAGGAACTTACTAGATAGCGGGAATGAAGTTTACCCAGGAACTTACTAGATAGCGGGAATGAAGTTTACCCAGGAACTTACTAGATAGCGGGAATGAAGTTTACCCAGGAACTTACTAGATAGCGGGAATGAAGTTTACCCAGGAACTTACTAGACAGCGGGAATGAAGTTTACCCAGGAACTTACTAGATAGCGGGAATGAAGTTTACCCAGGAACTTACTAGATAGCGGGAATGAAGTTTACCCTGGAACTTACTAGATAGCGGGAATGAAGTTTACCCAGGAACTTACTAGATAGCGGGAATGAAGTTTACCCAGGAACTTACTAGATAGCGGGAATGAAGTTTACCCAGGAACTTACTAGATAGCGGGAATGAAGTTTACCCAGGAACTTACTAGATAGCGGGAATGAAGTTTTCCCAGGAACCTACTAGATAGCGGGAATGAAGTTTTCCCAGGAACTTACTAGACAGCGGGAATGAAGTTTACCCAGGAACTTACTAGATAGCGGGAATGAAGTTTACCCAGGAACTTACTAGATAGCGGGAATGAAGTTTACCCAGGAACTTACTAGATAGCGGGAATGAAGTTTACCCAGGAACTTACTAGATAGCGGGAATGAAGTTTACCCAGGAACTTACTAGATAGCGGGAATGAAGTTTACCCAGGAACTTACTCGACAGCAGGAGTGAAGTTTACCCAGGAACTTACTAGATAGCGGGAATGAAGTTTACCCAGGAACTTACTAGATAGCGGGAATGAAGTTTACCCAGGAACTTACTAGATAGCGGGAATGAAGTTTACCCAGGAACTTACTAGATAGCGGGAATGAAGTTTACCCAGGAACTTACTAGATAGCGGGAATGAAGTTTACCCAGGAACTTACTAGATAGCGGGAATGAAGTTTACCCAGGAACTTACTAGATAGCGGGAATGAAGTTTACCCAGGAACTTACTAGATAGCGGGAATGAAGTTTACCCAGGAACTTACTCGACAGCAGGAGTGAAGTTTACCCAGGAACTTACTAGATAGCGGGAATGAAGTTTACCCAGGAACTTACTAGATAGCGGGAATGAAGTTTACCCAGGAACTTACTAGATAGCGGGAATGAAGTTTACCCAGGAACTTACTAGATAGCGGGAATGAAGTTTACCCAGGAACTTACTAGATAGCGGGAATGAAGTTTACCCAGGAACTTACTAGATAGCGGGAATGAAGTTTACCCAGGAACTTACTAGATAGCGGGAATGAAGTTTACCCAGGAACTTACTAGATAGCGGGAATGAAGTTTACCAAGGAACTTACTAGATAGCGGGAATGAAGTTTACCCAGGAACTTACTCGACAGCAGGAGTGAAGTTTACCCAGGAACTTACTAGATAGCGGGAATGAAGTTTACCCAGGAACTTACTAGATAGCGGGAATGAAGTTTACCCAGGAACTTACTAGATAGCGGGAATGAAGTTTACCCTGGAACTTACTAGACAGCGGGTTAGAAGTTTACACTAGAACTTACTAGACAGGGAGAATGTAAGTAAGTAAGTAAATTAGTCAGTCAGTCAGTCATTCAATCAGTCAGTCAGTCAGTCAATCAGTCAGTCAGTTAGTCATTCAGTCAGTCAGTCAGTCAGTCAGTTAGTTAGTTAGTTAGTTAGTTAGTTAGTTAGTTAGCTGGCTAGTTAGTTAGTTAGTTAGATAGTTAGTTAGTTAGTTAGTTAGTTAGTTGGTTAGTTAGTTAGTTAGTTCGTCGCCACATCATCCTCATTGTACATCGTACCATTCAGTCCATAAGTGCTCGGATTCCCTGCTCAGTAAATCCCGCAGCGTGTAGCGGCTCACGACACCAGTTCTGTTTTGGTTAATTAATCTTCTTTAGCTTCCTGCGTAGTGTTCTTGCTTGGCCACACTCTTTTAACTTGCGGTTCTCGCAGCCTGACCATGGTTGTAGATTCACAGTCATCGCTTGGTTCTCGTAAACAACTTACTTCTCGTAGAGCATTCAGAATGTCTGCCTGGTCCATGGCTCGTCTGCCTTCCACAGTAGCCCTACCTGCAAGCCTGTCAGCCTGCTCATTTCCTTGTACACCCGCATGCCCTGGCACGAAAATGAAACTAATCTTTGCCAACCTAGACCGCTCCAGAGACAGCAACCACTCTCTTTGGACCCACCCCATCTCTATCTTCCTGAGCATACTCATTGAGTCACTAAGGACACATTCCCGATTGAATATCTGTATCTCGAGTCATGTTATTGCTTTACTTACTGCCATGACTTCCATAGTCAGGCTAATTGTGGTCAAAGCAAAAGCACCAGGCTCTTCCTGCACAATTTTCCCTCGGGCCTGAGCCGTAAAGGCCCATGATCTTCTCACTCCTCGAACGACCCACCGATCCGTGTAAGTGACAGCATAATCCTCTAAAGAATTCTCGAAGATCAAAGCTTGAACTTCAGCCTCAACAGCAGCTGGATTTTCTTTTCTGCATTTCCTCTCTAGTTGGATGCACAATGAAAAGGATGTACAGAGCTCTGTTGGCACTTGTACTCACTCCTCGCCAGGTTCTAAGTCCTCAAGAGAACACACCTGCTGAAGGATGTCTTCGGCTTGACCCATCCACGACTTTCCTCTTTTTAACCTGCTGCCCTTTACCTTATTAATCTCGCTATGCAGTGGATGTTGTGTGTTTGCGTTGACTCTGAGGTAGGCACGTACTCGGCAAATTTGTATTCTGTCCCTCATGGTTGGAAAATCGAGAAGGTAGCGCATTGCCCTGCATGCTGTATCTCTTGTACATGCAAGAATAATACACATGGCTTCGTTCTGTATACTTTCCATCCTTTGCATCTGCTTAGGGCTGAGAGTCAAGATGGCCATCGCATACTCCAAAACAGAAAGGACCAGACCCTCGAAAAGAAGACATGGATGGCGCTGCTCACAGTTTGCCGCCGTTATCACCCGCATTGCAGCCAAACCCTGCTTGGCCTTTGTTATCACGAAGTCTATGTGCTCAGTATACGCGAAGCTTCGATCAGATCATATCCCCAGGTAATTCATTGCCTGCGTTCTTTCCACAGTCTCTGAACCCAGATTTACAGTTGGCGTTGGGGTTTTGACAATATGGTAGTTCAACGAGAACCATGTCACTGTTGCCTTGTTGGGTTGAACATTGCCCCAGCTTCAACACATCAAGTGTTTATGCGATTGAGTTCGGTTTGTAGTTCCACAGCAACCTGATCTCTATCCTTAACCTGACGATACACTAAAACATCGTCTGCATATGACAATGTCCTTCCCGGTCCTATGATTTGCTCGCTGGTGATTCTCCCAGTGTAGGCGTTGAACAGGACCGGAGATAATGGACCCTGTGGTAGGCCAGGATATATTGTTGTTGGTTCTGAAGTCCCACTGCCACATCTAATATCTACTTTCCGTTGGAAGATGGCTGCAGCGATCCAACTAAGGAGGGAAGGACTTATCTTGAGTTCAAGATGCAGAACTCTAGTTAGACATCGGGAATGAAGTTTACACTAAAACTTGCTAGACAGGGGGGAATGAAGTTTATACTACAGAACTTGCTAGACAGCGGGAACGAAGTTTACACTAGAACTTACTAGACAGCGGGAATGAAGTTTATACTAAAGAACTTGCTAGACAGCGGGAATAAAGTTTCTACTAGAGAACTTGCTAGACAGCGGGAATAAAGTTTATACTAGAGAACTTGCTAGACAGCGGGAACGAATTTTACACTAGAACTTACTAGACAGCGGGAATTAAATTTATACTAGAGAACTTGCGAGACAGCGGGAATTAAATTTATACTAGAGATCTTGCGAGACAGCGGGAACATGTTAATGTTATATAAGTATTCCGGATTAGAATCTAACACGTGGTGCATTATGAAGTAGACGTGGTCATTGCTCTTTGGGATCGCATATGTATGGTGGAGGAACAGGTAAATCTTAATAGCCTAGAGACAATGGTTCGGCAAGGAGTGACCAGAGGATCTGACCGAAACTATGTACTCCGAGGAAAGGCCTGGCGGAAACATACTCAGACTGCAGTTGGTAGTCACAGTTCACAGTATTCGCTAACTAAAGATGAGGACAAAGCAGGTAACCTAATGTCTCGAGTTTCGTGATGTCGGTTCTTTGCTCAGTCCAACTCACATCAACCCTAAACCATGAACACAACAAATGCAGTGTGGTAGAAACCTGATGTGGGGATTAAAGTGTTAGAACCATCTCATGTATTGTCTCAAAATAACAATGTGGCCTCACTAAAGTGAAAACGTCACAGTTCTGCGTTACAATTGTCCAGTGGGTAATTTATTCTAAAATCAAGAATCTACATCATTGCACTCATGAATTCCCTATCACGTTTCGTCCATTTCTTCTGTAACCAACGAACAGTCCCCATGCTGGTAGTACCAATTGCACCTGGCTGCGATTTCCTCTACGCTTAAACAGTCGCTTAAAAGTCGACAGGGTCGACTTCATTGCACCGGCTTTTTATCCCATATGGCTCAGTCTCTTTTCGCAGCGCGGAAAGCGTCGCACAAAGCACGAACTTCGTAGCTGCAGCGACGACCCACAGGAGTCTCCGAAAAAATGCATTCGTGAACCGAAGAATGCGGTCCGGAAACGAACTCACAACCTTCTGAGCCCGAGTCAAACTGCTTGACCACTTCGCCACGGTGAGTATCTTTCAGGACCTCTCCTACTCCTCCCCTCTACACCAGCCCTCCCCTCCTTCCCCTCATCCGTGATGAGTCAGCCTCTCAAGATGTGGATACTCTATTTTGCTGTACTTTCCACTAGATTCCAGAGAGCTTTCTTTGCCATCATGTGACATCCCGATATTCGTCGGTTGGGGGGGGGGGGGTGTCATGTTTCACCATCTCACATGATCACCACAGTTGTGGATCAACTCTGTGTTCTTGTTCTGATCAAGTCATGCGGCCAATTCATCCAGATATTTACATCTCTGCCTTCCCCCATGTTCTGTTCCCCTCGATCTTACCCGTTATTACCAAGTTCCCTGGTTAATTTCTTCTCATAACGCCCCCAAAAATGTTGACTGTTCACGCCTAATTTTTTCAGTCATTTCACGGTTTTGATTTGCTTCTTGTAGGGCCTGGCCATGACTTTTTCTGTCTGTCCATGGTATTGGTTGCAATTTCCTCAGAAACCACATTTCCAAGAGAGCTTTCACCATATAATAAAATATTCCCATAGAGGATGTAGCAGTCTGTCTATCAGCTTGTTTATTTCGTCATATTCCTGTATGCCTTGAGCCAGATCCATAATATCCTCTTGACCTTAAACTCTTCGAGACAGGCAAGGCACTCCAAGGGGCACATACTCGTTTCTATCTTAAGTAGTATGCTCGGCTAGTCCGTTAAAAAACACATATCGAGCTGCACTACTCTCCGGCCATCGGAGCGCCGCCGTTACAGTCTCCATTTCCATTACCTTAGCGTAAAGGCATAAGGTGCTAGAACGATATTTTTATTGACTAATCGGCACTCGGGGTGGATGGTCTGTATCACACTGACTGCCTTTACTTCCCAAGACATTTCCAGGTGCTCATTATAGACTGGGTTGATCTGAAAACCCAGGCTGTGACTGTGGATTTACCATATATGTGATGAACAAAGTGTTCATAATAAAACACATCCGTGTCTGACGCCTGATGTTACTTGGAACCAGTTTGTCATGCCGACATTTGTTCTTACTGCACATTCACTGTTTTGATACTTAGCCCTAATATTCCCCACCACTTGCCCAATTACACCATATTCTTCGAGCACTTTTTACAACTTATTATGTATTCGGTCAAAGGCTTTTTCTTGAGCTGAAAGACACACTTAGTTTTTATTGTAGTCTATTGATTTTCACTCATCTGTCTCAATTGCAAACATGGCGTCAGTGTACCCTCTTCCTTTTCTAAATCCAAACTGAGTACCACTTAGAAGTGGTTCTATCTTGAATCTTGTTCTCTGTTCCAAAAATGTTCCATACATTGTTCTTTCATGGCTGAGTAAGCGTCTGCCTCTGTATGCATTGCATTCTTGTTTACCACCTTTGTTCTTCCACAAATGAACAATCACAGCTCTTTGCCAGTCTTGCGGTACTCTTCTCTCTTGTCATGCGTGGTTAAATGTTTGTTAATCATTTTCCCTACCTCCTAGCATGTTTTGATGGCTTTAGCTGGAATATTATCAATGCTTGTAGTTTTGTTGTTGAGCTTTGTTTTTTTAACTGTTGTCTGTCACTTCATGTTCTATGATACTTGCTTCATTAAATTCTACACTGGAGGACTGAACTGAATTGTCACTGCATTTGTTGTTTGTGGATTTAATACATTTTAAAAATATGTATCCCATCTTGCTTTCATTGCAGTAGTATTACGTATTTGTTTCCCATTTTCATCTTTTATTGTTTTGGAAGGAGTGAAACACTCATTTCTCATGTGCATGGCTATAATACTTTTGAAGTAACGCCCAGGGTATTTTGTAGAGAGTGCATTTAGAACATTTATGTATTTATTCCAAGATTCTTCTCGTGTCACGTCTGGCCTGCTGGTATAGCGTGTAGTCTTCACCATTTCTTATTTATATCCACCATATTGTTCTTTTTTTCCCTTAAGCTTATGCCCTCTTTTTTTTTTTTATAATTCCACATTATTTTCTAATATTTTTCAGTAGTTTTGCTTCAAAATAACGTCAACTCTTTTCGATGTCTTCCCGGTTCTCTCGTTATTGGTCAATTGCTGTTTCCATCTCTTGTTTTATACTTTGTGTTATCTCTCCATCCTCTTTTTGCTTTGTGATGATTACTTCTGAGGTCGCTGTATGGGGTACTTTTTGGCCAATTGTATATCACAGGTATAACATACCAGAACGAGGGCTGTGTCTATACTTATGCTTGGTATTATTTTACTATCTATTACGATTCTTCCATTCGCAAGTTTAGTTGGTATAAAACCGATTTGCAATTATTGATTATGGCCCTTTCATTTATGAATGACACATTGCCGTCTTGATAGACGCAAGTTTGTAAAATGGAGTTATACGCTTCAAAGCACAATGTCTCGACAAAATATAGAGATAATGTGTTGCCTATGCTGCATGATCCCTATCTCGGCCTGCCTAGTTTATTCCAGAGAAAGGTAATACCAATACGTCTGAAACAAGACAAGCTGCAGAAGCTGCCGGATCAGGGAAGCAATACTCTCACTGTCCGCCTGGTGGAGCTTCGATTCTAGACCAGTTGCAGATTTAGGTTTAGGGTCTTGTCTGCCCTGCCATGACATTTAGTTTTTAAGTTTGCATTTCCTCGTTGTACAATCAGGCTTGTACCCTCCGAGTTTGTGTTCCTCCGCTCGAAGCCGTTGGCAAAATGTGGAGGATCGGGTTTGGTGAGCGCTGACCAATATTAGGCGTTAATAGAAAACAGATGTTACTGTCTACTGTCATACGGTAGTCCAGTCATATCTGATTAAGATCTTACTCTCTTCCAATTATACGTTTGAATTTGACTATGTCTATGTTTAAAGAATATATTTGTTATAAACAGTTCGTGCTCTGCACATAAATTGAACTTGTGACCTCCGATCTGATTATATGCTTTAATGGTGTCACTGTGTGGTCCTAGGTATGTATTCCACGGAAATCGTCTTTTCCCTACTCAACCATTGAAATCTCCCATCATGATTAAGTCATCCGAATTTTGTTTGCTGTGTATTGTGCTGGACGGCTGGTTGTAAAAGTCTTCTTTTTCTTCATCAGTGCTACTATTATTATTACACGGTGCACGAATCTGCAGAATCGTTGCTCTACAACAGAGGTGGGCAAACTTGTTGTGCGTAGGGCCACACTAAAAAATGTAAAGATATTTGGGGGCCACATATGTATTATGCCCACTTTGTTTACAGCAACCTATCACAATAAGTAATTATGAATTATTTATAGGTTATTAAATATTATAAATAACTAATTATTGCAATTTTATTTTACTTATAAATTTATACATTATATTTTAAAATATGGACAAAAACTTTTACTAATTTGTTAACAAGATTTTACAATTTGTTATTATAATTTTTGTTTTAAATTATCTATCAATGGTTTTAATTTAGACACAAACCGACTACATTGTCACTACAATTTTGATTTCTAATGAGATGTATGTGGCAGCTTGCAATTTTGGACAATATTATTGAAATCTGGAGCAAGTTTACTTGTTGAAATTCGCATGACAGCGTGCAATGTGCAGTCCGACAATGAAGACATATTCTTAGATTTGTTGATCTTCAAGCAAGAAAATGCTTTTTCTCAAATATATGTTGATCCAAACAATGATAAAAGTTTACTTGCAAAGTGTTTCAAGTTGGGAAATGATTCTTCTGATAAAGATCCATAGAAATCCAGCAAACCATCTGAGTTGAATTTCTCTTTCAGGTCATAATCTGCTTGTAAGTCAAACAGCTCCAACTGCATGTCCTCTGTGGCTGTTTCAGATTCTGCACTGAAAGGGGAACTGAGAATATTGAACTGTGGCTCTAAGCTCTTAAAATCTTGGAATCTCCTTCCAAATTGTTCAGTCAACGCATCTAATTGGGCTTTGTACTTTTCAGTCATTTTACCAGAAATGGTTTCTTATTTCTGCAAAGGGAAGTGACAAAACCTTTTTTTCACTTGCTTGCCTGGAGAACAGTGAGAGTTTTGCGTGAAATTATTTTACATGTACATACAATTCATGTGCAAACACACCATTGCCCTGGAGATTGACATTCAGTTCATTTAACTTTTCCATAATTTCAATGGCAAACATAACGTCTAACTTCCACTCTTTATAGACAATGTTAGTTTGTTTGATAATGTCTTGTTAAATTGTACTCCTTGAAGACAGCCACTGACTCACGACACAACAAACAAATTGATTTCAATCAATCAAACAGGTGCCGTCTCCGCACTGAAGGTTGGCTGCAATGGATCTCCAACACTGTCTGTCTCTTGCCTTGACTGTACATTCTGTCAGGCTGATGTCTGTCCAACAAGCAGCAGTTAGAATAGATGGCCAGGCATCAGATTGGTTTGACATCAAGCAAGGAGTCCGTCAGGGCTGCTTGCTGTCACCCTATTTGTTTAACCTGTACGCCGAAAATATAATGAGAAATGTAAGAGATTATATAAACAGGGAGCTATATGATGCCCTAAATATCGGCGGTCATGACATACCGGAGATTCGATATGCTGATGATACAGTATTGCTATCCACAACACAGAATGGCATAGGAAACCTAATAGCCTCAACCCAATTGAATAGTGAAAATCACAACTTATATCTTAACATAGCAAAAACAAAGATAATGCATACAGATAAAACTACTATGGAGACAGAAATATACATTAATGGGGAAAAATTGGAGGTGGTGGGAAATTTTGAATATCTTGGGTCAGTGATTACCAACAACGGTGACACAATGAAAGAAATTAAACGGCGACTATCAATTGATCTTCAAAGATTAAAACAGCTGAATAAATTATGGAGTGGAACAGACAGAACTACAAAAATTAGATTTTTAAGAGCATGCATCTTTCTCATTGCAACATACGCCTGTGAGACATGGACACTTACTAAACAAGCTGAACAGCGCATAAACGCCTTTGAATATAAATGTTATAGACGAGTTCTAAGAATATCTTGGGTAAAGAAAAGAACAAATGCATCCATACTTCAAGAGTTGAATATTGAAGACGGTTGGCTATTAAAGACGATAAAACAAAGAAAATTGAAATATTTTGGTCACTTGAAACGTCACGAAAGTTTGGAGAGAACGATAATGGAAGGGTATATGCCTGGGAAGAGAAGAAGAGGAAGGCCAAAGAGAAGATGGGTGCAGGATGTGGCGGATGATCTCCAGATGGGTGTATCAGACGCGGGACATCTTGCTTATGATCGAGAGGTTTTCCGGAAGGTTGTTATGGGAGCGAGGTTCTGCAAAGGACATGCAACTGAATGAATGAATGAATGAATCATGTCTTTTAACGTGGCCAAAATATTTCACTTGTCTCCTCTTTATTTCTTTCATCAACTCTCTCTTCATTCCCAGTTATTCTAGGACCTCTGCATTTGATTGTTTTTGTTTCCATGAAATACGACATATTCGTCTGTATATCCACATCTCCAGGGCTTCTATGCGACTTTCTAGTTGTTTGTTCAATGTCCAGGCGTCCGCGCCATACAGTACCGTTGAATATACGTAGCATTTGACAATTCTCATTTTTAATGCGTTATTAATCTCTCTAGATGTTAATACTGATTTCATGCCGTTGAAAGCATTTTTGGCCAATCCTATTCTCTTTTTTATTTCAATTTCACTTCTGCCATCATCTGTTATTATATGTCCAAGATAAGAGAAACTTGTTACTTGTTCTAGTATCTGCCCGTTTACTGTGATGTTCATTGATGACCTTTCCTTTTCACTGCTAATTATCATAGTTTTTGTTTTTTGGATGTTAATATCTAAGCCACATTCTGCACAGTGCCTGTTTACTTCTTCCACTAGGTCTTGCAACTCTTGCTCACTTTCTTCTAGTAACCCGGTATCGTCAGCATATCTAAAATTGTTTATTATTCTTCCATTGATGCTGAGTCCAGGCATTTCAGCTTGATTAAAAATTCATTCTGTGTATAGGTTGAAGAGGCTACCAACTTTTTTGCTACTAACTTTTATAAAATAGTACTTAGTTATACATTATCATTAAAAGCACGGCATGCATCTTCAATCTTACGTTTTTTGTTTTTTTAGTGACACGCATTGTTTTGATAAAATTCTAACAGTTAGAATATTTAAAAACACTTTAATAAGAAAATGAAACAAAACCTACTTTCCGCTGTGTGTGAAAATAAAATATTTGGAAAACAAGGCGTAAACTCAGAATAAATTTCAGAAATACGAGAGGAAGTCAATACGTAAGTCACAAATGGCTGTTGAAAAATAACCAAATATGATAACAAATTGAAACCAGTTTATATTTACACATACATAGTCCCTGTATTTTTCAACATAATTTCCATCAAGATTGATGCACTCATTCCATCATTTTATCAGTCCTCCCAAACCTGCTTCATAGAACTGCGTGCTCTGTTTTCAAAACCTCGTTTTCACTTCACATTCAACTTCGGCGTCGTTCGCGAAATATCTCCCGAAAGGGTCGGTTTTCAGTGGGTCAAAAATGTGGAAATCGCTAGCGGCTAAGTGGATGTTCCAGTACTTCTCACCTTAGTTGGTTAATTTTCTCCTGAGTTAATCGAGCCGTATGTGGTCCGGCATTGTCATGAAGAAGCAACACTCCTCTAGTCAGCAGTCCTGGTAGTTTTCTTCGAATTGCATCATAAAGCATAGATAGAACTTCACAGTACGATTCATAATTCGCATTGTCACCTTTCTCCTTGAAATTTGTTAATAGCACTCATTGACAATCCCAGAACACTTTCAGCAAAACCGTCTCTGCTGATGGCGTAACCTTACATTTTTGGACACAAGGCGAAGAAGGATGTTTCCATTGCATTGAAGCACGCTTTGATTCGGGCTGGTAGTGATGCACCCATGATTCGTCCCTAGTAACAATCCTGTTCAGCATGTCTTCTCCTTCATCTTCATATCGACAGAGATTATGCAAGGAGAGGCCAAATCGGTTGATGTTGTGTTCCTCCTTCAATTGTCCAGGTACCCACCTTGAGCACACTTTCTTAAATTTCAATCGATCTTACATTATGCTGTATGCTGAACCATGTGAGCACCCTATTGCAGATGCTACAGAGTCTATCGTTACTCACCTGTCACCTCTAATCATCTCCTCCACCCGCTGCATGGATTCTTCTGTTGCATCTCAACAGGACGACCAGATGGGATATCAACAATTTTATGGCGTCCTCGAGAAACTTTTTCTACCCAGCTACGGGACAAACATTTGTCAGCATAAACAGGAAGTATTTCCTTATGAATGTCCTTTGCAGGCAGTCCTTTTGTCCACACAAAGCGCACAACGGCAGGTTGGTCTTTGGTTGTATACTCCGTAAGTTCAGTCGCCATTTTGTTTATACACTGCGCATGTGCATTAGACACATAGTGCCACCTGAGGAACGGGAATATAAAGCTCGATGTTGCTGTCACCTAATTACACCTGTAGAAAACACCAACTACATTTACCTGCCATCCCACAGAACTGTGTGACTTACTTATTGACTCGCCCTCGTATATCAACAGTTTTTTTGTTTTTTTTGCATATCATATGTACAGGACTGTTCGGTGCAATTATCTTGGAACAGTCATAACATCTGATGGGAGATGCCTTGAAGAAATTAGAACAAAAATCGCCATGGCGAAAGCAGCCTTTAGCAAGATGAAAAACATTCTGACCAATAAAAAGATGTCAATTGAAACGAGAAAAGGAGTGTTGAGGGGATATATAGAGTCTGTTCTTTTGTACAGATGTGAAACTTGGACAATGAGCAGTCAAGCTGAAAACATCTGATGGCTGCAGAAATGTGGTTTCTGAGGAAAATGCAAAGAATACCATGGACAGACAGAAAAACCAATGACCAAGTACTACAGGAGACAAATGAACATCGTAAGCTGATTGGAGAGATTAGACGTAGACAGTCAAAAGTTTTTGGACATATTATGAGAAGAAATGGATTGAAGAACTTGGTGACAACTGGCAAGATCGAAGGGAACAGACCAAGAGGAAGACCGAGAGGAAAATACCTGGATGGCTTGGCCACATGGCATTGACGGGACAGGAATACTGAGCTGATCCACGACACTGGTGATCGAGTGAAATGGTGAGTCATGACCGCCCACGCTTTCCGGCATGGCACATGATTGATTGATTGATTGATTTACAGGACATCGCTGTATTTTACATTTGTGTAATTTTACAACTGTGTGCCATTGCTTTCTGAGCGACCGGCTCACGTACCCCGTAAGTAACGAGAATGATGCGATCCGCTACCGAATCTCGCTCAGCTGCGTTACCCTATGTAGATATACGGGATTACGTAGAAAAACGTTAACCCCTTAGCCAGGGAGACCGGCATATCAAGATACTAAAACAAATAAATTAATTTGAACATTGTAAATGTGGAAATAATTTATAACAGCAAAAAACTTTTAAATTTACTATTTTCTTGCAAAATAAATCATTTTATTCACCGGAAAAATTTGTTTTTCATAAAATCATCCTTTTTAAATGTTTACATGTCGATAAATATTTATCTATATTAAAATCGATAAATTCACATTTTAGCATTACATTACGTAGGTCAAGGACTATTTAGAAACTTATAAAAAATTTTTTATAAAAAATGTTCAAGCAATCATAACGGTACATGAAATTCTGTAAATTTTAACTAGCTAACTTAAAATGAAGAAAATTTGCATTTCTAAATGCCCTCGAGGGCCGCATAATATCAGTTACCAGGCCGCATGCGGCCCGCGGTCCGTAATTCGCCCACTCCTTTTCTACAATAACCTTTAAGTCTTATATCCCCCTTTCTCTCCCCTTGCTATCTCTTTCTCCCCTCTCTTTCTCCGTGTGTGTGTGTGTGCGTGCGTGCGTGCGTGCGTGTGTGTGTGTGTGTGTGTGTGTGTGTGTGTGTGTGATTCATTACCCATTAACACACTGAATGCCAAGAAAATTACTATACACTGGGGGTCATTCTTTCTTGACAATAATCATTCGTTCGTACTTAAGAATGTCCTTCCTCTAAGCATTAGGCTGGAGTCAGTCAGCGATGAAATACTAAACAATCGTGATGGATACAATATCAACCAAGCCCTAATACTCAGCTCATGCTCTGTGCTTAATCATGACCTGGCTAAATCCACATTTACCTCCCTAACGAATGTGAGGGTTGCAGTACCGGCCTTGCACCCCCACACTTGTTTCTATGTTTGGAGAGTGAAGGAAGAGACGGTCAGATAAACTAAGAGGCCACGAAGAGAAATCTGCATTCTCCCAACCTTACACTCGCGAACATCCTTGGGCGATACAAACAAGCTCCCAAGACAAACAAACCAATATGATGGATGTATAAGTTAACCAGGCCACTGATTGCTTTGTGTCTTGTTACGAAATCGCATAGTTGTACCTGTACGTCATGCCGTCATGTTATACCTTTGTCGGGTATCTGCTAGGGTAATCAAAATATAAATAACATGAGACCAGGGGGTAGATGAGACAAAAAGTGATGTTGCCAACTCGTATTTCTCACTAGAGATACATCATCATCATCATATGTCCTGCCATTTGGCGTAGGCGTTTATTTCTGTTCAGAAATCTGTCCTTGGTGTTACAGATTAACTCTATTGATGATATTCCTCCACGCCACCGGCTCTGTCCGTCCAGCATTATTTCTCATGGTCTGCTTTTACTCTTTTCCCACTGATCATTCTAGTTGTCACGATGTTCTTCAATGCCTCCATTTTCATCACATGAGCAAAAAATGGTGTTTGTCTTTTTTATAACTGTATGTAATATTCAAGTATTATTAGCGTCTTCTAGGTAATCGTTGTTAGTTACCTGGCAGTCTAAGTTATTTGCAACATTTGTCTCAGGAACCACATCTCCGTTGTTTCAAAGATCGTCTTAATTTGTTCATTCACGTTCCAAGATTCACTGTCAATCAGCAAAACAGGTTCTAAATAACATTTCGGCACTCTCTTTCAGTACTTGTGACTTACTGGATAGACAATTAGAATTTTCTGAAATGCAGATTTTTTGCTTGACCTGTACAGCTCTTAATTTCAGGAAGCTACGGAAAAAATATAGCTGGGCATATAAGCATTTATTTTTGGCCATACGACTTCTGCAGAACGTTCTAGGCAATGGAGTAGAACATTTTAAACAATGGAGTGGAACATTCTAGACAATGGAGCGGAACACAGTCTAAACAATGGAGTAGAACATTCTAGACAATAGAGCCCGGAGTGGAACATTACAGACAATAGAGCCTGAAGACGAACATTTTAGACAATGGATCAGAACAATCTAGACAATGGAGTACAACATTTTAGACATGGAACGGAACAATCTAGACAATGGACGGAACATGCTGGACTATGGAGTGGAACATTCTAGTCATGGAGCGGAACATTCTAGACAATGGAGCGAGGCAAGGGGAGGAATGAAGCTTTCATAGGAAAGGCGGGTATAGGCAGAAAGTAACAGGCACATCTGAATACAGGCTGCGAGATACGGGTGTCCATGGGAGCTGTCGTAAGTTAAACTGCTGAAAATGTAGTTTAAAAGTGAAGGTATATCTGTATATACAATGTGAAGACCTCTCCGGACTGAAGGTCAGATGTAATACACCTCCACTACTCTCTGGTCTGGGTCTTCACGGGCACTTATACAAACTGCTTCTGGCCCATTTCTGGTGTGTATTTCTAACGATGTTTCCCCTTGCACGCTTCCCTTCAAATTTTTCCCCAAGCCGTGTCTTTTATGAGGGGGCTTCAAATAAAAAAAAAAATTAAAAGTGTCATAGAAATCACAATAACCATACCATTGTCATGTAACATGTCAATATTGTTGTTAAGGATGTCAAGAGTGTTAAGCACTTGACATCATGTAGAAAATGAACGCGGTGACGTCTTAAGGGCAGTTTAAAGATGGCCGTCTCAGTTTTGAAATCCACCAAAGGTGAGCAGCCTTAAGTTATCCGTTGTTTTGTTTTTTTTTCATAAGTGAAAGGGCGACATTCATGGGCGAATTAAGATATAGTTTAGTGATGCATGTCTGTTAGTCTAGCAAGTTATGAGTGGAGTAGGAAGTTTCAAAACGCCGTGACTCCTGTGACAGACTGTTCACGACCGGGTCAGGCACACCGAGTAGTGACCCCAGAGATTTTTTTGTGTACAGAAATCCAAGCATTTTATCGATGCTAGAGGACTTGCATTGAACGCAATGGTGACCACATCGAAACATGATACATTTGTTCTTTACTTTTCCAGAGTATATTCATTAAAAAATAAAAGGGAAAAACACATTTACGATTTTCATTTGAAGCCCCCTCTGTTTTCTTACAACATTGGTCTGTGTTTGTTGCCTTCTCTTGCCATGATAATCCGCCTATTCGTTTATATTTGACAGCTTCAATTTCACACTCACTCCCGTTGGATAGTACACACATTGGGAAAGACTGTTTAGCATAACTAGACAATCAATACTCTAGAAGCAAGAAAGCAAAAACAATAGGAGGTGATCTAAAAATACACGGAGAACAGGAGGATGTGGAAAGAGCGGCAACAGATATACTCACATTGAGTTATTGGGGGGGGGGGGGGGGGGTAATTTTCCATTGGAAGATATAAACCGCAGAAGGAGATGGTTCACACTTCCCGTGCTTCTGTGCATTCCGATATGGAGATTAAATATAATACTTGGTGACACTTGATTCTAATGTATAGCTTAGCAGTTGTTTAGGCGTGTGAGCAATTGTTCCACGTTATTAAATGTTACTTTAACAATTTCTAGTATATTTCTTACTTCTGTTTCACACCTGGTCTCATCTGTTATTAATTCTCCGAGGTAAGAACGATGATTTATTTGTGCAACTGTTGTCTATTCTGTCGATAAGGAGAGGAAACCCAACAAACATGGATATGGGGGGCTCATTTGTTGAATGATTTGTCTCTAGGGATCTTTCTAGTTAGCTGGCTGTTAGACATAAGTTATCACACACCGACGATGACAATGCCGTAAACAACGCAACAACATGTATGTCTTGTCTTCTCTATTAATGTTTCTCCGATGTCTTCCAATTAGTTTATTGTTAGACGTAAGTGATCACACGTGGACGCTTGAACAATGCAGTAAACAACTCAACAACATGTCTGTCCTTTCTGTTTGTTTGACTTGTCTCTAGGTTTCGTTCTAGACTTGTCTCTAGGTTTCGTTCTAGTTAATTGATCACTGACATAAGTCATCACACACGGACGGTTGAATAATGCAGTAAACAACTCAACAACATTTTATGTCATTTTTATTTGTATGACTTGTCTCTAGGGTTTCCTCTAGTTGGTTGACAGTTGACCACACGCTACAGCTGAACAATGCAGTAAACAACTCAACAACGTGTCTGTTCCTTCAATGTGTATGACTTGCCTCTCCGGTTTGTTCTAGTTAGTTGATTGTTAGCCGTAAGTCATCACTCACCGACTGTGAATCATTGCAGTAAACAACTCAACGTCATTGACGTCCGTTCTCTTTGTAGGACGCGTTTCTCGAGTTTGTTTTTTATCATTGACAGTTAGACATTAAGTTTACACACATGTACAGCTGAACATTATAGTTTTTTAAAAAACGCAACATTCTTCTTCTTCTTCTTTCGTTCGCCTGAAATATGTTTATAACTGCAATGTTGTCTCTTGTATGAATCCAACAGTCTTTTTTAGTTCATTCAGCGGTCCATAGAGTTTATCTTCCACTGTTGTCTCTCTAGGCCAGAAGGTTCGCCTGGATATGTTGTAGTTTGGGCAATCCTGAAGTATGTGCTCTGCTGTCTGCGACATGAATGCCCCTTCTGTGTATATGACTCGTCTCTAGGGTTCGTTCTAGTTTGTTTACAGTTAAACATTAAGTAAGTACACACCTTCATTTGAATTTCGCAGTAAATAACCCAATGCCATTAATATTATCTCTGCGTGAATTTACCTGCCAGGTCTTAGCCAGATATGACAGAGCTACCGTATAACAGTAGACAGTACTACCTGCTTTCTGCTAGCGTCGTATGGCGGGCTGCGCTCACCAAACCCGACATCCTACATTATGCTAACAGCTTCGAGCGGAGGAGTGCATTTTGGAGGGTACAAGACGTATCCTAGTACAAGCAAATGCAACCTGCAGACTAAATGGCATGGCAGGGCAGGACATGCCCTAATTCTTAGTCGACAACTGGTCTAGGATTGAAGCTTCGACAAGCGGATAGCAAGAGCATTGCTTTGCTGAACCGGCAGCTTCTGCGGCTTGTTTTGTTCCAGGCGTATTGGTGTTACGTTTCGTCTGGAGTAAACTAGACTAGCCGAGAGAGGGATCCAGCTGCATGGGCAATACATGGTCTCTACAATTCTTCCCAGGCTTTGTGCTGTGCAAGTGTATAACTCCATACCTGGTCCCCGTCCTGAGTTGTAGTTATTATGCCTTATTTGAAGCACAATGTAACAAACGATCGTGGTTCCAGTAGTACTTGGATGACTCGTCTTTCAGGTTTGTTCTAGTTTTGTGACAGAAAGTAAGTCATCTAACGTTGAGAGCTGAACGTAGAAGTCACACAAAACAATGCAGTGCTTTGTATGTTTTTTCTGTATGAATAAAGCATCTCCCCTTTTCGTTCTAATACGTTGGCCGTTAGGCACTACGCCATCACAGACAGTTATATGGTACAGCAAACAAGTAAGTTATGTGTGTCCTCTCTGCTTGCTCGTATCACAGGTTTCTTCAAGTCAGCAGTTAAGACATGAAGCTATCTCACACTGACAGTTTAACATTGCAGTAAACAGCCTGACGCCATGGATGTCTTTTCTGCTTGAATGACTCGTCTCTTGAGTTTATTCTAGTTGTTGACGGTAAACATCTCAACGCCGTGTAAGTGAAAGTGTTCAGTTATAGTCAACTGCCACAATAAGATGAATGTGGAATTAAATGAGATTAATATGGATCTCATTGTGATGAGCGTGGAACTCAATGAGATTAAAGCTGAACTCATTGTGATGAGCATGCAACTAATTGAGATAATGTGGAACTCAATGTGATGAGCATGGAACTCAATATGATTAAAGTGGAACACATTTTAATTAGCATGGAACTCAGATCAATAATTGAACTCATTCATTGCGATAAGCATGGAACTGAGTTAGATTAATGTGAAACTCATTGTGATGAGATGGAACTTGATTAGATTAAGGTGGATCACACTTTGATTAGCATGGAACTCAATGAGATTAATGTGGAATTCATTATGATTAGCATCGAACTTAAATAGACTAACGTGGAATTCATCATGATTATCATTGAACTTTATTAGATTAACTTGGAGCACATTTCCATAAGTATGGAACTCAATGAGATTAATGTGAGAGCTCATTGTGATGAGCATGGAACTCAAATAGATTAATGGTGAACACATTGTCATGAGCATGGAATTCAATTAGATTAATGTAGAACTCATTTTGATGACCAGTGAAATCAATGAGATTAATGTGGAACACATTGTGGTGAAGATGGAACTTATTTTGAGCAATTGCACACTGGCAATCTACAGTTAATCTTTCAGCCATCTCAAAAACAATACGCACCCCGAAATCACGGCTGACAAGTCAACAGCCGGACATCCTACCTCTACCTACGCCCACCCAAACTGACTTTCGTGCCCTTTACAGGACGTTCCACTTTACCTCAGCATGTATTGATTGCTTGTGATGTAATTGGCAATGTTACGTTCAGTAGTTTTCACTGATGTCTGAACGGCCTAAGCATCATATCAAATTCTAGAATATTGAGCTGGTATATTCCCCAAACATTCTACATTATTATTAACTTCTTCTTCTTCTTCTTCTTCTTCTTCTTCTTCTTCTTCTTCTTCTTCTTCTTCTTCTTCTTCTTCTTCTTCTTCTTCTTCTTCTTCTTCTTCTTCAGCCTTCCGAGCCATTGAGGTTCTTTGCTGCAGATACAATCCGTCTCCATTCGTCTCTCTGGTTGACCTTTTCTTGCCAGTCGTAGATTCCAAGTGCTTGTGGGTCTGTATATATATTATCTCTCCACCGTCTTCTTGGTCTACCTCGGGGTCTACGGTCATTTATTTCCTGAGAGTAAGCGAGTTTTGTTTCCCTATTGTCTTTCATTCTTTCTATATGCCCTATGCAACTGTTATATTCCCCAAAAATTCTACATTAGTATTTATCGAGCTTGTATATTCCCCAAATATTCGCCATTAGTATGTATTCAACTGTTATATTCCACAAATATTCGCCAGTAATTTGTACTATATTTCCCAAACATTCTACATTAGTATGTATGGAACTGTTATATTTCACAAATGGTTGCCATTAGTATGTACGGGATTATTATATTTCACAAACATTCTACATTAGTATAACGGAACTGTTATATTTCACAAACATTCTACATTAGTACGTATGGAACTGTTATATTCCACAAATGTTAGCCATTAGTATGTACGTAAGTATTATATTCCTCAAACATTGTACATTTGTATTATGGAACTCTTATATTCAACATTAGTATTTATCGAGCTTGTATATTCCCCAAATATTCGCCATTAGAATGTATGCAACTGTTATATTCCACAAATGTTCGCCATTTATTTGTACTATATTCCCCAAACATTCTACATTAGTATTACGGAACTGTTATATTCTCCAAACACTCAACATTAGTACGTATGGAACTGTTATATTCCGCAAATGTTCGCCATTAGTATGTGTAACAAGACCGCCGGGGCTTGGACTGGTTTGCTACTATAGATAATATCCCCAGCCTTTGCTCCAACCACCTCACTAGCACTTCACAACTACCAGGCCCCACACAAGCCGGGACAGCTGAACCTTCCCTCCCCTACCTAGGGTTTCCTACCCCAAGGGGGCTCGGACAAAACACAAGTCATACCACTGCACAAAGTCATAGCTAACAGAACAAAATTTAATTCATAACTACGTCAACTGCAACACAGAGAAGGATGGCTGAAAGCCAGACTATAAGACAATATGTACAAGAGCAGATCTACAGATGACTCTTCTTCATCATAGAGACTGTGACTATAGTTCGTGCGGTCGTCCTGTCGTGGTTACGACTCACCCAGGAACCTCCAGTGTACAGGAACTCCAAGGTCTGATACCTCTCCAAAGTTCCCTCTTCTTACAGTGATCCAACTCTCGGGCTGATCAAGCGTAGTACCACTGCCTGACCGACACTGCACTGGTGATCAAGGATCCTCCCTTAATGTCGTACTATATCACCGTCACACTCTACGGATGAAGTCTGGGCCAACCCTAGAATACTAGCTGTCTCCCAACTGCAGACAAGTACGTGTAGCACCGTACCCTAATGTTCAAGAGCCTGGATGCTCTTCTGTCTCCTAAGTGACATACACACTGAGAAGTCACCTATAACATGAGCGTTCGCTCCACATAAACACAATGTCACTTGCAAAGTCTAACAGGTGAATACCACCCTTCACCTATTCCACATAAACACAATGTCACTTGCAAAGTCTAACCGGTGAATACAAGACTTCACCTATTCTCATGTCTCTTGGAATAATAGATCTTCACAAATTCCCAAGTAACTACCCTGGTCGATGGGTATCAATCACATCCTAACCAACACTGTCAATGTTCAACACCTCGGAATGGGGTAGATCCCTACCCTATCACGCATGTCACTCCGGTGTTCACACTAATAAGTAAATCAATGTCTTAGGCCACTGGACCAAGTTTCGGCTTCACTAAGGTAAACCTTTGTAGGTACACACCACTTAAGCATGATAATATACAAGGTGTCCCATGACGACCCAGCCGGGCCGGGAGCATAACAAACAGGCCATGGTGACTGGTAACAGAAATCACTTCTATCAACTTGGAAATTCACTACCTTGCAATCATCAAGGTTCTCTCTGAGTTCGAATTCCACCAGTGCTTCACTGGCTAGAATCAACAGACGTTTCAGTCTTGGATCCTACCGGGATCTGTTGACACTCGTCGGACTCTCTGCGGCGGTCATAGCATAGACCTACCGACTAATTCTGTACGCAGACTTTTCAATCGTTGATCTCGGCAGATTCCGATGACCGCTCCCAGTAATGCCTTAACCATCATCTTGATCGGCACTGGAATGAGCGGGTCCCTTAGAGCTCATGGTTCAACTCTGGAATCTCCTTAGGTATAGCAATAACAAATCCTGAAACACGGAGGGGTTGGTGTGAGTACTCAACTACAACAAGAACTAACTGCATCTCCACCATTACACCTGCCTCTCAGTTATACATAATACCATAAAGATATATGTATGAGATCATCACATCATAGATCCACTCTTAACTATAAGGTATAGGCATGTTGATGTAAGAGAAAGCAATAGTACACCTGTGCATAGCCAAGTAACTCGTCTGGGCTACAGATAACCCCCTAGCACCAGAGTCGACTGTATGACTCTGTCAAAGCATCCTTGGCCTGGTGCTAGTCCACTCCTGTTTCATCTTCCATCATCAATCAACAAATACACCTACTTCCTTTCGGTGTAGTGATTACTTTATCTAGGAGGTGCCCAGCCGGGCAAATCCTCCTTCCACACATACTCACCAATTAACCAATCCTTTCACCCATGGATTGATCAACTACACACATTAATAACTATCTGTCCATAATAAATTATACTCCTTATAATTCATTACTATAGTATTAACTAAGGATAACTCATGAATTGTTAAACTTAAATAACAAACTCATATCACAGCCATCGCTCCGTCCTGGGATCCCTGTCCCAGAACCTGAGTTGCCTTTTATTAACTGACCTTCCATTCAGGTCGGTCATCTCTGTGCCGGTCGAGCACAGCTTTGGTAGCCATCCACCAATACACTTTCCCACAGCTACGGTGGGTCCCGTGCATCTTGTTCCGTGACTACTTAGGTCACGTCATCCAATGTAGCAAGGCCTCCAGCCTCTCCTCTACCAAAACTCAGCTCCTCATTTTTGGGGGTTCAATCCCCTAACATACTACTCCTACTTCACGGTAGTACCTCAAGTACTCCATGAACAGAGTCAGGTTTCTGGAAGAGTAGAATAATAGAGACAGACCCGGTTCGGTTCCTATCTTGGATCTACCTAGACGCAACGGCCTCGAATTACAGAGCGCCGCATCACTCTCGGTCGGGTATGTTTAACCATCGGATACGCACGATCGCTTTGGGGTCGGACCTGCAACCTAAAGGGTCGGGCGGACCGGCCTACTTCCCAGTCGGTTGACTAGACATACGCAAGATTGAACACGCACGGTCACTCTAGCGGACGGACATGTAAGCAAGCAGTGACAATAGGTCTCATAAATACTTCCTATCAACGGTTATCCAATAAATGTAACACCATTCTTCCTATGTGGAATAACACTGGTACCATTACACAGCAAATACTTACCTGCCGATCTTTCCCATGAATCACACCTTGATTCCAAGAATAATCACCACCACTGATCTAACATCTAAGTTACAATCCTACTCTAACGAAGCAAATTATACCTCTATAATAATAACAAGCCCTAATTTATCATTATTAACCGCATCTAGCATTTCTATGTAATGAATGACAAACAACCTGCCTTGCGTGTGTAATTACTAAACCAAACAAGTGACTGCGACACACTTGGTAAAGTACCGGAATCTTCCTTGCACAAAGCCGTGATAATATCATACATATCACTAGCCATGCAAATCATTTGTAAACTAACAGTTTATAATTCTATCAATCTACAAACCAAGGTTTTCCACCAGTACTAGAAAGAACACACCTTCCGGCCTATTGTGTATACACACTCCCAGCTGTCCTGCCTTGCTGGCCCCGTCTGTCAACACATTACCTAGCCGATCGATAATCGCTAATTAAAAATGCAGATGGTCAACGGTACATTTATGCGCTTCGCAAAGACGATTCCGGGCGGCGAATAATTCTCTCGGGAAGGTAGGCGCGGTATAAGGACAACAGTTAAAACAATAGACAAAGTATTCAACTGACCTGTGATTCCGAAATCACAATCTTGTCTGCTGATGTCCCGCTCTGGCTGCGTACACTGACATCAACTTTCAGCAGCACATTTCTGCGATCTTTCTACGCTGAGGTCCGACTGGCGACTGATCACGACCAGCTAAGGGCGTCGTCACAATGCCTTCACGGGTCGAGTGAATTCCATGAGCCACGGAAAAGTCCTGCGTCACGGATTGTTCCACCATCCCGTGTTCCATGAGGCAATTGTGAGTCTAGCGTGATCTTGACCACGTACGCACTTACTGGGGGACATTCTAGATTTCTCTAGAAATAACCAGAATCGTGACGTCACGCACTACTTTAGACGGGAAACCCCCTATTTACTGTTATTAATTCAGGGAGACTAACCCTTCGCCATCCCTTCAAAGGGATATAACTCAGAGACCAGACTATCTGCAGGCGTTTCGTCACAGTATTACGTAAGTATTATATTCCTCAAACATTGTACATTTGTATTATGGAACTCTTATATTCAACATAAGTCACCACTAGTATATATGGAAGTGTTCTATTCATCATTATCATCTTCCACTTTTGCCGCAAAGCTTCGTGGGGAGGATTAATTGGCACTGCAGCGCCGATGGGTGGCATTGGATAGTGTCATTCCATGTGATTGTACAATGTCATTGATGTCGTCAATCCATTTTCTTCTTGGACGTCATCTTGCTCTCGTCGGAGATGATCATTGATGTAAGACCAGTGATGGTAGTTGATGGTGTTGCATTCTAACGAGGTGGCCAAACCACTTGATCTGCTGTCTTTCAATAAATGTGGCATATGGTGTTGATCCTACTATCCGTCTGATAACAGCATCTTTTATTCTGCCTCGAATTGTTAAGTTGGCAGCTCTCTACAGGCACCTCATCTCACAGGTGTTGATATTGCGAAAGTGTGATTAGAATAATATCCAAAATTGAGATTGGTAGCATAGGGTTGGTGTGAATATGCTGTTTATAATATGTCGTGTTGTGGGCATGGGTATATGTGGATGTTTCAGTAAGGGTGATAGTTGATATTTAAATGCACTTGATGTTTTACACCTGATTTAGATTTCTCTGTCCAATCTACCATCTTCTGTGGTCATACTTCCCAGATATTTGAATTCTTTAACTTGTTTCAGAGTCGTGCTATTAATCTGTATACTTAGTGGAGCAGGAGATCTGCTAACTTATATTACTTCGGTTTTGACTGTATTTATAGTTACATTGTATCTGCTGCATTTTGAACTCAGATTAATAATATGATTTTAGTCTGCCCTCGTCGCTATAAAACAAGCGCTGATCGTCTGCACACATCCCTATGTCATTCATGTATTGACTATGAACATATCTAATATACCTTCTTGTCTTCTTTCTGCACTTCGGCATGAGTGGTACACGGCTATAATGTTTTCTAGTAATTGTCTTTGTATCCCGTAGTCTTCAAGGATGGTCCATAATTGATTACGGCATATGTTCCGCAAGTATGTATGCCATATTCAGCATTATCCAGTAGTACATATGGAAATGTTATGTTAACACACATTGTCCACTAACATGTAGGGAGCTGTTGTTTCCCATACATGCTTAACAAGTATGTATGGAACTGTTTTATTTGCCACAAATATGTATGGAACTGTTTTATTTGCCACAAATGTGTGTGGAACTTTAGTGTTTTTCATATATCTAGTTCATGTATTCAGTTATGTTGTTTGTCCATTGCATTTTAGCTTTTCCGAATGTACCTGAATGTGTTTTATTCTACAGCGCATTGATCCGGGTCAGATACAGTGGCAAAACTACCTTTCTGACTGCATTCACGCCAACTAGATTTCTGATATCGTTTCCTTTCCTGTCCCTTCTTGTTGCATGAACTATTAATCGTAGATATGTCACCTGCTTTTAACTTTATTGTTCTCATTGTTCCTGTTTTTCCCTTATGTTCAGATCTGACAATATTAAGAATAAGTTGAAAGGAAAATAATGTTGCGTAACGTCCTTTCTGTTTCTAGTATCACTAGTGTGTGGGTTGTAATATTGATTATATCTGCGCAACAATTTTACATAGTTGCGTTCTTATTATGCACGTGTTTAGTTTCTGCACTGATTTCCATCTAATAAAATTACACAGCCTTTACTCCTGAAATCGCATATGTGATTTAGCTGAAGGGGAATCATGTTTTCACGAACTTCGTAACACTGTTTTGTCTTCCAAAGTTGTTGCGTACCCGGGCCATCAAGACCTGTTTCCTCGTCCATATACATATGAAACGGAGGGGGAAAAAACACATACACAACATCACACACATGCACGCACACACACACACACGCACACGCGCACACACACACACAAAATGTATATATATATATATATATATATATATATATATATATATTTATATATATATATAAAACTGGCACATTGCCTTCTTCGCAGAACATAGTTTGTTACATTATGCTTCCCCCAAAGAAGGCATAAACTACAACCCATGGCGGTCCATAATGGATGCGGGTGAAGACATGGATATTTCCACCATCACCCACCAGAAGGCGTCTCACGCGTTCAGGATGTTGACTTATCTAATCATATATATTATATATATATGACTGTAGATAGGTCATATATATATATATATATTTTTTTTTTTTTTTTTTTTTAAACTTCATTGCAACGGTTTTTATTCCATATGGCCCAGTCTCTTTCCACAGCGCGGAAAGCGTTGCACAAAAGCATGAACTCCGTAGCTCCAACGACGACCCTCAGGAGTCTCCGAAAATATGCACTCGTGCGGCCCGGTATCGAAGCGTCCGTGGCGAAGTGGTCGTGTGTTTGAGGTCGCCCGTGGGTTATCGGGTCCGAAAGGAGAAGGAAAGGATATTAATATCATGACCTCGGGTGCGTGTTGTGAAAGACGACAAACGAGTGTTTGTGTGAGACTGGCTGCTTTATACCATAAAAAAGTGCATCCAACAACCAACAAATCACAGGCTGGCCAACAAATGTGATAGTCGTGATTGGTTTGTGTGCTTGAGGGATCATACTAAACTAAAAGTGTGTGTGAGTGTGTGTGTGTGTGTGTGTGAGTGTGTGTGTGTGTGTATGTGTGAGTGAGCGAGTGAGCTAGTGAGTGAGCGAGTGAGCGAGTGAGCGAGTGAGTGAGTGAGCGAGTGAGCGAGTGAGTGAGCGAGTGAGTGAGTGAGTGAGTGAGTGAATGTGTGTGTGCATGTGTTTTCTGTTATTTTTACATTTTTTCACTCTTGCGTAATCTATACACATGCTACATAACTAGTGCCCTGGACTGACTTTTGCTTTACTTATTACCAGTGCCCCTCAGCATCAGGCGAACCCACTCCGACTTCTGGGGTATTTATAATTTACGTCCTCAGGTCAGGGACGAGAAGTAAATATTTTAGTCCAACATATGACTTATACAAAATTGTGTAATGTCTGAATCTGTGCGCATACTTATTATATATCTGTCTCTATGTTTGTCCCTGTCTCTCTGTCTGTCTCTGTTTCTCTGTCTCTCTGTCTGTCTGTCTGTCTGTCTGCCTATGTCTGTCTTTCCGTCTGTCTGTCTGTCTGTCTGTCTGTCTCTCTGTCTCTCTGTTTGTCTCTCTGTCTCTCTGTCTGTCTCTCTGTCTGTCTGTTTGACAGTGGGACGGAGGGGGGCGGACGGACGGACGTAGGTACGGACTGACGAAAGTAGGGACAGACGGAAGGACGTAGGGATGGATGGACGGAAGAACGTGTGGAAGGACGGACGAAGAGACGGAAGCAAGGACAGATAGAGAATAAACGAACGGACAAATTTCATTTCATGGTTAAAAATTGGGCACGCGGGTCCATATAACATTCGGCCTTTCTGATATTTCTGCTGCCATTCATGTTTTCATACACACATCACTTATGACCCTAATCTAAAAGGATTATGACGATAACGAGAACGACGACGTCAACGCCGACGACAATATAGACATAACGAATTAGAAATGTGCTACAGTGCGTTCACAAATATTTTCCCCGATACACAAATCCATAACTCAGGAACCAACTGAGGGAAAATTATTAGATTTAGCGTATAACCTTATCAACATAAATGTTATTCAGATATATGCCCCAACAGGAGAGTCCAGTGAAGATAGTGTAGAGGAATTTTATAATGACATAGAGTCTGCTTTAAAGAAATGTAAAAATTCAGAAATAAACATCATAATAGGGGACTTCAATGCAAAAGTAGGAAATCAAGGGGATAGATACACAGTAGGAAACTATGGTTTAGGAGAGAGAAATGAAAGAGGATACAGACTAGTAGAGTGGGCAAAAGAACAGGAAATGATTGTAGGAAATACCTGGTTCAAGCAACACCCTAGAAGATTATGGACCTGGAGGAGTCCTGATAGCAGGATTAGAAACCAGATTGACTACATTCTCATTAGCAGAAGATTTAGAAACGCGCTAAAAGTAGCAAAAACAGTTCCCAGTGCTGATTGTTATAGTGACCACAGATTACTCACAGGAACATTGAGGATAAAGTTGAAGAAAGTCAAGTATATAACAGGAAACACTAAATATGACTTGTGTACATTGAGTAATGACAAGGAAATACAAAACAAATTCAACATAGAAGTACAGAACAGATTTGAAATATTGTCTGATCTAGAGATCCTATTCCAGGATGTGGATGATCAATGGGAAATGTTAAAGAATTCAATCAATGTGGCTGCAGAAACAACTATTCCAAAATTAAAGAAGGTGGGTCGTAAGAAGTGGATGACTGAGGAAATTTTACACTTAATGGAAACAAGAAGACTCAACAAAAATAATCCTGCCAAATATGAAGAAATTCACAGACAAGTCAGAGTATTATGTAGGAAGGCAAAAGAATCATGGCTTGAGGAAAAGTGCTTAGAAATTGAAAAACAACACAACAGTCAAAATACCAAATTAGTGCACAAGAGAATTCAGGAACTTACTAATAAAAGAACAAGTACATCAACAGGCTGTCTAAAAACTAAAGATGGCAAAATCATAATAGAAAAAGATCAGATTCTACATGTATGGACAGATTATGTGAAAGACCTGTATAATGATAACAGAGAGGAACAGTATGCTATTAGATTTAATAATGAAGGACCAGAAATTTTAAAGATGGAGGTTCAAAATGTTCTTAAGCATATGAAAGCTGGCAAGGCCCCCGGTGCAGATAACATCACAACAGAAATGATTAAAGCTTTAGAAGAATTTGGACTAGAGCAAGTCACTAGACTGCTGAACACATTATATGATACTGGAGATATACCTTCTGAATTATGTAATTCTGTATTTATTGCAATCCCAAAGAAATCAGGAACCTTAGAATGTGATCAACATAGAACAATTAGTATAATGAGTCACATCACAAAGATTTTGTTACGAATTATCATGCAAAGAGTGAGGGAGAAAATACAACCTGAAATAGGGGAAGAACAATGTGGGTTTGTAGAAGGAAAGGGTACAGTAAATGCTGTGTATATGCTGCGAACAGTTATTGAACGTGCTTTAGAAGTAAACAAGGATATACATCTTTGCTTTATTAACTACACAAAGGCTTTTGATAGAGTTAGACATGTCAACATTGTGGATATGCTTGCAGATCTACAAATTGATGGGAAAGACATTAGACTTATAAAAAAACATATATTGGAAACAACAAGCTGCCATAAGGATTGATAATGAAGTAGGACAATATCAACCTATTAAGAAAGGTGTTAGGCAGGGATGTGTAATGTCTCCAGATCTTTTTTTCCCTATACAGTGAAAATATTTTCAGAAATGTAGAAGATATAAATGGAATCAGCATTGGAGGACGAAACATAAATAACATTAGATATGCAGATGATACAGTATTGATTGCAGACAATACACAGGATCTGCAACAATTAGTAGACGCTGTGGTTGTACACAGTGAGCAGCTGGGGTTGGAATTAAATTGTAGGAAGACACAGGTTATGGTCGTCACTAGGAAGCACGAAGCACCACAATGTAATATACAAGTAAATGGGAATATTCTTCAACAAGTGAATCGGTTCAATTATCTCGGAACAGTCATAACATCTGATGGCAGATGCCTTGAAGAGATTAGAACAAGAATCGCCATTGCGAAAGTAGCCTTTAGCAAGATGAAAAACATTCTGACCAATAAAATGATGTCAATTGAAACGAGAAAAAGAGTGTTGAGGGGATACATAGAGCCTGTTCTTTTGTATGGATGTGAAACTTGGACAATGTGCAGTCAAGCTGAAAAACATCTGATGGCTGCAGAAATGTGGTTTCTGAGGAAAATGCAAAGAATACCATGGACAGATAGAAAAACCAATGACCAAGTACTACAAGAGACAAATGAAAATCGTAGATTGATTAGAGAAATTAGACGTAGACAGTCAACATTTTTTGGACATGTTATGAGAAGAAATGGACTGGAGAACTTAGTGACAGCTGGTAAGATCGAAGGGAACAGACCAAGAGGAAGACCGAGAGGAAAATACCTGGATGGCTTGGCCACATGGCATGGACGAGACAAGAACACTGAGCTGATCCACGACACTGGTGATCGAATGAAATGGCGAATCATGACCGCCCACGCTTTCCGGCATGGCACATGTTTGATTGATAACCTTATCGTGTACACCCAACAACAGCAACAAAATTTGTTCTAAAGATCGTTCAGCAGATCTCAATGTTTGTTTGTATGCGGTATATAGTTTACGTGTCAGAGATGAAGTGCATATTATTAAATGTATTACATCTTCACACGGAAACATAAGAGTTCAATAACGAATATTCTCCGTGGTACACATGAATTTCCTTATGAGAAGCACCTCGCATAGTGGAAAGGAAGTGTTCTGAGGTGACGTCAGATATTCAGAGGTCAATAATTCTACCTATAGTGGGTGTTTTCATAAAACACTATTATTTTTTAAATATATTACCATTTATCTCTAACATCTAATTGTATGATTATTGTTGAATTGGATTGAATTTGAAATGGTGTATACTTCAAAGCATCGTTGTGAAGCTGTACACATATTTTTGTTAAGAAGTTGATCGTACGAAACTATCATACTCCAAATCCCGCGAAAAGAACAGCTCATGCATTGGGTTTAAGTAAACGGTAATTTCGTCTGTGGGTGCAAAAATCTGGAATGAAACCATCGTGTAATAAAACAAAAGGCAGATAGAAAGGTAATTGTAGAAAGATTTGACAAGAAGGTCTTAAGACGAGCTATTATAATAAATTTAGGATATCAAAGAAACAATGAGTGTAAGAAAACGGAGGATTTGGAAGAGAAGGAACAATGACATAGAACGATCCAAAACAACTTTGTGGGAAATTATAAGGACATTAGGCCTCACATTTAGAAAGTACAAGGGAGGTAGAAATACATTTGCGAGCAACCGCATTTAGGAGTCATGATAAGGAAGTTCCTACGTGGAAAAAAAAAGTGAAATGCGCAAAGAAAATTATGACATAGTGTATTTATATGAAACCTGGATCAATCCGCACTACCCAAATGAAAAGGAATGGAAATCAGTGGATGGAAAGATAAAGCGATATGTACCAAGTAGTAAAGGACAATGTTTGGTCATAGGCCATGCTGATAGTACGCATACTGGCTTACTAAAGAATGCTGGACTCGTGATCGTATCAAAGCATACAGACAATAGGCATTATCATAGTTAGTTAGTTAGTTCGTTAGTCGACAGATCATCCTCGTTGCACATCGAACCATTCAGTCCATAAGTGCTCGGATCCCCTCCTCAGCAAATCCCGCAGCGTGTAGCGGCTAACGACGCCAGTTCTGAGTTGGTTTATCAATCTTCTTTGGCTTCCTGCGTAGTGTTCTTGTTTGGCCACCCCTCTTTTAATTTGCTGCTCTCGCAGTCTGGCCATTGTTGTAGATTCACAGTCATCACTTGGTTCTCGCAAAAGTCTTACTTCTCGTAGAGCATTCAGAATGTCAGCCTGGTCCATGGCGCGTCCGCCCTCCACAGTAGCCTCACCTGCGAGCTTGTCAGCCCGCTCATTTCCTTGTACTCCCGCATGCCTTGGCACGAAGATGAAACTAATCTTTGCCAGCCGAGACCGCTTCAGAGGCAGCAACCATTCTCTTCGGATCGACCCCTCCTCTATCCTCTTGATCATGTTCATTGAGTCGCTAAGGAAACAAGCCCTAGTGAATGTCTGTGTCTCGAGCCATGTTATTGCTTTACTTACTGCCATGACTTCCATGGTCAGGCTACTTGTGGTTTCAGTGAAAGCACCAGAGTCCTCCTTCACAATTCTCCCTCCGGCCCGAGCTGTAAAGGCCCATGAGCTTCTCACATGTCGGACGACCGACCCATCTGTGTAGATGACCGCGTCACCGTCTAGCGAATTCTCGAAAATCAACGCTTGTACTTCAGCCTCAACAGCAGCCGGATTTTCTTGTCTGCATTTTCTATCTAGTTGGATGCAAACTGAAAAGGATGTGCAGAAGTCTGTTGGCACTTGCACCCACTCCTCGCCAGGTTCTAAGTCCTCAAGTGAACACACCTGTTGAAGAATGTCTTCGGCTTGACCCATCCACGACCGTCCGCTTACAGTTACATTGCAGGGTTTCGGAACACATTCCGAATTGGTTGGACAAGATACTACACACAGAAGATGGTAGCCTAGGCAGGCCGACACACCGGAACAGTCGAGCTTCATCGGTCGGGAGACATGTGCTCGAGAGCGGTCACGTGGTTTAAAGAAACAGTGCCTTCCGTGTGTTGTTCAACACACAAAGTAGTCGATTGTTAAAGTTTGCTGAAGCTATAATAATCAACCTGCGTAAGCCGTCCTTGTGTAAGCAGAAAGACATGTTAGTCAGTTTAAAATTACCGTGGTAGACAATCGACATTACTGTGCGAACATGTGTATATTTCAGTTTGAAGGATTTATCTAGTTAATTCACGTAAGTTGTGTGATTTCTGCAGTGTGTACCTGACGAGATGCAGCGAAATATGCCAGGCAATAAATCGTGCAATCTATTGTTTGTGTCTTCGTTATTCAAATTTATAAAGATGTTAGTCTCCGTGGCCAAGGAGGTAGCGACATTTTTCGTAATCCCGTATATCCACGTGGGGAAAACAGCAGTTGCGAGAATCGGCAGCGGTTCGCGCCGAGCTGGTAACTTACGGGGGTATGTGAGCCGGTCGTTCAGAAAGCAATGGAAAACTACTGAACGTAAAAACTTGCCTAGTACATCAACAGCAGGTGAAAAATGCTGGTGTTGACTGCAACGTCATGTAAGGGATAGGCAACATACAAAACTTTTAAAATTATATATATTTATAAACTAACAGACGGACGGACGGCCGGGCGGGTAGGTAGGTAGGTAGGTAGGTAGGTAGGTTGGTAGGTAGGTAGGTAGGTAGGTAGGTAGGTAGGTAGGTAGGTAGGTAGGTAGGTAGGTAGGTGGGTAGGTAGACCGGACGTTTGGATGGATTGATTGATGAGCGGATGAATGTACCGACCGGTCGATCGATTCGCGATCGATCTACCAACTTCCTTCTTACTTATAAGCCGGCTTGATACATGCAGACAGATAGCAACACGCACAACAACAACAACAACAACAACAACACACACCCACACACACACACACACACACACACACACACACACACACACACACACACACACTGGAAGCGTTCTTAACTCGTGCTATTCAAATACACGACGTGTGCTCCATCAGAATCTGACAGATGTTTACCTCCTTGTAAAATGTCATTCACATACACCTTTTGTCTTTCACATAATCAGAGACCCTATTTCTTCTTCCACGCCCCAGATCATTTATTTTCTCCGCAAACAAAGGGATCTACTTGTCGGTGTAACACGGCCTTCACACAAGTGTGTAGTGGTGCCGTATCACTCCCCGAGATATCACTTCGCGGCTACAGTTATCGGCCGGTTCACAGAAACAACAGGTATTGTTGTGAACGGGGAGGATAAATACACGTGGTTGATCCCGTAAACAAGATTTCAAATCAGTCTGCTGGCAGACTTGCAGCCAGCACACACCACCCAAAAAAAAAATCGTTTTGTACTCTATTCTGGGATGGAAGTAACTCAGTAGAGGGCAGCTTGTGTTAAGAAGAGATGAGGGTATTTGGAAAGTGGCTTTACGGTGGCTTTACTTGTGTCTAACTTTTCGCCCATAACAAGCGTTTGACGAGTCTCTCTATCAAATGCCTCTATTACTTCTTCTTTATGTATCCCCCATTTGGGAATACACCCTCAGCCGACTCACTACAAGCCTTAGTTACACCATGCAGCTCTTTCATGTCCTCCCCATTTGATTCATTTATGTTTCGACGTATATTTTGTTTGTGTTTTCACTAATTCCTCTGTTTACTTTTGTTACTAGTTTATAAGTAAAGGTCGTTTTTAACTGTTAACTTCTGTTACTAATTTACAAGCAAAGATCGCTTTTAACTGTTTACTTCTATTAATACTTTATAAGTAAAGGTCATTTTCAACTGTTTATGTTACTAGTTTATAAGCAAAGGTCGCTTTTAACTGTTTACTTATGTTACTAGTTTGTAAGTAAAGGTCGCTTTTAACTGTTTACTACTGTTAGTAGTTTATAAGTAAATGACACTTTTAACTGTTTACTTCTGTTACTAATTTATGACTAAAGGTCGCTTTTAACTGTTACTTCTGTTACTATATATATATATATATATATATATATATATATATAGGATAATGAAATAGGTCAATATCAACCTATTAAGAGAGGTGTGAGACATGGATGTGTAATGTCTCCAGATATTTTTTCCCTGTACAGTGAAAATATTTTCAGAAATATAGAAGATATTGAAGGGATCAACACTTGGGGACGATACATCAATAATATTAGATATGCAGATGATAGTCTTGATTGCAGAAAATGAACAGGACCTGCAACATTTAGTAGGTGCGATTGTTGCACAGTGAACAACTAGGGTTAGTATTTAACTGTAAGAAGACACATATTATGGTCGTCACTGTGAAGAAGAAAATACCACAATGTAATATACAAGTAAATGGGCATATTCTTAAACAAGTGAATCGATACAGTTATTTCGGAACAGTCATAACATCTTATGAGAGATGCTTTGAAGAAATTAGAACAAGAATTGCCATTGCGAAGGTAGACTTTTGCAAGATGAAAAACATACCGCCCAATAAAAAGATATCAACTGAAACGAAAAAAAAGAGTGTTGAAGTGCTACATAGAACCTATAATTTTGTATGGATGTGAAGCGTGGACAATGAGCAGACAAGCTGAAAAACATCTGGAAATGTGATTTCTGAGGAAAATGTAAAGAATACCATCGACAGATAGATAATCCAATGAACAAGTCCTTCAAGAAACAAATGAAGATCGTAAACCGATTAGAGTCATTAGACGTAGACAGTCAAAATGTGTTGGTTATATTATGGGAAGAAATGAATTGTAGAACTTGGTGACAACTGGCAAGATCGAAGGGAAGAGACCAAGAGGAAGACCGAGAAGTAAATACCAGAATGGCTTGGCCACGTGGCATGGTCGAGACAGGAATACAGAGCTGATTCACGACTCTGGTGATCGAGTGAGATGACAAAACATGACGGCCCACGCTTATCGGCATGGCACATGATGGATGGATGGATCAGACACGAGCTCAATGTCAGCCCTCGACGGTCGCTATGGGAGGGAAAGACTGCCAACCAAGTCCTCCGTACACCCAAGCCTACCAAATGTGACGGTCCTAATACTCCACCTATTCACGCAGTTTCCTGCTACGGGACCTGTTCCCAGAAGTTATCAACCAGCTAGCGGACAGGTGTACCAAATGTGTTGTCAGGCAGTGGGACTATATAGAGAAGTAACAGACCTTTGTATTTCGCACTATTGTACAAATGTTATTCGTAAAATTCCTGTTACTTAATGACTTCCTTTCGAAAATATAGTCACCTGCATACATATAATATACGTAATCATATACCGCATACAGACTCCATCACTTTCCGTAAGCCACGAAGGTGTAGACATTTCCGTCTCAGAAGTTAACCTTCCGTTTTACACACGACGTTTCACCAGGAATTGCTCTTTTCCTGGCCCACAAAGAACTCGGGCGAACAAATTTGTTCCCTATTTCCTACACCTGGTTAAGTGACGCGGGCTCTTAAGAGTGTGTGCGTGTGTGTGCTTGTGTGTGCGTGTGCAAGTGTGCGTGTGAGTATGTGTGCTCGCGCTTGTAAAGTATCCACAAATGTTTGCTGGTATAGACACACGTACAGAATGCACACATGCTTTCATGTGCAGACATGTGTAAAGGAGCCAATAGTTTCGAGTTGTGTAACGATTTATTTGTTTTATGTTATACTGTAGGATGGTTGGTCTTTCGTTGTAGTTTATGTTGTTGAAATAAAGTAATAACAATTTTCAACATGGGAAATATTACACGGTTTGATTTTGAATGTAAATTACCAGCATCCTTCCGTTCATGTTTTGTTTGCGATCAGTTATCAGTTGGGGTATCTTCATTGCACTCCGGACTGGTCCATAGGTGCTCAGATCCTTCCCCCCCCCCTCCCCTCCCCCCCCCCAGCATATGCATCAGCGTTCACTGGCTAATAGTGCCAGATCTGTGCTGGTTGACGAGGCACTCGTTTTACCGATGTACCTCTCGTGTCTGGCCGTGCAAATTCTTACTCCCAAGTCTTTCGTCCTGGACATTTCACTTAATTGCAGGGGGTATTTTTAATGACTGTGCAGTGTTTGAAAATATTGCCGGTCCAAGTTTTGTATTTATTTACCTATTATCTTGCATGAATTTTACATAGGGTTAATACAAAACTTGGACCGTCAATATTTTCAAACACTGCACAGTCATTAAAATTACACTCTATATATACACAATGAGAGCCGCGGTAGCGTGTGTAACGGCTAGCCGCTCGCCCTGCTGACGGTTGGTGACCATGGGTTCGAGTCTGTATCGGTGCTGAATTTAAAACTGATCTGGACTCCCAGGTTGACCTAGCCTTAAATGGATACCAGGAAGTGTCTTGACGTGATACTGAATCCTTGATCCACCGAGCGCCGATTGTAGTGCACATATGTGGGTTTAACACCATATGCCTAATGCTTTTTAACGCGTGTAAAATGGCCCTTTACTTATTTCTTTACTGCTTATGTTGGTGTCTGTGGCTTAGGTGATAGTGAAACGCAGTTTTTATAACTTTGCCGACATACTATGTCGTGGTTCGAAATCATCCGCGGGCGATGTAGCAGCAGCTTGCTTTGCGTTGATTTGATGGTATGAGGCGTCAACCGTTAGACAGTGTTACCCGGGCTCACAAGGCCATAAGTCTAAAACGGGCATCAGGAAATGTCTTGGGAGCTCCGGTAGCGTAGTGGCCAGACGGTAGCGTAGTGACTAGACGGTAGCGTGGTGACCAGAAGGTAGCGTAGTGGCTAGATGGTAGCGTAGGGGCTAGACGGTAGCATAGTGGCTAGACTGTAGCGTAGTGGCTAGGCGGTAGTACGAACGAACGAACGAACGAACGAACAAACTTTATTTTGTGATAGTGTAGTGGCTAGATGGTAGCGTAGTGACTAGACGGTAGCGTGGTGACTAGACACTCACCTGCCGGCCCGGCGGGCATGGGTTCGACCCGCAGCGGTGCAGATTTGAATGTTTCACCATTGACCTGGTCCTCCCAGGCACCTCAGCCTAAATAGGCACCAAGAAATTTCTTAGAAGATTAAGGCAGCCGGCGTGATACGGACCACATCACTCATCGAGTGCTGGTTGGGGTCTACAAATATACGTCTAGCACCATATGCCCAGTACATCCATGGCGTGTAACACCCTACCTTCACATTTGTTTCACCTTATGGTATTTTTGTTAACATGTAAAGGGACCTTCACATGTGTTTCACCTTATGGTATTTTTGTTAACATGTAAAGAGACCTTCACATGTGTTTCACCTTATGGTATTTTTGTTAACATGTAAAGGGACCTTCACATGTGTTTCACCTTATGGTATTTTTGTTAACATGTAAAGGGACCTTGACATGTGTTTCACCTTATGGTATTTTTGTTAACATGTAAAGGGACCTTCACATGTGTTTCACCTTATGGTATTTTTGTTAAAGGGACCTTCACATGTGTTTCACGTTATGGTATTTTTGTTAACATGTAAAGAGACCTTCACATGTGTTTCACCTTATGGTATCTTAGTGAACGTTCGTTCGCTTTCAACTCAAACTTAGTCCACACACTTGCTACTAATTCTAGTGCACTGACTGATTTTTGCGTGTGGATTAACTTTCCTTATTACTTGTGTCCCTCGTCAACAGGAGAACCCACCTCGTCTTCTGCAGTAATTGTAATTTACGTCTCCATGTCAAGAACGAGAAGTCAACATTTTAGTCCAGCTGACCTGTGTAAGGGCTGAACCCGCTACCACGGCATCAACACACCGGATCTTTAAGAGCGAGGGCTCTTATCCATTCGGCCATGCTGATCTCTGCCTTATGGTATGATGGTGTTATTTATTTTCGTCCACAGGCATGAAGAAAATCAAACGCAGATAATGACATGAAAGCAATGACTGTGTCGCTTCCAGCAAACTAGAGCCAGAACCATCTTCGTACGAGCAGTCCCGGGGAGTAGCAGACCTATCATGGTTATGTCCAATTACTCAACAGAGAGCTATACCAGGACACTGCTCATTCCGGAGAAGACAGCTTGGCTTCCATATGCCTGTTTGGTGGTGACAGTTGTCACATGGCTGGGGTATGATTTCTACAGGGTAGGGCGCAGACTGTTTGTGTGGTTATGTGTTGTTGAGCGTGGGATTTATGTTCTGTCTCCGTGATGTTGATAGTGTGTTTTGATTGTTTGCTTAATGGTGAATGCAGCATCGGTATTTTAGCTTTGGGGTCGTAGTTATAAATGCCCCATCAACCTCAGGAAATTCATTCATTCAGTAACATGTCCTTTGCAGAGCTTCGCTCCCATAACAACCCTCAGGAAGACTTCTCGATCATAAGCAAGATGTCCCGCACCCGATACACCCATCTGGAGATCATCTGCTACATCCTGCACCCATCTTCTCTTTGCTCTTCCTCTTTCAATCTTCTCGGCATATACCCCTCCATTATCGTTCTCTCCAAACTTTCATGACGTTTTAAGTGACCAAAAGATTCCACGTGTCTATGTTTTATCGTCTTTAGTAGCCAGCTTTCTTCAATATTAAACTCTTGTCGTATGGATGCATTTGTTCTCTCAGGAAATGTCTGGGGTAAATCGGTGGTAGTGGTGTTGATGTTGATGTTGGTGGCGGCGGCGGCGGTGGTGGTGGTGGTGGTGGTGGGGGTGGTTGTGGCAGTATTGGTGCTGTTGATGCTGCTGTTGTTGTTGGTGTTGTGGTTGTTCTTTGTCTTCTTCCTCTTCTTCTACTCCTCCGTCTGTTGCTGCTGCACCTCCCCCAAGTCTTATAAATGCCCTATCAACCTCAAGAAATGTCTCGGGTAAAATTATCTTGGTGTTGTTGTTCTTGTTGTCTTCTTCTTCTTCTTCTTCTTCTTCTTCTTCTTCTTCTTCTTCTTCTTCTTCTTCTTCTTCTTCTTCTTCTTCTTCTTCTTCTTCTTCTTCTTCTTCTTCCTCCTCCTCCTTCATATGCTGCTACTGCTGCTGCACCTCCACCACTTCTTCCTCCATTATTGTGCCATTGCTTCCTGATGTAATCGTACTCGTCTACCAAAACCTAGTAGACGGTCGCCATTACTTAAAATGGAATAAAAGGATGATCTTAGCCTGGGAATATCACCATGTATGAAGCCCACACCAGAGCCCTCTCAGCGAGTTCCTTCTTACTCTAATGCAAAAATCAACATCGACCTGGGCTTCCAGTCCCATCCAGCATACAACTTGCACATGGAAATGCCCTAAGAAGTTTAAGAAGGCGAAGTTATGCAGCCACATCGTCCATTGGTGCGGACTGGTCTATACAAATATGGGGGATAGCAACATATACACACTGCAATACGCCCCACTGTGTGTAAAAGGGCCCTTTATTTTACTCACTTCACATTTTCACAGCCTGGATAACATCAAATATAACCGACTGGTCTCTATAGCTGCAGTCATGAGATACCTCTTGGAATAAATCCAGCAGAAACATTTAGTATTTTTAGTTTGTTTCTGTCATAGAACATAATCTGGGATACACGAAACAGAAACAATCGGTCTCATTTGTTTCTGTTATAGGAAGCAAGTGGGATACACTAAACAGAAACAACTGGTCTCTCTTTAGCTTCTGTTATAGGAAGCAGCCTGGGATACACTAAACAGAAACAACTGGTCTGTTTAGCTGCAGTCATGAGACGCGGTTTTGGAATGCATCAGGCAGATACAACAAGACACTAATTTCTTTCATGAGACACATTATTGGATTTATTTTTAAAAAAAACAACTAGACTTTTTAACTGCAGGCAAAAAACGCAATTTGGATTTCATCAAACAGAAACAAGCAGACTTTAGCTCTAGCAGTAGAGCGCAGCTGGATTGTACTGAACTCGAATTATACCAAATAAATATTCATTTTAGCTGCAGTCATAGGAGGTAATTTAGATTACTTCAAACAGAAACTGGTCTATGTAGCCGTAGTATTAGGAAACAGGGAGCCGCTGTAACGCAATGTCTAGCACTCTTGCCCGATACTCCTGTATTCAAATCCCCTCGGATATGGATGTTTTGTAATCCAGGTCAACTCAGACTAAAATGTTTACTAGGATCTACCCTGGAAAGTAAAGGTGAATGACCGTTATATGACTCCATTATCTATCAATGCCAATTGATATATAGAAATATGGGGCTGGGAACATATACCCATCACGTCTCGGCAAGTAAAAGTGTCATTTAGTTTACTTACTTTCCGTAGGACACAGTCCGGAATACATCAAATAGAAATAACCATTCGTTTTAGCTATTGTCAAAGGACACCGTTTTAAATATACAAATAAATGTTTTGCATATTCTTTACAGCTGTATGTTGATTTCTTGGCAAGATTACGCTCAGTAGTTTGCCATTGTTTTCTGAGCGGCCGGCTCACATACCCCGTAAGTTAACGACGGGATTCGAACCACTGCTGATTTTCACCGTCGTCACGTTACTTACGAGAGTATACGAGATTACGGAGAAAAGTCGCTAACCTCTAAACCAGGAAGCTTTAAATATACAAGGGAGCTAAATTGCCCCTTTAGCTGCAAACATGGCATTAAGATTTGAATGTATCAGACACACCAGGGAAAATACTCAGTGAAATTGCGTTTATTGATGCTTGAGTTCTGAGTTTGGGCCAAAGGGTGACCATACGATGCGACCGATACTCAGTATTGCGAGGAAAGGCCAATCGGACACATAATTGGAATGCAACTGGTATTATTAGTGTTGGGTCTCTTCGCTGGTTGTTAAAGTTGGGGACGGAGCGCGTAAGGGATTGTACCGAGTGAGTGCTGTGATGCCGATTCTGCACTATACTCAACACAACTCATTCTGAGTTTGAAGAGAACTCCGAGAAGACGCACATCCCAAGTGATTTGAAAAATGTTATAGCAGCAATCCAACATAGACATTGTTGAGATAGTGAATATTATTTTGAAGTTCTATAGCAATATAAAGTTTTGGTGATGATAATGATGATCGTGAGGATGATAACGATGACTGTCAATATGATGTTGATGACTAATGAGGTTATTAACATTATCGATCAGTACATGTTTGCAAAAATATACAAATTGTAGATTAATCACACATTGCACTTGTGCTTTTAGCTTCCTTTATAATTACAAATATGACTGTTGAATTCTTTCTTTAGAAACTTAACTTTTCTGCATTGATGAGAACATCTTTTGCTGCAGTTCCACAGGAATCACTTGAAGAAATATGCTCGTATAGAAGAGCATGCTGTGGTTCTAAAGGCTACGGCCTCAAGGCAGAGAATCAGCATGGTCTCTGGTATAGGACTCCGCTTCAGGCGCGGTAAGTATTCTCTTATTGATTGCGAACTCGGGTTACTCAGATAAGGGCGCAGAAATAGGAGATTTTGTGTGCATATTGTGGGTATTTAAATCCCTGGACAATTTGAAGGATCCGTGGTAGTATAGTGGTTATATGCTAGCCTGTCATCCCTGAGGTTATATGTTCGAACTGTCTTAAGAAGTAAAGAGAAGTAAAGGTTGTTGGTTTTGACCGCATCAGCCACCGAGTGCCGGTTGGTAAATAAAAATGTGGGTCTAGCACCCCTGCCCAGGGCCGTAAGGCATGTACAAGTGTGCTTGACTTTTTAGGAACTGTTTACAACACACTGACACGTTATGATACGCCGAACTGGTTAGTCTTCAAGCTGTTTCAAACATTTGAAAGCTAGAGAGCTATAGAAGGGCTTCAGTTCACTTCTAAAACAGATTGACAACTCAAAGTAGATCACAGGTCACTTAAAATACTATGATGGTTAGTCTACGCTGAGTGCTGATACTTTTATCATGGTACCCAACGTGAAATACTATGATGGTTAGTCTACTCTGAGTGTTGATACTTTCACCATGGCACCCGAACATGAAATACTATGATGGTTAGTCTACGCTAGGTGTTGATGCTTTCACCATCATACCACTATGTGAAATACTATGATGGTTTGTCTACGCTAGGTGTTGATACTTTCACCATGGTACCCCAACATGAAATACTATGATAGTTAGCCAGTATTGAGTGGGGATCTTCCTTCATGGTGCCATTAGGAGAGATACTACGACTGTTGATGTATTCGGAAGCCACGATAGGACAATGGCTAGCACGCTTGCCTGCCGGCCCTCATGTGATGTATTCAAATCCTCTTCGAGGCGGTTTTCTTTGAACAGACTTAGGCTCGCGGAACGACCCAAATAAAATAAGTACCAAGAAATATTCTGGGAAGTGAAAGCCGCTGGTTTTATTTTAATCACATCACACATCGAGTGCCGATTGAAATACTGGAAGGCCCCGCTATTCGTCGCTTCGGTTTACATCGTTTCGTTATAACGTCGTTGTCACAATGTGACATAACTTTACTTTACGTTGTTATAACTTTACTTTACGTTGTTACGTTCCGCCATAACGTCGTCACCTGTGTATACACCTGTATAGTGTTTCGCTATACGTCGTTTCACTTAAAGTCGCGTTTTCCAAGAACGTAACGCCGACTTAACCGGAGCCTTCCAGTAAACAAATATGGAGATAGCAACATATACACAAGACACATCATTGACTGGATTCTTTACACTTTCTATTTACCATGCATCTACCTTTGCTAACTTTTAACGAATGTGACTGATCAGACCAATTCGCGCTGTAAATGTTCGTCCACAATGGATGCATGTGAACACATTGACATTTCCACCATCACGCTTCATCTTACGTCTCACATGCTCGGTGCGTGACCTATCTGCAATCATTTTCTCCTTTGTCTTTATTTCATTTCTGATATTTACCCTCCATGCAACACATTCGGCGGCGACATGCTCCCAATGTGCATTATCAATACCTGCATCAATCATATCCCGCTTACACACATCTTTGTATCGTAGTTGGGGCCGACACGGAGATCTTGTAATTCTTTGTAATTCACCAACAAAGATGTCCTTTGGTAATCTATCATCATACATTTTCCTAATGTCTCCTATCCCATCGTTACCCCACCTGATCTTTCCAATACTTCAGTATTTGTGATTTTGTCTTGCCACTTAATAGCAAGTATTCTTCTCAGACACCGCATATGAAAGATGTTTAAACGTTTATCTTGGTGTGAGTAAGATTATATATATATATATATATATATATATATATATATATATATATATATATATATATATATATATATAGTAGGGCTGCGACCGATTAATTTAAATTTAATAGTTAACTTTTGAAAAATTAACGATTAATTAATAGTTAATTTCGATTAAAGCAAAACATTTATAGTCACATAACTCACATTATAGTCGTATTTGTCAAAAATCGAAAAGACACTGGAAAAACATTTGTTCATATGTCATCTAATAACCAACTATGCAAACAGACGAGTATGTTGACAGTATTTGGTTCAAGTGACGAGCGCGTCTTATTAACAATATAACCAGCAGAGCTGAACAATCGTTCACATGGAATTGAGGTAGCCGGTATGCACAGAATGGTCTTGGCAAGGGATGCCAATTTTGGATATCGATGTTCATTAAGTTTCCACCATTATAGAGGGTCAACCGATTCAGAAACTTTCTTCTCCATTTCAGACTTCATTAACTTAATACGCTTTTCATTTGGTTCACATACAGTTTCATTGTCAATGGCAGTATCATTGGTTGCAGCAGTCTCCATCTGCTTACCATGAACAGCAACTGATATTTGTTGTTCAATACGTGACCAAGTTCCTTCTTTTGCATCTTTTGACAAACACTTCAGGTATTTGTAGCGTGGATCAAGTGCTGGTGCAATCTGTAGTATTTCAATTATTGTCATATTAGCTACACGTTTACTGAAGTTCCATATAAATGGAATCATCATTGGAAGACGAAACATCAACAACATTAGTTATGCAGATGATACAGTATTGACTGCAGACAATGAGTAGGATCTGCAACAATTAGTAGATGCGGTTGTTGCACACAGTGAACAACTGGGTTTAGAATTAAATTGTAAAAAGACACAGATTATGGTCGTCATTAGAAAGTACGAAATACCACAATGAAATATACAAGTAAATGGGAATATTCTTCAACAAGTGAATCGATACAATTATCTCGGAACAGTCATAACATCTGATGGGAGATGCCTTGAAGAGATTAGAACAAGAATCGCCATGGCAAAAGTAGCCTTTAGCGAGATGAAAAACATACTGACCAATAAAAAGATGTCAATTGAAACGAGAAAAAGAGTGTTGAGGGGATACATAGAGCTTGTTCTTTTGTATGGATGTGAAACTTGGCCAATGAGCAGTCAAGCTGAAAAACATCTGATGGCTGTAGAAATGTGGTTTCTGAGGAGAATGCAAAGAATACCATGGACAGACAGAAAAACCAATGATAAAGTACTACAGGAAAATCGTAAATTGATTAGAGTAATTAGACGTAGTCAAAATTGTTTGAACATGTTATGAGAAGAAATGAACTGGAGAACTTGGTGACAACTGGCAAGATCGAAGGGAACAGACCGAGAGGAAGACCGAGAAGTACATACCTGGATGGCTTGGCCACATAGCATGGTCCAGACAAGAACACTGAGCTGATCCACGACTCTGGTGATCGAGTGAAATGGCGAGTCATGACCGACCACGCTTTCCGGCATGGCATACGATGGATGGATGGTAAATATTCTACTCAACGGAAATATTCTAATTTTCATAAATAGTCCAATATACGTAAATATTATAATGTACGGATGTATTATACCGTGTATACCGAGTGAGAAAACTACGAGACCTAACTTTCTTCACGCATTAGAATGGATAATAACAAGAAGACAAGGCGGGCGTATGGGTTAACAAGGCCGAGTGGATTCTTGCAGGGCCAGATATTCCATGTCAATGTTGAAGCTATCAGGCTTAGTAAGCCTATTCCTTACTATCTTGAAGTATTTCAGATCTGTTTTGAATACGTGCAAATTTTATCACAAAAGACAAACAATATATTGAGCACTGCACTGTTTGGCATGTGTCTCTTTATCTCGACAAGTGTATATTATATTATAGAAATAAATCAGCTCTTTTTTGTTGTTGCGATCGTTCGCTTTGAACTGAAGCGTGGTCCATACATGTGCTACTATTTCTAGTGCATTGTACTGATTTATTTACTTGAGGATCAGCTTTCACTATTACTAATGTCCCTCGCTATCAGGCGAATCCATTAGGACTTCAGAAGTACCTGTTATTTACGTCACCAAGTCAAGGACCAGAAGTCACAATTTTACTCCAACTAACCGGTGTAGGAAATGATCCCCCTACCTCGCATCAGCACACCGGAAGTGTTAGACAGCATTTATTAGAGCTGTACACCGTTTCAACTATTGAACAGCATGCAACAGATGATAGTTATCTGACCTGGTCACAGTGTCTGACATAGATGGTTGTTACTAATTCATCATCATATTAATCGGAAGTCATAGAACCACATCGTACAAGCAAGGAAGTTGGGACACACGGTTTATGCTCAGCTGTAGAGAGTTGCTGAGAGTAAGAGACAGTGGAGGGACGGAATCAAAGGATTTGCAGACGACTTCAGCATCAGTCTTCACACTTCCTGACATAATGAATTCATGCGCTCTTGTGCCCGCCTCTAGTCCTCTAGTGTGAGGAAATGCAACCTAAAGACTAAAGACTAAATGTCATGGCAGGGTAGACCAGGCCCTAAGCCTATGTTTCTTGTTTAAATTTTCCGCATAGTGTTTTTGTCTTCCTCCACATCTCTTTCCTTGTATTTCGCCACATAAGGTTTTGAGGGAATTTGTGAATAGTATAACAAGAAACGCCGTTGTCTTGACTCCAATGGTCAAAGGAAGTAGAGGAAGAACTAAACATACACGAAGAAGAGAAGCAGAAACATAAATGAATAATTTGGTGAAGATAGGACAGGGGTCCATGAGATAGCTAAGGTTAGGAGGACTTGGTGGGGGTTGATTTAAGGCCCCCATGGGATATTATATGTGAAAGAAGTAGAAAACATCTTTATTTGTCTTCATTCGCTTCTCTTACAGGCAAGCCAATTATTGGGGATGTATGGAACACATCGCCGTCATCATCGGATATGTCCGTCTACTGTGCTCCCAGAAGAAACGCTCTTGTCTCGTACAGTCGAGAGGTGACGCCCTCGGACGAAGGAGGGGAATACTCAGAGACGGATCTGTTCGCCAGCAGTAGATACGGCAGCTGTGAGGACTTAGTGCAGAATGAGGCCCATAACACGAGCCATAAGGGGTGGGAGATTGGTGGAGAGTTTGTAAAAGGTAAGTTTCGTTCCACAGTGGCTACCTTACTTGTTAATGCTATTCATTGTTTGTTATGTTATGTTATGTTAGTTATGTTATGTTATGTTTTATGTTATGTTATGTTATGTTATGCCAGTTGATGTCACTGCATATTAGGCATTCCCATGCGTGCTGTGCTCCGATGCTGCAGCCATTTCAAAGTATCTCTACTGAGATAATCTGAGTATCTCTACTAATGTTCCCATGAAGATTTGTAGTATCTCCTCTCTCGCCCTCAAAGGTGGATTCAGGGTGTTTTGCCGGACTTCACTGACAGTTGTGTAAACAGGCTAGCGTTAAAAACGTGTCGGGAAAAGCCAGCTGAGTACCTACTGCATTTGCTATATTGGCCCTGTTCATGCTTTTTCCAGCCTGTATTGCTGTATGTTTGCCAGCTGATCCAAATGTATATTACCCTTTACGGACCTCTGTGCGAGCGTTCATCCAAGTAAATGATGTGATGTTGACTTTCTAATATTGTTTACCCATTCAAGATGGAGACTTGTTTGGAATTCTCTGTAGAATTTTCATGCAGTCTGATATAATGATCGCTTGTTTATTAGCACGACGACATTGGGGGTGAATGAAACTTTGAGGGCAGCCGACAGATAATGGTTGGTTATGGTCTCAAGTTTCGAGACGGCAGGCAGAGGATCTCTTTCGAGAAACAATGGTTGCGGTCATGTGGCCAGTATGGTCACTGCCATAGAGGAAAGCAACGGCAAACTACCTCTTTAAAAGTGCCTAGTACATTATGATTCGCCTAAAGACTGATCATCGCAAGACAAGTACAGAGACATAAAAATTAGCAACATAGAATGTTAGGACCTTAAACGACGACGACAAATTAGAGAACATAAAACAAGAACTGGAAAGAGAAAAAATTAATATTTTAGGGATGAACGAACGAACGAACAAACGAACGAACGAAAATCTTTATTTTCAAAGGGTTAAGAATTGGGCACGCAGGCCCGTCTGACATGTGCGAAACGAGATGAATATGAGCAGGCATCAAGATAGATGAAGATTTTAAGAGTATTTATTCTGGAGGTGAAGATCGACAAAGGGGAGTGGCAATTATTTTGGACCGGAAAACATCAAAATCAGGATATTGGGCCGTGTCGGACAGAGTTCTACTAGTTAAATTACGTGGCAGACATTTTAGCATCAATGTTTTTCAAGTATATGCCCCAACAGGAGAATACAGTGAAGATAGTGTAGAGGAATTTTATAATGACATAGAGTCTGTCTTAAAGAAATGTAAAAATTCAGAAATAAACATCATATTAGGGGACTTCAATGCAAAAGTAGGAAATCAAAATGATAGATACACAGTAGGAAACTATGGTTTAGGAGAGAGAAATGAAAGAGGATACAGACTCGTAGAGTTGGCAAAAGAACAGGAAATGATTGTAGGAAACACCAGGTTTAAGCAACACCCTAGAAGATTATGGACATGGAGGAGTCCTGATAACAGGATTAGAAACCAAATTGACTATATTCTGATTAGCAGAAGATTTATAAACGCGTTAACAATAGCAAAAACAGTTCCCAGTGCTGATTGTTATAGTGACCACAGATAACTTACAGGAACATTGAGGATAAAGTTGAAGAAAGTCAAGTATATAAGAGTAAACACTAAATATGATTTGTGTACACTGAGTAATGACAAGGAAATACAAAACAAATTCAAAACAGAAGTACAGAACAGATTTGATATATTGTCTCATCTAGAGATCCTATTCCATGATGTGGATGATCAATGGGAAATGTTGAAGAATTCAATCAGTTGGGCTGCAGAATCAGCTATTCCAATATTAACGAAGGTGTGTCGTAAGAAATGGATGACTGAAGAAATTTTACACCTAATGGAAACAAGAAGACTCAACGAAAATAATCCTGCCAGATATGAAGAAATTCACAGACAAGTCAGAATATTATGTAAGAAGGCAAAAGAAGCATGGCTTGAGGAAAAGTGCTTAGAAATTGAAAAACAACACAACAGTCAAAATACCAAATTAGTGCACAAAAGAATTCAGGAACTTACTAATAAAAGAACAAGTACATCAACAGGCTGCCTAAACACTAAAGATGGCAAAATCATAATAGAAAAAGATCAGATTATAAATGTATGTACAGATTATGTGAAAAACCTTTATGAGAATAACAGAGAGGAACAATATGATATTAAATTTAATAATGAAGAACCACCAATTTTGAAGATGGAGGTTCAAAATGTTCTTAAGCATATGAAAGCTGGCAAGGCCCCCGGTGTAGATAACATCACAACAGAAATGATTAAAGCTTTAGAAGAATATGGACTAAATCAAGTCACCAGACTGCTGAACACATTATGTGATACTGGAGATATACCTTCTGAATTATGTAACTGTATTTATTGCAATCCCAAAGAAATCAGGAGCCTTGGAATGTGATGAACATAGAACAATTAGTATAATGAGTCACATCACAAATATTTTGCTACGAATTATCATGCAAAGAGTGTGGAAGAAATTGCAACCTGAAATAGGGGAAGAACAATGTGGGTTTGTGGAAGGAAAGGGTACCGTAAATGCTGTGGAAATGCTGCGAACAGTTATTGAACGTGCTATAGAAGTAAACAAGGATATACATCTTTGCTTTATTGACTACACAAAAGCTTTTGATAGAGTTAGACATATCAACATGGTGGATATGCTTGCAGATCTACCAATTGATGGGAAAGACATTAGACTTATAAAAACATATATGGGAAACAACAAGCTGCCACAAGAATTGATAATGAAGTGGGACAATATCAGCCTATTAAGAGAGGTGTTAGGCAGGAATGTCTCCAGATCTTTTTTTCCCTGTACAGTGAAAATATTTTCAGAAATGTAGAAGATATAAATGGAATGAGCATTGGAGGACGAAACATCAATAACATTAGATATGCAGATGATACAGTATTGATTGCAGACAATGCGCAGGATCTGCAACAATTAGTAAATGCGGTTGTTGTATACAGTGAGCAGCTGGGGTTAGAATTAAATTGTAAAAAGACACAGGTTATGGTCGTCACTAGGAAGAACGAATTACCACAATGTAATGTACAAGTAAATGGAAATATTCTTCAACAAGTGAATCGATACAATTATCTCGGAACAGTCATACCATCTGATGGGAGATGCCTTGAAGAGATTAGAACAAGAATCGCCATGTCGAAAGTAGCCTTTAGCAAGATGAAATACATTCTGACCAATAAAAAAAATGTCAATTGAAACGAGAAAAAGAGTGTTCAGGGGATACATAGAGCCTGTTCTTTTGTATGGATGTGAAACTTGGACAATGAGCAGTCAAGCTGAAAAGCATCTGATGGCTGCAGAAATGTGGTTTCTGAGAAAAATGCAAATAATACCATGGACAGACAGAAAAACCAATGACCAAGTACTACAGGAGACAAATGAGACTCGTAAATTTATTAGAGAAATTAGACGTAGACAGTCAAATTGTTTTGGACATGTTATGAGAAGAAATTGATTGGAGAACTTAGTGACAACTGGCAAAATCGAAGGGAACAGACCAAGAGGAAGACCGAGAGGAAAATACCTGGATGGCTTGGCCACATGGCATGGACGAGACAGGAACACTGGTGAGTCATGACCGTCCACGCTTTCCGGCATGGCACATGATTGATTGATTGGAATCCAGGCAAACGCTTAAGCAGTTAGCTTCCTTCAGTAGGTATCCAAGTTTGTGACTGATAATTGATTTAGTAGTGCACGCGTTTTGTATACAACCGTGTTTGCCTTTGAGGTGCTCGCTTCTCTCCCTCACATTTGATTCAAAATTCAAACCGCAGATGACAGAAATCTGCAACAGTCCAGGCTAATACTGTAAACATGTACTTAGTTTGGATCTGAGTTTGTTATACACATAGCAATGAGGAAGAATGTTAGCGACCCAATTTCATAAAGATGTTGCCCGTTTCAAGTACACCGCACCAACATATAGCACAGTAATTGCATTTATATCGCAGGCTAACCGGCGTCTGTAGCTTAGGAGGTAGTGAGATTCGCAGTTTCATAATTCCCGGACATACCAAGTCAAGGTTCGAAATCAGCCGTGAGCGATTTGACCGTTCAAAAAGCAATGACAAACTACTGAACTAAAATTGTCTAGGACATAACAAACATACAATAAATGTTGAGACTAACTGCAACATCATGTAAAGAAGATGTAACTAATTATCTTAAAGACTAAAATATCGCTATGTGTGACATTGCTATTAGCGTCTGTGTTGACAAAAATTATTGTTCATGTCCCATGGATGGTTTATAGTATCAGAAAATCAACTGAATGATTTACTGCAATAAATCATATGGAAAGCCCGTGTTTCTGCCTCTCCCTGTAACACCGAAAATTAATACTATGTTATCTTGACAATATAATGTAAATATATTAAAATAATCTTAATAGTAGAAAAATGTATTCAAGATCTAAAGTCCTAGAGAAATACAAAGTCAATTCATATTCAGAACAAGCATCGCTATAAAGATGATCACAATGGTAAGGTAAAATACGAATAATTCTAATTTATTTAGGAAAAAGTTGTCAGTACAAAATCAGAAAGAATCAAAACGTTTAGCGGGTGACAGAGAACATAATAACACTAAGTATTTCTGTGGAGAACTTGGTGACAACCGGCAAGATCCAAGGGAAGAGACCAAGGGGAAGACAGAGAAGTAAATACCTAGATGGCTTGGCAACGTGGCATGGTCGAGACAGGAACACGGAGCTGATCCACGACTCTGGTGATCGAGTGAGATGGCAAAACATGACCGCCCACGTTTATCGGCATGGCACATGATGGATGGGTGGATGGATGTATTTCTGTGAAGAACATGGGTTTCACGACATAATTATCAAAAGTGGTGGGAAACATGAATAAAGAAATGATACAAAATCACTACCTGAAATAAATTAAACAGGACACTATATTTTAGTTATGACTCACAAGAGTTGAACAGGGTGTGAATGATTTGCCCGCCACATTTTTATTTTGGAGGCAGCGGTGTTGCAATTTCCTCCTCTGACTAGATCATACCTGGTACGAGTCACGGTGTGGGAACAAAAGTTAGATGCATATCCTCTACAGGACGTCGGCGTCAACCTCAACATTTTTGGCTATTTGTGATTTTTTGGCAAAATTACATTCAGTAGTTTGCTATTGCTTTCTGAACGATCGACACTCACATCATTTATATGAAAGCCAACGTAAGGCAGTCTGCTGCCAAACAGCCCGCAGCTGTGTTTCGGACGCGGTTCGCAGAATTACGAATTGCATCCGTAACCCCTTTGCAAAAGAGTTGATGTTTACACAAGAAGAAAATGGTGGTATATTCCCCCGGATTTTGAGAATAATGCCTCAGGCGTCTAAACTTCTCTGATAAGGCCGAAAGTGAGCGTTAAAAATCCTTTCAATATTTAAAAAAAAAAAAACGTAAAAGAGTATTCATAGCATATGTGATTCGTTTATATCGCCCACGCCTTAACGGGGCCCTATGGCAAGCAAAGAATAGTAACGCAGTAGCCAACCATGTATGTCTTAAGAGGTGATTAAGGCGGATTTGTGTCGGACTGGCTACCAAATTCCGTCGAAAACTTTAACTGTAAACTCCAACAAATCATGGACAAGCCTGCACAGGGCGACACTAATTTAGTTGAGGATCTAAGCTCCATTGCGAGGTGAAAGGCAGCAGCAGAGGCACCGACGATTTTTCTATATACATAATTTTAAATTATTCCCAGCGCTGTGGATTTCATACACTGGGGTGAGATTCGTCGTGTATTATCTATCGGAGGAACCTTGTAATATAAATGTGCAATGAATGTCACATTATCTTTGGCTTGCCGTACCTATACTTTGATTCTCCCCATTTTACCTACAGGGCAGCAGACGCGTGCCCTACTTGTTGTCCATATCTGTCAATCTTGTCAGTAGCTTTGTTGCCGTCGCCATAGATGCCATTGGGACAGTTTACGCCAATAAAAATACTTTTCCTAGCTTGATATATCTATATCTATAAAAGACGATGTATGTATGTATGTCCGTTCTTTATGCGTTCGCGAAGGTCCATCTGATTGAGATGAAATTTTCTACATGTTTTCTTTTCATTCACGTGCAGCCAACTGTCATAGTTTGTTAGTGTACAATCAGCTATTTACTTACTAAAATTTAATATTTAAATACATTATCATTTCTATATACCGAGGGGACTTAACTTAAGAAAAGTTATTTCAAGGGGCATAACTTATAACATAGCTATATATTTTATATATAGATTGTTGCATTGTTTTTAAAGATTTATAAACTCTTTGTCTACAGTTATTTACAGGCATATGAGTTATAATAAATAATGATATAATCTTTAAGGCATTTTCAAAGTTTTCATAAAAATAATGCATCTATTTAAATAGTGAAAATTTTCTAACTCATCTTTTTATGTTTAAAGAAGTTATCTACAGTCATGTAGGTGATTCAAAACAGTTTTCATTAAAAATAATGGATGGTGTGTGGAAGGACATTCTTAAGTTACTTTTTTTTTTTTGTTATACGAATTTAATGAGACGCTCCCCGCCAGGAGCTGGGCGAAACCGCGCCGGGTCAGATAGATAGATAGATAGACAGACAGACAGATAGTCGGGAACGGGAGCTTATATGACTACTTATATGAATTAAATTAGATGCTCCCCACCAGAGGCTGGGCGAAGCCGGGCCGGGTCAGACAGACAGACAGACAGACAGACAGACAGACAGACAGACAGACAGACAGACAGACAGACAGACAGACAGACAGATAGTCGGGAACTGGAGCTTATATGACTACTTATATGAATTAAATTAGATGCTCCCAATCAGGAACTGGGTGAAGCCGGGCCGGGTCAGACAGACAGACAGACAGACAGACAGACAGACAGACAGACAGACAGACAGACAGATAGTCGGGAACGGGAACGGGAGCTTATATGACTACTTATATGATTTAAATGAGGTGCTCCCCACCAGGAGCTGGGCGAAGCCGGGCCGGGTCAGACAGACAGACAGACAGACAGACAGACAGACATACAGACAGACAGATGGACAGACAGACAGACAGACAGTCGGGAACGGGAACGGGAGCTTATATGACTACTTATATGAATTAAATGAGATGCTCCCCACCAGGAGCTGGGCGAACCCGGGCCGGGTCAGACAGACAGACAGACACAACAGACAGACAGACAGACAGACAGACAGACAGACAGACAGACAGACAGACAGACAGACAGACAGACAGACAGACAGATCCCTGCCAGGACCTGGGCGAAGCCGGGCCGGGTCAGCTAGTAATATATAATTGTAAAGTGACTACATCAAAATCAGAAGAAACATGAAGAAGAGGAAACAGTAGGATCGTGTAGAGAACTGATCTAGGAAATGAACAAACTCAACTTCAATGTTTCGACTGCAGCATGGCCCTCGGCAGAAGGGAAGCTAAAGCGAAACTATCAGAAAAAATAAATAATAAGGGTTTAAACGAAAACGAAACTACCTGAAAAGCATGTATCCATGTAGAAAACGACGGCGAAACTACAAGAAAACACGAAAATCACGTGAACTGATATAAAACAGCAGCGAAACTGCAAAAAAAAAAAAAAAAAACGTGGAAACAGACAAGCCTTTAAAGAAGTACCTAGAAATTTTCTGGAAAGCAAAAGAGCCGGCATAATATTGGCCACAACATAAATCGAGCGGCGAATAGTATGAAAGAATGTGCTGCTAGAACCGTCTACTCAATACGCTTCATGGAATGAACTGCAGTATTTTAATGTTTTACTTATCCTGGCTGTTTAGATGTGAGAAGCTGTTTCATATCGGATACTATGGCTGTTTATATTCTGTTGCTTAATTCTGGCCCACAAAGTGTTACTTTGGCTGTTTATATTATGGTCCTTATTTTTGCCCCATAAGTTGTTACTTTTTTTTTTTAATGTTGCATATCCCTAACAGGACGTTGCAGTCAACACCCGCATTTTTCAGCAACTGTTGACGTACTAGGCAAGTTTTACGTTCAGTAGTTTGCCATTGCATTCTGAACGACCGGGTCACATACCCCCGTAAGTTACCACCAGCGCGACGCGAACCGCTGCCGATTCTCGCAGCTGCTGTTTTCCCCACGTTGTTACTTTGGCTGTTACTATTATGTTTCTTATTTCTACCTCACATATACCATCAGCTGTTATAAATTGTCCTAGGCAGTCTCCGTGGCGGAGTGGTTACACCGCCTGCTTCGCGTTCCGAAGGTTATGGGTTCGATTCCGGGCCACGTCGTTCGGTTCACGAGAGAAATTTTATCGGAAACTCCTGGGGGTCGTCGTTGGAGCTACGGAGTTCGTGCTTTATGTAACGCTTTCGGTAGGACGCCGTGCGGAAAGAGAACGAGCCATATGTGATAAAACCCGATGCAATTAAATCGATCCTCTTGATTTTCAAACTCGTGTTTAAGTTGTCATAGGTGGCAGAAAACGGGTGAATCTGTAAACTATCTAGGAACAGGCATAACACCTGATGAAAGGTGCCTTGTAGAGATTTAAACAAGAATCACTACGGCGAAGGTAGCCGTTTGCAAGATGGATAGCATAGTAACGAATAGAGATCTGTCAGTTGAGTATTGAAGTGCTATATATAAGGAACGTTCATTTGAAACCCGTTCGAATGGCTTTATTACAAAAGCATGAAAGAAACATTAACAGGTGCGGTAGAATTAAACAAAGCATTCATTTTGAATGAATTATGCACCATGGGTTGGTCAGAAGAAGTCGCCTTAGGCATTCAGGCAAGCATCCCATTGCTTAGGTAGGTGGCGAATGCCGTCAGCAAAAAAAGGATTGTGGTTGCTCACTGAACCAAGTGTTTACCGCGTTTATTACGTCTGCATCTGTGTGAAATCGTTGCCCCTTGAGAGCTTTTTTAGAGGTCGGAACAAATGAAAATAACATGGTGACAAATCAGGACTATAGGCTGGATGCTGCAGAATTTCCCACTTCTTCCTTGTTAATGCTTCCTGCACAATCTTTGCGACATGCGGACGAGCATTATCGTGCAACAAAATCACACCGCGATAAAGCATGCCCGATCGTTTATTCATGATGGCTTGTTGCAGCTTGTCTAGTGTTTTTGCAAGTAGTGGGTAGAGTTGATGTCACCAGTTTCTCTAACGTCGGCCAACAATAGCCCTTCATGGTAAAAAAAAATGCGCTCAGCATAACCTTACCAGCGGAAACCTGTAACATGAATTTTTTTAGCTTTTGGTGATCCAGCATGCTTCCATTGCATGCTCTCTCTTTTGCTGCTCGGCTAAAAGTGGTGACACCATGATTCATCGCCTGCCACTATGCGGAAGAGAAATGCAACCACCTCCACTCTGTAACGCAGCAAGTGGTTCAAACACCATCCCATGCGTTACTCTTTTTGATGGTCGGTCAACATCCGTGGTACCCACTGTGAACACACCTTCCGATATTGCAGTTTCTTGCGAACGACCTTTTGAATTGTCCCAGTTGACATATCAAATTCGTTCGCTAGCGAACGTATGCTTCGACAACGGTTCATCTGTACTGCTGTATCAATTTTGGCGATGGTTTTTTTTTTCTGTTGCAACAATATGCACTTGACCCGGCCGTCGAAGTTCTGTCGTGAATTGACGTCGTTTCCGAAACATTCGTGCCCAGTCTGTCACAATTGTCTTCAATACACAGTTGTTACCGTACGCTGCCTGCAGTCTTAGATGAATGTCCACTGGTCGACATCCTTTAAATGACAGAAACTGAATCACCGCTCTTTGAGCTTCTTTGGGCGGATTTTGGATCAACCCGGCCATTTTCTCAACGGTCAGAAACAGAACCTATGCATCATGGGACGATAAGCACGTGCTCTTTTATTCATTGGTCAGTACTTATCACATGACTATGACATGATCATGCTCAACGTACGCAATTACGCGCGGTGCATCACGGACGGATTTCAAATGAACACCCCGTATATTACCTATTCTGTTATATGAGCGTGAAAATGTACAAAGAGCAGAAAAGCTGAGAAACATCTTATGGCACTGGAAATGTGGCATCTGGGGAAATTGCAAATAATATTATGGTCGGATAGAAAAACAAATGAACAAGTCATACAAGAAACACATAAAAAAGTAAATTTATTCGACAAATTAGGCATAGACAGTCATCATCTTTGGACTGGTTATGAGGAGAAATAAAATAGACAACTTAGTGATAACTGGCAAATTTGGTGGGAAATGAGCAAGGGGAAAGCAAAGAGATAAATATCTGGATGGCTTAGCCACATGACATCATCGAGACAAGAACACAGACCTGATCCATGGCTCTTATGATCGTGTGAGATTTCGAACCATGACCGCTCTCGCCTTATCAGTATGACAGATGGTGATGATGATGAGGAGGAGAAACCAATGACTTGTTCAAGTGTCTTTTCATTCACTATAATTTACAAATCTGGCCTGCTGCTGTCTTTGCTGATAATCATAGATATTGTTTACTTTATATTGATGTCACACCCATGTTCATTTAAAGCAATATATTTAGATTTTTTTTTTTTTTTAGTAATGGACCTGTGCTCCAAGCTACACACATTACCAAATATGGGTAGCAGGAAATGTTTTGGGAAGTAAAGGAAGCCGGTGTGATACTGACCACAGCACCCATCAATTGCACCATACGTCCAATGCTTCTTAAGGAGTCAAAAGGGTCCTATACTTTACTTACATCTTCATTTCTTAATTCTTGTACCTGGTTCGCTGCTTCTTCGAGATCCTGTCCTTATGAAGTTTCTAAAACTGTATTGTCTGCCTATCTATCAACGCTGATTAAAACCGCCAGTGCACCGTTACAATACACAGTTCATAGCAAGCACACGGCACATTATTCTTGTGCAGTTATCAGTAACTTGTTCTACATGTATCCATGGAATACAAATATTTGGTTTCCATTAAAAATGTCAGGAGCGGAATTATTTGGCAAGGAGATCATTTTCGTTAGAGTGTTCTTTAAACATGTGAAACTTATAGCGAATCTGTAGGCAGGCTGAAAGGTTTGGCTCATTGAGTACCAAGCGACTCACTCTACGCTTAGCGGTAACGCCTGACTTGATGAGGTTTTCTTATCCCCGTTTTGCCTCATGCAAAATGTGCATTAATCCATTCTGCCCAAGTTTTTCTGTAACACTGTATGTCGGCATTGTTATTATTTGGACCACTTTTAATCTAAGATAATTATTTTATGTACGTGTGTATGTGCTTATGTATGTGTGTATATGTGTATGTATATATGTGTATATATGTATGCATGTTTTATGTGTCGATTAGTAGGTAGGTAGGTAGGTAGGTACGTAGGTAGGTAGGTACGTAAGTAGGTAGGCAGGTAGGTGAGTATTGTGTAATCAAGTACATACATAGGTTGATAAGTATGCAGGTACATACGTACGACTCTCTCTCTCTCTCTCTCTCTCTCTCTCTCTCTCTCTCTCTCTCTCTCTCTCTCTCTCTCTCTCTCTCTCTCTCTCTCTCTGTATGTATGTATGTATATATATATATATATATATATATATATATATATATATATATATATATATATATGTGTGTGTGTGTGTGTGTGTGTGTGTGTGCGTGTGTGTGTGTGTGTGTGTGTGTGTGCGCGCGCGTGCGTGTGTGTGTGTGTAAAAAATAGAAGGCTGTCAGAAAAGGTAATTTATCGTTGTGCTTGGCAAGGGTCTCCCAACGGAAACACTCGTGAACACCACGTCGTAATAGAATGACATTCACATATATGTATGGCCATATGACGTTAGGTAGAAGGCAGGCAGACATACAGGAAAGCATGGAGACAGGACGTTAGGTAGAAGGTATAAAACAGGCACGATAGCATGGAGACATGACGTTAGGTAGAAGGCAGGCAGACATACAGGAAAGCATGGAGACAGGACGTTAGGTAGAAGGTAGACAGACAGACAGGAAAGCATGGAGACAGGACGTTAGGTAGAAGGCAGGCAGACATACAGGAAAGCATGGAGACAGGACGTTAGGTAGAAGGTAGACAGAGAGACACGAAAGCATGGAGACAGGACATTAGGTAGAATGTTGCGTCTCCATGCTTTCCTGCCTGTCTGGCCTGCGTGCCCAATTTGTTACTCTTTGAAAATAAAGTTCGTTCGTTCGTTCGTTCGTTCGTTTGTTCGTTTGTTCGTTCGTTCGTTTGTTCGTTCGTTCGTTCGTTCTGTGTCCGTGGAAATGTGGTTTCTGAGGAAAATGCAAAGAATACCATGGACAGACAAAAAAAAAACAATGAACAAATTCTTCAAGAAATAAATGAAGATCGTAAACTGATTAGAGTCATTAGACGTAGACAATCAAAATCTTTTGGTGGCATGTTATGAGAAGAAATGAATTGGAGAACTTGGTGAAAACTGGCAAGATCGAAGGGAGGAGACCAAGGGCAAGATCGAGAAGTAAATACCTGGATGGCTTGGCCACGTGGCATGGTCTAGACAAGAACACGGAGCTGATCCACGACTCTGGTGATCGAGTGAGATGGCAGAACATGACCGTCCACGCTTATCCGCATGGCACATGATGGATGGAATTGCAACACACGGTCTGCCTACCTATCTAACGTGCTGTCTACATGCTTTCCTGTCTGTATGCCTTCCTTCTACCTAACGTCATGTCTCAATGCTTCCTGTCTGTCTGCCTTCCTTCTGCCTAACGTCCTGTGTCCATGCTTTCCTGTCTTCCTTCCTTCTACCTAACGTCATGTCCCCATGCTTTCCTCTCTGTCTTCCTTCTACCTAACGTCTTGTATCCATGCGTTCCTGTCTGTCTGCCTGCCTTCTACCTAACGTCATGTCTCAATGCTTTCCTGTCTGTCTGCCTTCCTTCTAGCTAACGTCCTGTCTCCATGCTTTCCTGTCTGTCTTCCTTCCTTCTACCTAACGTCATGTCCCCATGCTTTCCTCTCTGTCTTCCTTCTACCTAACGTCTTGTATCCATGCGTTCCTGTCTGTCTGTCTTCTTCTAGCTAACTTCCTGCCTACATGCTTTCCTGTCTGTCTTCCTTCATTCCACCTAACGTCCTGTCTCCAAGGGTTTCCTGTTTTTCTGTCTGTCGGCTTGCCTACGTTGCTGATATATATATATATATATATATATATATATATATATATATATATATATATATATATATATATATATATATATATATATATATATATATATATATATAAGTCAATTGTAGAATCGCACAATATGCTATATGCAATATGTTTTTGTTAATGGGGATGAGGAAAACAGTTTTTATTAACTATTTGGAGGCATTTCTAAAATATGTAAGCGAATCAACAGCAATTATCAGTCTAAATAGGTATTATTTGATGCTGTTGAAAAGGCGTTTTCCAGAAAAATTATAAGAGCACCGCGGACGGATAGAAAGAGTAATGAAAATATATTGACAGAAGTTAGCTCTCAAAGAGAAATGGAACTCAGAAGTAAAGAAAGCTGTAAAAGACAAAAAGGAAAAAAATATAAAAAGTGGTCGAAGAGAAAATAGGAATGCGATTACATAGAATATAGAATAGCGAGAAGACATGTGAATAGAATAGTAAAGAGAGAAAAACAAAAAGACTGTGAGGAGTGAGACAGTATGGAAAACGACTTTAGCAAATCACCAGAGCTTACCGGGAGAACATGATTTGGAATATTTTTGGGAACAACGTTCAAGGACCAGTTTGAGCGGGAGTGCATTGCTGAATAGCCGCAAGGTCACCTGCTATTGTTGACTAGCAGTTTCTCAGGGAGAGGAGTGCCAAATGTATTGTACACTTTGGGTTCAAGCTGTCAGAGGGACAATGATGAACTTTAGAGGCAGCATAATTTATGAGTACAGGTGGCATTGGAAGTGACCTTGGCTGTCAGAATAGAACGCCATACTCCAAATTTATGGCGGCGGGAAAAGATGGACCCAACCATGAACCGGAAAAACAATGTAGATTTGGGTTAATGATATGATGGTAGTATGCAAATTAAGCAGGGTACGCGATGTACTGATTGGATGACCGTAGCGAGTCGAGAGAAGCATGGTCACGTAATTCAAGAAAGGCGCCAACTCAAGAGGTGATATATTCTTTGGATCCAGTCAGTTGAGACAGTGTGTAACGAGCAAGAGTGCGGTAGCAACAAGGCCGAGGGCTGGGCGGTCGCCCAGCCCAGGAGGAAGTGTGAGTTTGGAACTCCAGCAATGGTGATGTCTATATACCAGGCTGTTTAGTGTCCAGGAAGATGGAGAGGCAGTATTAAAGACGGGAAAGATGCACATATCACAGTTTCGTCTGGACTGCCGAAGAAAGTAGGATGGTCAAGGATCTGTGAACCATTTATTCCAGATAGATAAATCTGATGGAGTGGAACGCAAATTCCGAGGATCACAAAATGGCGTGCAAGCCATTTGAGAAGGACTGTTGGCTAAAGAAGAGCACTCAGTAGTTGCAGATGATGGCTAACGTCAGATAGGACAACCACTAGCCAGACTGCGATCGGAATCACACAGGAGACTAAGATCAATCGGAATCACACAGGAGATTAATGGCAAACATGATTGGAAAGGTCAAGTGGGATCCACGACAAACGAGAGATGGAAGAGAGAAATCGAATTTCAACTATGGAACCCAGAAGATCGACTGGACGGCAGAAGAAGAATACATTGTCTGTGTAAAATGGAGTTGCCCAAGCATACCGGGCATACTTGACTAAACAGATATCCATCTGAACAAAATAATCCCTGGGTATATGGATTGATGGATCAATCTATGCATCAATGGGTATTTGGGCTGAATATATGGACCACTAATAAGCCTACGGAAAGATAGTTACGAAACAAAGGCCGGTGTAATTCCTAGCTTTAGTCTTTTACTTCATGCGGTTAATAGGTGATAATAAGTGGCATTCCCCTAACATCCAGTTGCATAGGCTGTTACACTATCTATCTCTCTCTTGTGAGGCAATGCAGCATCGTATTATTACAGCTCAATATGCATTATGTGTCTGCAATGCATGTACTGATTACTCTATGCGATTATGTTGTAGATTGTCACTCTGTTATTGTTCAAGAAGGAAATAAATATATGATTGAGTTGTCTTTTATTTCGACTTGTCAGTCTGAAGTAATATAAGTAGAGTAGCTTAGAGATCTTGTGAGGCTGTACATCTCTTCTATAACCTGATAACGTACACCACGAGACATTGATGGTGCAATAGTAATTAACTATTGTTCTCACGCGGAGACACGAACCTACATCTGTCGTATCCCTTACTCTCATCCTCTTTTTCTCCTTCTCTCTCGTCATCTTTCTTTACTATCAAAGGTAGTGTGTAGTAGGCAGAGTTCGACTGAGGAACGAACTTTTAGGCTTCACACTTATCTTATATCATTTCCCTCACTCTTTTCTTTCTCTTCTCTCTCTCCTCCCTCCCTCCTCTCTCTTCTTCCCCCTTCTTTTCTAGCTGTCACAGGAGTATGGAGAAACTCTAAATTAAGAACTAAAAGGAGGCAGCTAGAAACTTCTATAAAAAGATAAGTGCAATGAGAACCAGATGAGAACCCTTTGACCCAAATGAAATAAATAACAACAAAAATGGAGAACCAATAAGCAAACAAAAACAAATCCTAATAAGACGGAAACAGTACTTCGAACAACTTCTCAACATCCCATCAGATGTCACAGGAATTCAAGAAACCGAAGAACTAGAACCAGACATACTGAAAGAAGAAATTATAGAAGCCATCAGATTAGCCCCATTGAACAAATCACCAGGACAAGATGAAATACCAAATGATCTAATTAAAGCAGCAAGAGAAGTAGGAACAGCTTGGCTACTTAGACTATTCAACCACGTTTGGGTAGAACAACAGACACCACGAAACTGGGGAAACGCCATAATTATCCCAGTTTGGAAAAACAAAGGCAGCAAAAGAGACTGCACACAATACAGAAGCATTTCCCTGTTGAGTCATACTGGGAAAATATTTTGCAAAATTCTTTAGAAAAGATTGCAAACTACTATAGAACCCTCAGCTAAGCGAAACACAACTTGGATTTAGGAAAAACAAAGGATGCACAGATGCCATTTTCGCTCTTAGACTACTTATAGAAAAATCAATCGAATTCGATGAAACACTCTTCTTAGCCTTTGTAGACCAAGAAAAGGCATTTGATAGAGTAGATAGAAACAAGCTGTGGGAAATCCTTACACAATATGGAGTGAGTACACATCTAACAAACCTATGTAGAAGCTTATACAACAACAGTGAATGCATAGTGAGAGCAACTGGAGGACACTCAGAACCCTTCACCATAAGATCCGGAGTACGACAAGGTTGTGTCCTGTCCCCTCTCTTGTTTATAACATATATAGACAACATATGTGAAGAAACCAGCCAATCCAGAGACCGCAAGAACACCGCATGACGAGCAAACAGAAGAAGAATCATCTGCAAATCTAACCATTAGAGAACTCCTGTTTGCGGACGACCAAGCACTAACAGCAAAATCAGAAGCTGAATTACAAGACCACATCAATAGCCTAAACCAGTGGTTCTCAAACGGTGGGGAATTTCCCCCCCCCCCCAGGGTGGAATTTTGGGGTTTCCATTGGGGGGGGGGGGGATGAAGATTATTTCAAGATCGCGTTAATACAAGAACTGATTACTTGATCTTGTTTTTCCCTTCATACTTTACGGTTCTGTACGTCTCACCCTTCAAAAATTCATTTTATAAAGTAACGTTTTATGTGGACGTCTAGACTTGTTTTAGTATGTGCTTCCATTATTACGTATACTGTGTAGGGGCGGGAGGAGGGATTTTTAGGTAGGAAATACGAAAGGGGGGAATGGCGTTCTGAAAATATGGTGAAAGGGGGCACGGGCCAAATGTTTAGGTAGGAAATACTAAAAGGGGGGGGGGGGATGACGTTCTGAAAATATGGTGAAAGGGGGCATGGGCCAAAAAAAGGTTGAGAGACACTGGTCTAAACGAAATGTGTAGGGAACATAACATGAACATTAGCACAAGTAAAACAGAGGTATTGATTATAACTAAGAAGAAAAGGCAACAACTATTCACCTAAACGAACATCCCTAGAAACAAGCAAAGAGTTTCAAGTACCCAGGAAGTATAATATCATCAAATGGCAAATCAGAAGACGGAATCGAAATTAGATTCAATAAGGCAAACCAAATCATTGGACAAATGGCACCAATATTAAAAAACACACATTTATCAATAACTACTAAGAAAGCACTTTACAACACAATCTTCCTACCAACTCTATATTAGCAATGCCGAACCTGGACAATGGCAGAAAAAGTGAAAAGAAAAATCACAACAACAGAAATGAGATTCCTGAGAAGAATGCTCAATGTATCAAGAAGAGATAAGACCAGAAATGAAGTAATCGGGACTAAAGTGGGGATTATAGCTGCACTATATTTTATTAGAAGGCAGCAAGTCAAATGGTTTGGCCATGCAAGTAGGTTACCAACTAACAGTATACCAGAAAAAGCAACGATGTACAAACCAGAGGGAAGCAGAGGAAGAGGTCGACCACGTAAACGATGGACGCAGGGAATAACAGTCCATGGGAATATCGATACATGAAGCCCATAAGCAGGCACTCTCCCGCTGTTTATACTTCACCTCGACACTGCAAGGTACAAGAGGAACATGATGAGATGAGATGATGAGACGAGAGAAATGGTTACTCTCATCAGACTACGTCCACATTCTGTATGCATGTAATGAGAAAGCGAAAGTAATAATATCATATCATTAGGACAATCGGAAAGGGGGGGGGGAGGGGAAGGGGGCTAGAGAGAAGATGCTGGACAGTGTGACATCATTACTTGGATTAACATCGTTATCAGACATGACTTGCTGTACATGAGCCAGAAGGTTGTGGATAGACATGATCACCAACGCCTCACGGCATAGACCATAAGTGTGTTTGTACGAGGGTAAGTTAATAAGTAAGTCACAAATGGCTGTAGGAAAATAACTAACTATTATAACAACTTGAAACCAGTTTATTTTTATACATACATTGTCCCTTTATTTATCAACATAATTTCCACCAACATTGTTGCACTTATCCCATCGCTTTAATCAGTCCGCCCAAACCGGCCGCATAGAACTGCGTGCTCTGTTTTCTAAACCACGTTTTCACTTCTCATTTAACTCCGGCGTCACTCGCGAAATGTCTCCCGCCAAGGTGGGTTTTCAGTGGACTTGGTCCCTAGGGATTTCCCGTAAACCGTTGCATAGCTGGGTAGAAAACGTTACGAGGGCTAGTCAATAAGTAAGTCACACAGTTCTGTGGGATGGCAGGTAAATGAAAACAAAGTACGCAGTTCTATGGAGGCCGTTTTTGGAGGACAGATAAAACGATGGGATAAGTGCATCAATGTTGATGGAAATTATGTTGAGAAATAAAGGGACAATGTATGTATAAAAATAAATTGGTTTCAAGTTGTTATAGTTAGTTATTTTTCTACAGCCATTTGTGTCTTATTATCTTACCCTCGTAGGTTGGTTAATTAAGAATACGTGTAGTTGGGTAGGTAGATACGCTGGCATCTCGAGTAGTTAGGGAGATGTTTGCAGGCAGGTATTCATATATTTAGATATGCTGGCAGGTATGTCGGTTAGTAGGAAAGTAGATTGCTTGAAAGATAAGTAAATAAGATGTTAGTTAAGTAGACAGATAGGCAAATACGTAAGAATGCATGGGGATTGGCAAATAAGTAGGTAGGTGGTTTGGTAAGTCGGTAGGTAGGCAGGCAGGCAGGAAAGGTAGGCAGGTAGGTAGGCAGGTGGGTTGGTTGGTTGATTGTTGGTTGGTTGGTTGGTTGGTTGGTTGGTACTGTGTGGGTGGTTGAGTGGCTGATCGGTTGGTTGGTTGGTTGTTTGACTAGTATTTACGTACATGTGTACGCAGTCACATAGGTAGATTTCGTGTTTAAATTAATGAACATTTACCAGACATATAGAAACACACAGGAAATCTCACTCACCTATTTAGATGGCATTTTAACATCCGAGCTCAGTTGCCGACCCTGTAGATGTTTATTCCATTAAATCATAAGATCCCATTTACATTACCGTCCGTGGGGAGACGAAGTGGGTCACCGCGATGCTTTATGGCTGTTGGTCACGAAAAATAAACGAATCAACAGAACCGAGAGGTAGAATCCGTAAGCTTTAGTATAAAGTTACTTGTAGAATTGCACAAGCAAATGCAGAATTTCACAAGATGAAGACTATCCTATGCAATATGTCTTTGTCAATGAGATGAGACAAAGGGTTTTGTGAGCTATATCGAGGCAATCGTGAAATATTGAAGCAAATCAACAGCAATTGGCAGTCTAGGGAGGCATTATTTGATGCTGTAGAAAAGGCGTTTTTCTATCTTATAGAAGAATGAAAAGAGCACCGTGGACAGAAAGAAAAATGTAATGACAATATATTGACATAATTTAGCTCACAAAGAGAAATGGTTACTCGCATCAGACTAAGTCTACAGTCTATAGGCATGTAATGAGAAGGCGAAAGTTATAATACGTCATTTCCTCCGGAAATCTGGAAGGGGAGAGAGGCAGGGAAGTGGGGGGGGGGGAGGGGGAGGGGAGAAAGAGAAGTGCGGCTAAAGCCTTCCACAGCACACAAACAAAAAGCACACATTTATACTACTACTTTAAAAACATACTGTTAGTTAACTTATATGTTGTAAAGATTATGTCACAAGGTGCACAGGGCTACCATCAATCTCTACTGACGAAGCCGAAGAGGAGATAGTAGACCATGTTACATATCTAGGACCAGAGGTAAACAGGCAATTATCCCTAGATCAGGAAATCAACATCAGGATTGGTAAGACAGCAACATCAATTAACAGGTTAACAAAAAGATTCTAGGAGAACAGAAAGCTTACCGCCAAAATAAAACTCCTGGTCTGTCAAGCTTGTGTCCTTAGTACTCTTCTTTATGGCAGTGAAGCCTGGTCAACTTACTCACACCAAGAGAAACATTTAAACAGCTTTCATATGCGGTGCATGTGAAGAATACTTAGTATTAAGTGGCAAGACAAAAATAACAAATACTGAAGTATTGGAAAGATCAGTTTATTTGACGGTTTGTTCTATGATCAGTCTTCGTAGACTTAGATGGATATTGCACATTAGGAGGATGGATGATGGTAGAATACCAAAGGACATATCTTTTGAGTATTACAGATGGGTAAAAGATCTCAGGGTTGGCCTCTACTGTGAAGAAAGATGTGTGTAAGCGGGACAGTATGGATACAGGAATTTATAATGCACATTGGGGGAAAGTCGCCGCTGATCGTGTTGCATGGAAGGCAAAGATCAGAAATCGAATAAAACAAAGGAGAAAATGATTGCAGATAGGTCACACGCCGATCGTGTGAGACGTAATATGGTGCGTGATGGTGGAAATGACCATGTGTTCACATGCATCCATATTGGACGAACATTTACAGCTCGAATTGGTCTGATCAATCACATTCGCTGCCGCCATGGATTGTATTTAGTATGCCTTTTTAAGCACAATGTAACAAGGTGCCAGTAGTATGTTGTAATGAACTTCCTTGTTATAGACTCGACATGTGTGTAGCACACACCTCGTGTGTAGTTAAAGAGAGAATGCCGCAAAAAAAAGTCTTGAACCGGCATTCTGATTATGCATGTATCATGAAATAAGGCAATCGAGAATACAGTTACATATGCCATAAAGATCTTTGTGATAACCGAAATTTATAACGATGCGATCAATGTAATGCAATTTTCGACTTTAAGAGCGAAATCACCTGCGATAAACACTAGGCGAACGTAGAAAACACAATCTCGCTGATCAGATTCACGTAAGAATAGATGTAACGAAGGCACTTACACGTCACAATAGTTTACACACCTGTGAAGTGTGTGTGGGATCCTACAAGTGTTAATTTTGTTAATTGTCTTCATTTGTTAACAACTTGAATGCAATCAACCGCCCTTAACATCTCAAAGTATGTTTATGTGTGTCAGTGTATCAACACGACTGTAGCAACAAAATCAGGGTCAGAAGTGAGAAGAAATAGTTATTAGAAAGGCAAGGGAAGTTTGTGTTGCTGTGTAGGCAACGCACATACATAGGTGAGCTTGGAGTAGAATTAGAGGCAATATGGCAGCAATTCATCATCATCATCATCATCTGCCATGCCGATATGCGTGGGTGGTCATGTTTCGCTATCTGACACGATCATGTCTTCGATCAAGTCTGTGTTCATGTCTGGATTATGCCAGGTGTTTACACCATCCAGATATTTATCCCGGTGCCTTCCCACCAATCTTGTCAGTTGTCACTAAGGTGTCCAGTTTATTTCTCCTGGTTATGTTAGTTGCATATACTACTGGACGTCGCAGTCAATCCCAACCTTTTATTTTGTTTTTGCCTGATTTTGATCTCTTGGCATGTATTTTGCTATTGCTTTCTGAACGACCGGCACCCATACCATTTATTTATTTTTTTTAACCAACGCGTTCGCGGTCTGAGGCCAAATCGCCCGCAGCTGTGTTTCGAACGCAGTATGCGGGATTACTATGTGCGTCCGTAACCTCTTCGCCACGGAGTAGTCTTTTCTCCTGTTAGCGTGTCCAAAATTAATATTAACTGTCTGCGCCTAATTTGTCGAATCAATTACGGTTTTCATTTCTTGCTTGTAGATCTTACTCATTGGTTTTTCATACTGTCCATGATACTCTTTGAATTTTCCTAAGATACCACATTTCCACTGATATTTGATGTTCCTCAGCTTGTCTGCTTATTATTCAGCAATTACACACAATGCTATGGTAGAAACAACTTCAGGTTATGAGACAGAAATTATAGTTATAGCAAGAGTTACAGTTGCCAGCCATAGAAATGTGATGGAAGTAAATGAACGGAGAATAAGTATGGCTCTACAAACATATCTCTGAAAACATTGCTCTACAAACACGAAAGCAATTACAACCAATTATGTGGATTGGAACAGACAGAATTACAAAAGTCATAATACTATTAACATTAATATTTCCTGCTTATTCCATGCATATATAAGGAAAGAAATCGTACAAGAATAAATGCATATTGAAGAGTGCTCTATTTTTTTTTTTCATTGCGTGTAATTGACACAACTGGTGAGCCGCGGTATCGTGATGGTCAGACGCTCGCCTACCAATGGGCAGCAGGCCGCACAGAGTTTGAGGTGCAATAATTGATCCAGAGTAACACACATCGAGGTGACATGGTGATCTAAACCGATGGGTCAGTGGTAAAAACCAGACGTAGTGGTTGGGGTTTCATCGTGAAGACTTATGGACGATGCTTGAAAAAAGAGAGTCCGGCATATGAGACTACTACCTCCAGCATGAGAAACTAGGTGGAAGCAGTAACAACGGCATTCCGTTCGTTAAAGGAGACCACTGCAACACACATTGCATTGATTACGGACTCAAGAAGTATGCTTAGTAAGGTGGAGAAAGGAATGTTTCGTGTGGAATGGTTATCCTCGTTCAGAGGTCATAGGTTGTGAGAATTGTATGGGTTTTCTGTCTGGTCTTGCGGTTGTACCGCGGAATGAACAGGCTGACAGGCTGGTAGGTAATGCGCTTCTTGGTGGTTGATTATCCATGGACAAAGGAGAGGTGGCCTAGCGTCTGTGGGACCAGGTGGACAAGGCGGGGGAACAGACTGGGAACCCATATGTGAAAAGAATGATATTGCGGGGGATTGGCGGGGGTTCTGGAATAATCTCAAAACTGAGAGGGAAGATCAGGAGAACTTTCAATCAGATAGCGATGGCAAGGATTAGAAGTATGACTCTTCCCTGGCTGTAGAACGGAAGGAACCAAGCGCGTATGGGAATGAACTGAGGGCAGTGATGTTGGTTCTTAGCTCACCTCAATCAACTCAGCTCACCTCAACTCAACTCAACTCGCCTACCAAACCGAGGTGGTCTTCGGTTCCAACCTCACCATTTTCAGCTGCTGTTGATGTCTTGGCAAGATTTACGTTCAGTAGTTTGCCATTCCTTTCTGAGCGCCTTCGCCAGGGAGACCAGCTAGTGCTGTTTAGCCTGTAAATATAGGGGTCTATCCCTATAGGCTCATTGTGTTTTATGCGTGTTACAGGGATCTTTACTGCACTTACTTATAACTGACACATATTTCAGCAGGCAATTTTGGAAATACAGAGGAAAGCAAAGACAGGGACCATGACGATTCTCAAAGCAGGAATACAGAAGATCGTTTACTGATCATACCTTCACCAGAAAACATGTTCCCATCAGCAACTATAACTATCGACAGCTATCAGCCTACAGGGACAACGACAGGCACTGCTGGCGGTGGCGTAGACGACGGAGGAGGCGGTAGGTTCGCACAGTTATCTAATAATTTACCACTATCGGACGAGTATCTTCCTATCTGCTCAAGGCGATGTTTTGTGACAGTGTGTCAAATGTTTACTATGCGTAGATTATGTTAACGATTATTTATCATTTTGTCTTCTTCTTCTTTGTCTTCTTCTTCCTCCTCTTCTTCTGCTTCTTTTTTCTGCTGGTGCTACTGCGCATTATTATTATTATTATTATTATTATTATTATTATTATTATTATTATTATTATTATCATTATTATCATTATTATTATTATTATTATTATTATTATTATTATCATCTTATGCTGTCCACCCTCATTCTTCATCAAACCATTCTCTTTTTAAAATAATATTATTTCATCTTTTTTCGTTTAATTTTTTTTTATCTTATTATCCGTGTAAATGCAGTAGATTATTTAATTAAAAAAACACACAGATTTTCGTGTTTCTCTGTTTTGTTTTTAGTCTAAAAATGTTGCATGCCTTTTGCAAAACGCTGCGATCAACACCAGGTATATTTTCTAGACAATTTTACTTACAGTAGTTTGCCAATTCTTTCTAAACGAGAAATCAACGTTGAAATTCAAATGACCGGTGTATGGAATAAACCCACTAGCCCGCCATCATGACACAGAAACTATACACGCGAGCTCAGCACACCCCTCAGCCACGCTGACCACGTTGTATTTTTAATTAGCCATCCAAAACTGTCTATAGAGATTCTCCGTGGCGAAGTGATTACGCCGTCCGCCTCTTACTCTGAAGGTTATGGGTTCGATTCCGGCTTACGTCGTTAGGTTCACGAGTGCAATTTTCTCAGAGACTCCTGGGTATTCGTGGCTGGAACTATGCGCGACACGTTTGGCATGCTCCCTGCGGAAACAGACCTGGCCCTATGGGATAAACCCGGTGCAAATAAGGTCTATCTTCTTGTCTTTTAAACCCGCTTAAACACCCTCTATAAAGTACAGTTTGGTTGTATCGGCCTGGTGGGCATGGGTTCGAACTGCATCGTTCAAATTCGGATGTTTAAAATTGACCGAGGCTCCAAGGTCGACCCAGTTTAAAATGGTTAGCAAGACATGCCTGGCGAAGTAAAGGCGGCCGACGTGATCTTGACCACATGGCCCACATAGTCCTGGTTGGTCTATAACAATACAGGTCTAGCACCTTATGCGCATTACGCCTAAAGGAGTACAAAATGGCCCTTTATTTGCTGACTTTACTGTACAGATTCCAAGGTTCTGTCTTGTCTTCACTCTGGTAGACCCATTCGTTTCGTTCATTTATGAATGTTATCTCGCACTTACATCTCTGCCCAGCTCCACTGACTTAAATAGTTAACTCATTGCTTTGACTTTTTATGTGCTCACAATATTTGATTTAAGAGCAGTGATTTTTAATGTGCTCCAAATATTGTACCTACTCGCAATTACTGTTAATGTGGTCAAAATAATTAATCAAAGCGCATTTACTGTTAATGTGATTAAGATTATTTTATCTACATGCAATGAGTTTTAATGTAGTCAAAATATTTCATGCCTCTTTGTCTCACTTTTATTATTATTTTTTTTATAAGGGCTCGCGGTTCCCCCAGAGGCCAGAGCCGCCCCATGAGGTCCCCACGTCACTGATTTTGTTGTGGGCCCTTTAGTCCCACTATGTGTCGTTAGATCCATAGTGACAAACCAAGGCTCACTGCCAGTGTTGGTGAACAGTGATTTGAGTTTGCAGTTTGGTTGACCGTAGCTGTACCCCAGCCAGACTTTTCATTTCCAGCTACTTACGGGCCAATACATTTGTTGCCTTTTATTTCCAGGAACTTTAACCTATTATTGTGTTGATCTATATTTCTAGTGTAGATTATCTACATATGAGTCCATTGCCAGTGTCTCTACATTGTACAGTAGCGTTAGACATTTTCAACACTCGATTGTTCTGTGTGTTGTTATGATTACATCTTTCACACCCCAAAATGTTTCACAGCTTTTACCCATTGGAGTAAATAGCCCCTATGGAAAGTCACAAGTTTATTGCTTTCAAAGATGCTAGATATGCAAGGGAAGTTACCATTCGGAATGCCAGATTTCTTTAGTACATGTTGATCAAATGCAGAAATTGAGAAGACACTATACAATAGTTGGTATACACAGGAAAGAGCCAATCGGCAACAAACTTGCACAGGAGTAACATAATTAAATCTCTTTAGATGTTAATTTCTTAATCATCCCGTTGAATGTATTGTTTACAGTTCCTATCCTTCTTTCCATTTATATTTCTCTTCTGGCATCACCTGTAATTATAAGTCCAACATAGTCAGTGGCTGAATAGCCAGGATGACAGCATGTCCGATGGCAAGTGAGCCTTGTGGGACCCTGATGAAGTAGTCCCCTGTAAACATCAGACAATCGCTTTAAAATATTAATGTCCCTTCATGAGTATTGTCTCTTGTATGCCAATATTTATAGACCTGGTCCACCACTGAAAGTGTGTTTTAAACGTGTTACTTCTTCTAGTTTCTCTCCTTTTACGCTATGTTCCTCATTGGCTTCTCATTTCACATTGATTATTATCATAGTTTCGACTTTTTTTTTTAAATATTAATTGCTAATCCATATCCTGTTCATCGGCTATAGCCGTGTGCCGTTAGGCAGTGTAACAGTGTAATAGTTACCATCATATCAAAAGGTATTTATTATTCTTAAATGTCCTGTCAGGGACCAGTTCAAGAAGAGATGTGATCACCTACACCAGGACAAGACATACGACATGTTTTTGGTTATAATAAGAGACGAAAGAGTCTATGGAAGATTGTGACAACCGAGAACACCCAAAGTGTTTGGTTATAATAAGAGACGAAAGAGTAAATGGAAGATTGTGACAACCGAGAACACCCAAAGTGTTTGGTTATAATAAGAGACGAAAGAGTAAATAGAAGATTGTGACAACCGAGAACACCCAGAGTGTTTGGTTATAATAAGAGACGAAAGAGTCTATGGAAGATTGTGACAACTGAGAACACCCAAAGTGTTTGGTAATAATAAGAGACGAAAGAGTAAATGGAAGATTGTGACAACCGAGAACACCCAAAGTGTTTGGTTATAATAAGAGACGAAAGAGTTTATGGAAGATTGTGAGAACCTAAAACACCCAAAGTGTTTGGGACGGAGTGTCGACATGAAATAAGTGCTGGCTGTGTTGACAGAGTGTCACAGAAGACCATCAGTGATCGAACTGTCATTCACACAGTGTTCACATGTTTGTGGGAGGGGAGGGGACGTCTTGATGGTCTGAATGCTCGGCAAGAACATGATTGTTAATAAACAAAGAATACAATAGACCATAGCATGACCAGGCAATTACAAACCTCCAAGACATTGGCTAATGCAAAAACACCGCCAGACTCATTGACATCCAATGCTGGGAACAAGTAGCCACAATTATTCAGGAAAGTAATATCTCAGTTGAGGTAGATATAGAAATGTCCAGCATACGACTGTGCTGTCACTTTGCTATTTCAGGCATTTATTCACTAGGTCCAGTCAATTCGAGGACTAGTATTCAAGGTGTCTGCTCACACGCTTCCACGGTCCCCTTATTCTCACCTTCAGTGCCCCGAAGTAGTTGCATGCATGTGTGGGTTAAGTTAGTTGCATATCCTTTACAGGACGTCGCAGTCAACGCCAGCATTTTTTGCTGTTATGATCTCTTGGCAAGTTTACTTTCGGTAGCCAGGTAGTTTGTCATTGCTTTCTGAACGACTGGCACCCATACCATTTCGTATCAAAATCAACGCAGATCGGTCTGCTGCCAAATCACCCACTGCTGTGTTTTAACGCGGATATGCGGGATTACGAACTGCGTCTGTAATCCCCATGGGGCCAGCTAATTGACTGGTTACTTACCTCATAATGTAAAAACCTAAAAGATGTGAAGATATTATTCTGTCGGTGTCTTCAGAACTTGGGGTTTTATGCGATCCCTAACAAAAGGTCAATCTAAGGATAGTCATCAATTCATTAACACCTACAACTGGTCGATCTTGAACAAAACAGTCGCAGACCACCAAGACATCGAAGCGAACTCGAACCTATGACCACAGAACCGGTAGGATGGCGTCTAGCCACTACGCTACCGCGGTTTCCTATAATAGAGAGGGTAACTGTAAAATCTGGCCTGAGACAGGCGCTAAAGTAATACGGTAGAGGAGTCCTGTACGAACTCGCTGGAACAGGAGTTAAGCTCCTAGCATTTTTCAGCTTCCAAAGAGCGATGGTTGCTCGTGGAAAGTGTGTACACAAACACCGTAAATTTGCTCTAATTTAGCCGTTGTCTGGCGTTAGAGCGTACATTTACAATGTCTGAATGGGCGGACCTGAAGGTGTAAATTACGTGCCATCTGGATATCTCAGACACCATTAGCATAAATTAAGCTGCACAGAAAGTTTCCACAGAAATGCACCTGGAAAATTTGCTTACGTGTGATTTTAATCAAGTTAAATGATAACATATACAGTTTACAGGAATAACAAATATTGGTGTTTTCGTATACAGCTGGAAGATGTACGAAAAAAAATAGCAAACACAAATAGAGCATAATTTAAAAATAAGCAAACACATGTGAAACATAAGTAAACATTACTGTGAATTTAACGTATATACAAACAGTGATAAAATGGATTATGGCCAATATGCTAAAGTGCACACAAATCTGACATAAATTAAATTTGCAGAACTGCAAAAGCGCTGTAAAATACTACTAATAAATCAGCGAAAATGAGAAGCTGAGTTGATCAGCTTTACAAGAACACAGTTATAATCAACTGAACCGATATTGCGGCTAGAGCTTTCGTCAGCACACAAAAAGGACAAACATACACTACTACAACTACACACAAACAAATGCAATTATTACATAGCTAATTTACTTCAGTTGTGTGGATAGGCTCAGAAATGAACGATACTCGGGTTAACAAATCAAACTGAGAGAATTGATTTCCGTGGGTCAGCTGTATCATTGCTTGCTTGTTGTTTGCGTGTTGGTAAACACATTATAGCAGCATCATAAATCTAACAGCTCTATAACAGCGGGGTTAGCAGAGAATGTACCGTCTGTATACAAGTTTTCATATCCATCCATCCATCCATTAATCATGTGCCACGCCGATAATCGTGGGCGGTCATGTTCTGTCATCTCACTCGATCACCAGAGTCGTGGATCAGCTCCGTGTTCCTGTCTCGACCATGCCACGTAACCAAGCCATCCAGGTATTTACTTCTCGGTCTTCCCCCTGGTCTCTTCCCTTGATCTTGCCAGTTGTCACCAAGTTCTCCAAGTCATTTCTTCTCATAACATGCCCAAAACATTTTGATTTTCTATGTCTAATGTCTATAATACCGGCTTAGTGGCTTAGAGGTTATGACTTTTCTCCGTAATCTCGTATACTCTCGTCGGTAACGTGATGACGGTTAGAATCAGCAGTGGTTCGAATCGCATCGGTAACTTACGGGGTATGTGAGCCGGCCGCTCAGAAAGCAATGGCAAACTACTGAGCGTAATCTTGCCAAGACATCAACATACAGCTGAAAGATGCTGGTGTTGACAGCGATGTCCTGTAAAGGATATGCAAAGAAAAAAAAATGTCTATAAACAGTTTACTATCTTCATTTGTTTCTTGAAGGACTTGTTCATTGGTTTTTCTGGCTGTCCATGGTATTCTTTGCATTTTCCTGAGAAACCACATTTCCACAGCCATCAGATGTTTTTCAGCTTGTCTGCTCATTGTCCACGCTTCACATCCATATAAAAGTGCATGTTCTATATAGCATTTCAACACTCTTTTTTCTCGTTTCAATTGATATCTTTTTATTGGTCAGTATGCTTTTCATCTTGCAAAAGGCTACCTTCGCAATGGCAATTCTTGTTCTAATCTCTTCAAGGCATCTCCCATCAGATGTTATGACTGCTCCGAGATAACTGTACCGATTCACTTGTTTAAGAAGATGCTCATTTACTCATGTGTATGTCACATTGTGATATTTCCTTCTTCCCAGTGACGACCATAATCTGTGTCTTCTTACTATTAAATTCTAACCCTGTAGTGTGTTTTTTTTTTCTTTTGCCCCAATATAAACATCCATATCTCAGTAACCAACTGAGGGAAAATTATGAGATTTAGTATATAACCTTATCATTATGTCCACCCAACAAACAAATTTTTGTTCTGGAGATTTTACAGCAGATTTCAAAGTTTGTTTATATGCGGTATATAATTTACCGGTCTGAGATGACATTCATAATTTTAAATGTATTACAGCGTAGACAGACAATCAGCGCTGAATGTTGAATATTGTACGTGTTTTGAAGGGATTGGCCTTTGCCAACTCTCCGCGTTGTTCAAACTAAGACTGTTCAGGGGTGTCTCAAAATGTGGGTTATTTCATGAAACATGATTAATATTTTATTTTTTTTTAAATCTTACCACTTATCGCTAACATTGAAATGTGTGAATATTTTTCAATGGGATTTAATGCGAAACTGTACACTTCAAAGAATCGCTATGAAGTTGTACACATATTTTTGTCAAGAAGCTGATCGCAGGAAACTGTTTTATACTATTACAAATTCCGAAAAAAAGAACAGTGCATGCATTGGGTTTGAGTAAACGGTAATTTCGTCGATGTTTGAAAGAATCTAGAATTAAACCACCACGCAATAACAAAACGGTAGGTAGAAATATTATTGTAGACAGCTTTGACAAAGATTTCATAAGGCGAGCTATTATAAAAATGCTTTTAAAAGTCGCTTGATATACGACAGGGTCGACTTCATTGCACCGGGTTCTATCCCTTATGGCTCGGTCTCTTTCCGCAGCGCGGAAAGCATCGCACAAAGTACGAACTCCATAAGCTCTAGCGACGACCCACAGAAGTCTCCGAAAAATATAACTCGTGAACCGAAGGATGCGGCCCGGAATCGAACCCACGACCTTTGGAGCCCGAGTCAAAAGGCTTGACCACTTCGCCACGGAGGCTCCTAAAATTATAAACATTTTGGATTGTATATCCAGGATTATCCAGCATTATAAAAATGCTGGATGCCAAAGAAACAGTGACTGTAAGAAAACTTAGGGTTTGGTTCAGAAAGAACAATAACATAGAGCTATCCAAAACAACTTTGTGGAAAATTATAATGACATTATCTTCACTATTTAAAGTACAAGGGCGGTAGAAATAATCTTTGCGAGCAACCGCATTTAGGAGCCATGAGAAGCAGATACCTATGTGAAATAAGGGAAATGCGCAAAGAAAATTATGGCATAGTGTGTTTGGATGAAATGTGGATCAATGCGCACCACACAAGTGATAAGGAATGGCAATCAGTGGATGGACAGATAAAGCGATATATGCCCAGTTGTATAGGACAGCTTTTGGTCATGGCCCATGCTGGTAATATGCATAATGGCTTACAACAGAATGCTGGGCTCGTGTTCGTATCAAAGCATACAGACAATAGGGATTATCATAATAAGATGAATGGTAATGTATTTAGAGATTGGCTCGAGAATACTGTGCTTCCATCCCTAGATAGACCGTCGTGTCCAATTATGGACAATGCATGATATCAATGTTGTTGCCCAAGAAGACAAAATACCTACAGCATCGAGTAAATAGGGAACAATAAAGATATGACTCCTAATGGAAATCATACCATTTCCAGAAACGTATTTATAGCTAGAATTGTTGTCCCTTGTAAAACAGACGCCAAAAAGCAAGAAATATCAAATCGACAAGTTGATAGAAGAGCATCGTCATGGGTGCTTGAGACTTCCGCCGTACCATTCGCATTTTAACCCTATAGAACTTGTGTGGGCTAAAATTAAAGGACAGGTGGCCGCTGACAATACTATATTCAAATTGTCTGACGTCAGGATTCTAATCCAGTCCCCGCTATTAAATATTGATAAAAGTTATTGGAAAAATGTGAGAACCATGTGTTGAAAGAGGAAGAGGGTTATTGGAGAAAGGATGGATTGAATTTTATGCAACCGAGAGCAGTCATTAACCTACTGGAATCGTCCGACACAGATTAAGGTCTGAGCAGATCGCAGACCTTAATCCACGTGCACACCAACTGGGATATTTTGCTGCAAATATTAAGAAGAATTGCGGGCCCTAAACATTACAGCATCAGCAAAATGTCAATGGCAACAGTTTGTATTCCATAGTGATGAATTTTCAATTCCACAAGCCCTCAGCAGTGACAAACAACTGTATTTTTAAAAAAAAAAAAACATCAACAACAACAACAACACACACACACACACACACACACACACATACACACACACACACACACACACACACACACACACACACACACACACTAAACGCATTGAATACCAATAGAATAGTAATATTGCGGTGGAAACTGACATATTGTGGCATAACAAGAAACGTGAGAGCAAACAGGTTGTCAAATTAGGGGACAAAACACGTGCATACGAATCAATCTATAAACTTCAATTAAAAGAGGACCAACATCTTGGTCGTTAAGAAGAAAGCCCACTACAGAGACACTGACAACTATTTTCATAGTGCAAAACAGGTAATCATGTTCCGTCTCTGAACGGTAAATAGCAGAGTAGACAATCTTTCACGAAAACTCAAAGCGGGTCTGTCACCCATGTGTACGTGTGAACAAATTACACAGACAGCTGTACAGATCCTTAAAAATGGAAACATGATGACTAAATTGCGGTATCATTTCTGGTCACTCCATAAGCACATTAACGCACAGCTATTTGGAAGCTTTCACGAACTCAATATAAAATGCTAACACGAATACTTGTGTACACATTATTAACCAGCAGCTGAAGAAACAAGAAGGAAATGAAAAATAAGGTAAGAAATATATTCCTTCTACTTTCCTGTCAATTTACAAATTATTTACCCCATGCCTCTGTAAATTCTCTGTCTTTACTAATATTACACATTGCACCCCTCTCGGGATTTTCCGTGGTGAAGTGGTCAAGCCGTCTGACTCGGGCTCCGAAGGTTGTATGTTCAATTCCGGGCCGCGTCCTTCATTTCACGAGTGCATTTTTTCAGAGACTCCCGAGGGTCGCCGCTGGAGGTACGGAGTTCGCGCTTTGTGCGACGCTTTCCGCGCTGCGGAAAGAAACTACTGAGCCATATGGGATAAAATCCCGGTGCAATGCAGCCGACCCTGTCGATTGTAAGCTACTTCTTTCATTGCACCCACTCCCATACGAATCCGGATACGCCTTGTGTGTCATCTGAATTGGCAGGGGGCTTTCATTACTGTAAACATAAATTTGTTAGTGAGAAACCACTAGTTGTTCAGCAAAACATCAAAGAAATGTCGCCGCTTTCGATGATTTAAGTTGTTTTTGGACCTATCAAAGACATATTCCTTGGGTGAGGGTAAATATAAGACGGCTGGAAAAATTTCATAACGATGCAACAGACAGTTTTCAAAATAATTGATCGTGAATGAAGGCATTCTTTGCGGGACATACTATAGTTGTTCACTGTATGCAACAACCGCATCTACTAAATGTTTCAGGTCTTCTTCATTGTCTGCAATCAGATCTGTATCACCTGCATATCTAATGTTATTGATATATCGTCCCCCATTGTTGATTCCTTCCATATCTCCTATATTGACCTACTTCATTATCAATTCTGATGGCAGCGTGGTGTTTCCAATATATGTTGTTTACAAGTTTAAGATCTTTTCCATCAATTTGTAGATCTTCAAGCATCCCTATCATGTCGACATGTCTCACTTTATCGAAAGCCTTTGTGTAGTCAATAAAGCAAAGGCGTAGATCCTTGTTTAATTTTATAGAACGTTCAATAACTTATCGCAGCATATACACGTCATTTACTGTACAATTTTCTTCAACAAATCCACATTGTTATTCTCCTATTTCGGGTTGTATTTTCTTCCTAACTCTTTGCATGATAATTATCAGCAAAAGCTTCGTGATGTGGCTCATTATACTAATTGTTCGATGTTGATCACATTCCAAGGCTCCTGATTTCGTCGGGATTGTAATAAATATAGAATTATATAATTCAGGAGGTATATCTCCAGTATCATATATTGCGTTCAGCAGTCTGGTGACTTGGTATATTCCATATTCTTCTAAGGCATTGATCATTTCTACTTTGATGTTATCTGTACCCGGGGTCTTTCCAGTTGTCATATGGAAAAGAGCATTCTGGACTTCCATCTTCAAAATTGATGGTCCTTCATTATTACTCCGATGATCACATTGTTCTTCTCTTGTATCATCATAAAGGTCTTTCACATAATCTGACCACGCATATAAAATCCGATCTTTTTCTATTATGATTTTGCCATCTTTGGTTTTTAGGCAACCCGTTGATGTGTGTGTGTGTTCTTTTATTAGTGGTATCATTATTTCTTTTGTCCATTAATTTGGTATTCCGAGTGTTGTGTCTGTTTTCAATTTCATTGCAGTTTTCCTCAAGCCATGTTTCTTTTGCCTCTTTTCATAACTTCCTAATTTTTCTGTGAATTTCTTCATATTTTTCCTTTCTATTTTTGTTATCTTCTTCTTCTTCTTCTTCTTCTTCTTCTTCTTCTTCTTCTTCTTCTTCTTCTTCTTCTTCTTCTTCTTCTTCTTCTTCTTCTTCTTCTTCTGTCGTTCGCCTGAAATATATCTATAACTGCAATGTTGTCTCTTGTATGAATCTAACAGTCTTTTTTAGTTCACTCAGCGGTCCGTAAAGTTTATCTTCCACTATTGTCTCTCTAGGCCAGAAGGTTCGCTTGGATATGTTGTAGTTTGGGCAATCCTGGAGTATTTGCTCTGATGTTTGAGGCGCCAAACCACATGTGCACATGGCTAAGTCACCAATTTTGAATTTTGTATACATGTGGGTGCGTAATCTATTGTGTCCTGTTCTGAGGCGCAGAATAATGACCTATTCTGGTCTGTCCATAACGTGGTAGTCGTCTTGAGTAGGGTTTGGTGGCCTTCTTACTGATTTGATCATTCTTTTATTTTGGTGGTATGTAATGCGCACATCAGGTTGTTCTTCTTTTGCTCCTTCCTTAGCCAATCGATCAGCTCTGCGGTTTCCGGGTACTCCACAGTGGGATGGTATCCACTGTCTTTCTTCTTCTTTCCATGACATTATTCTTATTATTATTCATATTTCTTCTTATTTCCATGAGTTTTAAGATGTCCATTTCTTGCGTCCCATTACCTTTATTTTTGGGATGATTGTGTCTGCTACTTGTTTAGCCGATTTAATATTTCTCATTGGTCGCTCACATATCGGACAATGCATCAAATCTGTTCTTTACCTCTAAGTTGAATTTATCTTTTATCTCCTCACTCTGCAGTGCCCGTAGATCAAATGGTGTGTTTCTTGGTGTATATTTGACTTTCTTTAATTTTAAATGTATATTGCTGAAGATTATATATATATATATATATATATATATATATATATATATATATAGAGAGAGAGAGAGAGAGAGAGAGAGAGAGAGAGAGAGAGAGAGAGAGAGAGAGAGAGAGGGAGAGAGAGAGAGAGAGAGAGAGAGAGAGTCTTATTATATAGTTCTTCAACTCGAACTAGCTCCCGGAAAATACAACGCGGTGTCTTGACTCAGGACCACTAGTTTCTTTTTGAGGGGGAATAATTATTCAGTCTAATTGTCGCCTTATTATGTGGAACTTGACAATTTTAACAGGTCTTCTCTTTTCTCCATAAAAACTTGGCGACTGCTCCCTCTATTTAGATTGGCGCTCTGAAGGTTCAGACGGTGTCTCGTGTATGATTCACCCCAAGGGAGGTCGCATTGAGTTGACTCCATATCTCCTTATATATCCTGGCCATGTTTCCTATATTTAAAGTACTGTTTGATGTCCCTGTTCACCATCTTCTTTCCTTAATCTTCCAATATTTGTGGTTGCAGTATTTCCTCGTAATTTAGTTACCCTATCCTGTTTTTATCTCTATCCTGATGTCCCATGAGTTTATGAATGGCGACGAGTCCATTTTGGCACAGAGTTTGGTGTGCTGCAAGTTGATTCAAAACATCAGTTTTCGATGCCAAGTCTAGGCGGTAATATTCTTCGCGTAATTTTACATCAAGACATTCCGTTACAAGCACATTATGCCTCAGGCTAAATAAATTTATAATTCACATTTACTCCCCTCCTTCAGAAGATATCGAAGATTATTACACTTAAAATTTCATTGACTAAATGAAAATACATATGATAAATGTCTAGTCTTCTTTAACATATTTCCCTTTCTCTTGCAGGAAGGAGGAAGCCAACTCACCGAGAAGCTTCCACACAGACAACGTTCAATGACTTTATGATCAACATCACACCAGAGCAGAACACCACTGACAAGTATCCCGGACATGTTTATATTTATCCTGTACAAACGCCGTATTCTGCTTCTTCATCGCCCCGACCACCAAGAAATACAGAAGGAACTGGATCCCTTTCTCCTCACTGTCATAGTGCAGGGACACCAGATCACACTGGCCCATGGTTTGGCAATTTTTCACCGCGTCTTTCTTTTGACGGACGATCCATGGATGTTCCAAAAAGTTCAACATTACCAAAGTATACAGGTGGAAAGTCTGAGAAGAAATACCAATCGCCTTTAAACTTGGATTTGCCATACTCCCCAACTTCAGAGATAGTTGCCACAAAACATGGTTTCGCACTGGAAGGATTAGAAGTGCCACATTTTCCAGGTAGTTGCGGTCGTTCCCTTCCTTCAAGTGGAAGCGACATATTCAAACCATCCAGCAGTCGCAGCCAGGGCCTTTCCTCAAACAAACCGCTAACTCCTTCGCCGGCTGTGTCTGCTCGGATCCTCTCTTCGCGTTCAACCCAGCCCAAACACTCCGTTGCCCACATAGAGAACCACCAGCCGTTCATGCGCCCTTCTCACCACCACCGACATAGACGACGTGAATCTGTGGTGGATAAGACTCCAGAAAATCCACCTTCCAAAACGGTATCACTTTCTAGGAAACATTCTAAGAAATTACCATCAAGGCTGCAACGAGACACGTTGTCTTCAAGAAATAAAGACAGTGATTCACACAGAGAATCAGTCGGCATGAAGCTGATTAAAGATTCATCATTAGAAGATCCTGATTCTGTTCCAATTCCATCCCATCTATATCATCAAGATGAAGAAGGATTCTTTTCTTCCTTGAGTTCTTCACAGGCCAAGCGAATGTTCAACAGAGATGGTGATGATTACGGAAACAAAGGTATTCTCTTCTTCAGTCGTCTGGCTGGCATTGGCAGGCATCACGAAGCAGGAATGGGTGGAGGCCGAATGACATTCAAGAGCGGAGGTTTTGAATCTTGATAATACTTTATTTGTTTAGTACGTCTTTCAGTGTTACCTGCGGTTACCGTGTTACCTAAGATTTCAGTTTTACCTGATAATTCATTACTATGGAATACCCGCGATCAAGGTGGTTACCTGAGGTTTCACTTTTGCCTGCTATTTCAGGAATACGCGTGATTTCAAAGTTCTCTAAGATTTAAGTTTTACCTGCGACTCTAATTTTACCTGAGATTTCAGCGTTACCTGCGATTTTAATGTTACGTGCAATTCTTTTTAAAATGCTGAACTTATTTCGGATGAATCACTTAACAGTGAGTCTTCCGGTGCTAATTATAAATTTTTATTAGATTCTAGAGATATATTTTTATGGGTTACATAATGCGATCCTTCATGGCATATTTGTATGGCGTTGTGGCCGGAAGCTCGCCCTCGGCCCAATAAACATGGGTTCGATTCCGCATCAGGGTTAATTCTTTTTTAATTAGCTTTGGCTTTCTGGGCTACCGAGGCTAATAATAATGGGTAACAGGAAATGTCTTTGGATAGCAAAGGTAGCCGGCGTGATATTGACCACTTCACCAACTGAGTGCCGATTGGTCGACACAAATATAGCTCTAGCACCATCTACCCAATACGCCTGAAGGCGTATAAATGTGGGTTGTTACAATTGTTGAAACTTTTTAGACACGTTTTCAGTGTTCAATGTGAATATTCTCTAAACCAGTGGTTCTCAACCTTTTTTGGCCCAAGCACCCCTTCACCATATGTTCAGAATGTCATCCCCTCCCCCCTTTCGTACTCCCCCCTATAAGTTCCCCCCTACCCTGCCCCTACACAGTATACGTAAACATGGAAGCTAAATTTAATAACATATTCTAGAACAAGTCTATACGTCTACATAAAACGTGATTTGTGGGTCTACTTACGTTATAAAACGAATTTCAGAAGGGCGAGAAGTACAGAGCCGTAAATTATGGAGGTAAAAGTAATTGAAAGAATATGGACAACGGATATTCTTGTTTCAGGACACAAACTGGATCCTTAGCAATATCCCGTGTAGGGTTCTTGAGGATATAGCAGTTGGCCCATGCGTAATAGGGGATCACAAAATGGCTTCCCCACTATCGACTTGCACCGTGGAAGAACAACGATGCGTTATTTGTTTTCCTTTTGTTTTGTTTTTTTGGTGGTGGTTAGAGGGTGTGGAAACTTGTGAAAGCAAAAGACAAATGATCGTTCAGCATGTGGATAGTTAGTTAAGTCGTGGAGATTGTATGAATAAGTAGAAAGATTTCAAGAGAAGCACCAGTTATCTCCCGTTAAAAACAGACGCAGAAATCCGCTGGGAAAGTCATGAAGACCATCTTTTTGAGTATCAAGGGTCCTTTATTGGTGCATTTCCAGGAAAAATGTGAAACTGTGGCTTACGCTCGATACAGTGACATGCTAGTAGACAAACTGAAGCCCAGGATAAGATCGAAACGTTTGGGACTTCTTTCCAAAAGCGTATTACTGTGACTCGACAACACCCGCTCCCCCCCCCCTCTCCGCCGCCCCCTCCCCTTCTCCATACGGCTGCGCATACAATGGATATACAAAGTCCTCTGGAATGTGAGGTCCTGATACCTCCAGCATACCGTCCAGTATGGCACCATTGGACTTTCCTTCTCTTGCTTGAACACTTGCGGGGTCAAGAGGTTTGCAGATGAAAACAAGGTAATAGAGGCGTTGTGACATTGGTTTAAGGTCACACCCAAAAACAGTTTCCTAGAAGTATCAACAAACAAGTGGACAGATGGGCCAGTTGTGTTCCCAGTCAGGGGAACTAGGTTGAGAAATAAGCACATACATTTTACTTCGCACTATTGTTTAAAAAATGTTACTGGTAAAATTTCTGCCACTTAATTACTTTCCTTCGTAGAAATATTCTTTAGACGTTCGACATTTTGTTTTCTAGTGTGCCACTTATTAGTGGTCGATGTCTGTGTCTTTTGGGTCATGAACGCAGGATCAGAATCCCGACACACTGGGTTCGAAGCCAATTGCGGGCGGTGTGGGAGCAGCTGGCATTGTGATGATTTTTACAATGGTATGTGTGTCGGCCATTCAGAAAGCTATGACAAACTAATAAAGGTAAAATTGACTAGGGAGGTCACCATGGCCGAATGGATAACAGCCCTCGTTTTTAAACATCCAGCATGCTGATGCTGAGGTAGGGGGTTCAATGCATACACCGGTCAGTTTGACTAAAATGTTGACTTCTTGTCCTTGACTTGGGGACTAAATTATAAGTACCTCTGAAGTCGGAGTGGGTTCGTCTAATGACGAGGGACATTGGTAATGGGGAAAGCTAATATCCACACGCAAAATTTAGTCCGGTGCTACTAGAAATAGAGCGTACGGACAACGTTCGTGTTGCTTGCTTGCTTGCTTGCTTGCGTTCGCTGGCTGTGAACTCAAGCGTGAAGTCCTATATGTCGGATGAAGACATCCTGTTGTCCAACATCAGTGTGATGTCATACCGGACTGAGGTTTGCGTGAGTATCCGTTGTCCCATGTCTGGCTTATTGGTGTGCAGACTAGTGGTTCCTCGCCGTGCAGGCAGACACTCTCCGACTTCGGAAGAATCAGCGATCCTACTACGTTAGCCAGGACCCCGAAGGGACCTGTTGCCGAAGACGCATGGCTAGGACGTGTTAGTAGGTCTTGGCCAGTATAAAACCTGGCCCTGGTGCCTTGGAAATACCTCTGCGTCCCGATGTTCGTGTTGAAAGTGAGCGAGCGCAAACCAAAACACACCATTGACTAGAAAATCATAAACAACCTAAAATGCTGGGGTTGATGATAAGTCCTGTAAAGGAGTTGCATGCAGTTAACATTTTAACTGTTTAATGGCTCATTCTGTGTTAATTAGGCATCTTTTTTAGGCACCAGCCATATTTCTATTGAGTCTCTTATTGGTGGCACATTCAGTGTTAAATAGACATCTTCTCTATACATTAGTACATTGAGCCATTTTTTTAGTGAAGTATCTATGGATATATTCGGAAGTTGAGGATAATTCTAAGGCAACTTTATATCTCATTTATTATAACTATTATCACATAAAATTGATTATAATGACTTAAATGTTACAATTAATTGTACTATATATATATATATATATATATATATATATATATATATATATATATATATATATATATATATATATATATATATCTGTGTGTGTGTGTGTATGAATGTGTGTGTGAATATGTGTGTGTGTGTGTGTGAATGTGTGTGTGAATGTGTGTGTGAATGTGTGTGTGTGTGTGAATGTGTGCGTAATGTAACGTTAACCATAAATCATTATCTGTAACCACATTCGAACAATACCTGTTACAATGTGTTTGATATATCTCAGCCAAAGTATTCTTCATTTATTCACTTCATATGATATGTAACTCTGCAGCATGCACCTGACGACATGCAGCGAAATAATCTTCTTCTTCTTCTTCTTCTTCAACGTTCCGAGCCATTGAGGTTCTTTGCTGCAGATACAATCCGTCTCCATTCGTCTCTCTGGTTGACCTTCTCTTGCCAGTCGTTGATTCCAAGTGCTTGTAGGTCTGTGTATATATATATATATATATATATATATATATATATATATATATATATATATATATATATATATATATATATATATATATATATATTATCTCTCCACCGTCTTCTTGGTCTACCTCGGGGTCTACGGTCATTTATATGCCAGGCAATAAATCATGCAACATGTTGTTTGTGACTTATGTGTTTACAGTCTGCACTTGACGCTTAATACCTAAATATCACCACTGACTTTAACTGTACATGTAAGCGACATCTGTTCTATATGATTACTTCTGTGCTCCTGTTATTCAAGCTCAGTCTCCATGTTTTTAACTTTCCGAAACCATTGTAGAGGTCAACGGGACAGAGACGTTTAACGCCGCGCTCGGTATTAAATGTATTGTGCTCTAATGACAGGGTAGTGGGTTTCACTCCACACCGTCCCGTTAGGCTTAAACGTTAATTTCTCGTTTGGAAAGCAATGGCAAACTACTGAATGTAAAATTGATTAGAAAAATCAACCTTGGGTTGGTCGTAACGTCTTGCAAATAACACGCAATATTTGTTACAACTGCTGCGGCGAAGGTGTTACGAATGTAATTCCTAATTCCGCATACCGCACTCGAAACACAGCTGCGGGCGTTTTGGAAGCATGCCGCCTTGCGTTGTTTTCCCTACAATGGTACGAGTATTCAGAAATCAATGACAATCTACTGAACGTGAACTTGCCCAGGAATCACAAACAGCCAAACAATGCTGGCGTTGACTGCTACGTCATTTACAGGTTTTGCAACTAACTTTAACTGTGCCTATGATTTCCTGTAGTTCCTTCTGACTTGTCGCTATCAAGACGCTGTCATCGGCATAACGTAGGTTATTGTGTCCACCTTTCGCCATCTCCCTAGCATATTTTAGTGATTGTGGTGTGTCGTATTACAATAAATCATGAACCAGCCATCTCCAAAGCAGTGGTTGGTTGTAGTAAATCTCCAACACTTTCTGTCTGTGGCTCTAGTTACTCACTCCGACAGAGTCGATCTCTTAACGTTATCTTCCTACTAGTGTGTTTTTTTTTTGGTTGCCTCAATATAAAATTCAATATCTCAGTAACGGGCTGAGATAAAATGATGAGATTTAGTATATAACGTTATCATTATGTCCACCCAACAAAACAATTTTTGTTCTGGAGATTTTACAGCAGATTTTAAAGTTATAGTCTGTCCGGAAATTTATGCCGTCATTCAAGATCAATTATTTTGAAAACTATCTGTTGCATCGTTATGAAATTTTTCCAGCCGTCTTATATTTACCCCCACCCAAGGAATATGTCTTTGATAGGTCCCAAAACAACTTAAATCATTAAAAGCGGCATCATTCCTTTGATGTTTTGCTTAACAACTAGTGATTTCTTGTTAAAAATGTTATGTTTACGGTAATGAGGACCTGCAAATTCAGATGACAAACAAAGGCGTATCTGGATTCGTATGGGAGTGGGTGCAATCAAAGAAGTAGCTTACAGTCGACAGAATCGGCTGCATTGCACAGGGTTTTTATCCCATATGGCTCAGTTTCTTTCCGCAGCGCGGAAAGCGTCGCACAAAGCACGAACTCCGTAGCTCCAGCGACGACCCTCGGCAGTCTCCGAATAAAATGAATGATGCGGCCCGGACAGACAGACAGAAAGGTAGGTAGGTAGGCAGAAAGATAGGTGGGTGGATGGATGGCTGGCTGGCTGGCTGGCTGAGTGGGTGGATCGGTCGGTCGGTGGGTCGGTCGGTCGGTGGGTGGGTGGGTGGGTCGGCAGGCAGGCAGGCAGGCAGACAGACAGATAGATTAGATAGATAGATAGATAGATAGATAGATAGATAGATAGATAGATAGATAGATGGATAGATAGATAGATAGATAGATAGATAGATAGATAGATAGATAGATAGATAGATAGATAGATAGATAGATAGATAGATAGATAGATAGATAGATAGATAGATAGATAGATCGATAGATAGATAGATAGATCGATATAGGTAGGTCGGTCGGTTAGTGGGTGGGTGGGCAGGCAGGCAGACAGACAGACAGATAGATAGGACAGACAGATAGATTAGATAGATTGATATCGGTAGGTCGGTCGGTCTGTCGGTGGGTAGGTGGTCGGGCCGGCAGGCAGGCAGATAGATAGATAAATAGATAG
>OY992892.1:51421784-51439284 GCA_963921405.1 Cepaea hortensis | reverse complement strand
CGATCCACCCACTCAGCCAGCCAGCCAGCCAGCCAGCCATCCATCCACCCACCTATCTTTCTGCCTACCTACCTACCTTTATGTCTGTCTGTCCGGGCCGCATCATTCATTTTATTCGGAGACTGCCGAGGGTCGTCGCTGGAGCTACGGAGTTCGTGCTTTGTGCGACGCTTTCCGCGCTGCGGAAAGAAACTGAGCCATATGGGATAAAAACCCTGTGCAATGCAGCCGATTCTGTCGACTGTAAGCTACTTCTTTGATTGCACCCACTCCCATACGAATCCAGATACGCCTTTGTTTGTCATCTGAATTTGCAGGTCCTCATTACCGTAAACATAACATTTTTAACAAGAAATCACTAGTTGTTAAGCAAAACATCAAAGGAATGATGCCGCTTTTAATGATTTAAGTTGTTTTGGGACCTATCAAAGACATATTCCTTGGGTGGGGGTAAATATAAGACGGCTGGAAAAATTTCATAACGATGCAACAGATAGTTTTCAAAATAATTGATCTTGAATGACGGCATAAATTTCCGGACAGACTATAGTTTCATTGTCTGGTTCATGCTCGCCTTCTGCGAAATGTCATTCCTGTATGTCATACTTTGGCCATACTAAAAGCCAGATCGGTGTCTGGAGCTTAGGGTTATGAATACAGTTTCACAATTCCAAGTGTATATAAAAGATATGTTCTGTGTCGAATGTCACATGTTCGTTCTGCTGTGACGACAACTTTCAAAAATGCATTTCGTATTTCATGCAGTGTTTGTTTCAAATAATGTGTACTTCATTCAGTTAATATTTCCTATACTATTATCTCATATTGTAGTCAATTCCTGGTGTTATTCTCATGCAATTGCTATGCTATAAAGTTATCTCGTGTTATTATTTTAAATATGTATTTTTGAATGACAAATATTTCAAACAGTTAAATGGTTCTTATTTTACATTTAATATTTCATACTCTTATCGCCAATTTCATCTAACAGTATTTTCACAATCTCTTAAATCTAATAGCTGTTGTTTCACATAACGGTTGCTTTATTTATCCACTATTTTTGTTACGCTATTATAGCGCACATATGTAATTTCACATAATGGTTACTTAATTATCCACTATTTCATATTCCGCACATTGAAAACATGCGTCGTGTATGCAGTTATCATTCATTTCATTCAAGTAGTAAAATCACAGTGGTTTTTTTGATAACCTCATATGGTACGAAAACATGGTTGGTAGATGGGTTGGTTTGTTGGATGAATAGTTCGATGATTGGTTGGATGAATAGTTTGATGATTGGTTGATTGTTTGGTTGATTGAATAGATGAATGGTTAATTGGTTGGCTGGTTGGTTGCTTTCTTGGTTGGTCTGTTGGCTGGATAATGTCTGGTATATTGGTTTATTGATTAATTGGATGGTTGGTTGGTTGTTAGTTGATTAGTTGGTGGATTGGGGGTTGATGGATTGGTTGGTTAGTTGGCTGCGTGGTTGATTGAATGGTTGGTAGCTAACCTCATCGCATCAAATCCTTTACTTTAATTCGAACACATTGATTTCACGGCACGCTACTAACCAAACAACACAGCAATTTCAAGCCTGCTCGTGAGTTCTCCACGAAGAATGTGCAAGACATGGTTGCTGATCGTCTACTATCATCATAAGAGAATTTATGCGACTATCTTGCAATTTCACAGCATACACATCAGAAACAGCCAAAAAATGCTGGTATTGACGTCCTATAATCCTATAAAGGATATGCAACAGACTTTTTTAACTAACACATCTTGTAGTTCTCAGCAGGTTTCATCAGAGCGGAGATCATGGTCGCTCCTCTCTTGTTTAGTCAGACTGATATCTGTTTGCATGGTAGTCGGCATGGATAAAGTCTCGGACAATATTGTGCCTGATCCGTATGTGTCATCATCACCGTATCTTGATCATATCTTATGCATTTTCAAGTATGACTATGGGTTTCGTGGATCTGGGCATGTAGCGACTTAAGTGGACATAAAACAGGTCAGGAAGGAAACATTGTCATTTGTGTTTCACATCAAGCAAAAGTGAAAATGAAATTGATGTCATAGGGAAAAGAGGGAGTGCAAAAATGGTGTATTGGAGTTGCTCTGGGTGCGAATTTTAAAATGCGGTCAAATGCATTATAATTATCGTGGAGGGAACAGCGATTGATTTCTGAAGGAAAATACTTTGGAGTGTCAAATTTTCTAACAACGATTTTGTGGAAAGGGTTAATGAAAGTAGAACACTATACACAATTATTGACTGGCACCTTGCCGTCTTGACAGACGATAGTTTGTAAAATGGGGTTATCTCTCCATAATACAAAGCCTGGGCTGAATTTAAAGACCATGTATTGCCCATGCAGCATGATCCCTCTCTCGGCTTGTCTAGTTTACTCCAGAGGAACTGTGACACCAATACGTCTGGAACAAGACAAGCTGCAGAAGCTGCCGGATTAGCAAAGCAATGCTCTATTTGTCCGCCTGTCGAAGCTTCGATCCTAGACCAATTACCAACCAAGGCTTAGGGCCTGGTTTGCCCTATACAATTATAAGATAGAGACAAATAGCGTTCTTTCGTTGTATAAGGAGAAGAGTGATATTTTGACAGATCAGTGAGCGAAGCGGCAGGCGCAGATGCTGGATGGACTAACAGTTGGAGCATTAGCAGTTTATCGAGAGCATCTGTGATGGTCTAGATCTGAGGAGAGACGCGAACGCCTGTGAAAATTGGCAGAGCACGAAAATGTGCAATAATGCTGATCCTTGAACTCTGAGCATAGAATGACACTTCAGTCTTTCGTTGATGTTTTGTATGAAATCATGGCTTGCTTTTGAATGGGCTATTGCAACATATTGTCTATAATTAAACCACAAACTATTACATATTGTACATATTACAAGTACATGTCTTATACTTTCAGTTTTGCCTTCATGTGTATATACTATATATATTATTTACAACATGTTTTAATCATGTGTTTTATTTAACTGCCTTTTAATGTTCGAATTGATTACTCTATATAGAATTCCAGGAGAGAATCACCAACAAGTTAATCAGCCCGTGTTTGATTTTGTACCTCCGTAAGCCAGCCTCTCCCACGATGTGTTTCTTGTGTTGTTCGCTTTAGCTTTGAATATGCTTATAGTGACATCCTTGTAAGCTTGCACAAAGAAAATATGTATTTGTTGACCAAGAAGTTTGTGTTCGATGATTTTCTCCAATGGACCTTCATGCTAGATGTTACCAACTGTATACACGACAGTCTACTCTTGTGTATTAATACAAAATAAAAGCAATTAGGTATGTGTGACTCCTGCCAAAAAGTAAGAGATAGTAAGCACAGATACAATGTACATACCTTACATCATCATCATCATCATCATCATCATCATCATCATCATCATCATCATCATCATCATCAAGTGCCCTGCCAGCTGGCGAAGGCGTTCATGGCTCTCCACAGATCTCGGTTTTTGCTGTTCTCGATCAACTCTGCTGATGGTATTCATTCATGCCGCCGTTTCAGTCCATCCATCATCATTTCTCTTGGTCGGCCTCTGCCTCTGTTCCCATTGATCTTTCCAGTTGTCACGATGTTCTCCAATGCCTCTCTTCTCATCACATGACCAAAGAAAGTTGTTTGTCTCTTTATTGTTGTATATAATGTTCTGGTTTTATTAGCCTCTTCCATGGAATCGTTGTTAGTTACTCTGGCAGTCCAAGGAATTCGCAACATTCGTCTCAGGAACCACATTTCTTGTGCTTCCAAGTTCTTCCTAATTTGTTCATTTACATTCCAAGATTCACTGCCCTATAGCAAAACTGATTCTATATAGAATTTTAGCACTCTTTTTCTTATATTCTTTCTCATCTCATCTCATCATGTTCCTCTTGTACAAGATACTCTTCATTTTCTGAAAAGCGGCTCTTGTTTGCCCCATTCTTTACTTAATCTGTGTTTACATCTTCCATCTGATGTTGTACGTACCCCTCATTCATTCATTCATTCATTCATTCATTCATTCATTCATTCATTCATTCATTCATTCATTCATTCCCATGTCCTCTGCAAAACTTCGCTCCGGAAAACTTCTCTGTCGTAAGCAAGATGTCCCGCTTCAGATACACCCATCTGGAGATCATCTGCCACATCCTGCACCCATCTTCTCTTTGGCCTTCCTCTTCCTCTCATCACGGGCATTTACCTTTCCATTATTGTCCTCTCCAAACTTTCATGACGTTTCAAGTGGCCAAAATATTTCAATTTTCTTTGTTTTATCGTCTTTAGTAGCCAACCTTCTTCAATATTCCGTTTTTGTCGTATGGATGCATTTGTTCTTGTCGTATGGATGCATTTGTTCTTTTCTTTATCCGCGATATTCTTAGAACCTGTCTATAACATTTATATGCGCTGTTCAGGTTGTTTAGTAAGTATCCAGGTCTCACATGCCTATGTTTTATTGAGAGAAAGATGCATATTCTTAAAAATCTATTTTTTTTTGGGAGGGGGGAGGGGGGGGGGAGTAGTTCTATCTGTCCCACTTCACAATTTATTCAGTTATTTTAGTTTCTGAAGAGCAATAGACATTCGTCGATGCTCCTGGGTATTTAAAAGTATCCGCTTGGTTGAAAATTTTCCTTTTTGTTTCCATTTCACATTTTGATGTCACCATTTTCTTTGATATCACTATTGTTACTGTTTTCTTGATATTCAAGAAGAATCCTTTCTTTGCACTCTCTGTTACTACAATGTCCACCAATTAGTGTAGATTGTTTGAATTATCCGCCACCAATACTGTGTCATCTGCATATCGTATATTGTTTATATTATAACCTTCGATTAGTATTTCTGGCTTCTCTTTGATCTCTCTCATTATTTCTTCGCTATATAGGGAGAACAGGTCAGATGACAAGACACACCCTATCGTACTCCTAGCGTTATTTATTCATAATTGTCCTCTTTTTCCCCATTATAATTGCTGCAACTTCTTCCAATAAATATTCTTTATTATTCTGGGATCGTTCCCATCAATGTTGATATCTTCCAACGTTGTCATCAGTTCATGGTGTTTTACTTTATCAAATGCCTTGGTATAATCTATGAAACACAAATGTATGCCTTTCTGTGTCTCTATGGATCTTTCTATTAGTGTCCTTAATGTATATATTGCATTGTTTTTGTCTTTTCCTTCCACAAATCCATACTGTTTTTCACCAATTTTCGTTTTTATTTTCTATATTATTTTTCTCATTATAATTCTGAGTAAAAGCTTAGTGACAAGGGTTGTGACGTTAATTGTATGAAAATCTTCGCATTCAATTGCTCTTTATCTCATTTGGTATAGCTATAAATGCAGATTTCAGTATATTGCTTGGTAAATATCTACTGCTGTAAATATCATTCAACATTTTCGTTAATATATCTACTTCAAATTCGCCCAGTATTTCTAATTCTTTTATTGTGATTTCATCTGGCCCAGCTGTTTTTCCTATGTTCATATGTTTGACAGCGTCAGCGACTTCTTCTTTTAGAATTGGTGGACCTTGTAAGTTACTTTCTTCTGTTACTGTGTCCATTTCTCCATCATATAGTTCTCTTATATACTCATTCCACCTCTTCATTATAGCAACTTCCTCCAATAATATATTTTGATTTCAAACACCCTGAATTTATTATTATTTTTCTTCCCGTGAGCTCACTGATTTGTCCGTGTATAGTTTTCGTATCTTTAATAGACTTTAATCAATTTTCTTGCACTGCTCATGTAACCAACTTTCTTTTGCTTTCACACATTTATCTCTTATTTCTTTATTTATCTTAGCCTATTCTTATTTGGTATTTTTACTCTGTTTTCTTTTAGTCTTCATTGAGATTTCTTCAGTCATCCATTTTTTCTTAGCTTTTTGGCTTTCCTCGTGTAATATTTTTTTTTTTCCTTATTTGATGAATGGAGTCTTTTAACATTTCCCATTGTTCGTTTACACTATGTATTTTAGCTATTGCATAGTACCTATCTTTTTTCACAGTCGCTCTGTATTGCTCTTGAATCCTTATATCTACTTTCAGAACCTCTGTATTAAGTCTCGTGATCTTTACCATTTGTTTCCTCTCTTCATTCTTACTTTTATGTGTCCACATAGTGGTACTTGATCACTATTACAATCAGCATCAGGCATTCTCTTTACATTAACTAATGCATGTCAAAATCTTTTATTAATAAAAAATGTGGTCAATTTGATTGCGTATTTTCTTATCAAGGGATTTTTACTTGTGTATAGTCATCGTTCATGGTGTTTAAACCAAGTGTTTCCTATTATCTTATCATTTATATTCGCCCATTCTATTAGTTTATCTCTTTATTTCTTGCACCTAAATCATAGTTCCCCACTACATCCTCCATTTTCCCTCTTCTACTTTTGCATTAAAATCTCGTATTATTATTATTATTATTACTATTATTTATTTATTTTTTAATTTATTTTTTTTTTGTTTGGGGGGGGGGGGGGGGGGGGGTTATCTAATTTATCTTATATACTATACAAAGGAGGCAAATCAGGCAAATGGAAATCACGGCGTAAAAATAACAATCATAATAGCGTAAAAATATTAAACGAATAATAAGTTACGCCACAACACAAGGAATCGACGTTTCGAACTTGGTGTTCAATAGCCAGAACAACTTTAACAAGTGTACAGAAAAACATAGAATTAGACAATATAATTAAAATGTTTAAATTATAATGTACACAGAAAAGTATTGACAACAAACATTATTATTTTACTCTGACTGTGTTTATTATCTCTCCCCTTTTCGCAAGAGTCACACATACCAATTTGTATTGTTGTATCCTGTACCACCGTTACTTATCTTTTTTCTATTATTGATATGTTGTATTGTTTTGAGGGATTGCCGACGTTAGTTTATGTCTATGGAGGATTTCTTTGTTCTTTGAAGCTTATTCTTTGACTTACCGAATCTATCACATCAATGGTAATGAACACAGATTCACGGTGCTGACGTCCATGGTTTGAAGCAAGTCGTAGATGATTTTGGAGCGGAATACTTTTCGTTATTTTGCACAACGGTATGAGTATTGGCCGTTCAGAAAGCAATGACAAAGTTTAAACCAAAAAACACACACAAACACAAAACAATACGCCCGTAGTCGAAACCTGTTGTCCGTATGTAAAATGTTCGGACCATCATATTTTGTAGGCATGACTGATGACTGCACGGATGAATGGGTGGTCAGTCACTTTTCTTCCTGTAGCAAGCGTAGAAAGCTATATACGAATGCGATAGACTACTGCACGTAAATTTTCCAGAAAACCACAAACAGCCACAAAAATGCTGCGGTTGATTGCGACATCCTGCAAAAGGTTATGCAGTTAACTGTTAAACTTGTCCTTCTACCTCTAGTGCCGACTCTGATGTTAGCCTTGCTACTGCCGTTTAGCGCCATCTTTAGCTTATAAACAGGCATCGGTATACCTTAAATTTTTCTGGAGCCCGGGTAGCGCAGTGGCTAGCAAGCTTGCCTGCTGACCTTGTTATCGTGTGTTCGTATCCTCATCGAAGCGGGAATGTATTTTTGTTTTTAAATTGAATTGGGCTCCAGGTCGACCCAGCTTAAAATGAGTACCAGAAAATGTTCTGGGACGTAAAGGTGTCTGGCGTGATTTTGACCCGATCACCATGGAGAGCCGACTACTCTATAAACATACGGGGCGAGCACCGTATACTCACTTCGCCTTATAGTGTGGAAAAGGGACATTTGCTATGTGATTTTTTTCCCCATTCCTACATGTTAGCTAAATGTGTTAATAATTGCTGGAATAGTAAAGGTATCTCTATAGTACTCACCTAATTAATATACGAGCAAGGAATTCATGCAGTTGTTTCGTGCTGGCATAAAGCCGTACAAGTTTATGGGGATTATGTTGAATAATGCCGATGTTTACATGACATATTCATGTATATTGTGTATAAATTTCATGCTTTTTGAATAAAAAGCTCCTGAGAAAAACGATGTGGTGCTTTACTTTCTAAAGGTCCCTGGTAGATGTAGAAACTACTGTCTTAATTTTATAAATAGTGTACCTAGTAATATCAATCAACCAACCCATCTACCCTAAAACCTGTATTCCTGCTTGCCAATCTATCTGCAGTACATCTGTCTAATCTAATATAACATGATTTAATGTTTCCATCTATCTGTCTAACTCAATTTCTGTCTGTCTCTGTGTCTTTCCTCCTGATATTAGAATTGTATTTATTTGTACAATATATTGCGTTTATTTTTCCTACCCCACACTTTCTACCTAATCATTTGTTGTTGTAATTTAATAACTGTTTTCCATCATATTCACATGTAAATTTATATCAGTAAAATGGCATATTTCTCCTAACTTCTATACCCCAACATGTAAACAATCAAATGTCATTTTATATTCGTTGTGTATGTTATTGTAATAATGGAAAATACAAATTTGCCAATAAACATTTGCTCAAAATAACACGTGAAATATTGTTTCAATGAAATGCTTGAAATGACTGTGAATGTATATGTGTATGTAGGTTTGTGCGTTGTGTGTGTGTGTGTGTGTGTGTGTGTGTGTGTGTGTGTGTGTGTGTGTGTGTGTGTGTCTGTGTGTCTGTGTGTGTAAGAGCAAATGGAAGGAAAAAGCATCGTTCTAGTTATGGAACAATCAGTAAGATGTGTGGGACTCGTGCGTGCTATAAACTATCGAACGATGAGCGAAACACATCAATGCAATACGATCAACCATGTCTCTGTAAAGCAAGCCTAACATGTCTTTCGCCACGTGTCAAGCAAGTTTTAACATGTATCTCACCACATGTAAAGAAAGTATAACATGCCTCTTACCACGTGTAAAGAAAGTCTAATATGTCTCTCACCACATGTAAAGAAATTCTAATATGTCTCTCGCCACATGTAAAGCAAGTCTAATATCCCTCTTATCACATGTAAAGCAAGTCTAACATGCCTCTCACCACATTTAAAGCAAGTCTAACATGTCTCTCGCCAAGTGTACAGAAATTCAAACATGTCTCTTACTACGTAGCAGAAAATTGGAAGTTGGGGTGTGTCACAATAATACTTTTAAAATGGTTAAAATGGTAGCAGATATTTTGTATTATATATCAAATTAAAGAGGATAGCACAAGGAACATGACAGTGTTAATAATTAATTGATAGGTTAGAAATATTATGACAATAATGAGAAGTTTAATAATAACAACTGAAATTAAAGAGGTAAAAATTATAAACAAATTTCACTTACCAAGGCTGTATTTATAATCGACTGCAACTAATCCAGTTAAATTTGCTAAATACTGTTACACACACCACTTTTGTTCAATAATATCACAAGAACTGCACCACAACACCAATAAAACATAACTAAAACATAATATTTTGGAGCACATAATTGTCACACACAATGGAAAATGTCAGTAACACACCACTCAGATTGTACTGCGAATAAGAATATAAACACTATTTTCTAATTAGTTATAATTATTATTCTTTGAAATTTAATTATGTAAATATTCCTTAAATACTTTGTGATAGGCAAAACAAATTTAGGGGAATAAATGTGCCCCATTAGCGCATTCATAATTCGATATGTGCCATTATATTATGACATATTATGACGAACTTTCGCTTGAAGTGTTTCGCTTGCAATCTAACTGACTAACTGAATACTGCACGTGGTTTAAGTTTTAGAATCTTTCACAAAGTCCTTGAAATCACTACAACTATAATATAAAATTGTTTAAAACGGTAATTTTATTAACATATATATGAGGTCCAAAACCAGAAGGTCATTTCGAAGTTCAGATCAAAACAATCTTTTCGAATCAAGAATAAAGTGCTTTCTAAGGACAAATATGGTTGTCAGCGGCCTGCGAAATATTTCTGTCTCAATTTTAAGTTACCGAAGTTAACTAAAAATTGCGGGAACATAAGAAAAGGGACAAATAAACCACCGATCAAACTGGGGCGATTAAAGGGCCCACGGGCGTCACTGACGGTCAATTGTGGCGATGTATGGGCCCTTGGCAGAAAAAGAGTTTAACATGACTCTCGCTGAGGGTAAGGCAAGTCTAACATGTATCTCACCACATGTAACGCAAGTCTAATATGTCTCTCTCCTCGTGTCAAGCAAGTTTCACATGCATCTCACAACGTGTAAAGCAAGTCCAACATGTCTCTCGCCATATGTAAAGCGAGTCTGATATGTCTCTCGCAACGTGTAAAGCACACCTCACATATCTCTCACCGCGTGTAAAGCAAGTCTGACATTATCTCGCTCGCCACATGTAAAGCATCTAACGTATCTCCCCTCACGTGTAAAGCAAGTCTAACATGCCCCCCCCCCCCCCCACAATATGTAAGCCAAGTCTAACATGTATCACACCACGTGTAAAGCAAGTCTAAAATTTCTCTCAGCAAGTGTAAAGCAAGTCTAACATGTCTCTCACCACGCTAGTCTATCATGTCTCTCACCACGTGTAAAGCAAGAATGGCGTGTATCTCATCGCGTGTAAAGCAAATCTTACGTGTCTCTCACCACATGTAAAGCAAGTCTAACATGTCTCTTGCCGTGTGTAAAGCAAGTACTACATGTCTCTCACCATGAGTAAAGCTAATCTTACGTGTCCATCGCCACGTGTAAAGCAAGTGTAACATGTCTCTCGTCGTGTGTAAAGCAAGTCCTACATGTATCTCACCACGTATAAAGCTAGTCTGAAATGTCTCTCACCACATGTAGCGCAAATCTAATATGTCTCTCTCCTCGTGTCATGCAAGTCTCATATCCATTTCACCACGTGTAAAGCAAGTCCAACAAGTCTCTCGCTATGTGTAAAGAGAGTCTTACATGTCTCTCGCAACGTGTAAAGCAAATCTCACATGTCTCTCACCGCGTGACATGTATCTTACCACATGTAAAGCAAATCATATGTGTCCATCACCACGTGTAAAATAAGTCTAACGTGTCTCTCACCACGTGTAAAGCAAGTCTAACGTGACTCTCGCCACGTGTAAAGAAAATCTAACGTATCTCTCCTCACGGTTAAAGCAAGTCTAACATGCCCCTCACAATATGTAAACCAAGTCTAACATGTATCTCACCACATGTAAAGCAAGTCTATAATTTCTCTCAGCATGTGTAAAGCAAGTCTAACATGTCTCTCACCACGTGAAAAGCAAGTCTGGCATGTATTTCACCACGTGTAAAGCAAATCGTACGTGTCCCTTGCCACGCGTAAAGCAAGTCTAACGTGTCTCTCACTACGTGAAAAACAAGTCTAACGTGACTCTCGCCACATGTAAAGCAAGTCTAACGTGTCTCTCATTACGTGTAAAGCAAGTCTAAGATGTTTCTCACACAAGCGAAAGCGAACCAGTTATTCAAGCAAGATCACAACAACTGTTACTGTCTCCGGCAGTAAATGAACAAGCAAGAACTGTACACCGAGGCCGGGGATGCTGCGGAGTGGTTGTCAGACCATGATGCAGTGATCTCTGTGACCGAGAAATGACCAACCTCTGCAGCCAAGCGACAGGAACAGTTGCTAGCTGTGGTATAAGCCTTCTTGCCATGGCTGCCTTCCACAGCAGAGACGCTCCGAATGAAGGGGAGCCCAAGCAATAAGTTAGCCCACGGTAAGAGGTGGCCTCCTTTGGGGATGTGAAAGAGTGCAGACACTTCAGCTGTGAACAGGCTGCGAAGAAGGCAGTATAACAGTAGTGATGTCTACTGGGATATAGTCAACTGACTAGGTGCAGGCGAAGACAAAGGCACAACGACCGGGGGAAAGAGAACTGGTTTTCACATTGTCGAATAAAATGTGCTGTGATAATGTAAGCAGATCACTATGCACCTGGTGTGCAATGCTCGCCTCCCTGAATGTGGGGTGGCTTGTGGGCAGGAACAACTGACGGCATATTTGTGAGATAAGTGCGAAACACGATTAACTCGTCTTGGCGCTGGAAACCAGAGTGCGACTTCAAGACAGGTGAAAGACACTCAGAAGTCATGACCTGAGTAGCATCGCCATCGGAGAGTGTCAAGAGGTGAAGAGGCCGTGGGGTCGACGATTGTGACGATCGGAAGGCTCGTGTCGTGCTTGCTCCAAGGTGGCGTTTATATCACTAAATACCCGGATAGCTTGGCCGCGTGACATAATCGGGTCAAGAGTATAGACCTGATCCAGGACTCTGATGATCCTGTCTATCACCGTATGTCCTATAAGCCTTGAGGTGTATACAAATTTAATTTACTCGTGTCTTTTTGTTTTTACTTTACAACAGCAACGACGACGACGGCAGCTGCTGATGCTGCTGCTGCTGCTGCTGCTGCTGCTACTACTACTACTACGACTACTACTACTACTACTACTACTACTACTACTACTACTACTACTACTACTACTACTACTACTACTACTACTACTACTACTACTACTACTACTAATATAACTACTACTACTACTAAGCCTCTTATTATTAGACCTCCTCATTCCGCATATCACAGGTACTATGCCCCTTCGTGCTCTCACACAGTAATTCACCCAGACTTTAGTATTCCATTAATACACACATCAACGGGCACAGAAAATGTTTCGTTTTTAACACAATCATACTTATGTTCACACAACAATGCTCTTTAACATTCACCTACTATGGCCAATACTTTACTGGCACTCATGCATTGTATAGATATCAACATCCCACTGCTTAGTTTTCACTCTCTGCCCACCATCATATTTCCACTTCTGCCAGTTTCCCACATTACATTCCTTCCTATCTTCGTGTACCATATTCACCCATTTACCTGGATTCTTCACTGAACCACTACCATCCCCTACCCCTGTCTCCATGACACCACAAATTCTCACGACCTTCTATATCAGAGGATCAAATCCAAGATTGATGTTAGTATCACAGCCTTTGATTCTGAGAAAAAGAGCACATTTTGTTTCATTTCTTCCATTTCTTTTCATTATTCTAATTTTGTTTCTTCATATTTCTGTTTTTCTCATCCAGTCATTATGCCTGAAGTAGTCACTGTTGTTTCTTCCACGTATTTATATGTTGTGTGTTGTGAATTTATATGTTTGCTGATGAAGGCTAGTCGCCGCGACGTCCTGTATTTTCTGTAATTGTGTTCCGTAAAGCTGCATTATTTTGTGTTATTTTATATTGTTTATTTATTCCCAATAACAGCCGATGGCGTGAACAGGTGTCTTGTATTTACTTTGTCAGACACACACACACACACACACATATATATATATATATATATATATATATATATATATATATATATATATATATATATATATATATATATATATATATATATATATGTGTGTGTGTGGGGGGAGGGGGGTAGAGATGGGTAGCCTGTGGGCTTGGTGGTTATGGGTTCGAAGCCACATCGGATATTTAAAATTGGCCAGGGCCTCTGAGTCCACCCAGTTCTAAATGGGGATACCAAGAAATCTCTTGGCAAGTGTAGGCGCTAGTGTGATGCTAACCACATCACTGAATGGTCTATTAAAATATGGGTCTAGCTTCATAGGCTCAACATGCGGCACAACAACAAGACTTTTGTGTCAACATTCTGACGGCTTCATTAGGCACAGTGTACCTGTACGGGCTGTTGGCTTGCCGAGACTCCTGTCTGTTTCACTTTTCACATGGGACGGTGACATTTTATGTGGTATTCACTGGCACAGGAACGGGGGGTAATGAGAACGATCCTTTGTCGTGAAGGTGTGAAGGTGGAACCTCGACTAACTAGGTAAACATGCCTAAGGCGTGCAAAAAGGCCATGTATTGTACTTGCTGTACTTGTTATAACTGGTACGGCGACCATTTTGTTGGTCAATCTCTGACTAAGATCATCATGGACTAATGATTAAGAGTGCGATTTCTTAAACATCCGGTGCGCTAATGCCAAGGTAACTGGTTCAACCTCTAACCGGTCGGTTGGACTAAAATGTTGACTTCTTGTCCTTGACTTGGGGTCGTAAATTACATGTACTTCAGAAATCGAAATGGGTTCGCTGGGAGGCGTCAGACTCTGGTTATAGAGAAAGCTAACCCACACGCATAACTCGGTGCACTAGAAGTAATAGTATGTGATGGATTACACTTGAGTTCAAAGCGAGCGGGGAAAATATCTCTGACTGCTTCCGGTGCGGTCATGGATAATGTAGGCTTGACAAATAAAAGAGGATTTACAGACGTAAGATAGACTTCATTGCACCAGGACTTAGAAAGCGTTGTATAAAGCAGGACCTCCGTAGCCCCAGCGATCACCCCGTGGGTGAATGGGTAGACAGATTTCAACGTGAAAGATAAAACGACATAGATGAACAGCGAATGTCAGTGACAACATCCTTGATCATTCAATTGCATGTCGTCTGTCGGAGGTTGCAATCAAATCCAATTTATTTTCTAGGCAAGATTACATTCAGCTTTTCTCAACGAGAGGTCAACATTAAAGTCCAACTGACCGGTGTGTGGAGCGAACACACTACGCCGCCTTAAGAGCACGGGAAGTTTAAGCGCCAGCACGATAAAGCTCTTGGCCAATCTGACCTCTGTCCATGTTTATGGTAGAAACAAAGTATACTCAATCAATCATGTGCCATGCCGTAAAGCGTGGGCGGTCATGACTCGCCATTTCACTCGATCACCAGAGTTATGGATCAGCTCAGTGTTCCTGCCTCGACCATGTCATGTGGCCAAGCCATTCACGCATTTAGTTCTCGGTCTTCCTCTTGGTCTGTTCCCTTGAATCTTACCAGTTGTCACCAAGTTCTCCAATTCATTTCTTCTCATAGCATGTCCAAAAACTTTTGACTGTCTACGTCTAATTTCTCTAATCAATTTACGATTTTCATTTGTCTCCTATAGTACTTGGTGATTGGTTTTTCTGTCCCTCCATGGTATTCTTTGCATTTTCCTCAGAAACACATTTCTGCAGCCATCAGATGTTTTTCAGCTTGACTGTTCATTGTCCAAGTTTCACATCCACACAAAAGAACAGGCTCTATGTAGCACCTCAATACTCTTTTTCTCTTTTCACTTGACATCTTTTTATTGGTCAGTATGTTTTTTCATCTTGCTAAATGTTCTAATCTCTTTAAGGCATCTCCCATCAGAAGTTATGACTGTTCCGAGATAATTGTTCCGATTCACTTGTTGGAGAATATTCCCATTTACTCGTATTGTGGTATTTCGTTCTTCCTAGTGACGACCATAATCTGTGTCTTTTTACAATTTAATTCTAACCCCAGTTGTTCACTGTGTGCAACAACCGCATCTACTAATTGTTGCAGTTCCTGTTAATTGTCTGCAATCAATACTGTATCATCTACACATCTAATGTTAGTGATGTTTCGTTCTCCAATGCTGATTCCATCTGTATCTTCTAAATTTCTGAAAATATTGTCACTGTATTGGGAAAAAAAAGGGTATGCATTAAAGGTACATAACTCGATAATATCATTTTTCCGTTATAAATTACTTCCCCTGTGATTATGTCAATTACATTTTAGCACGTAAAATGCAGAAATGAATTTGAAAACCTGGTGACAACTTGCGAACTTGATGGTAAAGAAAGAAAGGAGAAGGTGTAGATTTAAATATCTGATTGATGACTTGGTCAAATTAGTTTAGTTTAGTCGATGGATCAACATCATGGCACACGGGTGTGACCCATAAGTGCTCCATTCTTCTCCTAACTCAAACCTGAGTTTGGAGAAACTACCCTCAGTGCACGAACTCCGTAGCACCGGCGAGGATCCTGAAATACTTTGGGTAGATTTTTAACTAGAAATTTTGCCCGGGCAGCACCGTTAGGCTACTCTTTTTCGATCTCCAACTGCCAAAGGGATTTTTTACGTGCGCAACAATACACACGGGCGTCCGATTTCACTACCCAGAGACCAGGGGAAATTGTATTACTAGAAGTCCACGCGAAAAAATCCCAGTCCTCACCGGGGCCTGAACCCGGGACCTCCAGCTCTCGAGGCGGACACCGCACCTCGAGACCACGCAGTCCCCACGGTCAAATTACGTGATCCAAACGAGACTGCAGATCTGATTCCAGATGCTTGTGATTGTGTGAGATGATGAACCATGATCGGCCACGCTTATCAGCATGGCACATGAGGATTCTGCACGCATCCCTCTTGCGTCATTTGTATCCCTTTGCTCGCTTCTATACTTCATTTTGTACCTTTGTTTCTCTGTCTCCATCTGCCATTATTTTCGCATACTACTACTCATCTCTGTCTTTCAATCGTACTCTGTCATTCTCTCTGTCTTTCTGTCTCACGGTCTAGTTCTCTACACGCCCTCCCCCCTTCTCTCTCTCTCTCTCCCTCTCTCTCTCTCTCTCTCTCTCTCTCTCTCCCTCTCTCTCTCTTTTTCTCTCTCTTTCTCTCTCTCTCAGCTGACTATCTCATCTCTTTACTATATCCATTATCTCTATCTTACTGTGTCCTTATCTAGTTCTCCATCCCCCACCCTCTTTATTTTCCCAATCTCTGTTGCCTCCCTGTCACATTTATTTAGACACCGGCGGTGCATAAACAATGGCACATTACTGAAGGTAACAAATTCCCTTGTAAATCACAAACAACCAAGAATTCTGGGATTTATTGCCACGTCCTATAAATGATATACACCTAACTATTTATTTTCCCCCGTGTATTCCTGTCTGTTGAGTTTAACCTTAAAGTCCAACTGACCGGTATGTGAAGCGAACACACTACACCGCCGTAAGAGCACGGGAAGTTTAAGCGCCAGCACAATAAACCTCTTGGCCACGCTGACCTCTGTCCATGTTTGTAGTAGAAACAAAACAGCCTATTTGTTTAAAGTTTCAAATAGGTATACTAATTGGCAATATGTGTATGCATATGTGAGAGAGAGAGAGAGAGAGAGAGAGAGAGAGAGAGAGAGATATATATATAGAGAGAGAGAGAGAGAGAGAGAGAGAGAGAGAGAGAGAGAGAGAGAGAGAGAGAGAACATGAACACCAAATATAGGTAATTTTACGGAACGTTTATAGTAAAGGTACATAACTCGGTAATATATTTTCCGTTAAAAATTACATCCCCTGTCTATGGTCGCTGTAGCAGTCTGCGCTTGCTATAGTTTCTGCGACTTTTAAGGCATTTCGAAATATTCTGTTGATGAGAATGTAATCAATCTGATTTCTGATTTTATGATTAGGACTCCTCCATGTCCATAATCTCCTTGGGTGCTGTTGATACCAGGTGTCTCCAATAATCCAATTTTTTACTTCTTTGGTATCTACATGCATTGATATCTGTACAAAATCAGAGTCCATATTCTTTCTGTCTCAATTCCAAGTGTATCCTGAGTTTCCGAACTGGTATATTCCAAGATGACGACATC
>OY992892.1:51031784-51416784 GCA_963921405.1 Cepaea hortensis | reverse complement strand
GTCTAGGTCTCAATGGTTGTGTAGGTCTTAGTGGTTGTCTAGGTCTCAGTGGTTGTCTAGGTCTCAGTGGTTGTCTAGGTCTTAGTGATGATCCATCTCAGTGGTTGTCTAGGTCTTAGTGGTTGTCTAGGTCTTAGTGATGATCCATCTCAGTGGTTGTCTAGGTCTTAGTGATGATCCATCTCAGTGGTTGTCTAGATCTTAGTGGTTGTCTAGGTCTTAGTGATGATCCATCTCAGTGGTTGTCTAGGTCTTTGTGATGATCCATCTCAGTGGTTGTCTAGGTCTTAGTGATGATCCATCTCAGTGGTTGTTTAGCTTTCAGTGGTTGTCTAGTCACAGAGGTTGGCCACCTCTGTTGTTGTCAAGATCTTAGCGGCTGTCTAGGTCTTATGGTTGTCTAGTACTTAGTGGTTGTCTAGTTCTTAGTAGTTGTCTAGGCTTTACTGGTTGTCTTGGTCTTAGTGCTTGTCTAGATCTCAGTGGTTGTCTATGTGTTAGTGATTGGCTTTGTGATTATCATTAGGTCTTGGTTGTTGTCTAAGTCTTTAAAACACAAGTCGCTTAAAAGTCGACAGGGTCGACTTCATTGCACTGGGTTTATCTCCCATATGGCACGGTCTCTTTCCGCACAAAGCACGAACTCCGTAGCTCCAGCGACGACCATCAGAAGTCTCCAAAAAATAACAGAGCCCATGGGAATATCGATACATGAGGCCCATAAGCAGGCACTATCCCGCTGTTTATACTTTACCTCGACACCGCAAGGAACAAGAGGAACATGAGATGAGATGAAAACCGAAGGATGCGACCCGGAATCTAACCCACAACCCTCGGAGCAGAGTCAGACGGCTTGACTACTTCGCCACGGAGACTCCCAGAAGACTTTTATGTAGATCTGTGGTTGTTAAGTTCTCAGTGGTTGTTAGAATCTCTGTGGTAGTCTAGGTCTCCGTGGTTGTCTGTGTCTCCGTGATTGTCTATGTCTCTGTGGTTGTCTACGTCTTAGTGATGATCTATCTTAGTGGTTTTCGATGTCTCAATGGTTGTCTAGGTCTCTGTGGTTGTCTAGGTTTCAGCGGTTGTCTAGGTCTCATCGGTTAGCCACCTCAGTTGTTTTCAAGGTCTTAGCGGTTATCTAGGTCTTAACAGTTGCCAAGGTTTTAGTGGTTGTAAAGGTCTTTGTGGTTGTCTAGATCTCAGTGGTTTTCGACCTCATTGGTTGTTTAGGTCTCAGTGGTTGTCTAGGTCTCAGCGGCTAGAACTTCATTTCTTGTCAAGGTCTTAGCCGCTGTCTAGGTCTTAGCGGTTATCTAGTCTTAGTAGTTGTCTAGATCTCAGTTTTCGAACTCATTGGTTATCTAGGTCTCAATGGTTAAGGTCTCAGTGGTTGTTAAGGTCTTACTGGTTGTCTAGGTCTCAGTGGTTGTCTAGATCTCAGAGGTTGTCCAGATCTCAATGGTTGTCTAGGTCTCAGCGGTTGGTTACCTCGGTTGTTGTCGAGGTCTTAGTGGTTGTCTAGTCTCAGTAGTTGTCTAGATCGCATTGGTTTTCGACCTCATTGGTTTTATAGGCCTGAGTGGTTGTATAGGTCTCAGTGGTCTAAGCGGTAGAGTAGGTCTTAGCGGTTGTTCACCTCGGTGGTTGTCAAGGTCTTATCGATTGTCTAAGTCGAAACTATTGTCTAGGTCTTATCGGTTGTCTAGATCTTAGCGGTTGTCTAGGTCTTAGCGATGTTGTAGATCTCAGTGGGTGTCTAGATCTCAGTGGGTGTCCAAATCTCAGTGGTTATTGATCCCAGTGGTTGTCTAGATCAGTGGATGTTTACATTTACGTACAAAACTATATATCAACGATGTGAATTGATTGTATTTTCTCTATACGCTTCAGCCAAGCCCACAATGACCAGTATATTTTACGATATTTTGTTGTACGATATTATTAGTGGTCCACGACGTGCATTAAACTTGTTTCCGTACATGACTAGCTCAAACATACTTGCGTGTTTCATAGCGTATAGTAATGATTTACTGTCGGATAAAATTATTTGTCCACAAGGTGAAATTATGTAACATTTAACAATGGGGTTATTTCAAGCCATGCTTGATAGCATTGATTTAGTACCTGTGAAACGTGTGGTAGAATCAATGTCAATGAAGCGGACTCAAATAACGGATTATATACGGTTGTTTTATGTCAGGAGTGCTAGTAGTATATCTTGGTTATAAATTAGGTCAGGACTTATTAACCCACGAGGTAGAATTGTGTCAATCCTATAACATGTTTATTTCAAGCCACATGGATGACAGGTGTCATCGAGATAAGGTAACACACGTGTTTGTTTAGTCTAGATAGGAACAAGAGATGCGTGTACGATAACTATAGTGAAGGGTCACTGGGACAGTAGTATATACGTTTGTTGATTGTATTTCTTGGTTTGTAGCGAATTCTAGATCCCTAGAATATCAAGTGAGTAGATTGTTCTGATCGCAGGGATCAATATGAGTTCATTCAGAGTAGGAGTCAACGGTTTAGTACGGAGTCAGTACAAGACAGAAGTGATTCTGATTCACGCTGATTGTCGGATTTATTCACATTGAATAACCTCAATCAGACTATTTCTCATTAGTAATTCACTGTACGTTCACGTCTATGAAGTATGAACTCTTGTTCAGGAAGGACCTGTATCCACTCCTTTTCCTATTAATGCATGTAAGTTAACCATAATACACAGAGAATGATACGCGAGATAACAGATGCCTTTGTCTTCATATAGATACAGGGTGTATTTTTAATGACTGTGCAGTGTTTGAAAATATTGCCGGTTCAAGTTGTGTATTTACCTATTATGTTGCATGAACTTTACACAGGGTGAATACAAAACTTGGACCGGCAATATTTTAAAACACTGCACTGTCATTACAATTACACCCTATACAAATCTACAGATGAGGACTGTCACAAATTAGGTAGGCCATAATCTAATGTGGGGACGGAGGGGTGGGGGGCGGGCGGGCGGGCGGGAAGAAGCTTACGCGAGGTGTTTCTGTAATTTCCGCTTGGGTAGACAACCAGAGAGAGAGAGAGTGAGAGAGAGAGAGAGAGAGAGAGAGAGAGAGAGAGAGAGAGAGAGACTGCATGTTACTACACCACATGGGACGCAGAGGTGTTTCCAAGGCACCAGGGCCGGGTTATATACTGGCCAAGACCTATTGACGCGTCCTCGTCGAGCGTCCTGGGCAACAGGTCCCTTCGGGGTCCTGGCTAAAGTCAGTAGGATCGCCGATTCCTCCGAAGTCGGAGAGTGTCTGCCTGTACGGCGAGGAACCACCAGTTTGCACACCAATAAGCCAGACATGGGACAACGGATACTCACGCAAAACTCAGGTCCTGTATGACATCACACTGATGTTGGACAACAGGATGTCTTCATCCGACATACAGGACTTCGCGTTGGAGCTCAAGCCAACGAACACAAGCAAGCAAGCAACTACACCACATCACAGCAACGTTCAAACCTAAGCTTCTGATAACGCTCGAGTGCAACACTGTAATGTAGTGCCAGTCATAACCTGTGTCTGGTTAACCTGAACACCAGATAGGTCATCGTATCAAGCTGTCAGAAGAGAGTGCTTGAAGAGTGAGGCCAATTTGCCAATAGTCCCACAGAACCAGCAGGCGGAATACAGTGCAGTCAGAACCATTCGTCACCCTGTGTGAGAAGGGGAAGCAATCTGGTAAGAGTCTGCAGGCTGTCGTCACGGGAGACACTTAATCTGAATCTAAGCTAAAAATCACAAAATTCATTGCCATGACCACCACCAGACTGGCCGAAAATTAGGCCGATGATTTTATTAGACCAACGACTCTTAAGAGAGCATTTTGTTCTTGGCAATTTCAGGGCTTCAAGCAAACTTTACCATATTTAATAAATACACTTGTAATTTTTGTTGTAGAATTTTTCAACAAATTATGAATCTATTTTACCAATCAATGGATAGACTGCTATAGATCTAGTTAATGAAAGAAAGTTGTTTACATATTTTGTGACTCTTTTGTCTTGTTGTATGACAGAACACGGGGTGTACTACATTTCTGCAGGAGTTTGTGGCCTGGACACTTAGACCTGATGTCTCGAATCTTTTATACAGCGTCCAGTCTTACCTTCCAGTCCTGCAACACTGTGAGTGTCACTTGTTTTCCCGGGAGAGAGGTGGAATCAACAAGCACATCTTCAAACTTATTATCTGTTGGGATTATTGACTGACTTTTGTCTACATCCCTCCCTTCTGTCTTCCCTTCCATATATCTATTTCTTTCACTCTCTCTGTTATTCTCTCAACACATACTCAGACAACAGTTCCTTTCAACAATAAATAAAAGATTTATTAAGAAAAACTATGTCTGGTGTATGTATGGACTGAGTATATGTAGTTGGTATTGTCTGCTAGTGTGAATGCAAGATAGGACGGTTGATCTCGTATGTGCATTAGTTCTTCTCGTCTTTTCTGTCAGCCAAAACACAGGACTGCACACACAGAAATGGAGTGATCTCACCATGAATGATCTCCTCCTGCTTGAGTCGGGAATTAATCCAATTCTTGAAGAAAACAACTGTTCAATGTCTTATCACCAGAAAATAATCCGATTAGGTAAGTCACTGAAGTTCATATATTTCCCGGTTTGGACGGTATTATAATCCACCTCTGAATACACACCGCCACTATCCAACATTGTCTAGAGTTACTATGACTGTTCTACACCATGTCTATGGTTAACAACAGTTAATGTTTCGGCACAGTGCAATTGCATGCAGTTTTAAGTATCCCTGCTTGCCACAGGTTAACGTCTTTTCCTTTTAAGGGTTTTAGTTGTATATTTGTTTGAGCATACAGTGTTCTGTATTTGCCGTTACGTTATCATTTCTTCATATTAAAACATGTCTATGTTCTTGTTGTTTCTAAGTAGGTACTTTATTTGCTCAAGTGTAGTAACCTTCATCTCTTCTATGATTTCAATAGGAGATTTGAACCTGTGGAGAAGATAGGTAATCTAGTGATATGCGTCTGCTTCATATAATTTTCTTATGTGATAGTCCCTTTCTAGCCATACTGAAAAGCCTCCGAAAAACATACGGACATACGATTTCTGAGTGCACTAAAGTTTACACGACTAGATAAACGAATGCAATTTCACACATTAATAACACACACCTATGTCCCTATGCTACTATTACACTAATATATTAATACCATAAATGCCTCTATAGAATTAATGTAAATCCCCGAATCGAAATTTATCCGCAGCCAAGCACTCTATCCCATTATAAGGGAGGATATTTCTATTCATTACAGGACACATAATTCTATCTTTCCGTCCAGTTTGGTATCACACACTAAAAATAAACTCCATCTTCAGCTTTTTATATTGTGTGTCCCATCCTTCGTTGATTGTTTGATCTACAATCAAATTAGTCGTACCCGTAACATCAAAAGTTCAGTGAAATCACGTATACGTCCGTATACGTCCGGCCGCTCCGCGCTCCAGTCTCCTTCGTCTCTACGATGTTTCCCTGTATTCTCCGACGTTTGTACCTCAAAGTGTCCAACCTCTTTGATCACCGTCTCCGCTGTTGCGCTGGTCCTCTGTCCATCGCTCGTTTGCACTTTAAAGCATTCTCCGTTCATTTTCCCGTCGGCCGATACTAGCGTTTCTCCGTGTCCGTCATATCGTCAAGCAATGAACTTTACGAACACCTGTATCCTATTTTCATATCTGTGTCGGTCAATGCTCTTTTATTCGTCCTCCTCTCAGAATGAAGTACACGATTGTTAACCCTTCTCCTTCCTTGTATTTTAATATGTAAGTTATCAAGGAATCATTAAACTGCAGTTTTTTCTGTGACAGTGAGGATAGTTGATTTTCTTGAGGAACCAGTGTTTATACCTTTCTAGCATTCTAACGAGCCAACTCATCTACTATTCCTTCTGTGGATAGACTTTCCGACAGGGTCAGTCTAATTGTCTTCTTTATTTCACATGGAGTGTTCTTCCTACTTTCGAAGACCACGCTACAGTGTGCACCAAAGGAATCCTAAAGTCTGGGTGAACTGATATGTGTGAGCGCACACTTCAACAAAAATTCATACATTCATATACACATGAATGGTATATATGAGGAGAGAGAGAGAGAGAGAGAGAGAGAGAGAGAGAGAGAGAGAGAGAGAGAGAGAGAGAGAGAGAGAGAGGATTGATATAGCACTTGTGAAATGTCACATGGGATATGCAGAATCATAGAAATACGAGACTTCACTCATATGAAATAGGGTCAGTAGAGTTGATTGTTATACCACATATTGTAAGATCAAATCCTCCAATGCATTGTGTTATAGGGGTTGTGTAAGATCAGACCACCGGTATTATACATGATATTGGTTGGCACAGTGAAGTAAGATTATTATTCGGTGTGGTATGGTGCGAAACAACCAGGTTTTCTCTTGCTGTGTCTGGGTGTATATCCCATAATGGAAATCATGGAGCTACGTATAGCGGAGACAGCCCGGATAATGGATATACTGTGAATGTGTCAATCCCAGCTTCTCTCTTTGTTATTTATTGAAAGAGAGAAGTATTGGGGGGTATAGGCCTCTAAGCTTCTCTCGTTGCTGTTAATCTCTCGCTGAGTGTAGTAAGTAAGAATAAATAATGGTATATTCATATTAATTTACACAACAGCATCCCCAGTATTGTTGCTCTCCTATTTGAGGATTTTATGGACAGGGAGGAAAGGTGATATACTTATAAATGCACACTATAGTGCTAATTATGGCTGTGAAAAACATGGGAAACCGTGATACTACAGGCAATTTCATACTTGTACGATCACACGAAATCTTCCCGAGAGAGACAGGGTAAAAGATAACTATAGTTAGAAACCTGGAGGGAATGACAACTGGGAGGATGGGGGAAACAAAGGGGGAGGAGGATGCCACAAATTAAATGAAACTCTGCTGAGTGTTGCGGCCTTGTGATGATACACAACCCAGTAGATGAGGCGCTTTTCTATGTTTCTGCTATCCTTTTCGTCAAACGAGAATGATTGGATGGTGACCTGAACATCAGAAATCCCCTAGTGATCTTTGTTGTTGAGGTGGGTAGAGATCGATTTAAGTGTGTTGGTTCGGATATCCTGCAGGTGTTGGCGAAATATGTCTGCTAAACGGAGACAGATCTCACCAATATACATCATATCACAATGTTTGCAGATGATGCCATAAATGTAACTACTCAATCAATCAATCATGTGCCATGCCGGAAAGCGTGGGCGGTCATGATTCGCCATTTCACTCGATCACCAGAGTCGTGGATCAGCTCAGTGTTCCTGTCTCGTCCATGCCATGTGGCCAAGCCATCCAGGTATTTTCCTCTCGGTCTTCCTCTTGGTCTGTTCCCTTCGATCTTGCCAGCTGTCACTAATTTTTCCAGTCCATTTCTTCTCATAACATGTCCAAAAAATTTTGACTGTCTACGTCTAATTTCTCTAATCAATCTATGATTTTCATTTGTCTCTTGTAGTACTTGGTCATTGGTTTTTCTATCTGTCCATGGTATTCTTTGCATTTTCCTCAGAAACCACATTTCTGCAGCCATCAGATGTTTTTCAGCTTGACTGCACATTGCCCAAGTTTCACATCCATACAAAAGAACAGGCTCTATGTATCCCCTCAACACTCTTTTTCTCGTTTCAATTAACATCATTTTATTGGTCAGAATGTTTTTCATCTTGCTAAAGGCTACTTTCGCAATGGCGATTCTTGTTCTAATCTCTTCAAGGCATCTGCCATCAGATGTTATGACTGTTCCGAGATAATTGAACCGATTCACCTGTTGAAGAATATCCCCATTTACTTGTATATTACATTGTGGTACTTCGTTCTTCTTAGTGACGACCATAACCTGTGTCTTCCTACAATTTAATTCCAACCCCAGCTGCTCACTGTGTACAACAACAGCGTCTACTAATTGTTGCAGATCCTGTGCATTGTCTGCAATCAATACTGTATCATCTGCATATCTAATGTTATTTATGTTTCGTCCTCCAATGCTGATTCCATTTAGGTCTTCTACATTTCTGAAAATATGTTCACTGTATAGGGAAAAAAGATCTGGAGACATTACACATCCCTGCCTAACACCTCTCTTAATAGGTTGATATTGTCCTACTTCATTATCAATCCTTATGGCAGCTTGTTGTTTCCAATATATGTTTTTTATAAGTCTAATGTCTTTCCCATCCATTTGTAGATCTGCAAACATAAGTAGTACTATGGGGTCTCCAGGCCTAGTATCGAGCAATGAGCAATGAGATATACAAAGAATAAAGAAGGAGGTGCGGGAGGTGCGGGGAGGTGCCGGAATAAAATAGTAAGCTCAAAGAAGGAGAGTGGGGGAACATAATTTATGCATAATCGATTGGTTTGCGCCGGCTGTTACGGGTTGATGTATTCGTATCTTTGTTAAGATCGGCGAACAACTGTCAGCAAAAAAGTCGATAATGTCCGTACCAGAAATAATGTGGTTTGTAAATTACACCTGTCGGCGATAGGTGGCGTTTTTAATCAGATCATCGGTATAGGTAAACAATGATAAATGAATTGAGACACGGGGTTAGTTGGTACCACAGTCGCATTGCAGATGGTGCGATAACCAATTCGATAGAGTGTGTCGGGGTATCGCCAATGTGTAACTGGGGTGTATAATAGGTTAAATTGGTACCATAGACCTCCGCCCGCATTTGGCGGCGTTAAGTTCGAATCTCAATGCTTTTTCGTTGGTAAGGTTACCACTTTATCACGTATGGGTGTACCTAGTTGTCATAGGGGGTGTGTAGTGTGTCATAGTGGGATATCACCAATGTGTAACTTGGGTGTCTCTTGGGTGCCCTACCATGCAACAGGTTCGGATCCTACTGTGTGGTGGGGTAGTGTGGCAGTGGTCGAGTGTGTAACGGGGCTAGGTGGTGCCGTAGGTATCGTTTGAGAGTCGATTCACGCCGTGGTTCGATAAGGATGTCCACCCTAGGAGGCTCTTTTTAAGTGTATACTAAGCCGTAAATGTATAACAGTGGTGTCTAGTTGCCGCCATAGCGTTGACAGGTTCGAAACCTACTGTGCGGTGGGGTAGTGTGGCAGTGGTCGAGTGTGTAACGGGGCTAGGTGGTGCCGTAGGTATCGTTTGAGAGTCGATTCACGCCGCGGTTCGATAAGGATGTCCACCCTAGGCGGCTCTTTTTAAGTGTATACTAAGCCGTAAATGTATAACAGTGGTGTCTAATTGCCGCCATATCGCTAGACAGGTTCGAGTCCTACTGTTTGGTGGGATAGTGTGGCAGTGGCCGATTATTTAACTGAGCTAGGTGGTGTCACTGACGGTTCGAATAACGCCCCTGGTCGCTAACTATACCCAACATAGGCGCCAGAGAAGCGAATCACGATGTGTCGCTTTGCATTCTCCTCAGAAACGTCAGTTCCACAGCCAGCAGATTCAGCGGGACTGCTCATTGTCTTCACATTAATACAAAAGTACAGGTTCAACACTCTTTTTCTCGTAGCAATTGCCATCTTTTTACTGGTCAATACGTTTTTCAGCTTGCAAAAGGTTATCTTCGCCACGGCGATTCTTGTACTAATCTCTTCAAGGTATCTCCCATCAGTTGTTATGACTGTTCCGAGATACTTGTATCTACTCACTTGTTTCAGAATATTCCCATTTACATGTATATTACATAGTGGTATTTCGTTCTTCATAGTGACAATCATAACCCGTGTCGTTTTATAATTTAATTCTAACCCTAGTTGTTCACCGGGTGCAACAACCGCCTCTACTAAATATTGCAGATCCTGCGCAGTGTCTGTTGATTACATAAATTATATGAAGGCAGTTCACAAGTTAAATTAGATGAAGACATTTTATTACAGAAATTAAATGAAGACATTTGACTAGAAATATTTAATAAAACGACGAAAAAACAGAGATCTACCGGCGTGAGAAAAGCTTATAAGTATGGTAATGTCAGTTCCTGTGAACATATTTAGCAGAAGCATTCTGCATAGTATATGCATATTTAGCTTTAAGGTGAAATCAATACTGCTGTACCGATCGGAAACAAGAAAAACGAATAAAACAACTACTAATAAACAACAAACATTCATTAACGGGTGCCCACGTAGTTCATCCTTGGCGTTCATGTCTCATTCAACAATTAGTATAATGCCTGAAGTCAAATTTGCGGCTTCAAAATATGTGTTCATAGCATATTTATATAGGAAGATATATATTCAAGGTGATTTTAAAGGACAAATTTCCTCATGTCACACGCTGCAAAAGACATATTTCACTCAAACTTAAACATTAAGAGTGGAAAAGAGTATGTTGTAGATACTGTTTTTGTTTTCCCTTTGTTTCTAGTGGGACCTGGTAATTTGTTGTTCTATCTGGGCATGGTATGTATATTTTCACCACATCTTCACTGATGTTTTTCATTTTGTCTGCTCATTGCCCACGCTTCACAGTCATACAAAAGTACATATTCTATGAAAGACAGAGACAATTTGCAGATATTATTAAACAAAATGACAAATCGGAGGTCAGCTAACATGTACGTATTTGTAAATAAGGATACACAGCGATGTCTATTATATAATGATAACAAAGGTATTTAGTTGTAGAAAACTACCGTGCCTCCCAGGCAAACGGCGGTAGGCTAGTGACTATGTTTAGATTAGCTGTGATGGCACCAGCTGGAGATATTAATCAGCTACCTGGTACCCAGTGAAGATGACACGATAAACGAGGCGGTATAGGCCGCGTGGCCCTGAACAAAACCAACAATGAAACAAAAAATGGTAATGAAACGTTGCGTCGCCGCGAAGCATTATTTTAGAAACCAAAGATTACAATCGATCTGAGAGGGTAATAATAGACAGTCTAAGCCTACCAGAAAGAGGTGTCTAATACACTGGGTACCAACGACAGACAGCTGGTCAAGAAGAAGCAATACACAGTATATAAAGTTAGGACTAAATAAACCGTAGTTTAAAGAATTCAAGTACATTATTACAAGTTAAATTACATAATAAAATAAATACAGTGATATGTATAAAATTATAAAAAACAAAAAAGAAGAAAACACCAGTGTTACATTAGCAAATAAGTGAAAAACACAACGGTATGAATACATTGGTATATTAGTAACATACAAATGGTACATACAACATGCCCTCATGCAAGCGTAACGGCCTAGCTGTTAAATCACATGACCGCTATCTGTTCTATATTGCGACCAAATTACACCGATCGCCCCTCACGGCAGCGTAACAGACTAACACTTAAACCAAGCGCCCGCTATCTGTTCTATATTGTTGCCAACAATTATGTGCATGCCGCCATCATTTGATGTGAGTTTGATGATGAAGCCTGTCAGGAAACAACCATAGAGACATAGTAAAAGTGTAGTGAGAATACAAATCCAAGCGTATTGACTCTCGGTGTATCGTTATTCAGTTAACGTTTCCTGTTTCCTGCTCCAGTCTATTGTTGTAAAATCTTACCGAGGTGGACACTGTGGACCAAACCTACATGAGTGAAGTAGGATAGATACGGTTGTCATATGTGTCTTATAGGGATTGGTCATTAGTTTTATAAAAACTTATCGATGGAAGAAATGGCCCTTATACTACAAACAGAATAAACATTTACATTAATAATAACCACAACAAACACAGGACCAGCTACACTGGAGGTGACAAAAGTGACAGTCTGCTTAGAGAAAACAGCGAATTTTCAACGAAAACATAGTCTATGTGTTATCTCCTTGGAAACGTAAATCTGGTTATATTTAAATCACCCTATGCACTCATGTCTCCCATGAAAACTAGCGTAATGTCTGAAGAAGTCAAATTTTGAGGCTTCAAAATATGTTTTCGTAGTATATGTATATATATATATATATATATATATATATATATATATATATATATATATATATATATACATGTGTTTTCTAACAACAAAATGTCCGCATGTCGCGCTTTACATCCATACACAAGTATAGGTTCTATGAACGACACAACACCTACAAGTTACTAAGATTGGCACTGGGTTACCAACAACATTTGCGGCTAGAGTCAATACAACAGGACAAGACAATGTTTCTTTCGGCCTCTGATTGAGAACAACAGATATAAAAGTATTTATGCACTTACCTCTTTACCACAGTACCGAGAAAGTTAAAAATATCATTTTAAATAAGCTGACGACCATAGTAACACAACCAGTTAATTCTGCTTGCTCACTTTGTGTATTACCCACACCTACTATAGATTGCAGACAATACTCATTGTCTACAACCAAGCTGAAAAATATCGGTAAAAATTATAAATGCCTCGTCCGATTTCATAAAAAGAAGGAAATAATGTTAGCCAAATGTGAAAATATCGGTCAAACTTATAAATGTCTCATCAAAACTTATAAAAAATAGGAAAAATTTGTTAACCTAATGAGAAAAATATTGACCCTGTAAAGAAATATTTACAACAAAATTATAAAAATTAGGAACATTTGTTAACCTAATGAGAAAAAAATATCGACATAGAGAGCAATATTTCATCTAATCTTATAAAAAGTAGGAACATTTGTCAGCCGAAATGGGGAAAAGGTCGGTCAAATACATAAATAGCTCAACAAATTATAAAAAGTAGGAAATATTAGGGGCCAAGTAAAAAAAATAGCTTACCCAGATTTATAAAAGGTAGGAAAATATGTTAGCCAAAAGGGGAAAATATTGATCAAACTAAGAAACATGTCGACCGAACTAGGAAAATAAGTGAACCAAGGTAATAAAAAGGTTGGGTAAATACAGAAATATGTTGACCAAACTTATAAATATCGCTGCTAAACTTATGAACACTAGGAAACTTTGTTAAACAAATGTGAAAAAATATCGACCAAACTTATAAAAAGCTCCGCCAAACTTACGAAAAGTGGGAAAATGTGTTAACCAAAGTTGAAACTATATCGATCAAACTTATAAATGACTCGTTCGAATTCATAAAAAGTAGGAAATAATGTTAACCAAAAGGGGCAAAATATTGACCAAGTAAAGAAATGTCTCGTCCAAAATTGTAAAAAGTAGGACAAATTTGTTAATCAAAGGTGAAAAAAGATCGGCCAAACAGATAAATATTTCAACTAAACTTAAAAACAATAGGAAAAATGTTGCTTCTATAGTTATGTCAAACGTGTCTTGATCTTTTATTTGAAAAGACATTTCACAATACATAAGCAGCAACGTCAGCACTTTCCCTCTTTTACATTACTGAAAGCTTCAACTTATCATTCCAGCGTTTCTGTTTAAGAACCACTTATACAGACTAATCACTCATCACTCCATACTCTTGATTTTTTTTTTTTTCTTTATAACACAAAGTGTCTCTGTCTTTCATAGATAGCTTCACAACTTTTCCATGTCACAGCACCAAGAGCTCCAAACCTTCGTTGTACATGAGATTCAACGACATAGTAATAACAACATTTATGGCAATGCAGTCTATGGCTCCACTTGGGATAGTTTCGATATCATCTGAGTATTCGTCAGCAAAGATCCATTTCCCATAACGGATATCTTCAACTTTCCATACCACAATGTCTGCTATACTAATCTTCGATTGTTCCAGCTAGCAACACTGCAGGTGTTTTCTAGAAGTCTAGTGAACATTTCATTTCTCACCTTTTCCACCTCTATTTCACTGTGTCATTTCACAACCAACCAACAGTGTCTGTTGCGAGGTCGATCTTTCTTAATACAACATCTGCCATATTGACCCCTTGAATACCAGCGAATACATCTTCTAACCAATTTTCAACGTTTCATATCACTTAACACTAACATTCTCTTTGCTTACAACACACCGGTTTTCTGCTGACTGGGTAAATTTCCCAACTTACTGGAGATAAATCGACTGTCCCCTATCTGACAAGACACTTTATTAGACAATGACTATGAGCATCAACCAGGATGGTCACTGCTAAGAAGAATACCAATAACAAACGATCTTCTTTACAGACGGCTATAAAATTATGATGCTATTAAGTGTTACAATGAGAAGAATAAGGAAGACAATAAAGGGTGAAAAGAGGTGACGTGTAGTAAGGATGTTTGGAAGGAAAAGAGACACAATAGGCAAGATATATATTAAGAACACTAATAGATAGATCAAAATAGAAGAGAAAAGGCTTAATCAAGTGGATAATTTTATATACTTGAGGTCATTTATAACTTCAGATGGTAGGTACACAATAGAGCTTAAGAGCAGAATACGGCCAACAAAAGAGGTATTTCAGAAAATGAAACGTGTCTTAGGTGATAAGTCACTATCATTGAAGGAACAAATAAATAAACTTTCAACAATAAAATTACAAAAAATTAATTTTCGACAATAAAAATTAACAATTAAATTGCTACCAGAAACATTCAAATTAGAAACAATAAAGAGAAATTTACTGTATAATTTTTATTGTCGAAAATTAATTTTTTGTAATTTTATTGTCGAAAATTAATTTTTTTGTAATTTTATTGTTGAAAGTTTATTTATTTGTTCCTTCAATGATAGTGACTTATCACCTAAGACACGTTTCATTTTCTGAAATACCTCTTTTGTTGGCCGTATTCTGCTCTTAAGCTCTATTGTGTACCTACCATCTGAAGTTATAAATGACCTCAAGTATATAAAATTATCCACTTGATTAAGCCTTTTCTCTTCTATTTTGATCTATCTATTAGTGTTCTTAATATATATCTTGCCTATTGTGTCTCTTTTCCTTCCAAACATCCTTACTACACGTCACCTCTTTTCACCCTTTATTGTCTTCCTTATTCTTCTCATTGTAACACTTAATAGCATCATAATTTTATAGCCGTCTGTAAAGAAGATCGTTTGTTATTGGTATTCTTCTTAGCAGTGACCATCCTGGTTGATGCTCATAGTCATTGTCTAATAAAGGGTCTTGTCAGATAGGGGACAGTCGATTTATCTCCAGTAAGTTGGGAAATTTACCCAGTCAGCAGAAAACCGGTGTGTTGTAAGCAAAGAGAATGTTAGTGTTAAGTGATATGAAACGTTGAAAATTGGTTAGAAGATGTATTCGCTGGTATTCAAGGGGTCAATATGGCAGATGTTGTATTAAGAAAGATCGACCTCGCAACAGACACTGTTGGTTGGTTGTGAAATGACACAGTGAAATAGAGGTGGAAAAGGTGAGAAATGAAATGTTCACTAGACTTCTAGAAAACACCTGCAGTGTTGCTAGCTGGAACAATCGAAGATTAGTATAGCAGACATTGTGGTATGGAAAGTTGAAGATATCCGTTATGGGAAATGGATCTTTGCTGACGAATACTCAGATGATATCGAAACTATCCCAAGTGGAGCCATAGACTGCATTGCCATAAATGTTGTTATTACTATGTCGTTGAATCTCAGGTACAACGAAGGTTTGGAGCTCTTGGTGCTGTGACATGGAAAAGTTGTGAAGCTATCTATGAAAGACAGAGACACTTTGTGTTATAAAGAAAAAGAAAAAAATCAAGAGTATGGAGTGATGAGTGATTAGTCTGTATGAGTGGTTCTTAAACAGAAACGCTGGAATGATAAGTTGAAGCTTTCAGTAATGTAAAAGAGGGAAAGTGCTGACGTTGCTGCTTATGTATTGTGAAATGTCTTTTCAAATAAAAGATCAAGACACGTTTGACATAACTATAGAAGCAACATTTTTCCTATTGTTTTTAAGTTTAGTTGAAATATTTATCTGTTTGGCCGATCTTTTTTCACCTTTGATTAACAAATTTGTCCTACTTTTTACAATTTTGGACGAGACATTTCTTTACTTGGTCAATATTTTGCCCCTTTTGGTTAACATTATTTCCTACTTTTTATGAATTCGAACGAGTCATTTATAAGTTTGATCGATATAGTTTCAACTTTGGTTAACACAGTTTCCCACTTTTCGTAAGTTTGGCGGAGCTTTTTATAAGTTTGGTCGATATTTTTTCACATTTGTTTAACAAAGTTTCCTAGTGTTCATAAGTTTAGCAGCGATATTTATAAGTTTGGTCAACATATTTCTGTATTTACCCAACCTTTTTATTACCTTGGTTCACTTATTTTCCTAGTTCGGTCGACATGTTTCTTAGTTTGATCAATATTTTCCCCTTTTGGCTAACATATTTTCCTACCTTTTATAAATCTGGGTAAGCTATTTTTTTACTTGGCCCCTAATATTTCCTACTTTTTATAATTTGTTGAGCTATTTATGTATTTGACCGACCTTTTCCCCATTTCGGCTGACAAATGTTCCTACTTTTTATAAGATTAGATGAAATATTGCTCTCTATGTCGATATTTTTTTCTCATTAGGTTAACAAATTTTCCTAATTTTTATAATTTTGTTGTAAATATTTCTTTACAGGGTCAATATTTTTCTCATTAGGTTAACAAATTTTTCCTATTTTTTATAAGTTTTGATGAGACATTTATAAGTTTGACCGATATTTTCACATTTGGCTAACATTATTTCCTTCTTTTTATGAAATCGGACGAGGCATTTATAATTTTTACCGATATTTTTCAGCTTGGTTGTAGACAATGAGTATTGTCTGCAATCTATAGTAGGTGTGGGTAATACACAAAGTGAGCAAGCAGAATTAACTGGTTGTGTTACTATGGTCGTCAGCTTATTTAAAATGATATTTTTAACTTTCTCGGTACTGTGGTAAAGAGGTAAGTGCATAAATACTTTTATATCTGTTGTTCTCAATCAGAGGCCGAAAAAAACATTGTCTTGTCCTGTTGTATTGACTCTAGCCGCAAATGTTGTTGGTAACCCAGTGCCAATCTTAGTAACTTGTAGGTGTTGTGTCGTTCATAGAACCTATACTTGTGTATGGATGTAAAGCGCGACATGCGGACATTTTGTTGTTAGAAAACACATGTATATATATATATATATATATATATATATATATATATATATACATATACTACGAAAACATATTTTGAAGCCTCAAAATTTGACTTCTTCAGACATTACGCTAGTTTTCATGGGAGACATGAGTGCATAGGGTGATTTAAATATAACCAGATTTACGTTTCCAAGGAGATAACACATAGACTATGTTTTCGTTGAAAATTCGCTGTTTTCTCTAAGCAGACTGTCACTTTTGTCACCTCCAGTGTAGCTGGTCCTGTGTTTGTTGTGGTTATTATTAATGTAAATGTTTATTCTGTTTGTAGTATAAGGGCCATTTCTTCCATCGATAAGTTTTTATAAAACTAATGACCAATCCCTATAAGACACATATGACAACCGTATCTATCCTACTTCACTCATGTAGGTTTGGTCCACAGTGTCCACCTCGGTAAGATTTTACAACAATAGACTGGAGCAGGAAACAGGAAACGTTAACTGAATAACGATACACCGAGAGTCAATACGCTTGGATTTGTATTCTCACTACACTTTTACTATGTCTCTATGGTTGTTTCCTGACAGGCTTCATCATCAAACTCACATCAAATGATGGCGGCATGCACATAATTGTTGGCAACAATATAGAACAGATAGCGGGCGCTTGGTTTAAGTGTTAGTCTGTTACGCTGCCGTGAGGGGCGATCGGTGTAATTTGGTCGCAATATAGAACAGATAGCGGTCATGTGATTTAACAGCTAGGCCGTTACGCTTGCATGAGGGCATGTTGTATGTACCATTTGTATGTTACTAATATACCAATGTATTCATACCGTTGTGTTTTTCACTTATTTGCTAATGTAACACTGGTGTTTTCTTCTTTTTTGTTTTTTATAATTTTATACATATCACTGTATTTATTTTATTATGTAATTTAACTTGTAATAATGTACTTGAATTCTTTAAACTACGGTTTATTTAGTCCTAACTTTATATACTGTGTATTGCTTCTTCTTGACCAGCTGTCTGTCGTTGGTACCCAGTGTATTAGACACCTCTTTCTGGTAGGCTTAGACTGTCTATTATTACCCTCTCAGATCGATTGTAATCTTTGGTTTCTAAAATAATGCTTCGCGGCGACGCAACGTTTCATTACCATTTTTTGTTTCATTGTTGGTTTTGTTCAGGGCCACGCGGCCTATACCGCCTCGTTTATCGTGTCATCTTCACTGGGTACCAGGTAGCTGATTAATATCTCCAGCTGGTGCCATCACAGCTAATCTAAACATAGTCACTAGCCTACCGCCGTTTGCCTGGGAGGCACGGTAGTTTTCTACAACTAAATACCTTTGTTATCATTATATAATAGACATCGCTGTGTATCCTTATTTACAAATACGTACATGTTAGCTGACCTCCGATTTGTCATTTTGTTTAATAATATCTGCAAATTGTCTCTGTCTTTCATAGAATATGTACTTTTGTATGACTGTGAAGCGTGGGCAATGAGCAGACAAAATGAAAAACATCAGTGAAGATGTGGTGAAAATATACATACCATGCCCAGATAGAACAACAAATTACCAGGTCCCACTAGAAACAAAGGGAAAACAAAAACAGTATCTACAACATACTCTTTTCCACTCTTAATGTTTAAGTTTGAGTGAAATATGTCTTTTGCAGCGTGTGACATGAGGAAATTTGTCCTTTAAAATCACCTTGAATATATATCTTCCTATATAAATATGCTATGAACACATATTTTGAAGCCGCAAATTTGACTTCAGGCATTATACTAATTGTTGAATGAGACATGAACGCCAAGGATGAACTACGTGGGCACCCGTTAATGAATGTTTGTTGTTTATTAGTAGTTGTTTTATTCGTTTTTCTTGTTTCCGATCGGTACAGCAGTATTGATTTCACCTTAAAGCTAAATATGCATATACTATGCAGAATGCTTCTGCTAAATATGTTCACAGGAACTGACATTACCATACTTATAAGCTTTTCTCACGCCGGTAGATCTCTGTTTTTTCGTCGTTTTATTAAATATTTCTAGTCAAATGTCTTCATTTAATTTCTGTAATAAAATGTCTTCATCTAATTTAACTTGTGAACTGCCTTCATATAATTTATGTAATCAACAGACACTGCGCAGGATCTGCAATATTTAGTAGAGGCGGTTGTTGCACCCGGTGAACAACTAGGGTTAGAATTAAATTATAAAACGACACGGGTTATGATTGTCACTATGAAGAACGAAATACCACTATGTAATATACATGTAAATGGGAATATTCTGAAACAAGTGAGTAGATACAAGTATCTCGGAACAGTCATAACAACTGATGGGAGATACCTTGAAGAGATTAGCACAAGAATCGCCGTGGCGAAGATAACCTTTTGCAAGCTGAAAAACGTATTGACCAGTAAAAAGATGGCAATTGCTACGAGAAAAAGAGTGTTGAACCTGTACTTTTGTATTAATGTGAAGACAATGAGCAGTCCCGCTGAATCTGCTGGCTGTGGAACTGACGTTTCTGAGGAGAATGCAAAGCGACACATCGTGATTCGCTTCTCTGGCGCCTATGTTGGGTATAGTTAGCGACCAGGGGCGTTATTCGAACCGTCAGTGACACCACCTAGCTCAGTTAAATAATCGGCCACTGCCACACTATCCCACCAAACAGTAGGACTCGAACCTGTCTAGCGATATGGCGGCAATTAGACACCACTGTTATACATTTACGGCTTAGTATACACTTAAAAAGAGCCGCCTAGGGTGGACATCCTTATCGAACCGCGGCGTGAATCGACTCTCAAACGATACCTACGGCACCACCTAGCCCCGTTACACACTCGACCACTGCCACACTACCCCACCGCACAGTAGGTTTCGAACCTGTCAACGCTATGGCGGCAACTAGACACCACTGTTATACATTTACGGCTTAGTATACACTTAAAAAGAGCCTCCTAGGGTGGACATCCTTATCGAACCACGGCGTGAATCGACTCTCAAACGATACCTACGGCACCACCTAGCCCCGTTACACACTCGACCACTGCCACACTACCCCACCACACAGTAGGATCCGAACCTGTTGCATGGTAGGGCACCCAAGAGACACCCAAGTTACACATTGGTGATATCCCACTATGACACACTACACACCCCCTATGACAACTAGGTACACCCATACGTGATAAAGTGGTAACCTTACCAACGAAAAAGCATTGAGATTCGAACTTAACGCCGCCAAATGCGGGCGGAGGTCTATGGTACCAATTTAACCTATTATACACCCCAGTTACACATTGGCGATACCCCGACACACTCTATCGAATTGGTTATCGCACCATCTGCAATGCGACTGTGGTACCAACTAACCCCGTGTCTCAATTCATTTATCATTGTTTACCTATACCGATGATCTGATTAAAAACGCCACCTATCGCCGACAGGTGTAATTTACAAACCACATTATTTCTGGTACGGACAATATCGACTTTTTTGCTGACAGTTGTTCGCCGATCTTAACAAAGATACGAATACATCAACCCGTAACAGCCGGCGCAAACCAATCGATTATGCATAAATTATGTTCCCCCACTCTCCTTCTTTGAGCTTACTATTTTATTCCGGCACCTCCCCGCACCTCCCGCACCTCCTTCTTTATTCTTTGTATATCTCATTGCTCATTGCTCGATACTAGGCCTGGAGACCCCATAGTACTACTAACATATCCACAATGTTGACATGTCTAACTCTATCAAAAGCCTTTGTGTAGTCAATAAAGCAAAGATGTATATCCTTGTTTACTTCTAAAGCACGTTCAATAACTGTTCGCAGCATATACACAGCATTTACTGTACCCTTTCCTTCTACAAACCCACATTGTTCTTCCCCTATTTCAGGTTGTATTTTCTTCCTCACTCTTTGCATGATAATTCGTAACAAAATCTTTGTGATGTGACTCATTATACTAATTGTTCTATGTTGATCACATTCTAAGGTTCCTGATTTCTTTGGGATTGCAATAAATACAGAATTACATAATTCAGAAGGTATATCTCCAGTATCATATATTGATGTGAAAACTGCTGTTGGCGATGGTACTACTTGGGTGTGCAGCACAAATGGGCAAGTATTGCAACGAGGTCTTAAGCAAGCCTTCTCTCTCTCTCTCTCTCTCTCTCTCTCTCTCTCTCTCTCTCTCTCTCTCTCTCTCTCTCTCTCTCTCTCTCTCTCTCTCTCTCTCTCTCTCTCTCTCTCTCGGACTCCTTTGGTACACACAAACAGGAGCACAGAAAATGAGTTTCTTTAACATTTGTCCACTATGGCCAACCTTTTACTGGCACCCATTACTGCACTGTACGGACATCCACCTGAGCATTTCTTCTTAGTTTTCACGCTCAAACCACCATCATGTCTCCATTGCTTCCAGTTTCTCGCCATAACTTCTTCCCCCTTTTTCATGTACTACTTCCACTCATTTACATGAGACCTTCACTAAACCGTCATCATCCCCTTCCCCGATCTCCATAACCCACAGACCCCCACGGCTGTCTATATAAGAGTATCAATTTATGTTAGTATCACAGAGTATCCTATGCAATAAGTCACTATCATTGAATGTAAGAAAGAGAGGGCAAAAATGCTATATAGAACCTGTATTGCTGTATGGGCCGGTCTCCCTGGCCTAGGAGTTTGCGTCCTTCTCCGTAATCCCGTATGCTCTCGTGAGTAACGTGACGTGCGCGAGAAACGGTGGCGGTTCTCCCGCGTAGGTAACTTACAGGGCATGTTAGCCGATCGCTCAGAGAGCAATGGCAAACTACTGAGCGTAATCTTGCCAAGAAATTCACAATCAGCTGAAAGATGCTGATGTTGACTGTGATGTCCTGTAAAGGATATGCGGAAGGGGTGGGGGGGGGGGGGGATTGCTGTAGGGCAGCGTATATTGGAATGTAAATGAACAAATTAGGAAGAACTTGGAAGCAACAGAGATGTGGCTCTTGAGACGAATGTTGGGAATTACGTAGACTGTTAAAATAATCAACAACGATTGCCTGAAAGAGGCTAATGAAACTGAACATTATATACAACAATAAGAAAGAGACAAACAGCTTGTTTTGGTCATGTGATAAGAAGGGGGGCATTGGAGAACATCGTGACAACTGGAAAGATCGAGAGGAAGAGGGAGAGGGGGGGGGGGTAGACCAAGAGAAACGATGCTGGATGGGTTGAGACGGTGACATGGGGGGAATATCACCAGCGGAGTTGATCCAGAGAACAAAATACCGAGATGTGTGGAAAGTCATGAACTTTTACGCCAGCCGGCATGACACTTGGTGATGATGATGATGATGATGATGATGATGATGATGATGATGATGATGATGATGATGATGATGATGATGATGATGACAGCATGGGATTGTTTTTTCCCCATCTTTTTTATCTTCTCATCCCGTTCTTATGCCTTAATGTAGTCAGTGGAGGGTCTTCTATGTGATTATATTTTGTTTTTTGTGTATGTATTTGTTTGCTGATGAAGGCTAGTCGCCGCAACGTCTTGATATGTTTCGTAATTCTGTAAAACTAGGTGTTATTTTATATTGTAAACGAAAGCTAGCATTCGATAGAAAAACTTTCTCACAATTAACTAAGCGGCGTGCACTCTACAGCAATGGGGTGTGATTAAAATAAACTTTCCAAAAACGCCAGCAGAAAATGTTCAACAAAACTTTAGCGAACGTGTCAGTCTCCCTGGCAGTGAATGCTAACAAGCCAGTTTGTGAACTTCGAACTTTATCCGGCCTGCTGTGACCCCAGTATGACATAACCCTGGACCATATCCGCCCTCGCCGCCTGCCGATTAGAATGTAGGTCAACTGATCCAGCAGTTTCACATAGCAGAAGACTTGGAATAAGGCAGATCAGGTTCTCTATAACTGAAGATATAACAATATCTGTAGGAGCAACACCCAATATGCATCTACATTACAGTATATTACTAAATTCATTGTTTTTGTTTATGCCAGGGCTGTTGTCATAATTGCCCGAAATCCCACACAGGGCCTCAATGTTTATAGTTGACGTCAATGATTACGTAGAACATTGCCTAGAAACGGAAAGCGAAAATATCGATTTGAGCGGTACTCGACAAATATTACCACTCACAGTTTCTCTAAATATTGCTAACGGTTATTTACAATTGTGTGAATTTCACATTGCACTATTACTTATGTAATGAAATAAAATTAAAGCGATTGTAGGTTACGAAACTACGGCTAGGTAGTTCACGCAAAGCCTGACTGAATCAGCCGTGGAGTCTCCAACCGAAACATGGAAGATACGTGCGTGGGTGGGTGGGACGAAATTCAAATTGTTGTTCTTGGAGGTTCAGAAATTGAGACTTTTACTCAAGTTACAAAGTGTATTTTGACCGCGGATCAACATTTGCCCGTTACATTCTTCTTCGTGTTGCAGGTAAGATGAGAATGTTGTTCGTTATTGTAGGCCTGTTTGTGACCCTTCCCGAGGTTCGTCGTGTTTTGGTGTTAAACTAAAACCTGAGTCATACATAACAACATTGAAGATTACGAAACTTTCGTCGAAAGCTCAGTGGCTTTACATGATATGTGTGTAGAACACTGCTGTTCTTTGTAGCCCTGTAGCCACAGTGTAATAATAAATATAGCAACGATTCGGTTCCCTTTCTTCGTTAGTATTCTTGCACTTGATTCAGAGACACTAGTGTTGTGTTAAACTGTTGTCGAAGCAACTTTCAGGTCTATTTATGTTCGCTCGCTTTGAACTCAAACGTAGTCCATACACGTTCTACTGTCTCTGGTGCACCGGACTGATGTTTGCGTGTGAATTAGCTTTCCCTAGCTTTCTCCATCAGGTGTTAGTTATTGATAAAAAGAAATTGTTGCATATCCTTTACAGGATGTTGCAGTCAACACTAGCATTTGTTTGCTGTTGTAATCTCTTGGCAAGTTTACGTTATGTAGTTTGCCATTGCTTTATGAACGATCAGCACCCATCCCATACCATTTCGTAAAAAACCAACGCAACGCGATCTGCTGCCAAATCGCACGCAGCTGTGTTTTAAACGCGGGTATGCGGGCTAAATTATCTCTATTGCTAATTTTGCTCTCATCTCTGTTACTAGAATTCTACTTTTATGTCTGTTGTTACAATTCTACTTTCATCTCTGTTGCCATATAATCCTACTATCAACACTTGCTATAAATACTGCTCTCATCTCTTCTGCTATAATCCTGCGTACATATGTGTTTCTACAATCCTTCTATTATTTTGAGGTTAAAATTCTACTTTTACCCCCTGTAACCTTATCGACATTCATTGTAACAACTGTGTTTTGGAGTCCAGAACATGGAACATCTCATTTCTAACTCTGGCGTAACCAGACAGGCAAACCAGTTCGCCATGGTTGGAGAGCTACAAACGTATATTCACAAACCGCATAGTAATATAGGTTATCTAATGATCTCCGTTAGCCACTTTTACATTGACACCCACACAGAGTTTCACAGACACCCACATACACAAAGACAAACACAAAGACAAACAACACTCTCTCACACACACCCACGCCTATATATATGTATAATTTGGCATGCCTTTTGTAGGACGTTATGATCAACCCCAAGTTGATTTAATAGGCAATTATACGTTCAGTAGTTTGCTTTCTGAACGAGAGGTCGACGTTGAAGTCCAACTTAATGCCGGGGTAGTGGGTTGAACCGCCTACCTTACCATCAGCGAATATATCAAGAAGTAGACGGAGATAGAAGTGGAAAGATAACATCTAGAGAAGGAATAACAACAGTTTGTCAGTGTGTACAGTAACGGCGAGTGATGGTGACAGACAGTGTTATTGTCAGTAAATATATAATCATATCTCTACGGTCTCCAACACATTCTGTCACACCCCATTGTCGTACATTCACAAACCACATAGTCCTTCTCTATGTGTTGTTTTCTCACTGTCTCTCTTTATCACCTGCCTACAATTTTTCTATCCATTTTTTTTACATGTCTGACCTTTCATATGGTCAAATATTTAACTTACCTATATAAACGTTGGTGTTTGTTGTTTCCGGTTCTATGAAATACGACCTATTCGGTTGTATATCCACATCTCAGTTCACCTTTCCAATTGCCTGTTGACAGTCAGGTTTCTGCGCCAAACAGCAGTGTTGAATATATGTATAACATTGGACAATTCTCAATGTTACAGGGGTTTGTTATCTCTCTGGCAGGCGACGTGCTCGAAATGATAAGAAATTTTAGGTGCCTTTATACCGGGGTAGGGTGTTCCTCTGTTGTTAGATGCATATCCTTTAAGGACGTAGCAGTCAACCCCAGCATTTTTAGGCTGTTCGTGATTCCTGGGCAAGTTTACCTTCAGTAGTTTCCATTACTTTTTTGAACGACCAGAACCCATACCATTTCATAGAAATCAAACGCAGCTGTGTTTCGAATGCGATGTGCGGGATTACAGATCGCGTCCATAACCACTTCGCCACGGCGCATTCTCATCTGTTGTACTCATCTTGTTATATCTAGGTGTGATGAGTAATTACTTTCGTCTTGAATTCCTGCCACTTGTGCCCAGTATATAGTATTGTTTGAATTCTTTCCTGTATGCTTCGTCTCTCTCTCTCTCTCTCTCTCTCTCTCTCTCTCTCTCTCTCTCTCTCTCTCTCTCTCTCTCTCTCTCTCTCTCTCTCATACACACAAACACGGACTCTCACACACCAGAATCACCCCTCTTCCATTGCCTCTCCTCCCTGCCTTTCGTGTACTCAAGGTGAATGATAGATAAACCCGCAGGTGCACATTCTTGTGATCTAGATTGTTGTCCTGACTGGCGGCAAAGTGTCATGCTGTGCCTGCCTCTAAAAGTTACAACACACATCCACCCAAGACCGGAGTGAGTACCAGAGTGAGTAGGGTGGTGGGTTGCGGGGCGGACCAGATGAAAGGACTCGCACAGTCATACTGAGTAAAAAGTTACCTGTGTGTCCTTTTACACGACATCGCATTCAACTCCAACAGTATGTGATTTCCTAGACAATTTTACGTTCATTATCTTGCTATCGTCTGCTCCGTGGCGATGAGGTTATGGACGCAGTTCGTAATCCCGCATACGCGTGTTTGAAACACATATGCGCGCGATTTGGCAGCAGACCGCCTTGCGTTGGTTTTTTACCGAATGGTATGGGTGCCGGTCGTTCAGAAAGCAATTGCAAACTACTGAACTTAAACTTGCAAAGAGATCACAAACAGCCAAAAAATGCTGATGTTGACTGCAACGTCCTGTAAAGGATATGCAACTAACTGTTTTTTTTTTTATATTGCCATTAGCCGGCGCTGTGACGAGAGAGTTATGAATGCAGTCCCACATACCGCGTTTCAAACACAGCTGACGGCGATTTGGAAACAGACCGCCTATCGCTGGTTTTCATACAATTGCATGAATACCGGTCGTTCCGAAAGTAATGGCAAACTACTGAGCGTAAACTTTCCGAGAAATCACAAACAGCTAAACAAAAACAAAAAAATGACCGTGTCGTCCAGTAAAGGATATGCAACTGACTAACCTTGCTATTGCTGTCTCAACGGGCTTATACTATTGTGAAAATTAATGCAAAGCGATATGCTCCCACGTCGAATGCGGTAGACAGCTGTATTATTTTGTATTTACTCCTCGTTCATTGGGAGCACGCATGCCTGGCGGTGTGGTTCGAATCCCCATCGAGACGGACAATCTTGTTCATAGACCTGGGCTGGGCTTCCTGGTAGCCCAGCCTGAGAATGAGCACCAGGAAATAAAGGCGGCCGGCGTGAAAATTTATCACGGAGTGCCAGTTGGTCTTAAAACAAATATGAGCTAGCACCATATACCTAATAACCCATGACGTGAAACAGGGTTGCTGACTTTAACTGAATTTGTTTGTGAGTTTGTTTGTGAGTTTCGGGTGATGATGATAGTTCGAGGATCGTTACCTCAGATGGACTTGCAACAGAAACCTCCACCACTCTTCAACACACACATTACCAGATTTGTTGAAACTATATAAGTTTGATCCTCACAAGGAAATGGATGAAGTAAAGTAATTTTCGTTGTTTTGCATCAAAGAAAATCCTAACTTGCACAGTTCGCGGCGACAGCACTAGCCAGGCGGCCTTAATTCCTCAGGCTCAAGACCATCCTGCCCTACACTGCAAGGTACTATATAGGCAAATGACAGTTGATATCAATCAATCAATCATGTGCCATGCAGGAAAGCGTGAGCAGTCATGACTCGCCATTTCACTCGATCATCAGAGTCGTGGAACAGCTCAGTGTTCCTGTCATTGTTCATTATAATTGTTCACTATATATGTGTGTGCGTGTGGGAGCGAGAGAGAGAGAGAGAGTGGGTGTCAGAGAGAGGGAGAGAGTGAATGCGCGTGTGCATGCGTGTGTGTGGAGAGAGTGATTGAGCGAGAAATGGTGGGGGAATGTGTCAGTGCATGCATTCGTACGTGTATGTGTGAGAGTGAGTGAGGGAGTGTGTGCGTGCGTGCATGCGTTCATGTGTACGTGTATGTGTGAGAGAGTGCGATTGATAGAGTGAGTGTGTGTGTGTAGGATTGTGTGTTAGAGAGTGAGACAGTGGGAGAGTTGATGTGTTAGTGTGTGTGTGTGTGTGTGTGTGTGTGTGTGTGTGAGCGCGCGCATGCGTGTGAGTGTGTGTATATGAAAGAATACAGAGAGAGAGAGAGAGAGAGAGAGAGAGAGAGAGAGAGAGAGAGAGAGAGAGCTGAGCAGATGCATGTCATGTAACACGCATGTTATGTAACACGCGAATCCATATGTTTGTGTATTCTCATCTGTCATATTATAAGTTAAATACCATTTGATTTTATCATGTATAATCTAAACTTATGTTCATTTCTGTAGTTTGAGTGAGAGAGTGAGTGAGTGTGAGACAGAATGAGGGAACGTGAGAGTGAATGAGTGAGCGTGAGAGTGAATGAGTGAGCGTGAGAGTAAATGAGTGAGCGTGAGAGTGAATGAGTGAGCGGGAGAGTGAATGATTGAGCGTGAGAGTGAATGAGTGAGCGGGAGAGTGAATGAGTGAGAGTGAATGAGTGAGCGGGGGAGTGAATGAGTGAGAGTGAACGAGTGAGCGTGACTGTGAATGAGTGAGCGGGAGAGTGAATGAGTGAGCGTGAGAGCGAATGAGTGAGCGGGAGAGTGAATGAGTGAGAGTGTCTGTGTGTGTGAGTGAATGAGTGAGCGTGAGAGTGAATGAGTGAGCGTGAGAGTGAATGAGTGAGCAGGAGAGTGAATGAGTGAGCGGGAGAGTGAATGAGTGAGCGGGAGAGTGAATGAGTGAGCGGGAGAGTGAATGAGTGAGCGGGAGAGTGAATGAGTGAGCGTGAGAGTGAGCGGGAGAGTAAATGATTGAGCGGGAGAGTGAATGAGTGAGAGTGAATGAGTGAGCGTGAGAGTGAATGAGTGAGCGTGAGAGTGAATGAGTGAGTGTGAGAGTGAATGAGTGAGAGTGAATGAGTGAGAGTGAATGAGTGAGCATGAGAAGGAATGAGTGAGCGTGAGAGTGAATGAGTGAGCGTGAGAGTGAATCAGTGAGCGGGAGAGTGAATGATTGAGCGTGAGAGTGTGAGAGTAAATGTGTGAGAGTGAATGAGTGAGCGGCAGAGTGAATGATTGAACGGGACAGTGAATGAGTTAGCGTGAGAGTGAATGAGTGAGCGGGAGAGTGAATGAGTGAGCGGGAGAGTGAATGAGTGAGCGGGAGAGACAGAATGAGTGAGCGTGAGAGTGAATGAGTGAGCGGGAGAGTGAATGAGTGAGCGGGAGAGTAAATGAGTGAGCGGGAGAATGAAAGAGTGAGCGGGAGAGTGAATGAGTGAGCGTGAGAGTGAATGAGTGAGCGTGAGAGTGAATGAGTGAGCGGGAGAGTGAATGAGTGAGCGGGAGAGTGAATGAGTGAGCGTGAGAGCGAATGAGTGAGCGTGAGAGTGAATGAGTGAGCGGGAGAGTGAATTAGTGAGAGTGAGAGTGAATGAGAGAGAAAGAGAGAGTGTGTGTGTGTGTGTTTGTGAGCGTACGCATGCGTGTGAGTGTGTGTATATGAAAGAATACAGAGAGAGTGAGAGAGAGAGAGAGAGAGAGAGAGAGAGAGAGAGAGAGAGAGCTCAGCAGATGCATGTCATGTAACACGCATGTTATGTAACACGCGAATCCATATGTTTGTGTATTCTCATCTGTCATATTATCAGTTAAATACCATTTTATTTTATCATGTATAATCTAAACTTATGTTCATTACTGTAGTTTGAGTGAGAGAGTGAGTGTGTGTAAATGAGAGACAGAATGAGTGAGCGTGAGAGTGAATGAGTGAGCGTGAGAGTGAATGAGTGAGCGTGAAAGTGAATGAGTGAGCGTGAAAGTGAATGAGTGAGCGTGAGAGTGAATGAGTGAGCGGGAGAGTGAATGAGTGAGAGTGAATGAGTGAGCGGGAGAGTGAATGAGTGAGCGTGAGAGTGAATGAGTGAGCGTGAGGGTGAATGAGTGAGCGGGAGAGTGAATGAGTGAGCGTGAGAGCGAATGAGTGAGAGTGTCTGTGTGTGGGAGTGAATGAGTGTGAGTGAATGAGGGAGAGTGAATGAGTGAGCGGGAGAGTGAATGAGTGAGCGTGAGAGTGAATTAGTGAGCGTGAGAGTGAATGAGTGAGCGGGAGAGTGAATGAGTGAGCGGAAGAGTGAATGAGTGAGCGGGAGAGTGAATGAGTGAGCGGGAGAGTGAATGATTGAGCGGGAGAGTGAATGAGTGAGCGTGAGAGTGAATGAGTGAGCGTGAGAGTGAATGAGTGAGCGTGAGAGTGATTGAGTGAGCGTGAGAGTGAATGAGTGAGAGTGAATGAGTGAGCGTGAGAAGGAATGAGTGAGCGTGAGAGTGAATGAGTGAGCGTGAGAGTGAATCAGTGAGCGGGAGAGTGAATGAGTGAGCGGGAGAGTGAATGAGTGAGCGGGAGAGACAGAATGAGTGAGCGTGAGAGTGAATGAGTGAGCGGGAGAGTGAATGAGTGAGCGGGAGAGTGAATGAGTGAGCGGGAGAGTGAATGAGTGAGCGGGAGAGTGTATGAGTGAACGGGAGAGTGAATGAGTGAGCGGGAGAGTGAATGAGTGAGAGTGTGTGTGTGTCAGTGAATGAGTGAGAGTGAGAGTGAATGAGAGAGAGAGAGAGTGTGTGTGTGTGGTGTGTGAGTGAATGAGTGAGAGTGAGAGAGAGAGTGTGTGTGGTGTGTGTGTGTGTGTGTGTGTGTGTGTGTGTGTGGGACGCGCTGGCATCACTACTTTTACGTCACATACTTTTTATGTACACATTTTTCTCCATGTTTAGCCTTGTTTATGTTTACAACATTCATTTCACAATGTTTATTTTTCTTCCTATGTAAATGTATAATGCTCTTGAGGAACGAAAGACGAGTGATTGGAAGGGCCGAATGTAAGACGGGCCTGCGCGCCCAATTTGTGACCCTAATAAAGTTGATTTGATTTGATTTGATTTGATTTGTCTCGTCCATGCCATATGGCCAAGCCATCCAGGTATTTTCCTCTCGTTCTTCCTCTTGGTCTGTTCCCTTCGATCTTGCCAGTTGTCATTAAGTTCTGCAATCCACTTCTTCTCATAACATGTCCAAAAAATTTTGACTGTCTACGTCTGATTTCTCTTATCATTTTACGAGTTTCATTTGTCTCCTGTAGTACTTGGTCATTGGTTTTTCTATCTGTCCATGGTATTCTTTGCATTTTCCTCAGAAACCACATTTCTGCAGCCATCAGATGTTTTTCAGCTTGACTGCACATTGTCAAAGTTTCACATCCATACAAAAGAACAGGCTCTATGTATCCCCTCAACACTCTTTTTCTCGTTTCAATTGACATCTTTTTATTGGTCAGAATGACAGTTGATATACCGGAATGGAACACCAGACATATGTTTCCCTTAATCTCGACTCTTAGCGTCTCAACTGCTACAGCCACTCTAAGTGGACTGTCCAAATATGTATTCTTGCTGTCCTTTTTTGATGGTTTCTATTATTATTATTATTATTATTATTATTATTATTATTATTATTATTATTATTATTGCAGATGGTGTTATTGTTAGTGTTTTATTGGCGGTGGTTCTGTTGTTCTTGTTGGTGGTGGTGGTGGTGGTGGTGGTGGTGGTGGTGGTGGTGGTGGTGGTGGTGGTGGCGGCGGCTAAACGGTGGTGGCTAAACATCAGTTTCATTACACACGGGTATCTCCATAAATACTTCCAGTCACCTTTCAAAGATCCACACATATCTTCATAAACACCTCTAGTTACCTCTCTGTCTCCCCCCCCCCCACCTTTGTATATCCTTGTCTCTCTCTCTCTCTCTCGTAGTGTATCGCTTTCTCTCTCTCTCTCTCTCTCTCCCTCTCTCTCTCTCTCTCTCTCTCTCTCTCTCTCTCTCTCTCTCTCTCTCTCTCTCTCTCTCTCTCTCTCCCCCCCCCTAATATATAGAGTGTGGATGTGCACATAGTGAAAGTGACTGCAGCACAAAGACAATACCGTCTGGTAACTGATCCTTCAGAATCAGCAAGCACAAAGAAACGGGATTACCAAATTTGTATCAAAATACAACAGACACATTCATACAAATGCAAGGATAAGATGACAAAGTCACACATATATGTGATCTGGATTAAAAATAATGAAATCTGTGAACATTGTAGGAGTGCATTACACAAACAATCCATCCATCCATCATGTGCCATGCCGGTAAGCGTGGGCGGTCATGTTCTGCCATCTCACTCGATCACCAGAGTCGTGGATCAGCTCCGTGTTTCTGTCTCGACCATGCCACAAGGCCAAGCCATCCATGTACTTGCTTCTAGGTCTTCCCCTTGGTCTGTTCCCCTCGATCTTACCAGTTGTCACCAAGATCGAGGGGAACAGACCAAGGGGAAGACCTAGAAGCAAGTACATGGATGGCTTGGCCTTGTGGCATGGTCGAGACAGAAACACACAAACAATACGCAGGATATAATATGATTTGCGTGATGTGTATATGAATGAAGGATTGTAGAGAAAAAGGAACGAAAATTATACATATGTGAATGTGAGAGTCTCCCCCGATGGTGTTTCCACCTTGTCGTGGTGGGGGAGCTTGAGTTTCTCAATGACCCTGAGAGCTATGCCGGCGGTAGCGTAGCTACCAGCAGGGCCTCCCAAGCCGGACAGGTCAAAGGGTAGAGAACAGACAAAGAGAAACACCCTGGTCCTCCAGGTTGGGGGTTGAAGCGTGGGGTTAACATCCCCACCTTTGTAAAAACCTTTCTTTGTTACGAAACAAATACATGAGCCTCGATATCGGACTGACTTATCTGGACAACGACCTTGGAACGTTAAAGGACTTTTGAGATTTGGAACATGGAATGTACGGACACTATATCGAGCTGGAGCGGCCGAAGAACTAACCCAGGAGCTGGGTGAATATCAAATGGATATAACAGCAATTCAAGAAATAAGGTGGCCAGGAGAGGGTACTTTAGAGCAAAATGGAATGATTATAATATATGGAGGAAACACCCAAAATAAACATGAATTAGGAACAGGATTTGTCATCAAAAAAGAGTTATGGGGGAACGTTTTAAACTTTAAAGCTTTTAATGACAGGATTAGTAAATTACGAATAAAAGGTAAATGGAAAAATATAACGATGATTAATGTACATGCACCTACTGAAGAGAAAGAAGATGATATTAAAGAAGACTTTTATAATGATCTGGAAGATGTCATAGAAGAAACCCCCAAACAGGATATCCTGATTGTGCTGGGAGACTTCAATGCAAAAATAGGTAGAGAGCAAACTAATAAAAAAGTGGCCGGTATGGAAAGCCTACATACAACTTCAAATGATAATGGATGGAGAGTCATCAACCTGGCAGAAGCCAAAGGACTGCAGATTAGCAGTACCAGACTACAAAGAAAGGATATACACAAACAAACTTGGAAATCATGTGACAAGAGAACCTATAATCAAATAGATCACATTTTAATTAACAACAGAAATGCATCAAACATACAGCAAGTTAGAAGTTATAGAGGAGCTGAGTGCCACAGTGACCACTTCCTCGTTGGAGCAAAATTTAAAATAAAACTTAAGAGAGCTTTCTATACTAAATTACAAAGATTACACCCAACATATAACAGAGAAAAACTGCAAGACATTACAGTCAAAGAGAAATTTACAGATGAAATAAAATGTAAACTTGAAACTCTGCAAAACCCTTTGGAGGAAAGCGTTGACCAAACTTGGTTGAACATCAAGAATACAATTCAGTCTACCGCAGAAGAATGTCTCGGTGTGTTAACCACGCATAGAAAGAACAGATGGTTCAATCAAAAATGTGAAGAAGCAGTCATTAGGAAGAAGAATGCCAGACATGTATGGTTAAATGACATCAATAACATCCAAAAGGAAGAGCATTATAGAAATGAATGTAAAGAGGCTACAAAAATAGTCAGACAGCAGAAGCGAGAATATATGAGTAATATAATCAAAGATATGGAAACTAATTACCAGAAAAATGAATCCAGAAAATTTTTTAAAGAACTGAAGTCAATGAAACGAGGGCACCAACAAAACACATATGGTTTAAAAGACAAAAATGGGAATATGATAAATACCAATGAGGAAATGTGCAACACATGGAAAGAATATTTTATTGAATTACTAAATTGTGAAGCTCCAAGTCACATTTTCCCACAGGAAGAGGTTCTAACATGCGAACCACAAATTGAAGAACCTACATTTGAAGAAATCCTATATGTAATCACACGACTTAAAAACAATAAGGCAACTGGGACTGATGGAATTGCTGCTGAATTTATAAAGGCAGGTGGCCATGCATTACATCTAAAGCTATACGAACTAATAATAAAAATCTGGAGGACAGAAGAATTACCCCATGACTGGAAAGAGTCATTATTGATACCTATCTTTAAGAAAGGAGACAAGTTCCAATGTGGAAATTATAGAGGAATATCACTACTGTCCACAAGCTATAAGATACTATCCGCAGTATTACTAAATAGACTTAAACCATATTCAGAAGACATATTAGGTGACTACCAGGCGGGTTTTAGACAAAACAGATCAACAATAGATCAGATATTTATCTTACGACAAATAGCCGAGAAACATTGGGAATATAAAAGAGATCTCCATAACATTTTTGTGGATTTTAAAAAGGCTTATGATAGTGTCCATAGGAATAGTCTATGGAATGCTATGCAGTAATTTGGAATACCAAGGAAGTTAATCAACATGACCAGACTATGCATGGAAGATACTTATAATATAGTAACATATAAAGGCAGGAAATCAGACCCCTTCCAAATAACATCTGGCTTGAAACAGGGTGATGCACTATCGCCGCTACTCTTCAATCTGGCTCTAGAGAAAGTTGTAAGGAAGGTAAAGGAGGAATGTGATATTGGAGGAACATCCAAGCTGCTTGGTTATGCAGATGATATAGATATTATAGGGCAGAGTGAACAAAAGACATTGGAAATATTGACTCACTTAAAGGGAAACGCCCAACAGATGGGGCTGGTTATCAACCAAGATAAGACAGAATATATGGTAATTTCAAGAGACGGAATGGTTAGAAACTCTGGCCACATACAAATAGATAATATGACCATTAAAAGAACGGAAACATACAAATACCTGGATACAATCTTCAACTGCTCCAACATCATAAGGGAAGAAATACAAACTAGAATCAACTCTGGAAATAAGATATACTATGCACTACAACATCTACTAAAATCAAAGGCGCTATCTCGTAACACCAAAATCACAATATACAAAACACTGATCAGACCAGTTGTGCTGTATGGCTCTGAAACCTGGAGTACAACGAAAGGAGACGAAGCCTTGTTACAAACCTTTGAGAACAAAATTTTAAGACGCATCTTTGGACCCATTAGGGATACACAAGGTGGAGAGTGGAAAAGAAGAAGTAACAAAGACATTTATGATCTGTTTAAGTTCCCGCTAATCACTGGTATCATGAAGGCTAATAGACTACAATGGCTGGGGCATATAGAAAGAATGGAAGATAATAGGGAAACAAAACTCGCTTACACTCAGGAAATAAATGACCGTAGACCCCGAGGTAGACCAAGAAGGCGGTGGAGAGATAATACATGTACAGACCTACAAGCACTTGGAATCAACGACTGGCAAGAGAAGGTCCACCAGAGAGACGAATGGAGACGGATTGTATTTGCAGCAAAGAACCTCAATGGCTCGGAACGCTGAAGAAGAAGAAGAATGTGAGAGTAAAACTTTGCTTAAATAGTAATAAGTAATCTTTGGCTGGTACACCAAGCCACCTGCTCAATTTTGCTGTTGTATCCGACGATATTGCACTCTCTCTCTCTCTCTCTCTCTCTCTCTCTCTCTCTCTCTCTCACACACACACACACTCTCTGTCTCTCACACTCTCTCTCACACTCTCTCTCACACACTCTCTCTCACACTCTCTCTCACACTCTCTCTCACACTCTCTCTCACACACACACACTCTCTCACACTCTCTCTCACACTCTCTCTCACACTCTCTCTCACACACACTCTCTCTCACACTCTCTTTCTCACACTCTCTCTCTCTCACAGTCTCTCTCTCTCACACACACACTCTCTCTCACACTATCTCTCACACACACTCTCTCTCACACACACACACTCTCTCTCTGACACTCTCTCACACACTCTCTCTCACACACACACTCTCTCTCACACACACACTCTCTCTCACACTCTCTCACACACACACTCTCTCTCAGTCTCTCTCACACTCTCTCTCACACTCTCTCTCTCCCTCTCCCCCTCTCTCTCTCACACACTCTCTCTCTCTCTCACACACTCTCTCTCACACTCTCTCTCTCACTCCCTCTCTCTCACACACTCTCTCTCTCACACTCTCTCTCTCTCACTCTCTCTCTCACACTCTCTCTCACTCTCTCTCTCATTCGCTCTCTCTCATTCTCTCTCTCTCATTCTCTCTCTCATTCTCTCTCTCTCGCTCTCTCTCACACTCTCTCTCTCCCACTCTCTCTCTCTCTCTCTCTCTCTCTCTCTCTCTCTCTCGCTCTCACAGACACATACACGTGTTACTACTTCTAGAGTACTAGACTTATATTTGCGCGATGATCAGCTTTTCCTATCACCAGTGTCCCTCGCCATCAGGCCAACCCAGTCCGACCTTAAGAGGTACTTGTAATTTACGTCCCCAAGCTAAGGACGAGAAATTTAGTCCAACTGACGGGTGTAGGAGTTGAACACCCTACTTCGGCATCAGCACACCGGAAGTGTAAGCAAACGCTCTTATCCATTCGGCCTTGCTGGCCTCTGATGTCCCTTGGTAAAACATCACTTCGAGAGGGACCTAATTGGAAACCCACGTAGACAAAATATGGATGGGCAGATCGTCTTCATCATCATCATCATCGTCATCATCATCATCATCATCATCATCTTCTTCTTCTTCTTCTTCTTCTTCTTCTTCTTCTTCCACTTTTGCCGTCAAGCGTCGTGGGGAGGAATGATTGGCTCCAGCGCCTGATGGGTGGCATTGGTTAGTGTCATTCCGTGTGATTATACACTGTCTTTGATGTCGTCATTCCAATGTGTTCTCGGTCGGCCTCTTGCTCTCGTCGCAGATGATCTTTGATAGTGATGTGTGTTTAAAATAAGAAAACAAAAGACAAGAGGGACTTTCATAGCACTAGGACGGTGTTGCAGATTGCTCCTTCCCCTCTCCAATCTCTCAAACCCGCGAGGTTAGCAAGATCGATATTGAGACTTGACATCTGTGGATAGGAAAGTTCTTTTTTTTTTTTAATTCGCATATCCTTTTACAGGACATCCCCCAACAGCAGCATCTTTCAGCTGTCTGTTGATTTCTTGGCAAGATTACGCTCAGTAGTTTGCCATTGCTTTCTGAGCGGCCGGCTCAGTTATCCCGCAAGTCACCAGCGGGGGACAAACCGCTCGCAGTTCTCGCCCGCTACGAGACTGCGTGATAAACGGGATTACGGAGAAAGTGGTGTAACCCCTCGGCCATAGAGACCGGCATAGGAAAGTTAGCATGTAACTATTCACCACTGCAGTCACGGGCTGGCTGGAATTAGGCTTAGGTTTATAGTGTTTGGCTCCAGAGCATTATGTTTCATTGACAACATATTGACCTAATGACCAAAGGCAGCCCAGGTGTTTAGAAGACTGACAGTTTTAATATTTGTTTCCACGGCAACTTAGCATTTTACAACATAAGAGCATGCAAGAATTCGTACCTGAATTCATCCACACATCCAAAATACCAACGAACGCACACACACAATATATATTATCATACAGACAAGGACACAGAGGCAAAAGACATACACACAGGGCATATATAGGGTGTACTTTTAATGACTGTGGGGTTTTTGAAAATATTGCCGTTCCAAGTTTTGTATTCACCTTCTGTGGAGTTCATGCAACATGAAAGGTAAATACAAAACTTTGAACGGCAATATTTACAAAAAGCCCACAGTCATTAAAAATACATCCTGTAAAAATATACATAAGTGTATATATGCATGCATCTAGAGTGAGAAAGGGGGGTGGGGGGATTAGGTTAGACAGAGCGTGTTTAGTAGGAGAGAGAGAGAATAAAGTGCTAGAATAATAAAGAGGGGAGACAGAGAGACGGAGAAAGAGTGGAGAGTGAGACAAAGATTAACAAACAAAGAGGAGGGAAGGAGGAAGAGCCGTTCCCCGTACTCCATCACCAGCATACATTTGCCGTCGGCGTGGCTGCACTTTATCAGCTGTCAATCTCAACATGCCCGTGTATTTCTGTCCTCTTCAAGCATGTGTACCGGGTTACCTTCTCGCCTGCCTCTTCTCTTCTCGTGTTTTGCTCCATGTTTCCAGACTGAGTCAAGTGTGGTCGGCCACACAAGAAGTTGGAAATACTAACCTGCTGGCCTGGTTTTAGTGACAGGTTGTGAGCCAGGTGGCGTAGGGTTAGAGAGGGGGACGGGGAAATAGCGATCAGGGAGAGATAGAGAGCAGTGAGAGATAGGGAGCAGGGAGAGATAGGGAGCAGGGAGAGATAGGGAGCAGGGAGAGATAGAGAGCAGGGAAAGATAGGACAGAGAGACCAAGCGAATAAAGTGAGAGAGCTGAGTTAGAAGTATGGCATAGTGAGAGTGAGTGAGCGAGTGAGAGTTGTATATAGCAAGCGCGTGTGATTGAGGGAATGATAAAGAGAAAGCCTGTGGTAAGAAAGAGACTCAAACGTAGGAGAGAGAGAAAGAGAGAGAGGGGGAGAGAGAGAGAGAGAGCAAGTAAGCGTGTAAAAGTTGCAAGTTGCGTTACTAACACATTCTACAAAATATAAAAGTCGAAGAAAACTGGCTGATAAAAAATGTCCTAAGTGGCCGACTGATTCTAAAATTATTGGTTGCCAGGACTCAACTGCTTTATATTTTCAACACATTGTCTAATGTTGAGGGGGCCCGCTTCATTAAGGGCCACAGCTGACAAACTGGCCACTGGCCAGTCAGCCGTTGACCATCATGTCTCGGGAGCTGTAATGTTAGTCGCGGTTCTAACTTCGCAACACAGGGTCATCTCATAATGCTCCGTTCCTCTGCCAGTAAATATCACACATAATTCCCCTTACTGCCCCTTGTGAAAAGCGGAACAGACAGGAGTCCCGACAAAGCAAAAGCACACACAGGCATAATGCCGCTGCCAGAATGCCAACGCAACTGTCCGCCACTAAAATTACAGTTCATCAATGTAATACTGTGTCAATATTAAATGTCACAGAAGATAGAAGTCGTGGTTCCTGGGAGAAGAGGTATGCTTTAAGAAACACGACGGGGACATAGGATATAAAAGACACACGGGTGAAGAGAATGCACGATGCAGGGGGGACTACGGGGCTGTGATAGACGCAAGGGATACAGTAAAGATGATGGTGTTACTAACAAATTCCATTTTAGATAATTGACAAGGTATTTTCGATCGCGTACATGATGATGATGATGATAATGATGATGATGATGATACTAAATATATAAGGGGCGTTCATTTGAAATCCGTTCGTGCCGCACCGCGCATAATTGCGTACGTTGAACATGATCATGTCATAGTCATTTGATAAGTACTGATCAATGAATAAAAGAGCACGTGCTTATCGTCCCATGATGCATAGGTTCTGTTTCTAACCGTTGAGAAAATGGCCAGGTTGATCCAAAATCCGTCCAAAGAAGCTCAAAGAGCGGTGATTCAGTTTATTTCATTTGGAGGATGTCGACCAGTGGACATTCATCGAAGAATGCAGGCAGCGTACGGTAACAAATGTATCTCGAAGACAACAATGACAGACTGGACACGAATTTTTTCCGAAAGGACGTCAGTTCACGACAGATCTTCGACGGCCGGGTCAAGCGCATATTGTTGCAACAGAAAAAACCATCGCCAAAATTGATGCAGCAGTACAGATTAACCGTTGTCGAAGCATACGTTCGCTAGCGAAAGAATTTGATGTGTCAATTGGGACAATTCAAAAGGTGGTTCGTAAGAAACTGCAATATCGGAAGGTGTGTTCACAGTGGGTACCACGGATGTTGACCCCAAAAAGAGGAACGCATGGGATGGTGTTTGAACCACTTGCTGCGTTACAGAGTGGAGGGTGGTGCATTTCTCTTCCGCATAGTGGCAGGCGATGAATCATGGTGTCACAACCTTGAGCAGAGCAGCAAAAGAGAGATCATGCAATGGAAGCATGCTGGGTCACCAAAAGCCAAAAAATTCAAGTTACAGGTTTCCGCTGGTATGGTTATGCTGAGCGCATTTTTTGACCATGAAGGGCTATTGTTGGCCGACTTTAAAGAACCTGGTGTCAACATCAACTCTACCCACTACTTGCAAACACTAGACAAGCTGCAAAAAGCTATCAAGAATAAACGACCCGGCATGCTTTCTCGCGGTGTGATTTTGTTGCACGATAATGCTCGTCCGCATGTCGCAAAGATTGTGCAGGGAATATTACCAAGGATGAAGTGGGAAATTCTGCAACATCCAGCCTATAGTCCTGATGTGTCACTATGTGATTTTCATTTGTTCGGACGTCTTTTTAAAAAAAAAAAATCTCTCAAGGGGCAACGATCTCACACAGATGCAGACATAATGGACGCGGTAAACACTTGGTTCAGTGAGCAACCACAATCCTTTTTTGCGGTCGGCATTCGCAGCCTACCTAAGCAATGGGATACTTGCCTGAATGCCTACGGCGACTTCTTCTGACCAACCCATGGTGCATAATTCATTCAAAATGAATACTTTGTTTAATTCTGCTACACCTGTTAATGTTTCAAACGGGTTTCAAATGAACGTCCCTAATATTTTTGACAAGTTATTTTCCATCGCGATCATTAACTATGTATTATCATCACCAGCAACATCGTCATTATTTTCATCATCATCACCTGCATCATCATCATCATCGTAATCATCTGGTTAGTCACCCAGACTGATGTTGAGGGCCTCTGATCATCTAACTCGCCCCCCCCCCCCACCCTCTGTTCTCGGCAAGTCTTTTTACCCTGCCTAAGACAGAGTGGCGATGCTCCTGCACGTTTGCGTCCTGTAAATGCTTCTGGGCAGTCATCTGCTTTGACAGGCGCACACTGTGTCACTTCTAGGCAGTTGGATTTTTTTCTTCAGGTTGCGTTGCGTTGAAAAACCAACACGCGGACAGATTGGTTGGGTCTGAACCGCTGGGTGGGTTGCAAGATAAGGAAGATGTGGTCGGTCGGAGTCTTTTGGTATCACGGTAACAGTGTGGAGAACAGGTACATCATAATGGCCTGGGAAGAATGGTGCAGTAGGGTCGTGTTCATCTTCCAGATTTGTCAGCATAGCAACTAACTCCATAGCAGGAGCCTACTGTGCTGGACCATCACATTTTGTCCACATAGCAGGAGCCTACTGTGTTGGACCATCACATTTTGTCCACATAGCAGGAGCCTACTGCGGTGGACCATCACATTTTGTCCCCATAGCAGGAGCCTACTGTTTTGGACCATCACATTGTGTCCCCAAAGCGGGAGCCTACTGTTTTGGACCATCACATTTTGTCCCCATAGCGGGAGCCTACTGTTTTGGACCATCACATTTTGTCCCCATAGCAGAAGTCTACTGCGGTGGACTATCACATTTTGTCCCCATAGCGGAAGCCTACTGTGGTGGACCAACACATGTTGTAGGTCTTTGTGCACGGAGGATGGATATCAAGTCTTTCCCTCCCGTATCAAACGTCGAGAGCTGGTATAAAACCCTCGCCCAACCGCGTTGATGCCATTGTTAGCTTAACATCCTAACCGCTTACAGTTATGTTTACCAGTTGTAACTAAAGGCTTCAGATTTGCATTTTCCATCATGACGTGCCCAAAACATCCTGACTGCCAACGTCTCATTTTACTATTCAATTTGTCATTGTCACCTGCTTCTTGAAATATATCCTCATGAAGCCAATAATGTAAAGCAAGAACGAAGCACTGCAAACTAAGACCTGCGTATTTTAACCAACACTGGGCGTCTCCTTGTGTTTGAATGCACGTGCAGCCTTGTGTATACTTCGCTGGCAATACGGCATATAGATTATATAAAGTCGATGTTTGCCATGAGGGAGAGAGAGAGAAATTGAGAAGAAGTGTCATGATAACTTAGTTGGGCGGACAGTGACATGCGGTAAGGCAGCATTGGAACTAGGCCACCAGGGGCATTGAACCTGCAACATTCAGCTGTGATAGATTGATAGCCTCGCTATTTTAGTTCGTCGGTCTTGTTCGACGGTCATTTCGCCTGTTGTTTGTCCGACTTTTTACAAGTCTGTCTTTCTCCCCATCTAACTGTATGTATGTATGCGTGCGTGTGTATGTGTATGTATGTTGTATTTTTACATGTCTGTCTTTCTCCCTAATTGTATGTATGTATGTATGTATGTATGTATGTATGTATGTATGTCTGTCTGTCTGTCTGTCTGTCTGTCTGTCTGTCTGTCTGTCTGTCTGTCTGTCTGTCTGTCTGTCTGTCTGTCTGTCTGTCTGCCTGCCTGTCTGTTTGTCTGTCTGCCTGACTGCGTGCGTGCGTGCGTGCATGTATGCATGCATGCATACGCGCACAGGCACAGACAGACATGCATGCATGCATGCATGCGCGCCCGCTCGCCTGCCCGCACGCCTGGATGCATGCATGCATGTCTGTCTGTGCCTTTGCGCATATGCGCTTATGCGTGCATGTGCCTGTGTGCGTGCGGGTCAGTCAGGCAGGTAGGTAGGTAGATAGGTGCGTGGCTCATGCACGCACGCATACGCAAGCATACATTTTGACTTGCATGTCTATCTTGTTTATTAACGCATCCCTTCATAAATCGCGCCCATAACCGTCCTTTGGTCTCTATGTTCGTGTGTCTATCTGCCAATCTGCTTCTCTGTTTGTTGTCCCACCATCTCGCCAGCCTGGCTAGTGCAGTCGCCACGAATTGTGTAGGTTAGGGTTTTCTATTTTTTGGCCCCTGACAAAAAAAAAAATTCCACACCTTTTCGAGGATTCGAACCCGGAGAGTCGTCGCTGGAGCTATGGAGTTCGTGCTTTGTGCGACGCTTTCGGTAGGCCACCTTGTGGAAAGAGACCGAGCTATAATGGGATAAAACCCAGTGCAATGTCTTACCTTCTACCCTCTTCTTGTTTTTGTACACGCTTTGAAACGTATTGGGTATGTGGAGCTATCGGCGCATATTTCTAGACAGATCACCACCCTATGAATGATGTGGTACACATATTTCTAGACCGATCACCACCCTATGAATGATGTGGTACAAATATTTCTAGACCGATCACCACCCTATAAATGATGGGGTCCACATATTTCTAGACCGATCACCACCCTTTGAATGATGTGGTCCACATATTTCTAGACAGATCACCACCCTTTGAATGATGTGGTCCACATATTTCTAGACAGATCACCACCCTATAAATGATGGGGTCCACATATTTCTAGACAGATCACCACCCTATAAATGATGGGGTCCACATATTTCTAGACCGATCACCACCCTGTGAATGATGTGGCCCACATATTTCTAGACCGATCACCACCCTGTGAATGATGTGGTCCACATATTTCTAGACCGATCACCACCCTTTGAATGATGTGGTCCACATATTTCTAGACAGATCACCACCCTGTGAATGATGTGGCCCACATATTTCTAGACCGATCACCACCCTGTGAATGATGTTGTCCACATATTTCTAGACCGATCACCACCCTTTTAATGATGTGGTCCACATATTTCTAGACAGATCACCACCCTTTTAATGATGTTGTCCACATATTTCTAGACCGATCACCACCCTTTGAATGATGTGGTCCACATATTTCTAGATAGATCACCACCCTTTGAATGATGTGGTCCACATATTTCTAGACAGATCACGACCCTTTTACTGATGTTGTCCACATATTTCTAGACCGATCACCACCCTTTGAATGATGTGGTCCACATATTTCTAGACAGATCACCACCCTGTGAATGATGTGGTCCACATATTTCTAGACCGATCACCACCCTTTGAATGATGTTGTCCACATATTTCTAGACAGATCACCACCCTGTGAATGATGTGGTCCACATATTACTAGACCGATCACGACCCTATAAATGATGGGGTTCACATATTTCTAGACCGATCACCACCCTGTGAATGATGTTGTCCATATATTTCTAGACCGATCACCGCCCATTAAATGATGTCCTCACGCCAGCCGCCTTTATTTCCCATCACATTTCATGACACCCATGTCAGGCTGGTTCGACCTGGAATCCCAGATTAGTTCCTGTACAGGACGTCGCAGTCAACCCCCACCTTGTTTCTTGGCCAGTTTACGTTCAGTAGTTTGCCATTGCTTTCTGAACGACCATCACACATACCATATTATGAAAACCAACTCAAGTCCTGGTGCCACATCGTTGGCAGCAGGGTTTCGAACATGGTATGCGGGATTACCAATTGCGCCCGTAACACCTTGACCACAGCGCCAGCGAAAACCCCCAGATACATTTGTAAACATCTGATTCGATAAGGATTCGAACACAACCACCGGTGTTGGGAGCCTCCGTGGCGAAGTAGGCAAGCCGTCTGACTCGGGCTCCATAGTTTGTCGGTTAGATTCCGGGCCGCGTCCTTCAGTTCACGAGTGCATTTTTTTTTCGGAGACTCCTGGGGGTCGTCGCTGGAGCTACGGAGTTAGTGATTTTTGCGACGCTTTTCGCGCTGCGAAAAGAGACTGAGCCACATGGGATAAAAACTTGGTGCAATGAAGTCGACCTTGCTGACTTTTAAGTGACTTTTTTTTTGTTAGCGGCAGGTAAGCATGCTAATTACTGGGCCACGTCAACTCCCGCTAGTCTAGTAGCGGCTGACGGTATCCCACTGCTTTCCCGTGTTTCTGCCTTCCACGTCGGCAGACTCGCTTCCCAATGTATTCATTCATGGGTCTTATCGATCGAATTATAGATTGCAGGCGGTTGCCATTTGGAGAGAGAGAGAAAGAGAGAGAGAGGGAGAGAGAGAGAGAGAGAGAGAGAGGGGAGAGAGAGAGAGAGAGGGAGAGAGAGAGGGAGAGAGAGAGAGGGAGAGAGAGAGAGAGAGAGAGAACTCGCTATCATTTTGTCAAGTATTTGGGCCAACTCACGCGTTTCATTGAACACATCGGATGGCCTAAGGTGAAAAGTCACCACTGCTAGTTTTTTTTTTACAGTATTTAGTAGACTTCTGAGGAGCTGGCTAGTTATTGGAATGCAGGACAATGTAGTAGACCCGCGTTCGAATCCCACATAAGGTGATGGATTTCTTTTCAGTCTGGGTAAAGAAAAGAAAAAAAAAGAACATTAACCTGCATAGTTCGCGGTGACTGCACTAACCAGGCGACCTTAACTCCTCAGACTCAAGGACCCCACCCTCTCGACCTTGTCCTACCCCGCAAAGTAATATATGCAGTAATGGCACTAAAAAAATAGTATACCTCTACCATTTGTCAAAATGTTCTCCAATCTCTCTCTCTCTCTCTCTCTCTCTCTCTCTCTCTCTATCTCTCTCTCTTTCTCTCTCTCTCTCTCTTTCTCCATCTCTCTCTCTCTCTTTATTTCTCTCTCTCTCTCTCTCTCTCTCTCTCTCTCTCTCTCTTTTTTAAATATATGTTTAAAGAATATGGTTTGGCTCTGTCATTGCTCTGATAATGTTCTACGTAATTTGTGCATCATGGAGATATACTCCTTCATGACTCACGACATCCACTTGTAGATCTTAGATACATAATCCATCATGACTCACGACATCCACTTGTAGATCTTAGATACATAATCCATCATGACTCACGACATACACTTGTAGATCTTAGATACATAATCCCTCACGACTCACGACATACACTTGTAGATCTTAGATACATAATCCTTCACGACTCACGACAAACACTTGTAGGTCTTAGATATACAATCCTTCACGACTCACAACATACTTGTAGATCTTAGGTACATAATCCTTCATGTCTGTCGACATACACTTGTAGGTCTTAGATACATAATCCTTCACGAATCACGACATACACTTGTAGGTCTTAGATACATAATCCTTCACGACTCACGACGTACTCTTGTAGTTCTTATATACATAATCCTTCAAGACTCATGGCATGCACTTGTAGTTCTTAGATACATAATCCTTCAAGACTCACGACATGCACTTGTAGGTCTAAGATACATAATCCTTCACGACTCACGACATACACTTGTAGGTCTAAGATACATAATCCTTCACGACTCACGACATACACTTGCAGGTCTTAGAAACATAATCCTTGACGACTCAGACATACACTTGTAGATCTTAGACACATAATCGTTCAAGACTCCGACATACACTTGTAGATCTTAGATACATAATCCCTCACGACTCAGACATACACGTGTAGATCTTAGACACATAATCGTTCAAGACTAATGACATACACATGTAGAGAATCTCTGATCAAGTATGGCCCCAGAGATTGACAGAATCTGTTGGCAGGCCACGGAAGATCTGCTCTTTTTTATGCTTGAGGTTATGCTAGTCAATGTTTCTTGTTTATGCTTCAGATTATGCTAGTCAATGTTTCTTGTTTATGCTTCAGGTTATGCTAGTCAATGTTTCTTGTTTATGCTTCAGGTTATGCTAGTCAATGTTTCTTGTTTATGCTTCAGGTTATGCTAGTCAATGTTTCTTGTTTATGCTTCAGGTTATGCTAGTCAATGTTTCTTGTTTATGCTTCAGGTTATGCTAGTCAATGTTTCTTGTTTATGCTTCAGGTTATGCTAGTCAATGTTTCTTGTTTATGCTTCAGGTTATGCTAGTCAATGTTTCTTGTTTATGCTTCAGGTTATGCTAGTCAGTTATCAGTTATCAGTTGGGGTATCTTCATTGCACTCCGGACATGTCCATAGGTGCTCAGATCCTCCCCCCCCCCCCAGCATATGCATCAGCGTCCGGTGGCTAATAGTGCCAGTTCTGTGTTGGTTGACGGGGCGTTTTGTTTTCCCGATGCACCTCTCGCGTCTGGCTGTGCCGATTCTTACTCCCAGGTCTTTCATCCTGGACAGCGATGTGGATTCACTGACGTCAAAGTCCTCTGTTCTCGCCATATCTTTGAGGACGTTAATAACATCGGCACGATCCATGGGCTGGCCATCTACAGGGGGTGCAGAGCCAGCCAGTTTGTCAGCTCGTTTATTTCCCTCGACTCCCGCATGTCCCGGGACGAAGATGAAGGTGACTTTACGGACAACAGACTTCCGCAGCGACTCAGTCCACTGTCTACGTACAGATCCAGCTTCGACCTTCTGAATCATGTTCATTGAATCACTTAATACACACACGTTGGTATAATGCTGTGATTCCAGCCATATGAAAGCCTGTGTAACTGCCATCACCTCCATCGTCATGCTGCTCGTGGTCATAGAGTGGGCACCACTGAATTCTTTAACGGTTCGGCTCGCTGAACGGGCTGTAAATGCCCACGCACTTCTCTGCGTCTTTACAACAGATCCATCTGTATAGATGAGCACTTCGTGGCTATCTGAGTGTTCATAGATGAGCCCGTTAACCTCTGCATTGACAGCGGCGGGTTTCTGCTCTGTGCACCGTCTGTCGAGTGTGATAATGCAGGAGAAAGTGCACTTAAAAGCTGGAGGCACCGGCACCCATTCCTTGCCGGGGTTGATACTGGTAAGACTGCAGACCTGTCTGACGACATCTTCCGCTCGACCCATCCATGATTTGCCCCTCTTTAGCCTGTCACCCTTTTCTCTGAATATAGCGTCATGCAGAGGGTGCTGCTCATCTGCACTTATTTTTAAGTATGCACGAGCTCTCCAGATCTTGATCCTGTGTTCCATTGTCGGGAAGTCAAGGAGGTATCTCATTGCTACACAGCTGGTGTCTCTCGTGCAGCCCAAAATGATGCGCATGGCTTCGTTTTGTACCTTTTCAAGTCTTCCAATCTGTGTAGGGCTGACAGTGAGGATGGCCAGGGCATACTCGATGCGTGAAAGCACAAGTCCTTGGAACAGAAGTATTAGCAGTCTTTGCTCGATATTGGCAGTCGCCATGACTCTCATTGCTGACAAACCTTTTCGAGCCTTCGTTATGACATAATCGACATGATCTCTGAAGGATAGGCTACGATCAAGCCTCACGCCAAGGTATGTCATTGACTGGGTTCTACTCACAATTCTCCCATCCATTCTTACTGCCAGCAGGTCTGTTTTCACAATATGGTTGTTTAGTGAGAACCATGTAACCGATGCCTTTGCAGGGTTGACAAGGGCACCGGCATCAGCACACCATGAGGAAATTCGATCTAGTTCGCCCTGCATATCATTGGCAACCGCCTGTCTATCTCGACCCTGTCGATACACGAGGATGTCGTCAACGAATGGCAGAGTCCTACCCATCCCATCCAACTGTTGTTCAGTGATCGGCACCGTATACACGTTGAATAGCAAAGAATAGCAACACTGTAGCCTACCACGCATGTCGTAAGAGGCGACTAAGGAGGCTTGATGGTTCCGTCGCCCTGCTACTGAGTGAGTGCGTGGCGCGACACTGTGAGCTGTGAGTTTCGTGTGAAATGCTTTTGAATCTGCCCGAGGTTTTTTGGAACGTGACTGCATGTTCGGAGCGATGGCAGATGGCTATGTCCCAGAGTTGACCGGTTTTTGCCTTATGCAGAAATGCGTGGCAGCTGGGCTTCTGGTTGACTGCCACTACCATCGATGATGAACTGTATTTCGTGGACTGTGTGGGTGAACATCTAGGAAACATACAAATGGGAAAATGACTGCTGATTCCATCAGAGATGAACTCTGGGTTTCGTGGGGGACTATTGTGTTGACATTCTGGCGGCGGCATTATGCACAGTGTATCTGTGCGGGCTGTTGTTTGTCGAGACTCCTGTCTTTTCCACTTTTCACCTTGGACAGTGGGGAGCGTTTTGTGTGATATTCACTGGCACAGGAACGGAGCATAATGGGGACAACCCGTTGCTGTGAAGTTGGAACTGCGACTAACTAACTAACTAACTAACTACACGTTGAATAGTACTAGTGACAGTGGTGAACCCTGCGGCAATCCTGGACATATCGTTATCGGCTGAGAAGACCAACTCCCGCATCTTAGCACCACCTTCCTTTGGAGCAGAACTGCAGCTATCCATCGTACAAGGTGAGGGTGCACTTTCAGTCTGAGGAGGGTTTGCATCAAGTACTCGAAAGATACTCTGTTATATGCGTCCTCTAAGTCTATGGCGGCCGCACATGTCTCTTCTCTGACCTGAAATCCTTCGTAAACATCTTGAGCAAAGACCGCCGCATTCAGCCATGACTCTTTGTTGCATCTGTATCCTTCAAGTGTGGGCGGGAAGCAGCTGAGTTGTTCCAAGTCACAAGCAAGTCTGTGTGCTACAATTTTCTCCAGTAACTTGCCAGCAGTGTTCTGCATCGTAATGATTCTGTAGCCGCTTATCTTGGAGTGGTCTTTGTTCGGTTTTGGCAGCGGCAGCAGGTAGCTGTGTAGCCATTCTTCTTTGACCCGACCCCTCTGGATACTGGTGTTGAATTCTCTGGCCAGTTCTTCCATGCCATCATTTGATATCACCAGTAGGTCACCATATCGGATGCCGTCTGGGCCTGGGGCGGTGTTTGGTGATTTCTTGAGCATCGCACGCATTATCTCAGCTGTGATTATCCATTCTTCGTCTGTCCCGACTCCCTCGCACAACTGAGAGAGTGTCGTTGTGGTCCTCTGTCTGGCGGGCTCGTCTTTCTGGTCAGTCTGTTCTATGTAACGTGCAAGAAGGGCCTTACCTTTATCCGCATCCGACTTTTTCCATGCGAGGTCTGTGCCTTGAAAGTCTGGAATACCCCTACGTTGTGCAGCACCGTTCATGCTCTTGTGGAGGCGCCAGAATGTCGTAAGAGATCCCTCAGAGCACACCTTCCTGCAGAACTCGTCCCATTTCTCGGCCTTGGCCTGTTTGGCGCAGGATTTGAATAAAGTCATCGTCCTATCGACCTCAGTCTTCAGGTTCGCCAACTCAACCTGTGGCATGTTAGCCTTTCTGGCCTTTTGCCAGTTTTTGACAGCCTGCCTCTTTCCCAGCCATGCCTTCTCGACCTCTCCATTCCACCATGGTGGCTGCAACCATCTTTCTTGTCTCCTGCGGGAGGAAGTTAGTTTTCTTCTTCTGATCTTGCTTATGGCGTCTTGACCAGTGTTGTCGTACGGGAAGGCATTTGTCTTGTTTCTTTGACTCATGGCCCTGTCTTTCTTGATCAGGATGACACAAGGGTAGTGGTCACTATCGTGGTATCCCAGTGTGCCCCACCGGCACCTTGGTGCGATGTCAGTGTTCTGCATCGTAATGATTCTGTAGCCGCTTATCTTGGAATGGTCTTTGTTCGGTTTTGGCAGCGGCAGCAAGTAGCTGTGTAGTCATTCTTCTTTGACCTGACTCCTTTGGATACTGGTGTTGAATTATCTGGCCAGTTCTTCCATGTCATCATCTGATATCACCAGTAGGTCACCATATCGGATGCCGTCTGGGCCTGGGGCGGTGTTAGGTGATGTCTTGAGCATCGCACGCATTATCTCAGCTGTGATTATCCATACTTCGTCTGTCCCGACCCCCTCGCACAACTGAGAGAGTGTCGTTGTGGTCCTCTGTCTGGCGGGCTCGTCTTTCTGTCAGTGCTAGTTAGTGTTTCTTGTTTATACTTCAGGTTATGCTAGTCAGTGTTTCTTGTTTATGCTTCAGGTTATGCTAGTCAATGTTTCTTGTTTATGCTTCAGGTTATGCTAGTAATGCTTCTTGTTTATGCTTCAGGTTATGCTAGTCAATGTTTCTTGTTTATGCTTCAGGTTATGCTAGTCAATGTTTCTTGTTTATGCTTCAGGTTATGCTAGTCAATGTTTCTGTGTTTGCTTGCCTTGAACTCGGGCGTAGACCACACAGTGCTACTACTTGTCGTTGTTGTTACTACTGGAGAGTGCACTGAACTGGTGTTAGTGTATGGATTAGCTTTCCGGGTCACCAGTGTTTTTCGCCATCAGGTGAACCAATTCCGACTTCGTAGATACTTGTCATTTTCGTTAAGGACGAGAAGTTAACAATTTAGTCGAACTGAACGGTGTGGGTGTTGAACAACCCCCCATCCCCCCCCCCTTTTTTTCTACACAAATATCAGCGCATCTGAAGTTTAAGAGCAAGCTGACCCGCATGCTAGACATTGGTCCCACTCTTGAGCAGACAGCCATCCTGTGGATAACATCGCTCATCGCCCAACAAGTGCATTTAAGACGCTTACAGTGGCATCTGATAGACAATGTGCCTCGGGGGTAAACGAAACGTGTTTTCAAAAGACAATGTTTACTAGAATGGGGTCACGTCGTGATAAAAAGATATCTTACATCTTGTATATATAGTTCGTGTCATACTTCATGTCCGCAGCCTTCTGTCGCGCGAGTCATCAACATCATGTTCCTTGCCAGATGACATAGGCGTTTATGTCTCTTCTCAGATCTGTCTCTGGTGTTCTGGATTAATTTTATTGATGACACTATTTACATGTTATCGTCTTTGACTATAAGCATAGTTTCTCACTATGTGCCTCTGCCGCTTCTTTTCCAATCGTCAGTGTTCTCCTGTGTGTCTTCTTATAAAATGCCCCCTCCCCTCCCCAAAAGCCTCTGTCTTATAGCTGTAATTATATTATACTTCCATGAGCCCAGCGTGTAGCCAATAATTTCCAATCCAGACGCGGATTCGACGACGTTTGAGTTCGTCGCCTGCTAAGATGAACGAACGAACGAACGAACGAACGAACAGACTTTATTTTCAATGTGTTAAGAATCTTTTTTCCCTGTACAGTGAAAATATTTTCAGAAATAAAGATTAGGAAGGAATCAGCATTGGGGGACGATACATCAATAACATTAGATATGCAGATGATACAGTCTTGATTGCAGACAGTGAACAGAACCTGAAGAATTTAGTAGATGCGGTTGTTGCACACAGTGAACAACTGGGGTTAGAACTGAATATTAAGAAGACACAGATTATGGTCGTCACTGGGAAGAAGGAAATACCACAATGTGATATACGAGTAAATGGGTATATTCTTAAGCAAGTGAATCGATACAGTTATCTCGGTACAGTCATAACATCTGATGGTAGATGCCTTGAAGAGATAAAAACAAGAATTGTCATTGCGAAGGTAACCTTTTGCAAGATTAAAAACATACCAATAAAAAGATATCAATTGAAACGAGACTGTTGAAGTGCTACATAGAACCTATACTTTTGTACGGATGTGAAGCGTGGACAAGGAGCAGACAAGCTGAAAAACATCTGATGACTGTGGACATGTGGTTTCTGAGGAAAATGCAAAGAATACCATGGACAGCCAGAAAGACCAATGAACAAGAACTTCAAGAAACAAATGAAGATCGTAAACTGATTAGTCATTATACGTAGACAGTCAACATTTTTTGGGCATGTTATGAGAAGAAATGACTTGGAGAACTTGGTGACAACTGGCAAGATCGAAGGGAAGAGACCAAGGAGAAGACCAAGAAGTAAATACCTGGATGGCTTGGCCACGTGGCATGGTCGAGACATGAACACGGAGCTGATCCATGACTCTGTTGATCGAGTGAGATGGCAGAACATGACCGCCCACTCTTATCGGCATGGCACATGATGGATGGATGGAAGAATTGGGCACGCAGGCCTGTCTGACATTCTGCCCTTTTATTCCCTTTCTTATATTATTTCATTCAACATCACTTATGAAGCTAATCTTAGATAACGAAAGAACAATAAGCATTGCAACGCATGAAAAATAATCAATAATACATGACTCACTGAGGCAATGTTTAACATGGGCATTATAAATACCTAAGGAAGGTGTAACGTATTATACATAGTAGACACCTTGCAGTCTTGACAGACTAAAGTATGTGAGTGGAATATGGCCAATATTCCATCACAATGTCTGGGCAGAGCTTCAGAGATCATGTGATGCCCAAACGACATGACCCCTCCCTCGGCCTAGTCTTGTGTATTCCAGAGGAATGGGTAACCAATACGTCTGGCACAAGGTAGGCTGCAGACGCTGGCGGCTCAGCGTCAATCCACCGAGACCTCACCACCACGAGCCGGTGGCGAGTTATGGCCAGACCCTGACACCCAAGGGACACGGCTTAGAGACGTTCAGCCATGTCCCACAGGTGAGGGCCTCGTACGAGCCCGGACCATGAGGGCGCGCACATCTGTCAATCACAAGTGTCCGGACCTGTGTAAAGCGTGCACTATCGTCAGACTCCCCACCTGACTTATAGCGGTCCCCGCGACCAGCGGGAATAGGTCCGCCATAGCTACCGCAGGAGATATTGCCTGTCTATTTGCAAGCAAATCTCCCATACTTCCACTGTGCGGATCTCGCGACCAGCGAGAATAGGCCCGCCGGAGATTTGCTCGTCTGCTGCGAACAAATCTCTACCGAGAGACTGAATAAGTAAAGAAACGATAAAAGTAGTGGTATTTCAATTGCGCTTGCGCTCCCACCTATGCTACACCCTTCATGTGTCTTCACAAAGTCGGACTAGAGTCAAGCTCAGTCATTATACATATGGGAATGTTTATTGGCTGTTGTTGTTTTAGATAATTTTCCATTTTTTTTTTAAAGGGGGGCATGTAGTCTGTACTGAGATAGTGTTCAGACAGGTTGCGACTGTATGTATAATGATTGGTGGTGTCTTTGATTTCTTGTGGAGGATTGTTCCACAACTGAGAGGCAGTGTATGCTAAGCTTGTTTTAAATAAATCTGTCCTAGATTTATGGACATGAATTATATTTAGTCGTTCGCTATGTCTTGCGTTATATTTGAACAATGGCCAAAGATAGCTTAGAGAATTTTGAAATAGAATTTTGTGAATTAGTTTAACATTATTAAAAAATAGGCGTTTGTGGAGTGGCAATAACTGAAGACTTTCATGTAGGCATTAATTAAACGCACTGCCCTTTTCTGGAGTGAATAAAGGCGTTTTGTTACTGATTTGGAGCATCCATCCCATATTGTGGAGCAATAATCAATATATGTTTGTATGTGAGAAGTATAGCATATCTTTCTTGTGTTTTCGTCAAGGAAATTTGTAATGTTGGCAAGTTGGTATACTTTTTTGGCTATTTGTTGAGAAATTGATTGGCCACCTATTCCTCCATGCACTCAGGCCTACACAATGTGATGGTTCTATCACATCACACATCCATAGCTGGAAACTGCTTCGGGAAAATTGTGTGTGTATGTGTGTGTGTGTGTGTGTTTTTTTTTTTTTTTTTTTTTTTCTTTTAGCTGAATGAAGTAGAAATTTGGATTTTTTTTTCGTTTTTAAGAAGCATGTTGAAAATATCGTAGCCAGCGAAACAAACTGTGGGGTATTAACACTTCAAAACTATCGAACAGGACAAATGGCATTCATGAGAGACGTGTCAATAGACGAACTGGAATCAGTTGGCCTTATGGGAATATAAACAACTGGGCAACAAGTAACCAGAGGTATGGAGACTTATTGTCACAATGAATGCTCCAAAGGGAGCCGTGGAATCGCATTGACTAGTCTGTCTATCCCCCCGGTGGTCATGTTTTAGAATGCTCTTGGAGCCGGAGTTTTCGTATAATGTATCTGGACTGACGGGTCGATCCAGCCAACTTAAAGTGAGTAGCAAACAATGTTCTGGGGTGTGACGTGATATGGACCACATATCCCATCGAATGTCGATTGGTATATATGTGACTAGCACCATAAGCCCATGACGCAACACGGCTTGGTAAAGGGTTCTGTAATTTTACTTTGGGTAGCGGAATAGGAGTACTCCCTTATTAAGTTAAAAGTAAGGCGTTTCCTTCTCTCTGCTAGCACCCTTGAGCAAAGTTGAGTACCTGTTTCGCGCGCGCATCTTCTACACTCCCTCCCTCCTTCCTCCCCAAGATAACGTGAAACCATAGGAGGAGCATTTGGTGGACTGAGCTTTAGAGGAGCAGACAGATTACCCATGGTCTTAAGTTCGTATCTCTTTAAAGAGACAGTGGCTACGGTCACTGGCCGGCATGGTCACTGCCAAGAAGGAAAGCAATGACAGAGTACTTCTTTACAGATGCTTGGGAAATCATGATGCGAACCACATTAGCCACATGGCGTAACCCATAATCTGGATAGAACACAGGCCTGGTCGAAGATTATGGTGATCAGCATGGAGCATGACGATGACTTGTACTTTCTTTTATATTTTCTAAGCCAGACACATGAAGACGAAGTTGATTTAATCAAGGTATAGATTTTGTTTCAGATGTCCTGCATTGCAGCTGCTCTCTTATTTCTATAACAGGGTCAATAAAACCATTACTAGAAATGCCATGAAGCGTGAAGACGAATCAATGTGACTGGCCAGGAAATCATCAAATAGAATGCACCAGCCTAATCCTTCTTGTGGGTCGTTGTTGACAACAATACCCACCACATTAACTATTCTGCTAGAGTTACTTTTCGAGATGGAATTTGGTATAGTATACCGACGCAATTGTTATTGTTGTCCTTTTAGACTTGCATCGATTAAAATTGTTCACTTCTTTTCGATTTGGGAAAAGGTGATGGCATGGTTGTCGATTAATAAATGGCTTAGCCAAATGATATAATCGGGACCTGACCAACAGTCACGAGGATCATTGGTAGTTTTGTGAGATGTCGAACCAGTACCCTCCACGCTTATCCGCTTGATATTTATTGATGGTCAACACACTACTCCGAGCATGCTATTGCGCTTCTCAAGCGGTGAGTGCAAGACTCTCTTGCAGTCTCTTAGTATGCAAATTAAATATTCATTGATAAGCTTCATTGCTGGCAGAGCGGCTAGAACGCCGGACTCTCCTTCGGGAGACCCGGGTTCGATCCCTCGGTAAGGTGTGGGATTTTTGTCTGTCGGGGGCAAACAGAAAATCCTAACCTGCTCGGTTCGCGGCGACTGCACTAGTCAGGCGGCCTTTATTCCTCAGGCGCAAAGACCCCCCTACCATACATCGCAAGGTACTATATTGGCAGTAAATTACGAGAAGAGGAAGAAAAGGGAGCAACAGAAGGAGAAAACGTGTATTTATTTAGACCAAAAGTGTACTCCATTGTTATAGATCTGTCATTTATTTGTGAAATTACGCGCACAGCGAGCAAGCAGGACATTTTATTACAGCCGTATCAAGTGGTTAACATCCATGCCATTATCACAGCCGTATGAACAAAGACCCTCCCCACCCCCTCTCACCTCCCAAAAAACTATCTGCAGCTGTATTCATAGGCTTTTACTGAAAGACCCCATAGGGCGCTGTGGCGGGAACAATCATTGCTTCATAGTCAAGATTAGTCGGTCTATAAGAATTTTTCACCAGGCAGTATATCCTTGGCTATATTTAGACGAACATACTACAGATTAGCAATTGTATAGAAATGAACGTGAATGTACATTATCACAACACAATAATAGAATTGTCACCTCACATTAACAGCACGTTCAACTTAGACTGCATTTTTTTTCGGCGTATCCTTTACAGGAGGACATCGCTGTTGAAACATGCCTGGGTTCACTAACATTAAGATGATTTACCTTCTTAGCAAGGCTACAACATAAAAAAATTCACGGGGTTAAATGGCATTCCCCGGGGAGGACTGCAAAGAAGGGTTAAAAAGACAGTGGAAAATATTGACGTGGACAGTTGAGTTTTGGGACCCGACAGTGGAGGTCGGCGGTCTGGGAAATTGAAGGATATCGGAGTTAGCGAGAGAACTCCGCCCTGTGTTTTTGAGTGATAGTAATTCGGAGGCTAAGTATTAAAGACTGAGCCCAGTTGTCAGCAGTGATAGTGTTTGGGACTACGTGTACTGTACCTATGCCTACGCAATGTATAGATATATATAATGATGAACGTTCCTGAGGAATAATGCTGTATCCAGTGGTTCAAATTAAAGTATTATGTGCGCAGTCTGGTGTTTGGTATTGATGCATCGTGGTTGATCAGTTGTTCAACACAACATTCACACTGACATCCCCTAGACACAACCATAGCCACTCCATCTGTCACTCTGTCATCATTCACTTTGTTTGTGACAGCTGTCAACATCAGCATCTTTCAGCTGATTGTTGATTTCTTGGCAAGATTACGCCATTGCTTTCTGAGCGACCGGCTCACATACCCCGTAAGTTAACGACGCGGAAAGAACCGCTACCTATTTTCGCGCACATCACGTTACCCACGAGAGTATACGGGATTACGGAGAAAGTCGTGTAACTCCTAGACCAGGGAGATGTTAAAAAGGAAAGCTGTATCGGGGACTCTTTACGTGTTCCAGCCTTCTCTGATAATCTCACAATGAAAGCTCTATCACAGATTCCACGAGTGCTGCTGTCTTCTCCCATTTATCTCACAAGAAAAGTTCTATCGCAGGCCTCATCATACATCTTACAAGAAAAGTTTTATGGCAGGCCTCATAGTGCTCCCACTGTCTCCCATACATCTCACAAGAAAAGTTCTATCACAGGCCTCATAGTGCTTCCACTGTCTCCCATACATCTCACAAGAAAAGTTCTATCACAGGCCTCATAGTGCTCCCACTGTCTCCCATACATCTCACAAGAAAAGTTCTATCGCATACTTCATATTGCTTCGATCTTCTCCTATACATCTCACAAGAAAAGTTCTATCGCTGGCCTCAAAGTGCTCCAACTGTCTTCCATACATCTCACAAGAAAAGTTCTATCGCTGACTTCATAGTGCTCCTATCCTCTTCTAAATATCTCACCAGAAATGTTCCTATCGCCGGCCTGATAGTTACCCAACTGTCCCCCATACATCTCACAAGGAAAGTTCTATCGCAGGTCTCATATTGCTCCAACTGTCCCCCATACATCTCACAAGGAAAGTGCTGTCGCAGGTCTCATATTGCTCCAACTGTCCCCCATGCATCTCACAATAAAAGTTCTATCGCAGGCCTCATAGTGCTCCAACTGTCTCACAAACATCTCACAAGGACAGCGGAAGGAGAAGTCTAGGAAAAAGGGGTGGAGAAGAAGAAGTAGCAGCAGCATCGACAGAAGACAAAGAAGACAAGAAGGGAGAAGCAGCATAAGAAAGGACGTAGATATTTAGTACAACCAAAACGAGAGACATTGCGTGTTTTTTATCTATTGCAGTAAACAATCATTGCATAAACTGCACTTGGCTGATTCGTCTCCTTGTATTCTATCTCTCAGTGAAGCGTAGGCCCCCGACCAGCTCACATGAAGCCCCGCTATCTGTAGACTTGTTCACGGTTGGATTCTGCAGCTAAAGTTGTCTACGGCATGGGCTAGCCAATCGCATGCCAGCTCTCCTTGGTCGCCCCTTACGACAAGCATGGGTTACAGTGTAACTATTCTTTGCTTCCCTTACCAATTCAGATAACACACTGGCGAGGGCGAGTTGACTGATTGGTTGTGGGTAAGTTTGTGAAAGTTCTTTAGATTTGTAAAGTCCCACTATACTTTGTATGTAAAACAAATTTGAAAAAATAAATAAAAAATTCTTTCTTCCGTTGATAACCCATTCTGTTTGGGGTGCAAAGAATTACTCCAAAAGACGACAACCATTCGCTGCATATTGGTTTACAATGGACTATGGGGCACATTTTTGATGACATCATGTACTTCATTTTTCAAATTTGTTCTACATACTAAGTGTAGTGAGACTTTACAAACACTGTGTATAAGTTTCAGTCGGCTAGATCCACGTGGGTCATATAACCAATGGGTAACGGGACCGACTAGCCTGCATACAACCAGACACAACAATATCCCCCGAGTGTGATGAAGAACCTATAAGATTTTATCAGTGTGCAGTTATGGTTCAGTTCAATCAATCAGGTGCTGTCTCCATAATGAAGGTTGGCTGCAATGGATCCCCAATACTGTCTGTCTCTCGCCCAGTCTGTACATTCTGTCAGATTGCTGTTCGTCCATCTCTTGATGTTATCTTCCCACCTTTATCGTTGTCTACCGCTTGCTCGCTTATCCTCGACCTTGCCCTCCAGTATGGTTTTTATAAGAGTATTATGTATTTACTTGGAATCAACGACTGGCAAGAAAAGGTCATCAAGAGAGACGAATGGAGACGGATTGTATCTGCAGCAAAGAACCTCAATGGCTCGGAACGCTGAAGAAGAAGAAGAAGAAAAAGAAGAAGAAGAAGAAGAAGAAGAAGAAGAAGAAGATTATGTATTTTAACTTGGCCGAAATATTTCACTTGTCTCTTTTTTATTTCTTTCATCAACTCTCTTTTCTTTCCCAGTTGTTCTAGAACCTCTGTATTTGATTATTTTTGCTCCCATGAAATACGACATATTCTTCTGTATATCCACATCTCCAGGGCCTCTATTCCACTTTCTAACTGTTTGTTCACTGGCCAGGCTTCCGCCCCGGTTCTGTTATCACATAACACAATAACCACTGTTTTCTATTAATATTCTCCGCAAGACAGATCGCTGTCATTACTGTAGCCAAAAGAATACACCCGTACAGACGTGGCCTGCAAGCACTAAGAGATAATTGATGTATTTTTCTAACCCGAAATACATATTTATTGGTAATTTAGATGGCGATTGTTTTAGTGCACCGTAATATTACGTAACAATTAATATCCAGTGGTCGTGTGTTTGTTTGACGCAATAGTGGTGCTGTTGTTGTCTGTTGATGAAATATTTTGGTGTCTATAAATGGAAACATTTCATCTGAAATTGTGTTAAGTAATTTCAGAAATCACCATAACTGTTCAAATAGTTGAAATAGGAACAGATGAATACTTCTAATATTACTACTTTAGCTGCTGCTGTCACTACAACTACTTTTTCTTCTTCCTCCTCCTAATCGTCCTACTCATCATCATCATCATCATCATCATCATCATCATCATCATCATCATTGTGATAGTGTCCTTCTTCTGTCTGTATGTCTGCCTGCATATCTCTCTCCTTTGTTGGTGTCTGTCTTTAGATCGTGGAGTTAATATCTCACTGGAAGTGTTTATATACGCCTGTGTGTATGAGGGGAAGAGAACAAGGGGAGGGCAGAGAAGTAAATACCTGGATGGCTTGGCCACGTTGTATGATCGAATAAAGAACACTGAGCTAATTCACGACTCTGATGATCGAGTGAGGTGGCAAAACATGACCGCCCACGCTTACTGGCATGGCACATGATGGTGGTGTTGTTCTGCGTGGTATTTACTTACCAGCCTTCCTCGTTTGTCAGCGCATTTGTTTTGTCAGCTGCTACCGTGCTGCTTGCACGGAAGAATGGGTGGCCAGTCTTTCTCTCCCGTAGCGAACTAGGAGAGATGACACCAACACCTTGTCCGTCCAGCTCACGCCACTATAGCGTAACGTCATAACCGTTACACCGACCAGTCAGATACGAACAGGTAAGATCGTGATGCTAATTTTAATGATGTTACATTATGCTGCTTAAGCGGGGCGTTTAATTTTGCTGTTTGCCGATTTAACTGTTTCGTTTCACTTGTGATCTTTGAGCTGTCGCATTCCGTCAGTGTTGGTTGATCTGTCTCGTCTAACCGTATCAAATTATTACATGAAACCATCATATGGCAAATTGTCTGTTGGCCCATATATGTTTAATTTTGTCTAAGCCAATGGTTCTCAACCAGTGGGGAATTCCCCCCCCCTTACGGAGGAAAAACGGGGGGGGGGGGGGGGTTAGGGTTTCCAGAGGGGAATTAAGACCACAGATTGGCAGACTCAAAATGGCTTCAGGCACAATAACCTGGTTTTCTTTTGAACGTTTTATTTGATGAAGCACAATTTTCTGGCATTCTGGTGTCGTGTATTAATGATTAATTTGGTGTGTTAATAAAATATTAAGAATATAAAACACGCACCCTGTGAGGCTGACAATTTTGGAAAGGGAGGAATTTGTAACAGTATGTGTAGTTTGGGTTATAATTAGGATCTAGTGGGGAATTAGAGATACAGCACGATTGAGCATTATGAGTGAAAGCGGAGAGAGATGCTCAATCGTGACGTATTGTTGTTGTGAAGGGAGTCAACATCCGATATTCCAGCAAGGCAGACACGGCTTGTCATCTTACGCAAATAAACAAACTTTTATTCAACCTTCGACTTTATTACTTCTTTCTACACTATGACAGAAGTAAATATGGAGCCGTATGTCCAGGATTCTGAATTGAGCCGTCCGGCTACCACGCGAAGTACTATATAACTCAGAAGATAAAAGTATCAAGAGGCTTTTCTAGAGCCGTGGCTGAATTGTAAGGTCATCAGGACACTGATAATGGCCGTTAACTGAATCTCAGCCTTCAACGCTTTCCAGGGCCGCGATCTGAACTCTGGAGTTTCAAAAGAAAAGGCTTACTATTTCCAAGCGCCAGCCAATGAACGTTATCAAATTCAAGGGGCCTCCCATGGCCGTTGCGTGAATCCTATCGTTTTTCAAGAAGAGCCATCCTGTCCTGGGACCTTGAGAAAATCAGAAATTCAAGTTGAACATTTGTCGGGCTCAACTAATCATGGAAAAAGCCTCGTAAATTCGTGATCGGGCTTCTTGAAACTAATTGTCATTGGGCTTCGGTTGACCTTGACAATTTTTTGGGCCTTGTCAATCCTACGACCCAAATGTATGACCCATCCCAAATGACGATGAAATACCCACTCGAGAATCAAGGAAGGGACCCAACCAGGGGTCGAAAATAATCCAGGCATCCCATGAGACGGGACCCAAGCAGGAAGAGTGTCCAGCAGCCCACGAGAAGGACGAAATTATCTGAGGACGAGAGGGGATATCTGAACTCCGCCACCGGAACTCTGGAACTAATTGTCAGTTGATGCGGGCTCGTGTAAGTGAACTGGATCCGTCAGCGAGCAAAAGAAGGTAACTGTTTAGTTAAAGAGACAATTTGTATTTCCTGGATCTCCGGTGATATGCCGTAATTTCTTAGTTAGAGCAGAGTCTAAAACATTATTGTACTCTAAGAAACAGGTATGAGGATTTATAGTGAACTTTTTGGTTTCAATATGAGTTATTGAAGACAGGGTTCTTCCTTCCTCTACGCTGACAGGATATTGATGGTGATTCGTGTAATTAATATTACAACTGGTGCTCTTTAGGGATTAACAAAGTGAAATTTTTGCGATTTTGGAACTAAATAACTAATTGAACAGTTTTATGGACTGTGGGAATTGTGTGTTGTAAATTAGTAAATTTATGTGATTCATAAATAGGATAATTAATTAACCAGTTTTTAGAAACAAATAATTTGAAATTGTGTGCTTCTTGGTTCTTTGCTTGCTTTCTTTCAGTATTTTCAGCATGGCGGAACAGGACACCCTAGCGCATCCTCCTTAAATTAGGAGATTGAAATTGTGTGTTTTTTTTGTTCTTTGCTTGCTTTCTTTCGGTATTTTCAGCATGACGGAACCAGACAACTTGGCCCAGGTGTTGACGGGAGTGGGAACAGCGGTAGGAAAATTAAATATGATAATCAACCAACAAGGATTGACAACAGAAATTTTGAGGTTTAGTGGACAGGCCAGGGAATATAAAAAATGGATCACTTCCATAGAAAAATATGCCTATTTGATCTCAGCAACAGATGTAGAAAAAATGAGGTTGGCTTATCAGACGGCAACGGAACCGGTCTCGGATCATATAAGAAGAAAGCTAGAAGCTAGAGTAGATGAGACATGGGAACAATTCAAGGAAGACCTAGCAAGGAAATATGCAGAAATAACGGATCCACAACATGCATTTTCGGTGTTGAGGCAGGCTAAACAAAATAACGGAGAGACGGTACAATTGTTTAGCGATAGATTGATTAATCTGGCTGAAGAAGCATTCTTAGGACAGAATGTACGAGGAGAGGAGGTGGAAAGGATGTTGGTAGGGATCTTTGTGGATGGCATAAAGTCTGATGGTTTGAAACTTAAATTAATGAGGGAAAACCCTGAGAGGTTATCACAAGCGGTGGATATCGCGGTACAAGAAGAAAATTTGAGACGTAGGTTTAGATTAAGAACAGGACGAGAAGTGGGAAGTAATCGAGATGACAGAGTTGAGGAACCTATGGAAATAGGACAAACAAGATTCGGATGGAATAGGAGAGGAGGTATACAGACGTTACAAGGTAGAAATAGGTATGATAATGAGGAAAGAAGAAATATGAGATACCCTACAAGAGAAACAGTAGGTAACACAAATAGTACAAATATTGTCTGTTGGAATTGTGGTCAACGGGGACATGTTTTTCGGTTTTGTAATAACAGGCGTGTCCAGTCGAATACACAGGGTAGACATGACAATAATAGGGTGAGTAGGAATGTTGTAGATGGATACAGGAATTTTACAGGTACAAGAACACAGGAAAATCGGCGCCCTACCTATTAGGCAGGACCTATGATAGGAGGGTAAATAATAAGGTCCCAAGGGTTAGAGAATATGTTAATAACAGGTATAATAGCTCGAACAGAGAATATTTTCAACTAGATGAAGTCAAGAAATTTATAGAAGATAAAACAGATTATAGCTCTTGTATATTAGAAATAGGAAAGTATAGAGTTCGTACATTAATTGATTCGGGAGCTCAGGTTAGTGTAGTAAAAGAAAGTTTTCTATATAATATAGTAAGAAATTGTAGAGTATTTAAGAGTCATAATAATTTACACTCTGTTACGGGACAGAATTTACAAGTAGTGGGACAAACAATGATAAATTTTAAGTTAGGAGGGATCAACATAAGACACCTTTTTCATGTAGTCAAGGGGTTAAATAGAAACATGTTAATAGGAAGAGATTTTTTAATAAAAAATGGAGTAAGACTTTTATATGATTTACACAAATTAAAATTCAGGGACGTCTATATAGATATGCAAGAAGACATGCATATATCAGCACTAGTTAGAGTTAAAATGACAACGACATTAAAACCACAGTCGGTTAATTTGATACAAGTGAAGCTGAAGAAAAACCCATATTATGTAGAAGGAAACACAGTCAGAATCACTGAATTACAAGAGGAAATAATTGATGAGCCTGGTTTGGAAGTTCCGGATGGAATAATAGCGTTAGATAAACACTTAACCTTTCCAGTTATGGTGATTAACAACACAGGTAGAGAAATTAAATTATACAGAGGGTGTGTAGTAGCAAAAATTGAACAGAACGTTAGTGAAATATTGGCAACGGATAGAGTAGAAATGCCGGGAACTAATTATTCACAGTCTTCTAGTGAAAGAAGTAATAACAGACGCGGACGCGGAAGTAGAGGAAACACACGAATGAATGAATTGATCCATCCATTCAAAAGAAATACAGCACAAATACATTCACTAGATAAACAGACAAGAGAACAGGAATTGTTGGCACAGTTAAAGACTTCACCAGAAAATAAAGAAGTATTGGAACAGTTTATAAAGGAGAATCAGGATGTGTTTGCAATTAGTGATTTAGAGTTGGGTAAGACAAAAACGGTAACAATGGAGATAGATACGGGAGACCATCCGCCGATTAGCTTAAAACCATATAGAACTCCCTTAAGAAATAGAGAAATTGTAGAAAAGGCGATAGAAGAAATGTTGAAAGCAGGGATAATCAAAAGATCAAAATCAGACTGGTCATCTCCGGTGGTAATTGTGGCCAAACCTGATGGTTCGAGTCGATTCTGTTGCGACTATCGGGCGTTGAACAAAATTACTAAAAATGTAGCATATCCACTACCAGTGATAGATGATATTTTGGGGTTGCTAAATGGCGCTACATTTTTTACGACGTTAGACGCAAGAGCAGGATTTTGGTGCATTCCGATGTCGGCAGACGCGCAGAGAAAAAGTGCTTTCTGTACTCATATGGGTTCTTATGAATTTTTACGTATGCCTTTTGGAGTCAAAACTGCGCCATCTCACTACATGCTCTTAATAAATGAAGTTTTAGAAGGTATGCAAAGGTTCGCTCTTGCTTATATTGATGATATTCTGATCTTTACTTCTGGAAATGTGGAGGATCATTTGAAACATATAAAGTTAGTGTTTGACAGGTTAAGAAAACATGATGTGAAGTTAAAGCTCAGTAAATGCCAATTTTTAAAGACAGAAACAAAATATTTGGGGTATATTATAAATAGAGAAGGTGTAAAACCAGACCAGGACAAAATAAAGGTTATTAAAGAGTTACCTGCTCCAACTAACGTTAAGGAGGTACGCGCCTTTATAGGAACATGCGCGTATTATAGGCGGTTTGTCCCAGCGTTTTCAAAAATAGCTGAACCTATTACAAACTTAACAGGCAAGTACGCTAGGTTTAAGTGGGATGATGAGTGTCAAAAAGCGTTCGAGTATTTAAAAAACAGTTTAACACTGGTACCACTGTTGACGCATCCAGACTTAAACAAACAGTTGATACTGTACACAGATGCTTCAGACAATGCAGTAGGAGCGTGTTTGGTGCAACCATATGAAGGGAAAGAGTCTGGAATACCAGGGGTTAAAAATGAAAGGCCTATATACTTCTTGTCGCATAAACTTAGCAGATCACAAAGAAAGTGGACGACTATTGAGAAGGAGGCTTACGCAATACATTACGCTCTTCAAAAACTAAATTACTACTTACATAACGCAAATTTTGTTATTAGAACTGACCATATGCCTTTAAAGTCTTTTTTAGAAGCCCCAGTGCAGAACAGGAAAATACAAACCTGGGCATTGAACTTACAGGGATATAATACGAAAATTGAGTACATTCCAGGTAAGATTAACACATGCGCTGATTTACTGTCTAGGATTCCCTATCCACAGTCGTCAGGTGACACAGAAGATGAAGGAGAACCAGAGATTGACGATCGAAATTGGCAAGTAAATATTTTAGATTCTGCTATAATAAATAGAGAAGAATTTGATAGTCTACCATCGGAACAAGAGTCTGAACATAGGGAAGATGATCTACACTTAGAAAAATTTAACATGAAAGAGGAGCAGGACCTAGACCCAAAAGTGATACAAATAAAAGAAAAATTAAGAGAAACAGAAGATAACAAATATAAAAGGAATTATTTGGTTTTACAAGAGGATGGACATTTATACTACATGTCTGAAAGGAACGAACAACTGAGGAAATACATTCCAAAACATTTAGAAAATGAACTTTTAAAGGCATATCATGATGAAAATGGACATTTAGGTAGAGACAAATTGGTGAAGGCGCTTACAAGTAAATATTACTGGCCAAATTTATTTAAATCTGCATATAAATATGTGGATACCTGTGAGAAGTGCAGATTGAGGAACATGAAAACAATAAAGTGTCCCTTGCAGGATACTGACATTCCTCAGTTCCCAATGCAAAAGATTAGTTTAGATATATCGGGTCCACACCCCAGAACATTGTCAGGAAACGTGTATTTGATTCATATAGTAGATGTTTACAGTCTTTGGCCGGAGGTTTATGCAATTCCGGATAAGAGTGCAGATACAGTAGTCAATATTTTTTTACAAGAGTTTGTCCCAAGATTTAGTTGTCCACAAAGTATACTTACAGACAATGGTAAAGAATTTATAAATAAGAAATTTGAAAAGTTGTTAAATGATTTAAATATAAAACATATAAAGACATCATATTATAGACCTACTTCCAATGCTAGAAACGAGCGTCAACATCAGACGTTATATAGCATTATATCAAAGATTGTAGATGAACATGAAAGGGATTGGGATTTGTTTTTAGGACCTGCCCTTAACGCCATTCGTACTAATCAAAATGAAAGCACGGGTTTTTCACCATATTATTTAATATACGGGAGAGAACCGATACTACCTATAGACAATCTATTAAAACCTAGACGGAAATATATGGGTGAAGACTTTCAAGAGGTTATAATACAGGAAATGCATAAAGCACACGTAGGACTAAGGAATAATATAATTAAAGCTAGGGAAAGGCAGAAAAAGTACAAGAATATAAATACAAACTTGCAGGAATTTAAGGTTGGTGATAGGGTCTATTACAAGAAGCATAGGAGAAACTCTAAGTTTGATAATCGTTGGATTCCAGGGTATTATATTTTGGAAAAACTAGGTAAAGTATCGTATAAAATTAAGAACCAGGTCACGGGACATGTAGCAAGGGCACACGTGGAACACTTAAGGAGAGATGAAGAAGAGATAGAGTATAATAATAATAATAATTATTATTCAGACACAAGGTTTTTAGATGAACAACTCGTTAGAGGTGCTACAGTAACCCCAGGCGTTAGAAGAGATCCAGCACAAAATCGCTTATTAGCAACTCCAGGCTTTGATGATACTCAAGAACAGACGATACCGAAAACAATAGAAGAAGAAAAGTTGAATGAGACTCATTATGATAGTATGGAAGAGGAAATAAGTGCTCCGTTTAGGAACACTAGACAGGCAACGAAAAGGAGAATGGATAGACAAAGAGATAGAGAAGTGAAAAGACAGAGGAGAATTAGGGATTATTCAACGAGCGGGGAGGATATGCCGTTACTAGAAAGATCCTTGAGGAATAGTGATCGACAAATTAGATGGGATATTGAACAAAAGAGATTAGCGGCAGCTAAAGAGAGACATACAGACGAAGAAGAAGAAATGGATGAAAAGTCAGAGTCAAGTAGTAGTAGTATGGAGGAAACAAATGGATTGTACGAAGAAGAAGACATTGATGTAGAATTAGCATTGGTTCAAAGAAATTTGGAGTTATTGAAGAAGTGGAACCGTAGGAAGTAGATAAGTAGAGAATATTGCAGATAGCAATTTATAAGTGTTAGAATTCGAAAATGAAGAAGATGACTCTTGGTATTTTTATAATCAATATGGAGGTAGTTTTGAATGAAGTATATGTATATATTTGGTTATTTCTCTATGGGGTGGAATTGATGGTTGATTTTTTTAGTAGCTTGGACAAATTGAAGGGAAATAATTGGCAGGTAGGGCCACAAGTAAATAGGTGAGTGGATGGTGAATACTACATTAGTATAGATAAGAGGACTTGTACTGTAGTTTACAGTGATTAATTAAGAGGATTTTCCGGGTAGTATGATGTGTTTGGAGTTAGGCTAGAAAAAGGAGGAATTGATGTTTGTACTATTTGTTATCATTGATATCGGCAGATATGCTTATAAGATTTGGATATTGGTCTGTAAGTAACAGATACACATATGTAGCATTGAATTGGTGGGTTTACTTGGAATGGTAAACTTGAAATTGACGAGAGGAATGAAGAAAAAAAAAAAAAAGAAAAGCTAGTAGTGTTGAATCAATATTTTTTTTGATAACAATTATTATTGACGGAAACTGAAGATAAATTCTGAAACTTTATTCATAAAGTATGTATGGAAAGAGAAGTGTGATTGCTTCTTACTTTTTCCTTTCTTTTTCTTATTTTCCTAAGTGCGCACTAACTCAATCTAACATATCTTTTCTGTGAGAATGTGAAATGGGGGATAAGGGAAATATCTTCAGTTTTGTCAATCATAATTTTAATGAACAATTTAAATTTAAAAGCGGTTCGCTTACAGAGAGTTGTAGGAAGTTTTATAGAGAATTTGGTGGGGAGTTTTTGGTATTATTGATATACTGGGAAGTATGTCTCTGGTTAGCAATTGGCTATGATGAGGTAGGAAAATGAGAATGGAGTTAGGAAATATATTTTAAATTTAAAAGCGGTTCGCTTACAGAGAGTTGTAGGAAGTTTTATAGAGAATTTGGTGGGGAGTTTTTGGTATTATTGATATACTGGGAAGTATGTCTCTGGTTAGCAATTGGCTATGATGAGGTAGGAAAATGAGAATGGAGTTAGGAAATATATAAATGGAATGGCCTGAATAAATAGAGATCTGGTACATTATTAGTATGGTTGTTGGGGCCACTATACGTAATAATTTTAAGAAAGTTTATTTGGAAAATCTTTGTTTATTCACTTGGGGTTTTATTTTCGTGTAACTGGGCAATGATGGTTGTTAATTGATTATTTTATTGAGACTATGTTTCAATGCTATATGTATATGTATTATGTTTTATTTCATGCTTGGTTTGGTTTTATAAAAAGTTAGTTTAAGTAAGTTAGGATCGTTGAGTTTATAGTGCTTTGAGTAAAACACTATTGGACCGTAAAAGTGTCTAATAATGATATAATATTTGCTTTTGGGTTGATAAAATGCATGCCATATTAATTTTGAAAATGTGTTTTAATTGGATAATTGTGACGCCTTGTTTTGATTTAGTTTTGCGTAAACAGTTGGATTGATAGATTAAGTGATGTGGTTAATGAATTGGTTTTAAGTTTGGTTAGAATATTAGTTAACTTTTCAAATACAGGGGGCTTTATAAAAAAAAAAAAAAAAAAAAAAAAAAAAAAGCCCTTTCGTTCAGAAAGGAATTATAAAATTATTGAGGGAGAGTATGGAGACATAGGCTGTTGGGAAGGTTAGGTTGCTTGAAAAGTTTCGAATATATAAGTAGAGTATAAGTTTAAGGGAAAAACTGTGAATAGCAGCATATAGAAGAAATACATAGAGGGATAAAGGGCAGATCATGGGACATGAAGGGGGCAAGAAATAGGTGCTGTGAAAAACCAGCTTTAATTATATTAAATTGAACAGGATCTCATGCTAAAAGGTGAGATAACGCAATTTGGACAAGATTGTGGTTGGAAATTTTAAATGTTGAAGATATAAGGCTTGAAACTTACGTAAAAAGTTCTATTTCATATAGGGTTGTATATATAAAGCTTGTAAAACATTATATCAACTTGGTTTATAGAAAACAAAGATCTATTTTTGTATGACGTATTTATAAGAAAAAATTTGATTGTACAAATTTTTTTTATTGGCAAAGGAGGTAAATGTGGTTATGTGGAATATGCGTTTCTTTGTGCTTATCTTGACTATTTATTCCTTTTACTTGGTGCACCCCTTCTTTACTTCTTCTAAATACGTTGTTCTCGTTGTTCGGGTTGTCTTGTATTGAGAAATGCGAGTGATTTCCTAATGCCAGTTGTACAAATACGATTTTACGAGCCATTTTGTTTATAATATGCATATTTTATATAGGAACTTGAGGAGCCAAGGAATATATAGTGGATTGCTATATAGTTTGGGGAAATGAAAGAAGAGTAGAAATGGTAAGTTAAAAAAAGGGTTACAGTACATGGTACGAGGTATAGAGGTAAAATGGAAGAAGAAGTGGGTTGATTATATAGCTGGGGAAAGAGTTAAAGAAATAGAATGTTTAATTAAATTGGAGTTGGTTTGGGGAGGATTAGAAGAACTATGGAAGATTAGAGGAAAAAGAGGGAATAGAGTAAGGGGATTAGGAGTAAAGATTTTTCCTTTATAAGGAAAATTCTTTAATAAACATGGGGAGGTGTAACAGTATGTGTAGTTTGGGTTATAATTAGGATCTAGTGGGGAATTAGAGATACAGCACGATTGAGCATTATGAGTGAAAGCGGAGAGAGATGCTCAATCGTGACGTATTGTTGTTGTGAAGGGAGTCAACATCCGATATTCCAGCAAGGCAGACACGGCTTGTCATCTTACGCAAATAAACAAACTTTTATTCAACCTTCGACTTTATTACTTCTTTCTACACTATGACAAATTCTTCTTCTTTCGTTCGCTGGAAAAGATGAGGGGGGGGGGGGATGACATTCTGACATGTGATGAAAGGGAGCATGGGCCAAAAAAGGTTAAGAACCACTTGTCTAAGCATTTCTGACTTACTGATTTTTCATGAGTGTATCAGTTTGCAGCGGGTACGTTGATGTAACGGTTAGGACGCTGTCCTGCAATAGCACGAGTTCGGTCGGACTAGGTGTCATGAAATCACTGTGGAGTCACAATCAGATAATACAGATAACAAGGACAGTCTGATTTTGCAGCTGCAGTTGTTTACTACGGCGAGTCGGTAAGATCAGGCAGTGGAATTATCTTTGAAGTCTCCACATGTCAGGAAATTGTAATGTGGTTGAGACACGCGGGCTTGTATTGGTGGAGCAAGGGGGATAAGAACTTAGTCTGAAATGGATAATCTGCCCCTGGGACCATCTGATGTGGCTTGTTTTGGTTGTCAAAACAGGGGGAGACAACTGGTGACATTGATTAAACCAAAGGGAAATAAGATTTCTGGAAATAGTTAGTGCCCCTGAGGACACCTGCGTGACATCAAAAGAACTTCACTAGAACACTCCCAGCTCTTCGACAAAAACATAACTTGTTTGCAGTTAGTGTTGAAGAAAAAGTTGACCTGCGTGACATCAAAAGAACTTCACTAGAACACTCCCAGCTCTTTGACAAAAACATAACTTGTTTGCAGTTAGTGTTGAAGAAAAAGTTGACTAGAGCTGACGTGTGTGTGTGTACCGCTGTGAGGAAATTCGGAGAGCTTCTAATGTGTTCTATTTAATTAACATTAAATAACATATGTCTTTATGGCAAGTTGTAGATGCCATCCAGGAGTGATGCGTATTTCATAAGGTATTATAGATAATATATTTAAGCCTAATTAATATAAGCAGTAGCCTTGGTAAAACTAGCTAGAGTAGTGAAGTGATTATTAGCTCTGTTATTTGAGAATAGAGTAGGGAAGGGAGAATTGGCTCTGCTAGTGAGAATCGTGTAGTGGGGTGATATTTGGAGAGATTTAAGAATGGGTTGGGAGATGGGGGAAGTGTCCAATAGTGGGATCTTTCAGTGGGTGCCCACTGGGGTTTTGCACTCTGTTTATTGGTCTTTCCTTGTCATAACCTGATTCAGATTGAAGTGATAAGCCACTCTGATCCATGACAGAGTTTAGTTCACTGATAAATCTTTGAGCAAGGCAGTAGGCCTACATTCAGCTAGTAGGGATAAGTATCAGGTGGCCTTCACCAGATGTGGTCTCTTTCTCTAACAGGTTCCCCTACGTCTATGAGGAAGCTCTACACTGGGTTTGATGGAGGTCAACTCTCATTTAGAAGAACATCAAATGAACATTCATTTTATTTTATAAGATGAATAAATACCCAGAAGAAAGTACAGTCAGCACTGTTTATGCTGGGCCTAGGATCCGGAGGGTCCATACGAAACTGGCTCAGTTGAGCAAGACATTATAAACGATTCATTTACAATAGGGATTTACCCAGGGTGGGTGATACTCGTTTATTCACCACATACCACTGAACATTAGTGTGTAGAGAAAGACATTTGAACATGAAGTTCTCGTGGAATAATTTAGCACAGTGAAGAAGTACTTTAGAACCGTTTGTGTGTGACAATCTATGAACATGGATTAGAACAAATGTGAGACCTGTGACATTGATACCTAGTTTTCACGGTACAGCGAGTCGTACTTATTTGAGTTATAGGGACCTTAGTCTTTACAGTGAGTGACAGATCCATGATTAAGGTTATACAATAACTATTTTTGGTGGATCATGCATCTAGTAGACCCAGTGGATCCCGGAGAAAGTCAACGTCTGGAAGAAGAGACGCATCAATCGGTGAGGTGTTCACGTACTAAGCTATCATGCTGTGGTGTACCCTTGCTATGATGACCATCTGACTTGGGCTCCTGATCTGCTGCTCTGAATCTACATACACACTAGAATATTCGACACACATTCTACACAGTACACACACACACTTCTCACACACATACTCTTTGATTTAATAAATTATTTTGTATTTATTTGTTAAAGATAGAGTTGTTGAGTATGTTGTGTTGGGGAAGAGTGAGAGGGGGCATGATCTAGGGGTGAGTGAGAGTGAGAAAGAGGTGTCTGCAGACTGACGGAGTTTTGTGGACGGAGTCTGGTGGTTTCTCTAAGACAATAATATTGGGTTAATAAAAATGTGGGTGTTGATTCCCCTCACTCCAGGGACGACACTAAAGTAAGAAAGGCTTACTTACGACACTAGGGTGCGACGCCAGGTCTCGTTGTAAGCAACGAACGGGGGGGGAGATTTACTGACTCCATCTATTTACTATTCACCCGTGCACTTAGGCCTACAAAAGCTAGTGTCCTCACACTTCATATACACACATTTTTATCTGCCTGTACTTATCTGTCTGTGCTTGTCTGTCTGTGCTTATCTGTCCGTGCTTACATTCCAGACATGCTACTTGTGTGTACGTGCTTGACCGTCACACTGCAGGGTTGTTTGTACGTATGACTGGATTTTTGTCTATCAGTTTATCAGATTATTTGTTTGGTTATCTGTCTGGATTGCTTCATAGGAGATGTTGAATGAAAGAATGTATGAGAGGAAATAGAGAAGAGGGGCAGAATGTCAGACGCGACTGCGTGCCCAATTCGTAACCCTTTGAAAATAAAGATTTTCGTTCGTCTCTCTCTCTCTCTCTCTCTCTCTCTCTCTCTCTCTCTCTCTCTCTCTCTCTCTCTCTCTCTCTCTATCTCGTTGCATGTTTATCTGTCTGAGACAGGACGACTTTAGCAAATCGCCCAAGATTAGCGGGAGAATATTTACTGGAATAATTTTAAAAACCGAGAGGTCAAGGGCCAGGATTGTTTTTCTGATAGTCATAGGTTGAGCGGGAGTTCATGACTGAATAAGCGACAAGGCCACCCTCTACGTTGTTGACTAGCAATTTCTCATGGAGAGGAGTGCCAAATGTATTGTACTTTGGGTTCAAGCTGTCAGAGGGACAACAGCAAACTTTAGAGGCGGCATAATTTATTAGTACAGGCGGCATTGGAAGTGACCTTAGCTGTCAGAAGAGAACGCCACTCTCCAAATTTATGGTGGCGGGAAAAGGATGAACTCAGGACCATGAACTTCAGAGACAATGTAGATTTGGGTTAATGATATGAAGGTAGTATGCAAATTAAGCAGGGTACGCGAGGTACTGATTGGAGGACAAGGGACAGCGACGTCACGTGATTCAAGAAAGGCGCCAACCCGAGAAGTAATATATACTTGAGGATCCAGTCAGTTTAGACAGTGTGGAACGAGCAAGAGTGCGGTAGCAGCAGATCCGAGGGCTGGGCGGTCGCCCAGCCCAGGAGGAAGTGTGAGTTTGGAACTCCAGCAATGGTTATGTCTATATATCAGGCTGTTTAGTGTCCAGGAAGATGGAGAGGCAGTATTAAAGACGGAAATGATGCATATATCACGGTTTCGTCTGGACTGCCGAAGTAAAGTAGGATGGTCAAGGATCTGTGAACCATTTATTCCAGATAGATAAATCTGATGGAGTGGAACGCAAATTCCGAGGATCACAAAATGGCGTGCAAGCCATTTGAGAAGGACTGTTGGCTAAAGAAGAGCACTCAGTAGTTGCAGATGATGGCTAACGTTAGATAGGACAACCACTAGCCAGACTGCGATCGGAATCACACGGGAAACACTGCGATCGGAATCACACAGGAGACTAATGGCAAACATGATTGGAAAGGTCAAGTGGGATTCACGACAAACGAGAGGTTGAAGAAAGCAATCGTATTTCAGATATGAAACCCAGAAGGACGATCAGAAAACCCACTGGATGGCAGAAGTTGAATGTAAGTTGACATAAGACTTAGACCTAATTAGTTTAATTGTATATTATAATCGGGTACCTTAGTTTAGAGAACTATAGCAAACTACCGTAGGTGAACTTACCGCGTAATCATGAACGACCGACAAATGTCAGGACTGAGTGCAGCGTCCTGCAAAGGGCCCACACCTAACTAGCTAGCTAACTATAATAGCAGTCTAAGCTAGGAAGCATTGGCAAACTACTGAACGTTAACCCGCTAAATGGATCACGACCCGGCAAAGGATCAGGACTGAATGCGACGTCTTGCATATGACCTATATTTAAATGGCCGAAATAGAGTGTTGGGAGTCATATTAATCGGAGAGATAAGCAGAGTGTGGATAAACTGTAAATGTGCATGTAAATTATGTAAGTGAACTAAAAGATTAATGATAACTAGGCGGGTCAACACGGCATTTAAATACGCAGAGATGGCAGTATTGCAAAGATATAAACAACACAGAGGCCGGGTCTAGCAGACAAACGTGCACCTGAGAAGCGATCACGCTGGGTCAACCCAAACAATGAGACCGGATTACAATGGCTCGCCTTGGACGAAGCGGTATGGAAAAGAATGCGTGTCTTTTGTTCGCTGGACATAGGTGAAAGGAGGTCGCGCTTCTGCGGCTGTGTAGCTAAGGTGTAGTTAGGCTGGCCTGGCGTGGTACAGGCCGCGAGTTCAAATCTTCCAGTAAATGGTTAAATACTTAATGTTGGCTGTAGGCGGCGCGTCGGGAAATAGGCGATAATAATATTAGTTAAATATATATAAACGATAAATTACTGTGTTTAAAATACTGTTCTTAATTTATGTTATAGCTAAGATATATTGATACTAGCGTAGATAGGGAAGCAATAGCTGGTAAGGACTTTGTAGGTAGTGAAAGACTAAGGTTGATAGTGACATAAAACTCACGGGTATTGTTTTATAATGTTTCAGACATCGTCTGGGTAAACTGGAGTCGCCTGGATAAACCAGGCATAGCTGAATAAACAGTTACCCGCTGAACAAGTTGGATGGGAGCGAATTAAATCCCTGGGTATATGGATTGATAGATCAATCTGTGGATCAATGGGTATTTGGGCTGAACACATGTACCACTAATAAGCCTATGGAGAGATAGTTATGAAACAAAGGCCGGTGTAATTCCTAGCTTTAGTCTTCTTATTCATGCGGTTAGGAGGTGATTGTAGGTAGTATTTCTCTAACTTCTGGTTGTATAGTTTATTACATTATCTACCTCCCCTTGTGGCGACATGCAGTATTGTGTTGTTTTTTTGGAGTCGATTATACGTAGATGTGTCTTCAATGCATGTACTGGTTACTTTATGTGATTATGCTGTAGATTGTCACTCTGTTATTGTTCAAGAAGAAAATAAATATGTTTGAGTTGCCTTTTATTTCGACTTGTCAGTCTGAAGTAATATAAGTAGAGTAGTTTAGAGACTGTGAGGCTGTACATCTCTTCTATAACCTGATAACCTACACCACGAGACATTGATGGTGCAATAGTAATTAACTATTGTTCTCACGCGGAGACACGAACCTACATCTGTCGTATCCCTCACTCTCATCCTCTTTTTCTCCTCCTCTCTCTTCATCTTTCTTTACTATCAAAGGTAGTGTGTAGTAGGCAGAGTTCGACTGAGGAACGAACTTTTAGGCTTCACACCACTGACATCATATCCCTCATCATTCTTTTCTTTCTCTTCTCTCTCTACTCCCTCCCTCCTCTCTCTTCTTCCTCCTTTCTTTTCTAGCTTTCACAAAAATGGCGTCGTCTGGCAAGGAATATGTTTCCAGAATTTTCTGGGACCTTCCAGCTTAGTCCGGGAGCTCCCAGGAGATTCCATGTGAACTTTGTTTCTGTGGTGTCAGGTTCTACTACATAGTGAGATCGTATACATAGATTTGTCGCTTACAGTCAGTAGTTCGTGATTGCCTGCTCGATAGTTGTCTCAGTAAGTGTTCCTTTACTAGGCTACGTATCTCATAGCTGGTTGGTAAATTGTCTGAACTATCTGTCGGCGAGGTTTCTACTAAGTCTGTTCAGTTAGAAACTCTTGTGTAAAGTACACCGGCCAAACCACCTTGCTACAAGAATACAGGAAAACCCAACATACAACAACAAAATACCCAGGGATAGCTATCTCAGAAGGAGAGTCAGCGCAGCGGAATCTGTCCGAAATGAGCTCAGACAACAGCTGAGCAGAGCAAGTCAACGTAAGGGTGTTCTTATCTTGTTATCGTTAAAGGACAAGTTCCTCTTTTCAGTGCACGTTAAAGACTAACTCACTGATTGAAGGGTATCACAATAAAATACCCCACCGTTATACCAAGGCCACCCACTCTTCGTCCAGGAAGTAGAGTCATGATTGACGACAGGGTATGGCAAGTGAAACCCAGAGCCATGCAAAGTGCTTTGCCTGGCTGAACGCAATACGTCTGGTGGCAGTGTAGACATCGAGGCCACTAAGAAAATATAGCGCTTCTACCCCCTCCCCCCTTTTGTGTTGTCCCGCAAGGAACGACAAGGACCCATCGTGCTAGCATGCCCCACCAGCGGCAGAGCGAGACGGGCTGTTCTGAACGTTATCAATGGCACATGTGCACAAGAAATGCACGCATGAACAATTAGATCATCAAGAGGGGATATTCCCCTGTGTTTTATGCAGTGAGTTTATTATGGCTGTTGTGAAGAGACAATTGACAGTGTAATTCGTGGTAGTTAGAAAATCCCTTTTTTTTAGAGGCGGGAACAGAGGTGGAATTCATCGTACCGGCGTGTTCAAGTTTCATGATAGACATGTTAACGGTGTTGGGCAGTGAATGACCAGTGACGCCCTATATTTCTGCCCGTGCATATAGAATAGACACTTTAAAGAAAACAATCGTAGAAATTCAGTGAAGAAGAAAACGGAATCCAGAGAGCACCCGCAAGCAGAAACATATTCTTTATATATTTATTTCAGCATGACGCAATGAACAGTAGTTTAATAATTAGTTAAACGTTCGTGGTGTAGTGTTGGTTCATAATTGAATGACAATTTTGGTGTAGTCACGTTTAGCCATCCTTTGTTTGTTTTACAGGTTCATGAATGCAGTTAGAAACATGTTATTTTGTTGTTTAAATGAATATGACTACTTGAGGGGATCAACTGTTGTGGAGCAGTTAGCTCCCTTGTTATTTCCATAGCGGAAGATGTCAAGTCGGGTATGCGAATGTTTTTAATTTTGTTTGCACCTCACTCTATCGTGTTGGGCAGACACAACTGTAGTATTGGGTGTCATAGTGACAACACACAGTTCAACGTCGTGCCAGGAGGCCAAGGAGTCCATTTATAATCTGAGATTGCCCGAGTAGATGTTAATGCCGGTACATGTTGGTTTTAATGTGAAGGGGCATGGCGAAGAATATATGTTAGCGCCATGTCCGGGAACTGGGCAAACAAATGTTTTTTTTTGGAGTTATTTCAGCGCCAAGGCAATGGAGCACGATGTCCAACGACTGGGCGCACATTTTTTTTGTGTCAAAAGCTATTTCATGATATAAGTTTGGTTTGTGTCTGTGGCCACTAAATGTTGTCTACTTACGGCAGGGGCTGATTTGTTTTTGTGTACAGCGTCGGCGATTGTGAAGATTGCAGCTTCATGCTGATTTGTCCTTGCGAATAGGGGGGAATTGGTTGTTTTATTATGTGTGGTGGCCAGGCATTTGCCTGTCGTGTCACAGGAATTGTTACAATGTTTTTTTTTCAGATTCAAGGATGACTACATATGTCCTAGTGGGTAGCACCGATGTGAATTTGATTGTTGGTTTTGTTGTTGTTACAGGGGAATGGCATATTAAGTGAATGCCTATATTGACACTGTTTTATTAATTTTGGTGCCCCTAAGTATTGCATCCATTGATTGATGGTTTTGTTTTCTGGGGAACCCCCAGCAGGCCAGGTAGTGCGCTGTTTTTATTGATAATATTACTTGGTTACTATTTTGTTAGGGTGCACGTCAGAAGTTTTAACTGCCTTATGCACTGGGAGGGCAGGGGGTGCAACCAGTATTTTTTTTAATAATTATTATTTGGGGTGGAAGTTCCAAAAAGAGTTTTCCCCTTAGGCATCCAATATTGTTTATGGGGGATGTCAGATGCGGAGCCAGGGCTTCGATCTCAAGGAGGGATGACGCTATATTGATGGTGGGACCCATCAACTTTTGGTAGGTGGGTATGAGACAGGACGACTTTAGCAAATCGCCCAAGATTAGCGGGAGAATATTTACTGGAATAATTTTAAAAACCGAGAGGTCAAGGGCCAGGATTGTTTTTCTGATAGTCATAGGTTGAGCGGGAGTTCATGACTGAATAAGCGACAAGGCCACCCTCTACGTTGTTGACTAGCAATTTCTCATGGAGAGGAGTGCCAAATGTATTGTACTTTGGGTTCAAGCTGTCAGAGGGACAACAGCAAACTTTAGAGGCGGCATAATTTATTAGTACAGGCGGCATTGGAAGTGACCTTAGCTGTCAGAAGAGAACGCCACTCTCCAAATTTATGGTGGCGGGAAAAGGATGAACTCAGGACCATGAACTTCAGAGACAATGTAGATTTGGGTTAATGATATGAAGGTAGTATGCAAATTAAGCAGGGTACGCGAGGTACTGATTGGAGGACAAGGGACAGCGACGTCACGTGATTCAAGAAAGGCGCCAACCCGAGAAGTAATATATACTTGAGGATCCAGTCAGTTTAGACAGTGTGGAACGAGCAAGAGTGCGGTAGCAGCAGATCCGAGGGCTGGGCGGTCGCCCAGCCCAGGAGGAAGTGTGAGTTTGGAACTCCAGCAATGGTTATGTCTATATATCAGGCTGTTTAGTGTCCAGGAAGATGGAGAGGCAGTATTAAAGACGGAAATGATGCATATATCACGGTTTCGTCTGGACTGCCGAAGTAAAGTAGGATGGTCAAGGATCTGTGAACCATTTATTCCAGATAGATAAATCTGATGGAGTGGAACGCAAATTCCGAGGATCACAAAATGGCGTGCAAGCCATTTGAGAAGGACTGTTGGCTAAAGAAGAGCACTCAGTAGTTGCAGATGATGGCTAACGTTAGATAGGACAACCACTAGCCAGACTGCGATCGGAATCACACGGGAAACACTGCGATCGGAATCACACAGGAGACTAATGGCAAACATGATTGGAAAGGTCAAGTGGGATTCACGACAAACGAGAGGTTGAAGAAAGCAATCGTATTTCAGATATGAAACCCAGAAGGACGATCAGAAAACCCACTGGATGGCAGAAGTTGAATGTAAGTTGACATAAGACTTAGACCTAATTAGTTTAATTGTATATTATAATCGGGTACCTTAGTTTAGAGAACTATAGCAAACTACCGTAGGTGAACTTACCGCGTAATCATGAACGACCGACAAATGTCAGGACTGAGTGCAGCGTCCTGCAAAGGGCCCACACCTAACTAGCTAGCTAACTATAATAGCAGTCTAAGCTAGGAAGCATTGGCAAACTACTGAACGTTAACCCGCTAAATGGATCACGACCCGGCAAAGGATCAGGACTGAATGCGACGTCTTGCATATGACCTATATTTAAATGGCCGAAATAGAGTGTTGGGAGTCATATTAATCGGAGAGATAAGCAGAGTGTGGATAAACTGTAAATGTGCATGTAAATTATGTAAGTGAACTAAAAGATTAATGATAACTAGGCGGGTCAACACGGCATTTAAATACGCAGAGATGGCAGTATTGCAAAGATATAAACAACACAGAGGCCGGGTCTAGCAGACAAACGTGCACCTGAGAAGCGATCACGCTGGGTCAACCCAAACAATGAGACCGGATTACAATGGCTCGCCTTGGACGAAGCGGTATGGAAAAGAATGCGTGTCTTTTGTTCGCTGGACATAGGTGAAAGGAGGTCGCGCTTCTGCGGCTGTGTAGCTAAGGTGTAGTTAGGCTGGCCTGGCGTGGTACAGGCCGCGAGTTCAAATCTTCCAGTAAATGGTTAAATACTTAATGTTGGCTGTAGGCGGCGCGTCGGGAAATAGGCGATAATAATATTAGTTAAATATATATAAACGATAAATTACTGTGTTTAAAATACTGTTCTTAATTTATGTTATAGCTAAGATATATTGATACTAGCGTAGATAGGGAAGCAATAGCTGGTAAGGACTTTGTAGGTAGTGAAAGACTAAGGTTGATAGTGACATAAAACTCACGGGTATTGTTTTATAATGTTTCAGACATCGTCTGGGTAAACTGGAGTCGCCTGGATAAACCAGGCATAGCTGAATAAACAGTTACCCGCTGAACAAGTTGGATGGAAGCGAATTAAATCCCTGGGTATATGGATTGATAGATCAATCTGTGGATCAATGGGTATTTGGGCTGAACACATGTACCACTAATAAGCCTATGGAGAGATAGTTATGAAACAAAGGCCGGTGTAATTCCTAGCTTTAGTCTTCTTATTCATGCGGTTAGGAGGTGATTGTAGGTAGTATTTCTCTAACTTCTGGTTGTATAGTTTATTACATTATCTACCTCCCCTTGTGGCGACATGCAGTATTGTGTTGTTTTTTTGGAGTCGATTATACGTAGATGTGTCTTCAATGCATGTACTGGTTACTTTATGTGATTATGCTGTAGATTGTCACTCTGTTATTGTTCAAGAAGAAAATAAATATGTTTGAGTTGCCTTTTATTTCGACTTGTCAGTCTGAAGTAATATAAGTAGAGTAGTTTAGAGACTGTGAGGCTGTACATCTCTTCTATAACCTGATAACCTACACCACGAGACATTGATGGTGCAATAGTAATTAACTATTGTTCTCACGCGGAGACACGAACCTACATCTGTCGTATCCCTCACTCTCATCCTCTTTTTCTCCTCCTCTCTCTTCATCTTTCTTTACTATCAAAGGTAGTGTGTAGTAGGCAGAGTTCGACTGAGGAACGAACTTTTAGGCTTCACACCACTGACATCATATCCCTCATTCATTCTTTTCTCTCTCTCCTCTCTCTCCTCCCTCCCTCCTTCTTCTTTTTCCTCTTTCTTTTATAGCTGTCACATGTCTTTGTCCCCTCTTTGTGTCTTTCCCCCTCCCGCTCTCAACTTTTTGCTAGCGACTTCGAAAGTGATCATTTTTTCATAAATGAATTATTAACGGACTAGGAAAACAAATTGCCACGGCATTTACAAGTAGATGAATTGACTAACACAACAACAACAATAACAACAACAACAACAAACCGGGACGTGCGCAATCTTCGCATCGATGTAGGTTACGGGGTTATACTGTGGGAAGTTCAAGGACAGAAGTCAAATGTGTTAGAGCCGTGGAAACATAAATCACGTAGACACCCTAACGCATGTTCTACACAGTAGATGTGCAAGGACGTCGTGGAGTAGTCCTTGACTGTGTACGGAAGGTTAAAGCTACGATACGCTGACAGTGACATGAGCGCGGTGACTCACGTCGTTCGCTTCAGGAGGGGGAGAGACTGACCACCTCTTCCTTCGTGCACTCCGGCCTATACATTTCTGATCACAATTCACATATCGATAGCAGGGTCCTGGTACGATGTTTCTGTTTGTGCTTGTCTGTACTTATCTGTCTTTACCTGACTTTATTTATCTGTCTGTATCTGACTGTAATTATATGTCTTTATCTGACTACTTATTTGTCTGTATCTCACTTTTTTTTTATCTGAATGTATTTATCTGTCTGTGTCTGACTGTAATTATATGTCTGTATCTGATTACTTATCTGTCTGTATCTGACTGTACTTATCTGCCTCCACCAGACTGTACTTATCTATCTGTATCTGATTGTACTTATTGGTGTTTTCTTATCTGTATGTACTTGTCTGTGTCAGACTGTACATATCTGTCTGTATCAGGCTGTACTTATCGATCTGTTCTTGTCCGTCTATATCTGAGTGTACTTATCAGTGTGTTATTGTCTGTCTGGGTTTGTCTGTCTATACTTGTGTGTCTGCATCAGACTGTACTTATGGGTATATTCATGTCTGTCTGTGTTTATTTGTCTGTACTTATATGTCTGTACCAGACCGCACTTATCGGTGTGTTCTTGTCTGTCTGTGTTTGTCTGTACTTATCTCAGTGTACATATATGTGTGTTTTGTCTCTGCTTTGTTGTTTTATGTATATTGCGTAGGTTATCTATCAGCCTGTCTATTTATTTGGTTATGTGCGTTTCCCATTGCACTATACATTTATGAGACATGGACAATTACTAAACAAACTGAACAGCGCATAAATACGTTTGAATATAAATGTTATAGACGGGTTCTGAGAATATCTTGGATACTGAAAAGAACAATGCATTCATACGACAAGAACTGAATAACGAAGAAGGTTGGCTATTAAAGTCGATAAAAGAAAGAAAATTGAAATATTTTGGTCACTTGAAACGCATGAAAGTTTGGAGAGAACTATGTATTAGATATGCTTGGGAAGAGAGGAAGAGGACGCCCAAAGATAAGATGGGTGTAGGGTGTGGCATAAGATCTCCATATGGGTGTATCGGACGCGGGACATCTTGCTTATGACCGAGATGTTTTCCTGACGGTTGTTATGGGAGCGAAGGGACATGCTACTGGCTGAATGATGTTAGCTCGCTCTTTGTCATTCTGTGTGTGCGTCTGTTTATACGTCTGATTCAAAATTCTCATTCTATCTGTCTCTGCCTGTCTGTCTCTGTCTCTCTCTCTCTCTCTCTCTCTCTCTCTCTCTCTCTCTCTCTCTCTCTCTCTCTCTCTCTCTAGATCTGTCTCAAGCGCTCTCTATCTCTCTTTCTAGATCTCTCTCTCTTTCTCTCTCTCTCTCTCTCGCTCTCTAACTCGTGTGTTTGGTTCGTTCGTTCTCTCTCTCGCTCTCTCTCACTCTCTCTCTCTCTCTCTCTCTCTCTCTCTATCTATCTCTCTAGCTCTTTCGGTCTCCCCTCCCCAACCCCTCTCATCAAGAGACTCTCGAGGCAATGCTTTTCAGACGTGAATTATTAATGTACCTGGAAAATTAATTGCCACTGCATTTACAGGTAGGTGAATTGAGTAACAAAAAACTCCGACGTAGACTAGATACACATCGATGTAGGTTACTGGGTTAGAGTGTGTGAAGTTCAAGGAGGGAAATAACACGGAGTGGAGCTGTTAAAAGGTAAATCACATAGTTACCACAGCTTTTTATCTACCTGTTTGATTTGCGAAGACATCATGGAGCAGTCCTTGACATTGTACGAAAGGTCAAAGCAGTCTTCTGTCTGATTTTATTTTTAGTGTAGCCATTACGCAATACAGTGGTGTTTTGGGGGTTGGGGGGATGTTTGTGTGAGTGTGTATGTGTGAAAATACATATGCAAATGGGGAGCTGCGGTTAGTGCATTGACATTACGTTACCTCTCGGCGCGGTGATCATATGTTCCAATCCTAATCGAGGTTGATTTTTTAAATAAATAATCGGCCTGAGCTTCCAGTGGTCCCATCTCATAAATGGGTATCAGAACACGTCATGGAAAGTAAAAATCGTCGGTGTGATATTGACCACGTCATCCATCAGTGTCGAATGGTGTATACACACAGTGGACTAGCACCATATGGGACATGAATGATACAAGCATTGCTAATGCACATCGGGAGCAAGACGCCGCTGAACGTGTTGCATGGAGGGCCACGATCAGAAATGGAATAAAGACAAAGGAGAAAATTATTGCAGATAAGTCACACACCGAGCGTGCGAGACGTAAGATGGTCGCATGATGGTGAAAATGACCACGTGTTCGTATGCACCCACTGTGAACGAACATTTACAGCGCGAATTGGCCTTAACAGTCACATTCGCTACCGTTATACCTTTTCGAAGCACAAACTATCGTCTGTCAAGACGGCAAGGTGCCAATGAATGAACTAGCACCATATACCTTGGCGTCTCAAGTCGTGCAAAAGGGTCCTTCACTATTTTGTTTTACAAATACAAACCCGGCGCATTAGCGAATGAACGAACGAACAAACGATCATTATTTTCAAAGGGTAACAAATTGGGCACGTAGGCCCGTCTTGCATTCGGCCCTTCCAATCACTCATCTGTCATTCATCAACTGTGCATGTTAATTCGCATAGGAAAAAAAACATTGTCAAGTGGATTTTGTAAACATAAACAATGCATATTACCACGTTATGAGACAGACAGACACACATATACATGCACATTTATAAACACACACGCACTCATACATAACTGCATACATACTTACATCATTTGCACAAACTTTCACAGTTATGCACACACTCAATAACATACAAATACACACTCCCTCACATACACTGCATGCATGGGTACATACCCACACAAACATATACACCTGCATACACGAACATACACACACATATATACATACACACACTTGCACACATGCACACAGACGCACACACATACACATACATACAGACATACACACAAACATACATACCCACTTATGCACACACATATACACACATGCAGGCACATACACATGCACGCACATACATATACACACGTACACACATACACCCATATAAACACGCACACATAAACACAATACCCCACAATACACGCGTAGTTGAGCTGCGCTGGTCATGTCAGGACGGGGGGGGGGTCAAAAAAAAAAAGGGGGGGGGGCTTTATTCGTTGTCTGGCTAAGTAAGGGAAAGACTAGACATATGCTGCTCCACGCACTCAGGTCTGCAAAATATAATGGCCTCTCACATCACTGACCCATAGCAATTTTCCTGCTTCGGGACAAACTAAATTAATTAGAATTTCAAAACAATGTTTTCCCGTAGTGAATATGAATAACGAAGACATAAACAATATATTGCAAGATTTATTGCCTGGCATATTTCGCTGCATCTCGTCGGGTACATACTGCGTAAATCACACAACATAAAGTAAAGTAACTACATAAATCCTTCAAGTTGAAATATATTCGCACAGTAATTTCGATTGTCTACCACGGTAATTTTAAACTGACTATCATGTCTTTCTGTTTGCACAAAACAGACCTATGCAGATTTATCATGATGTTTTCTGCGTCCTTTAACGAGCGACTATTTTGTGTTAAACAACACACAAAACTCATTGTCTCTATCAATTATGTGGCCGGTTTTAATTAGAATGTGATACAAACAATATGCAGACAAATCAGTGATTACAGAGCAGAAAATTGAGATTAAACAGCGTTTTGTGTTGTGAACTTTATGTCCGGGTAAATGGCGCGTCGCCGGTTGCTGAACTAAGTGGTTTGCCTAATGCAATAATGCGTGTGCAAGTGCTGGTCTGTTTAGGCTGCTTCCATAATCCATGAACTATTATTCTAGTGTTTCAACGGTGTTTGAAATCAAAGACATGAAAATTAACGGAGGACACCGCTATGATAAAGAGGTGGTATAAATACATAAGAGTGTGTGGTGGAGAAAACGAAGAATTAACAGAAGAAAGTAATGATTAGATCCACTAAATGAAGAAATCAGTGATTCTATTAAGCATATGAAGAAAATGGGAAAAAATAGCTGGGCCAGATGAAATCAGTGTAGAGAAATTAAAAGTGCTGGTAGAATTGGAAATATTAAATAAAGTGTTGAATGATATTTATAAAAGTCCGATAAATATCTAGTTATTTGCTTAAGTATGTAGATGCAGCTTTACCCAAGAGACCAGGGGCAATAGAATGCCATGAATTTCGTGCAATCAATTTTATAAACCAAATCGCCAAACTTCTACTCTAAATTATAATGAGCAGAACAAGACAAAACATAAACATGGAAATTAGCTTGTGCACGAGGAAGGATCATATAATGTAGTATTCACGTTCATAACATTAATAGATAGATCAGTTGAAACGCATAGCGACTTATCATCATCAGTATGTGCCATGCTGATAAGTGTGGACGGTCATGTTTCGCAATCTCACACGATCACCAGTCTCGTGGATCAGCTCCATGTTCTTGTCTCTACCATGGCACTTGGCTATGACATCCGTGTATTTACTTCTCCGCCTTCCCCTTGTTCTTTTCCCTTCAATCTTGCTAGTTGTTACCAAGTTCTCTAGTTTATTTCTTCTCATAATACGTCCAATAAATTGCGACTGTCCATGAAGGACCTATACTTGTGCTTGATAGATTACACCAAAGACTTGGTAAAGCAGGACATAATGAAACGATCACTGTTTTGGAGGATATTTAAATTGACCAGAAAGATCTCAGAATAAAGGATATTTACTGGAAACAAGCATCAACAATTTTTTTTTAAAAGACATAAATAAAGTGTTCACTTAATAGCAGATATAGCAAGGAATAAGACAAGATTGTGTTTTGTCGCTGGATCTCTTCACACTACGTGATAAGGCCTCTCTCTCTCTCTCTCTCTCTCTCTCTCTCTCTCTCTCTGCTCTCTGCTCTCTCTCTCTCTCTCTTTACTTTCTCTTTCCTTGCTCTCTATTTCCTCTTTTCTCTGTCTGTGTACTATCTTTCATTTCTTACGTTCCTCGATACTCTATTTTGCCTCTCTTATCTCTCTCACCCTCTCTCTATTTGTTCTCTCCTTCCTCTCTCTCTTTCTCCCCCCTTCTCTCTCTTTCTCATTCCTCTCTCTCTTCTCTCTCTCTCTCTCTCTCTCTCTCTCTCTCACTTCTTCTCTGTCACTCGCTCTATATCTCTCTCTCTTTCTCCCTCTCTTTCTTCTCTCTTTCTCTTTCCTCTCTCTCTCTCTCTCTCTCTCTCTCTCTCTCACTTCTTCTCTGTCACTCGCTCTATATCTCTCTCTTTCTCTCTCTCTTTCTTCTCTCTCTCTCTCTCTCTCTCTCTCTCTCTTCTCTCTCTCTCTCTCTCTCTCTCTCTCTCTTACACTCTCATTCAGCCATTCAGTTCTCCACTCCCTGGGAAGTTTTGGGAAAACCCACCAATGAACGGAAACTGTCGCTATTCGGCGGAGTAATGAATCGTTAGCAATCGATAGTCTACGTACACGTAGCGACTAGCGCCAGGCGCCCGAGTACACTGAGACCTTTCCCCCTGTCCAGATGATCAATGAGTCCTCGGAAAGCCATCTCCGTAGTGTGAGATGTTGCTATGGTCATTCTGTCTCCTCTCGTGAACTAGCCTAAGCAAAGACTTGGTCCCCCTTGGAACACCAGTCAATTCCATGCTGCACTACTAAGCACATGCATAATTAGAGTTCCAGTTTATTGAACGTCGCAATAGAAACAAGTGGCCGAGGGACGTGATGCGCTTGCAATTAAACTTTGTGTGCGCTGACGGTGGATTAGAAGGTTTAAACCATGCACCGATCCGTTGGACGTCGGTGTTGACTTCTCGTCCAGAAAGCAATGGCAAACTGATCAACGTAAAATTGCATAGGAAATCAACCTGGTGTTAGGGTTGATTGCAAAGTTCTGCAAATGCATGCTACACTAAACAAATGTGCAAATCTAAAACAATCTAATCCCTCCTCCTCCCTTTTCCCCCTCCTCCCTCTTCCTCTTCCTCTTCCTCTTCCTCCCTCTTCCTCCTCCTCCTACCTCCTCCCTCTTCCTCCTCCTTCCTCCTCCTCCCTCTTCCTCCCTCTCCCTCCTCCATCCTCCTCCTCCCTCTTCCTCCTCCTTCTTCCATCCTCCTCCTCCCTCCTCTTCCCTCTTCCTCCTCCTCCCTCCTCATCATTCCTCCTCCACCTCCTCCCTCCTCCTCTCTCCTCCTCCTCCCTCCTCCTCCCTCTCCCTCCTCCCTCCTCATCATCCCCTACGTTCTCCTCCTCCCTCCTCTTCCTAATCCCTCCTCCTCCTTCTCCCTCCTCCTCCCCCTCCCTCCTCCCCCTCCTCCTCCTCTCTCCTCCTCTTCCCTCCCCTCCTCCTTCCTCCTCCTCCCTCTTCCTCCCTCCTCCTCCTCCTCCTCCTGCGTTCTCATCCTCCCTCCTCCTCCTTCTTCCTCCTCCCTCCTCCTCCCTCTCCCTCCTCCTCTCTCCTCCTCTTCCCTCCCCCTCCTCCTTCCTCCTCCTCCCTCTTCATCTTCCTCCCTCCTCCTCCCTCTTTCTCCTCCTCCTGCGTTCTCATCCTCCCTCCTCCCCCTCCTCCTTCCTCCTCCTCCCTCTTCCTCTTTCCCCCCTCCTCCTCCTAATCCCTCCTCCTCCCTCCTATTCCTCCCTACTCCTCCTCCTCCCTCCTCCTCCTCTCTCCGCCTATCTCTTCCTCCCTCCTCCTCCCTCCTCCACCCTCTTCCTCCTCCTTCCTCCTACTCCTTCTTTTTCTTCTTCTTCTGCTGCTGCTGCCGCCGCTCCATTTACCCAAGTTAATTGTTGGGGGAATATGTAAAGATCTTTCAAGTGCTCTTTCTGATGCTTTTTGTAAGTTGGTCTTCGTTTATCTAAGGTTGTTCTAATCGCAACCAATAAATGATTAGACAGACAGACAGACAGACAGACAGACAGAGAGGGAGGGACAGACAGACAGACAGACAGACAGACAGACAGACAGACAGACAGACAGACAGTCAGACAGTCAGTCAGTCGGTAACGGGAACGAGAACTTATATGACTACTTATATGAATTAAATGAGATGCTCCCCACCAGGGTCTGGGCGAAGCCGGGCAGGGTCAGCTAGTATATTATAAAATAATCACGTTTCATGAAAGCACCCATTAAAGGCAGAAATATTGACGTCTGCTCTGAACACTTCCGTTCCACTAGGTGACATGCTTCTCATACGGAAATTCCCGTGCACCACGGAGAATATTCATTATTGAACACTGATGCTTCTGTGTGAAGATGTAATACATTTCATAATATGCACATCATCTCTGACCCGTAAATTATATACTGCATATAAACAAACAAACATTTTTCGTTGGGTGTACATAATGAAATGGTTATATACTAAATTTCATCATTTTCCCTCAATTTGTTACTAAGTTGTGGATTTTTTTATACGGGACCAAACATTTGTGAATGCACTATACTTGCATGTCCTTACTTTTCAACCATCTCAGCATTTTTGGCTTTTTGTAATTTTCTAGGCAAGTGTACAGTCATTAGTTTTCTATTGTTTTCTGAACGACCAACGCTCAAACCGTTGTTAAAAATCAACACAAGGCGGCCTGCTTCCAAATCGCTTGCATCTGATTTCACAGACGATATGCGTGATTGTGAATCATGTTCGCTACGCCTTCGCCACAGATGCCGGCGCATGCTACACCACTAAGCACATCCGTGTTGCATGTCCTGTGTAAGACGTCATGATCAACCCCAGGTAATTTTCCAGGCAATAATACGTTCAGTAGTTTGCCGTTGCTTTCTGACCAAGAAGTCAACCTTTAAGTTCAACTGGCCGGTGTAATTAATGAACCCACTTTTTCGCCTATCAGCGCATGGGAAGTTACAACCTGCCATCACAGGCGCTGTGAGTGGGAGTGACTATAACACTTATGTATCTGTAGGAAACACCTGGTTTAAACAGCATCCTAGAAGATTATGGACATGGAAGAGTCCAGACAGCAGGATTAGAAACCAGATAGATTACATCCTGATTAGCAGAAGGTTTCGAAATGCGCTAACAGTCGTAAAAACAGTCCCCAATGCAGACAGCTACAGTGATCACAGATTAATTACAGGCACATTGAGGGTAAAGTTAAAGAAAGTCAAGTATGCAACAGGAAACCCTAAATATGATTTATGCAAATTGAAAACTTACCCCTAAAAAATACAAGATAATTTTAACATAGAAGTAAGGAACAAATTTGATATATTGTCTGATCTAGAGATCCTATTTCAAGATGTGGATGATCAATGGGAAATGTTGAATTCAGCCTGTTGTGCTGCAGAAAAAAAAAAAAAAAAACTATTCCAGAATTAAAGAAAGTGGATCGTAAGACATGGATGACTGAAGCAGTTTTACAACTAATGGAAACAAGAAGACAAAACAAAAATAATCCTGCCAAATATGAAGAAATTCACAGAAAAGTGGCATGGTCGAGGCAGAAACACGGAGCTGATCCAAGACTCTGGTGATTGAGTGAGTTGGCAAAACATAACCGCCCACGCTTATCGGCATGGCACATAATGGATGGATCTTGTTGCTCTTATGTTGTATAACAAGGGTATTCATAAACAAATTGGGTAGATTGATTTAATTTGCAGTTTATTATTTTTTTTTTAGACTATTAGAACCTGCAACAGGGCGGATGTTTAAAATTGACTTGGGCTCCCAGGTCGAGCCAGCCTCAAATGGGTGCCAGGTCTTGGGCAGTAAAGGCGGTAGGCTTGATAATGACCACATCACTCACCGAGTGGCGATTGAGTCCGAGTTCAGAACCGATACCACGGCACTCGGGACAATCCCATACGTGCTCCGTCCTCGTCTTTAACAACCAACAAAGAATCCCAGTACTAATGATACCAACTGCAATCTGATTATGTGTCCGTTTGGCCTTTCCTGGGAGAATTGAGTGTCGGCCAGATCCTCTATTAAAATATAGGCCTAGCAACATCTCCGCTACGATTAAAGCACGTAAAGGGCCTTACTTACTTACAAACGTTAACCTGGGGAGTAAATGTGATTGATGTGATATTGACCTTATAACCCATCTAGTGACGATTGGTCTTTAAACTATGGGCTAGCACCAAATGTCATATACGCATCAAAGCGTGTACCTGTAATCAGCTGATAACCCATTAAACAAGCTAAAATAAATATCGCTTAAAAGTCGACAGGGTCGACTTCATTACACCGGGATTTTATCCTATATGGCTCAGTCTCTGTCCACGGCGAACTGCCGAAAGCGTCTCACAAAGCACGACCTCCGTAGCTCCATCGACGACCCTCAGGAGTCTCCGAAAAAATGCACTGGTGAATCGAACCCACAACCTCCGGAGCCCGAGTCAGACCGCATCGCCACGGAGACTCCCCCATTAAACAAGCACAGATAACAAAGCTATGTCATTGAAAATACTCTCAATTAGATATAATCCTTGCCACTGATTTCGATGCTATGAGACGTCGGTCGCTTAGAAAGCAATGGCAAACTATAAAACATAAACAGTTCATAAATAAACACCCATGTATTATTTGGCGCTCGTATCAGTAAAAGAAAGAAGTAGAGACCTTGGGGACACAGTAGACAACATACAATTGAAAGCTATAGTTACCAACCTTTTGTCTTGTTCCAGACGTATTGGTGTTACCATTCCTCTGGAGTAAACTAGACAGGCCGAGAGAGGGATCATGCTGCATGGGCAACACATGGTCTCTAAATTCAGCCTAGGGCTTGTATTACAGAGAGGCATAACTCCATTTTACAGACTATCGTCTGTCAAGACGGCAAGGTGCCAGTCAGTTACCGACCAGGATTCGTACCTGTCACCTTCAACTGACGACAGCCTCTAGCTGCAGGAACCATATAATTCGATAGATGGCCAACTAGACACCCTGACGCAAGGCGCAGTCGTAATTTGGAGGTGGCAGGTTTGAATCAGGTCGGTAATTACAGTTGTCAAATGTGTATGTTGTCTGTTGTGTCCTCTAACTTTCTCCTTCTGTCTTCTACTTCTGTGAGCGCCAAACAATACCATGTGTATTTATTTATGAACTGTCTAAGTGGTCTCTATGGCCTAATTGATAAAGAACTAGTTAGTTAGTTAGTCGCGGTTCCAACTTCACGGCAACGGGTTGTCCACATATTGCTCCGTTCCTTGCCAGTGAATATCACACAAAATGTTCCTCACTGCCCCATGTGAACAATGGAATAGACAGGAGTGTCGGCAAGCCAACAGCCCGCACAGGTATACTGTGCATAATGCCGCCGCCAGAATGCCAACACAAAAGTCCTCCACGAAAAATACAGTTCGTCGTCGATGGAAACGGCAGTCACCAGAAAGACTTCATTGATCCGGGTTTTATCCCATATGGCTCGGTCCCTTTCCGCAGAGCGAACCACTGAAAGCGCTGCACAAAATACGAACTCCGTAGCTACAGCGACGACTGTCAGGAGTCTCCTGAAAAATGCACTCAGTAGCAGGGCGACGGAACCATAGCCTCCTAAGTCGCCTCTTCCGACGTGCATAGTAGGCAACAGTGTTACTATTCTTTGCTTCCCCGTATGGGCCCCGGCAACACACGGGCGAATTGATAAAGAACGTAATCAATAACTAGTAAATCCCAAACAGTCGACAAATGTTGGAGTTGACTGCGACTTCCTGTTAAGGACATGCAGCTAACGTTACTACAGTATCGTTTACCACATGTATCTTGTATGTACATATACCCGGTTGTGAGTCTATAACATGCACCGCCACCCCCAAGGACGTCTGACTTCAGGGAAAGAAAAACCAAACAGCCCTGACGTCATTGGCAGGATCAGCGTACCGGCGACCTAATTCTGTTTGTTTTGATTCAACACCGACCCATCTCAACTCCTTCCTGAGGCCCCATTGTAAAGAGCGTACGATACGACATCATCAATTGGAAAGATAGACGGACCAGAGAAGCAGCTAGACCAGCGGTTCTCAGTCAGGAATGCATCCGCCCCTAGGTGAGAATTTTACAGGTGGTTGGCTTTTGGTTGTTGTAAACGATAACTTTAATTTTCTGTCCTTCCACTTGAGTCTTTAGGCGTCGTTGGGAGGAGTAATTGCAGTTCTAGCGCCTGTGACACCTTTCCTTACAGATTAATTGCTTTGGGATGAATCGTCTTAAGCTACTTTCCGTATCTGCCATTGGTTTATATTCAACATATTTTTCCTAAGTAACCCTCTTTAATTTGATGTATAATACAACATGTCTGCTACCATACTTTAAGGCATAACTGTGACAGACCCCTACTTCCTATTTTCCGCCATCCATTTTTGTGTGGCCCAAACCTACTTTTTGTTGGCACTGACTCTATAACATGTCCTCCATGTTTTCGTGTGTAGTATTGTCTAGGATCAAGCGAATTCCTTACCGGTTTGCTAGACCATCATAGGCCCCTTTCTACTTTACCCTTTTGTATTTACAACAACCACCAGGTCATACTCGCGGACATATGGGCCACAAGACAGCCCCGTTACAAGTTACAACCGTGGCAGCCGCATTCATTCACTAATTTTAATTGCAGAGTCTCGATAGAGTTACGAGTCTCTACAAGCGTACTCCAACTTCCTCCCATAGATCACATAAGGAACATCTCAGTACAGTGCACATATTCCGTTGCACTCGCGGGGAATTAAATGTGTGTATATCACGCATTTTATGCATAGTCTGTCAGCGGGTTGTCCTGTAGGCGGTTCTTTGCAGAACGTTACTTTCATTACGGCCCACTGACAAGTTTCTTGACCTCTTTCACTACGGCCTGCTGAAACGTTTCTCGACCTCTCTCATTGAGGTCTGCTGAAAAGTTTCTCGACCTCTCTCACTACGGCCTGATGAAAAGTTTCTAAACCTCTCTCACTACGGCGTGCTGAAAAGTTTCTAAATCACTCTCACTAAGACCTGCTGGAAAGTTTCTAAATCACTCTCACTAAGACCTGCTGGAAAGTTTCTAAATCACTCTCACTAAGACCTGCTGGAAAGTTTCTCGACTTCTCTCACTACGGCCTGCTGAAATGTTTCTCGACCTCTCTCACTATGACCTGCTGAAAGGTTTCTCAACCTCTCTCACTACGGCCTGCTGACAAGTTTCTCGATAATTTTCCCGACATCTCTCATTACGGCCTGCTGAAAAGTTTCTCAGCCTCTTTCATTACGGCTTGCTGAAAAGTTTCTCAACCTCTCTCACTATGGCCTGCTGAAATGTTTATAAACCTCTCTCACAACAGCCTGCTGAAATTTTTTATACACCTCTCCCACTACGGCCTGCTGAAAAGTTTCTCGACCCCTCTCACTACGGCCTGTGGACAATTTTTTCAACCTCTTTCACTACGGCTTGCTAAAAAGTATCTACACCTCTCTCATTAGTCAGTCAGTCAGTCAGTCAGTCAGTCAGTCGCGGTTCCAACTTCCCGGCAACTGGTCGTCCCTATTATGCTCCGTTCCTGTGCCAGTGAATATCACACAAAATGCTCCCAACTGCCCAATGTGAAAAGTGGAAGAAGACAGGAGTCCCGGCAAGCCAACAGCCCGCACAGGTACTCTATGCATAATACCGCCGCCAGAATGCCAACACAAAAGTCATCCACAAAAAATACAGTTAATCGTCGATGGAATCAGCAGTCACCAGAAAGATTTCATTGACCCGGGTTTTATCACACAATGCTCGGTCTCTTTCCGCAGGGCGATCAGCCGAAAGTGCCGCACAAAGCACGAACTCCGTAGCTCCAGCGACGACTCCCATGAGTCTCCTGAAAAATGCACCGGTGAACCGAAAAGGCAAACCAGTCAATTCAGCGACCGCCGGCCATTGTTCCGAACATGCAGTTCACTATGCAAACAGTGTGAACCGAAACAGGAATCAGCAGTCACCAGAAAGATTTCATTGACCCGGGTTTTATCACACAATGCTCGGTCTCTTTCCGCATGGCGATCCGCCGAAAGTGCCGCACAAATCACGAAATCCGTAGCTCCAGCGACGACTCCCAGGAGTCTCCTGAAAAATGCACCGGTGAACCGAAAAGGTAAACCAGTCAATTCAGCGACCGCCGGCCATTGTTCCGAACATGCAGTTCACTGTGCAAACAGCGGACAGATGTAAAAGCATTCTACACGAATTGCACAGCTCACAGTGTCACGCCACTCGCTCACTCAGTAGCAGTGTGACGGAACCATGTACTACCAGTCCAATATGAGGAAAATGCGAATGCAAACCGTAGCCACAAGCATAAACACGCCAAAGGCCTTAACAGTTCAATGCCTAACCGCCATGTTGGGGACCGGAAGAGATTATCCCCCTCTCCCATTACGACCTGCTGAACAGTTTTTCGACGTCTCTCACTACGGCATGCTGAAAAGTTTCTCGATCTCTCTGACTACAGCCTGATGAAAAGTTTCTCGACCTCTCTGACTACAGCCTTCTGAAAAGTTTCTCGACCTCTTGACATTTCTCCTGCCTCTTGCATTCTCATACCGGAAGTGTCTGCAATATCCTGTGTCCATCTTCATGCAGGTCAATCCGTGCCTTTTATTTCAGTAAACAATATAAAATGACACAAAGTAGTGCAGCTTTACATAACAGAGTTAAGACACACACAGAACGTTGCGGCGATTAGCCTTCATCAGCAAACAAACACATTCACAAAGACAACATATAGTCAAGGAGATCTCCTGTGACTACATCAGAAGGTGACGACAGGACGAGAAGAACAAAAGCATGGAAAAATTGAAGCAATGAAGAGAAAATGAGAATTAAAAAAACTGTTAATTGAAAAGAATGTTAGTTGAAGAAAATGTTAAACTGAAAAAAATGTCAATAGAGAAAACGTACATACTCACCTGACCGCTCGGATCCGCAAGTGACCAAGAAAATCTCCGATGTATTCTGATGCCAGGTGGTTTGTTTACTGATGAAGGCTAATCGCCGCAACGTTCTGTATGTGTCTTAACTCTGTTATGTAAAGCTGCAATACTTTGTGTCATTTTATATTGTTTACACTTTCACAGCTTTACCGCAGTTCCACCAAACTTTTATTTCAGGAACGTCTTCCGTCACTATTCTCTCCGAGCCACTGTAACGTTCAGTGTGACTAAAGTATTTCATTTCTCGATACATGGTGCTGTTTACCATACAGAGTTATTAGAAAGTTTATTGTTAACTTTTCTAATTTTCAGATTTCGCTTTGGAAGCGGTCAATTTGACTTGCTCACTTCTTCTTCTTCTTCTTCTTCTTCTTCTTCTTCTTCTTCTTCTTCTTCTTCTTCTTCTTCTTCTTCTTCTTCTTCTTCTTTTTCGTCTTCTTCTTCCTCATCCTTCTTCTTCTTCGTCTTCCTACTAGCAGTCGTGCGCCTTTAGTTTGTTTATTTTTTCTGTACTGTCTAGATTTTATTTGGTGCCATTTGATTCTAGCGTGTTAAGGATCTAAGCTATGCGACGTGTTTCTAATTTGGTTTGTCTTAATGAAGCTGTATCAGTTGTCTTTATTGTGTGCTGACGAAGACTTTCTGGCCGCAACATCATGGTGTCACTTGTGACAGTGTTCTTGTAAAGCTGATCAACAAAACAATCCGCTTTTGTTTATTCGTTTATTGTGTGTGTGTGTGTGTGGGGGGGGGGGGGGGGGTGTTCTGTCTTATATATGTCTGCTTACTATTTCAATGTATTATGAATGCCCATCTCACTTAATGTGTATCTTCCACATGTCTGTATTGATTTGTCTTGTATTATGTGTCCTTTTTATTGTTATATTGTCCCTTGTGTGTGTCTGTTACTCTGTCTATGTGTCACTGTTGTCATGCCCTATTCTCTATATGCATGTCTGTCAATGTTGTCATGCCCTATTCTCTATATGTATGTCCCTGTTTGTCATTGTTGCCGTGTCCTATATTCTCTTTACGTATATTAATCACTGTTAGTCAATTTCGCCATGTCCTACTTCTCTATACCTATATTAATCACTGTTAGTCACTGTTTCGCCATGTCCTACTTCTCTATACCTATATTAATCGCTGGTTGTCGATGTTGCCATGTCCTACTTCTCTATACCTATATTAATCGCTGGTTGTCGATGTCGCCATGTCCTACTTCTCTATACCTATATTAATCGCTGGTTGTCGATGTTGCCATGTCCTACTTCTCTATACCTATATTAATCGCTGGTTGTCGATGTCGCCATGTCCTACTTCTCTATACCTATATTAATCGCTGGTTGTCGATGTCGCCATGTCCTACTTCTCTATACCTATATTAATCGCTGGTTGTCGATGTTGCCATGTCCTACTTCTCTATACCTATATTAATCGCTGGTTGTCGATGTTGCCATGTCCTACTTCTCTATACCTATATTAATCGCTGGTTGTCGATGTTGCCATGTCCTACTTCTCTATACCTATATTAATCGCTGGTTGTCGATGTTGCCATGTCCTACTTCTCTATACCTATATTAATCGCTGGTTGTCGATGTTGCCATGTCCTATATTATGTATGCCATGTTACTCACTGGCATGAACCACTTGCACCAGTTACTACAGTCTTGTAGTGTCTACCCTTGCTACTGCATGAGGGGCCACGCTGGCGGTTAGGAAGTTGCGCTGACAATGGCATGAACGCGGTTGGACGAAGGTTTGATATGTGGGCTCGTCGTTTGCTACGGGAGAGGAAAGACTGGCCACCAATTCCCCCGTGCACTCTGAGCTACAAAATATAATATCCATAACACATAACAGACCCAAAGCTTCTGTATTGGACCTTTTTTTATGTTACTGTATTGTGTATCCTAAACCCACATGCTGGCTAGCTCTAGCTGCTCATGTGCCGGCCATGGGTTCGAATCCCCAACGAGGCATATTTTTTTTTTTTATTGATACGGACTGGCAAGTTGACCTAACCTTAAAATGGTACGAGAAAATGTCCCTGAAAACTTTCAATCAGATAGCGGTGGGAACAGTTAGCAGTGTGACTCTTCGCTGGCTGTTGAACGAGGGGCGGAGCGCGTATGGTAATGTCCTGAGTGCAGTGCTGTCGGTTCTTACCTCAACTCAATGTCCCTGAAAGTAAATACGGCAGACGTGATGTTCATGAAGTACCGACTGATCATAGCACAGTACACTAAATACACCTCAAGGGGTATACAATGATCCCAAAGTAGAAGTATCCAAGTATTAAGAGAGGTTAGTCTATTATGCGACCGGGTGGCTAAATCCCCGGGTTCTCCTCCGGGAAACCCGGGTTACAATCCTCGGTCTGGTGTGGATTTTTTTCTCTGCCTGGGGCAAAAAGTCAGTCCTAACCTGTACAGTTCGCGGCGATTTCACTAGCCAGGAGGACTTAATTCCTCAGTGACACCCCCCCCCCCCCGACCCTACACTGCAAGGTAATATAAGCACCCCCCCCCCCCCCCCACCCTACACTGCAAGGTAATATAAGCAGTAGATGACAGATTTTGTTTTTAATTGTATTAATTGACAGTCTATTATGCCATTTGATTACACACATCGGGACAAGATAATTGTCAGTTTTTGGCCACTTTATCAGCCGAGATAGTCTGGAGATAGTTGTGACAAATTAAGTGAGATCGACAGATGGAAAACATGGTGTATGGGTTGATAACAGAGGAAACTATCAGCGATTGAACTTACCAAGAAATAACGACACATGTTTGTGGCGGTACACGATCCAAGGGACACGTGATGATGGTGATACTGGAAGCACTCTAAACGTCTCATATTACTTTAGCTGCACTTTTCCAATTAATGTACGAGGGTTAGTTAATAAGTAAGCCACAAATGGCTGTAGAAAAATAACTACACACGATAACAACTTTAAACCAGATTATTTGTATACATACATTGTCACTTTATTTCTCAGCATAATAAATTAATTTCCACCAACATTGATGCACTCATCCCATCGTTTTATCAAACCTCCCAAACCGGCTGCATAGAACTGTGTGCTTTGTTTTCATTTACCGGCCATCCCACAGAACTGCGTGACTTACTTATTGACTCGCCCTCGTAACTTTTTCTACCCAGCTATGCACCGCTTTACTGGACAAACATTTGTCAGCATAAACACTGACAACCCACCTTGGCAGGAGACATTTCGCGAATGACGCCGAAGTTGAATGTGAAGTGAAAACGTGGTTTAGAAAAGAGAGCACACAGTTCTATGCAGTCGGTTTGGGAGGACTGATAAAACGATGGGATAAGTGCATCAATGTTGGTGGAAATTTATGTTGAGAAATAAAGGGACAGTGTACTTTTATGTATACAAATAAACTGGTTTCAAATTATTATCATATTTAGTTATTTTTCTATAGCCATTTGTGACTTACTTTTTAACTTACCCTGGTACCTTGCTTGTTTGCCCTTATCAAGAATATAGATGGCACACTGTTTCACTCTCTCTTAAAGTTCCGGTTCACTGATGGGGAACTAGGGCGTTGTCCCTACACCGGTATTACGCTGCACTTAAACTTTGACTTCTCTTTCAGAAAGCAGTGGCAAACTGCTGAAAGTAAAATTGCCAAGAAAGCTACCCGTGGTTGATCGCAACGTCCCTCACATGACGTGTATTATTTTAACGATCGCCTGCGTCGGTCGGCACGGCACATGAAGGTAGCGATACTGGAAGCACTCCAGACATCTCAAGTTACTCTAGCTGCACTTTTACCAGCGTAGTGCACCGTGTTTGCTTGGCCCAGGCGTCCATCATCCAGGACTGGGAACTGCACGCATCAAGCGCATCTCCTCCCGCCGGTGTAACATCAAATCCCAACCGTTCAGTAGTGGGTGATTAAGTTTCATAACCGGGGTCATCAGCAGAAACGTTGCAGACGTCGCGCGACCTTAAACTGCACAGGCCTGGTCCCAGTGTACTAGCGTGAAAACGAATATCGAAAATTAATGAAAACAAAATAACTAGGTAACTAGGTCAGAACTCTGAGGCTCTGCGTGGGATTTTCCCAAGCTGGGAGTATTGTAAAGTTGTCGGCTGTGGTGAAGTTGTAATCGTCGCCAGCTGATCTGCCACACTTGTGCGACTGAAGAATGTGTGTGAACGCGTTTGGTCTAGCCGTGATTCATGTTTCTTTGTGCTTTTGTTTACATAATTAAGACGGCGCACACGGCTGTAATATCGTGCGGTTTCACGCAGTAGTAGTAGTAGTACTTCGGTACGCGGTGAATAAGTTTTCCTTTTCCTTTTGAAGTTAGAATAATGTGCATCGTTTTAATCTTGAAAACTTTATTTAAACTTCTTTTGCTGTGAGGTGTTGTAGTGTTTACTTTCTAGCGTTAAGGATATGAAATGTAATTGTTAGTAATTGATAAGTGTTTTTGTTTTGTTTTATTGTAATCGACCGTGGATTCATGATTTTCTTACGTGGTGGGGGATGTACGGAGTACTTGTCAGTGATTGTGATTGTGTGGAACGGGCTGTGTATTGTAGATTTCGCTTAATTATAACTACATTTGCGGCCGCGCTGGCCTAATGTCAAATGCGCTTACCTGCAACGACAGCGTCCCTTGATAAATCCTAAGCAGTGGCAGTGTTATTTTGTTGATTCGTACGGCTCTGGGGTCGACCCAGCTCCATTATATCACCATCAATCATCATGCGGCAGACGATAAGCGCGGGCAGTCATTGTTCGGCATTTTACACGATCACCAAAGCCTTGGATGGGGTGAGTATTCTTGCTTGGACTGTGCCATGTGACCAAGTCGTCCAGGTATTTATTTCTCTGCCTTTTTTTTTTTTTTTTTGCTGGTTGTCACTAAGTTTTCTAGTTTATTTCCACTCATAGCGTTGGCAAAACATCCTCACTGTCTGTGCCAAATGTGTCTCTTTAGTAAATTGCGGTTTTCGTTTATGTCTTGTAGAACTTTTTCGTTCGTTCGTTTTTCCCTGCCTCATAATATGTGTACTGGACAAATGTAAGACTTTCCTGGGAATTCTTTGGGAAGGAAAGGTGGCGAGGAAGAGAACTGGTCACCTCACCTCATTATACCTTGGCAACCCAGGGATGGTGAACCCGTCAACAAATGCCCGCAGAAGTTGGATGTGTCGGCCTATTGGCGCAAGAACGCAGTTTTGCTGTAAACAGGCACAACGTAATCACGTCCGAAAAAAAAACCTCTTCGGATGAACGCATAAGAAGAAGAAGAAGAAGAAGAAGAAGAGCAAGAAGAAGAAAAAGAAGAAGAAGAAGAAACCGTGGCAATATCTCTAATAGGACTGTCTTGTCCTGATTTTATAACTGCGTTGCCTGTGGTGTTGTGGCATGTGAGGGGATCAGTCAGTTCAGTCTTCACCTTCTCTACACATGGTCTGAGAAGCCACACCTTCCGCCTGTGTGTGTGTGTGTGTGTGTGTGTGTGTGTGGTTGTCCCTAAGCCAGCAGATGCAAAGTGGGTGCTGTTGTGTGTGTCGTTGTCCGTAAGCCAACAGATACAAAGCGGGCGCTGTTGTGTAACGGTCAGGACATTACGCCGACAATGGCATGAGCACGGTAGAAAACGTACTAGACGCCAGCTCTCGTCGTTCGCTATGCTTGTATGCCTTTCCGTCTGACTCGTTTTCAGCGTGTTTATCTGTGTGTGCCGGCGCCGTGTCGAAGGTGTTTACGATCTCAGTTCGCACTCCCGCATGCCGCGTTCGAAGCACAAGTGTTGGCGCTTTGGAAGCGTTGGTTTTCATATAATAGTGCCGGTCGTTTAGAAAGCATTGGTGAACTCCTCAACCTTGACAAGAAATCACTAAGAGCCAAAAAAAAAAAAAAAAAATACTTGGGTTGACTGCGACGTCCTGTAAAGAATATGCAACTAACTTTTGTTTTAATCCGTTTGTGTTGTGCTTTGGTGTAGCGGTTATGACGTTAGAGCTAGAATGGCATGAGCGCGGTTGGGTAAGGGTTCGACTTCAGCTCTTGTCGTTCGCTAGTGAGATCCCTCCGTGCACTCAAGCCTACACAAATGTAAGGGCCCTATCACTTCACATAGCCACAACAAGATTCTGCTATGGGACTTAACTCATCGTTCCCACCAATGCGATTCTTGAACCCGGTCAAGTTCGATCTTTATTGACGGTACAATTTAACATGCACGAAACGATTGCCGGGAAACTTTCACGTGTACTAAACTATTGCCCGGAAACTTTCACGCGTCCTTTGTTGTTGGGAAACTTTCACATGTACTAAACGATTGCTGGGAAATTTTCGCATGTACTAAACTGTGGCCGGGAAACTTTCACATGTACTAAACTATTGCCTGCAAACTTTCACGTGTACAAAACGATTGTTGGAGAAACTTCACACGTACTAAACTAACACCAGGAAATTTTCACATGTACTGACCTTTTGCACCTCGACACCGCAAGGTACAAGAGGAACATGATGAGATGAGATGAGACTGACCTTTTGCCGGGAAACTTTTACTTGTACTAAACGATTGGTCGTGAAACTTTGACATTTACTAAAAGATTATTTGGTTGTTTCGGGATTTGAGATTTAAATATTGAGCACAACCCACTACTGGCAACGCTGATCGTATTCTGGTATAAACCTAAGGCCTATCCACGTCAATATGGAAGCACTATACTCGAGTTTCGCTCTCGTTTGAGCTCGTCAGTAGTGCATATCCCTGACCGGATCCGGAAACAAGCCCCGGATCACTGGCGTGTGAAGCGGGTGTATAACCACGCGGCACACGCTGGACACGCCAAATTATCGTAACAGAACACTACAACTTCACCCATCGTAGGCTATGCTCAAGATCTTGAGCATAGCCTACGATGGGTGACGATGTAGTGTTCTGTTGTGATAATTTGGCGTGTCCACCGTGTGCCGCGTGGCTCAAGATCTTGAGCATAGCCTACGATGGGTGACGTTGCAGTGTTCTGTTGTGATAATTTGGCGTGTCCAGCGTGTGCCGCATGGTTACACACCCGCTTCACACGCCAGTGATCCGGAGCTTGTTTCCGGATTCTGTCAGGGATATGCACTACTGACGAGCTCAAACGAGAGCGAAACTCGAGTATAGTGCTTCCATATTGACATGGATAGGCCTTAGGTTCATACCAGAATACGATCAGCGTTGCCAGTAGTGGGTTGTGCTCAATATCTAAATTTACTAAACGATTGCTGGGAAACTTGCACTCGTACTAAATGATTGCCGGGAAACTTTCACATTTACAAAACTGTGGCCGGGAAACTTTCACTCGCATTAAATGATTGCCAGGAAACTTTCAAATGTGCTAAACTATTGCCGAGAAACGTTTACATGCACTAAACTATTGCCGGAAAACTTTGACGTGTACTACACTATTGCCGGAAAACTTTCACATGTACTAATATATACTGTTCAAAAAATGAAACGAAACATTAGTGCAGTTTCAATTGCAAACGTGTACCAAGATTTTATTGACGATGCTGATTCGCCCACTGCAGTCGGTTCTGGCGATGCCGGTCCGTAAGAACAGGATCTCTGCAGGGTCTTCTAACCCAAAGTCAGCGTCGTGCAGCCGGTTCCTGACCGTTTGATCTGAAATTCGACGAGCTCCTCGCATTGACTGGACTGTGGAGGACGCAGATGCAAATCGATGTGACGCAGCCGTATGAAGCAGTCTTCGGCAGCAGTTGTGATACTGGGTCTTCCTCTGCGCGGCCGGTCTGCCACTGAGCCAGTTTCTTGAAATCGCCTCCAAAGGCGACTAATGGTGATTCCAACCACATTAAATTATCTGGCTACTACATTTTGTGACTGTCCAACCTGCAAACCTCCAATGATGATGAGTCGTTGTTCTGCAGTGAGATGAGCCATACTTGCGCATTGAATTTTCAACTGAATATATTCGAGGAGGTCAATCTTTTATAGGCATTCAATAATATGGTCAGAGAGTTTTGTGTTCAGTAAGTTTCACGGGTTTATCATTAACCTGTCACGAGTTATTGTCAACAATGTTGTTTTGACCTTGACCTCTTTCATGACCTCACGAATCATGAGGTGAGTACAATTCAGGTAACCACGAGAAGTTAATGATCAGATGGATACAGTCGATAGGTTGACTCATGTCCGGTCAGCGAATATCTGTTATAAAAGTAACACCAGAAATGTTACGTTTTTTTTTAAACACTATAGATAGAGAGACAGGCGGCTGGGTTATGTGGGTCTGTCGAATTGATAGGAGGGAGGGAGGGGTGAATGCATGGAGGGAGGGTCAATTTATGGATTAGAAGGTGGGTTGGTTAATGAGTGAATAGGTAGTCAGACAGATACGGTATGTGCGCACACAAGCACACCTACATACTAATACTTATTGTTATTCACGTCTGCATGAACACCATCAACCCCCAACCAACCAACTAGGGACGCTGCTTCACTGTGTTAAGTGAACTTAGTGTGTTGCCGCATGTCTGTGTTACACACGTGTCTCCGTTTACTCCAGTGCACTTCCTGTGATTTCTGACTGCTCCTTCTGTGCTCTTTGGTCTACATTCGCGTCCTACTCGATGTATCGACATGGAGATGGGAAGATTGCGTGGGTCACATCAACTTTTCTGGAATCAAGTCGAGGCACACTGATGGACGTTAGGATTGCTCATTTACTGCCATGGGCTGATCACCGCCCCACATTTTATGCCTACATGTAAACAGTTAATTGTAATAACAGCCACGATGAGCCCTGTATATTTTGAGAGAGGTTAAGTCGCAAAGACAACTTATAAAAAAACATCAGACAGCTGTTACCATGTTTTTGTAATAGTATGAGACGACAAAAACTGGAACATGTTGTGACAGCAGGAAAGATTTGTGAAAAGAAAGATAAAGGAAGACAGCGAGAGAAAATTCTTGACAGTCTTGCATCATGGCACGGAAGGGAGTCATCACATGAATTGCTCTATGCCGTCGATCTCCATTTGTGGAGAAGCATGGTCGCCCACGGCAGCCGGCTTGGCACTTTGTGATGTAATTAGTTACAGATAAAAAGTAAGTTATGCCTATTTTGCAGATAAAACTCAGTGGTCCATAGAGTTTATCTTCCACTGTTGTTTCTCTGGACCAGAAGGTTTGCCTAGATATGTCGTATTTTGGGCAGTCTTTGGGGTATGTGATCTGCGGCGCCAATCCACATGTGCACATGGCTGATTCGCCACTCTTGAATTTGGTATACCAATGGTTTTAATCTGGTGATTACTTAGTTAACGAGGGCTAAGTAAATCCATAACATATACTGTAGTTGGGTTTGTGGTATGATAGAGTTGCACTTGGTTGGAAGGTTGGTTGGTTGGCTAGTTAATTAGTTGGTTGGTTGGCTGGCTGGTTGGTTGATTGATTAGTTGGTTGATTTGTTTGTTGACTGGCTGGTTGTTTGGTTGATTATTGCGTGTACTTTAAGAATTAAGTACAGTTTCCCAAATTGAACAGTCAGAGAAAAATTCTCTCGATATGCCTTAAGGAGCGTAGGGCGCGTAGTGCTATTTTTATATTTATATGGACCAATCGGAACTTGAGTGGTGTGATACGGTCAATATCTTGACCTTCGAAAACAGGTCCAAAGGGAAAGGTCCAAATCTTTCTTCTTTTTTTCTGAATTTAATCAAACTAAAAATAATGTCCACATACAAACACCAGATTCCAACCAAAGATCACAATTAACCATGAAGAATGTGAAAACATCACATACTTTGAATATCTTGCCTCCACAATCAACAAACAATGGATGACTCTTAAAAAGATAATAGACGCAGACTTTCCATAGTCTTGCAGAGATTAAACGGTATTACGAAACATGTGGCACACCACCAGCATACAAGTTAAAGTACAATGTTTGAGGACATGCATGTTTCCCGTGGCAACATATGGATGTGAGTCATGCACAATTTTGCAATCTCTAAAGAAGAACATTCTACAGAACAGTTCTCAGAATATCGCGGACTAAAAGTTAGTTGCATATCCGTTACAGGACGTCGCAGTCAATCGCAGGATGTTTTTCTGCTTGTGATCTCTAGGCAAGTTTACGATTAATAGTTTGCCATTGCTTTCTGAACGACCGGTACACATACCTTTTCATTAAAACACAAAAAAAACGAAGGCAAGGCGGTCTGCTACCAAATTACCACTTGCTGTGTTTCGAATGTGGTATGCGGGATTACGAATTGTGTCCGTATCGCCGTCGCCATGGAGTCGGCATCGTGGACTACGTGGAAGACAAATATTTAAATACTACAAGATCTGAACATGGAAGAAACCTGGCTCATAAACAGTATCATGTCTCGAACACTGAAATAAGTTGGCTATAGTAAATGTCACAGTGGTTTGGAATAATCAGGGAAGGAAAGCATGATTGCTGGTAGAAGAGACATGAGTCGACCAGCACGAACATGGTCACAAGACATTACAGGCATCTTTGGCATGAGGATACAGGGGACATGACATAAGATGGTCACAAGACATTACAGGCATCTTTGGCATGAGGATACAGGGGACATGACATAAGATTGTCACAAGACATTACAGGCATCTTTGGCATGAGGGTACATGAGGCAGGGGACATGACATAAGATGGTCACAAGACATTACAGGCATCTTTGTCATGAGGGTACATGAGGCAGGGGACACGTCAAAAGATCGAGAGACTTTTCGTCGCACCTCGATGAGAGGGATTTTTTTTTTTTTTTGGTGCTCTCGCTCGCTTTGAACTCAAGCGTTAGTCCATACACACTACTTCTAGTAGTGCTGGACTGAAATTTGCGTGTCAATTAGGTTTTATCTATTAACAGTGTCCCTCGCCATCGGGCGAATCCCTCCGACTTCAGTGGTACTTGTAATTAACGTCCCCAAGTCAAGGATGATAGGTCAACATGTTAGTCCAACTGTCCGGTGTAGGAGTTGAGCCCCTTATTCAGAATCAGCACACAGGATGTTTAAGAACACGCGTTCTTATCCATTCGGCCATGCTGAGCAACGATGAGAGTGATGTTCTGCAAATGACTTGATGATGATGATGATGATGATGATGATGATGATGATGATGATGATGATGATGATGACCGTAAATTGTTCCTTTATTTCTTGATTTTTCCATATCCTACATTATTGTGCTTTCTGTGTTAATGGGATATTATATGGCTCTTGAGTTTCAGTTTAATTTTACCTACAAGAAGATGATCTTCCTCTAAAAACTGTTCTCACGCCTTGCACAGGTGGTCTATATTTCTTGTTGATACATATATGTCAATTATACTCTCTGTTTTATGTGCGGGTAAAACTCGTGTTACTTTGCGTACGGAAACACGCTTTCCCTATAATGTACCGATTCTCTGCGCAGGAATGAGGAAATAACTCTTCATTTTCGTTCATTATCCCATGTCCGTGTTTCCCTATGATCTTCCCAAAACCCGTGTTATACGATCCTACCTTGGCATTCAGGTCACCCATCATAATTTTGATATATTTAACATTTCACAAACAACTCTGAGGAGCGGCTGGCCGTGTGGCTACAACGCCGAACTCTCCTTCGGGAGACCCGGGTTCGATCCCTCGGTAAGGTGTGGGATTTTTTTTCTGCCGGGGGCAAAAAGAAAATCCTAACCTTTACAGTTCGCGGCGACTGCACTAGCCAGGCGGCCTTAATTCCTCAGGCTCGAAGACCCCTCTGCCATACACCGCAAGGTACTATATTGGCAGTAAATGACAGTTTATGACAAACAACTCTGACGCAACTCAGTCTCTCCCTCTAATATTGTTCACTCGGTCGCTTCTATTTCCACCCTTTATTCCGTTATTTCTGTTTTCCCCTTGTTTACTGGAGTCAGTCAGTAACACTAGGTCGCGTAACTCTACGTTCTTTTTTTTTAAACTCTAATTTTATATTCGAGCAACCTGTCTCTTGTATTATTCTTCTCATGTTCATCGTCTATTTATGGTGTATTTTCACTTGCCCTTGTTGCGAACATGATAGCAAGTAATCTGTAAGCATGTATTTTATTGCTGACTATCCCAGTGTTTTGATGAATCACACTCTGGCTAATACAGTACATTGTTAGTGTTTATAGATATCCTCTTACGAGATGGGTTGTGGTCGTATCTTATGCAGATGCCGGCTCTGATACAGTGGGGTGCTTTGTGTTTATGGCATTTTCCTTTTTTCCGTTCATTAAAATTGTTCTTTCTTTCTTTCTTTCTTTCTTTCTTTCTTTCTTTCTTTCTTTCTTTCTTTCTTTCTTTCTTTCTCTCTACATACTCTACCTACGTCTATCCCTATATACCTACATAATTCATTTCTTTCTGTCTGTCTGTCTGTCTGTCTATCCGTCCTTCCATCCGTCAATCTACAATGTATGTCTGTCTGTCTCTGTGTATATCTGCCTGTCTCTTTTTCTCTCTCTCTCCCTCTCTGTTCGTCCGTTTCTCTGTCTGTCTCTCTGTCTGTGTCTGCCTGACTGTCTGTATTTCTGTCTATCTGTTTCTCTGTCTGTCTGTCTACCCGTATGTATTAATCTTACCCCCTCTTCTACCTCGGTATATGGGGAAAAAAAGTACTTTGAAATTATGTTGCTCGATATAACCAAGTAGACATGTCTTTATTCCGAAACAAAACCAGTTAGCCTCCGCTCGGAAAGAAGGGGAAATGGAGGCTGGAACTTAGGACCCGGAAGTAATGCACCATATAAGCACGAAGCCTCTAGGGATGGATCGAATCGGAGCCAGGTTATTTATGGAACTGGGTCAAATTCACATATTGTAGAATAATATTGTTGCTTCTGGAAAGAAATGAAATATAACACGCGTATGAACAATTAACATATTGAACGTGAAATATAAAATGTGTTATGCCCGTATAACTTAGTCAGTAGTCAAGTAGTACAAGAACATGTGTTATGCCCTTATAACTTAGTCAGTAGTCAAGTAGTACAAGAACATGTGTTATGTCCTTATAACTTAGTAGTCAGTTAGTGCAAGAACATGTGTTATGTCCTTATAACGTAGTCAGTAGTCAGTTAGTACAAGAACATGTGTTATGTCCTTATAACTTAGTCAGTAGTCAGTTAGTGCAAGAACATGTGTTATGTCCTTATAACTTAGTCAGTAGTCAAGTAGTACAAGAACATGTGTTATGTCCTTATAACTTAGTAGTCAGTTAGTGCAAGAACATGTGTTATGTCCTTATAACTTAGTCAGTAGTCAGTTAGTACAAGAACATGTGTTATGTCCTTATAACTTAGTCAGTAGTCAGTTAGTGCAAGAACATGTGTTATGTCCTTATAACTTAGTCAGTAGTCAAGTAGTACAAGAACATGTGTTATGCCCGTATAACTTAGTAGTCAGTTAGTGCAAGAACATGTGTTATGTCCTTATAACTTAGTCAGTAGTCAGTTAGTACAAGAACATGTGTTATGTCCTTATAACTTAGTCAGTAGTCAGTTAGTGCAAGAACATGTGTTATGTCCTTATAACTTAGTCAGTAGTCAGTTAGTGCAAGAACATGTGTTATGTCCTTATAACTTAGTCAGTAGTCAGTTAGTGCAAGAACATGTGTTATGTCCTTATAACTTAGTCAGTAGTCAAGTAGTACAAGAACATGTGTTATGCCCGTATAACTTAGTAGTCAGTTAGTACAAGAACATGTGTTATGTCCTTATAACTTAGTCAGTAGTCAGTTAGTACAAGAACATGTGTTATGTCCTTATAACTTAGTCAGTAGTCAGTTAGTGCAAGAACATGTGTTATGTCCTTATAACTTAGTCAGTAGTCAAGTAGTACAAGAACATGTGTTATGTCCGTATAACTTAGTCAGTAGTCAAGTAGTACAAGAACATGTGTTATGTCCTTATAACTTAGTCAGTAGTCAAGTAGTACAAGAGCATGTGTTATGTCCTTATAACTTAGTCAGTAGTCAGTTAGTGCAAGAACATGTGTTATGTCCTTATAACTTAGTCAGTAGTCAGTTAGTGCAAGAACATGTGTTATGTCCTTATAACTTAGTCAGTAGTCAAGTAGTACAAGAACATGTGTTATGTCCGTATAACTTAGTCAGTAGTCAAGTAGTACAAGAACATGTGTTATGTCCTTATAACTTAGTCAGTAGTCAAGTAGTACAAGAACATGTGTTATGTCCTTATAACTTAGTCAGTAGTCAAGTAGTACAAGAACATGTGTTATGCCCGTCTAACTTAGTCAGTAGTCAAGTAGCACAAGAACATGTGTTATGTCCTTATAACTTAGTCAGTAGTCAGTTAGTGCAAGAACATGTGTTATGTCCTTATAACTTAGTCAGTAGTCAGTTAGTGCAAGAACATGTGTTATGTCCTTATAACTTAGTCAGTAGTCAAGTAGTACAAGAACATGTGTTATGTCCGTATAACTTAGTCAGTAGTCAAGTAGTACAAGAACATGTGTTATGTCCTTATAACTTAGTCAGTAGTCAAGTAGTACAAGAACATGTGTTATGTCCTTATAACTTAGTCAGTAGTCAAGTAGTACAAGAACATGTGTTATGCCCGTATAACTTAGTAGTCAGTTAGTGCAAGAACATGTGTTATGTCCTTATAACTTAGTCAGTAGTCAGTTAGTGCAAAAACATGTGTTATGTCCTTATAACTTAGTCAGTAGTCAAGTAGTACAAGAACATGTGTTATGTCCGTATAACTTAGTCAGTAGTCAAGTAGTACAAGAACATGTGTTATGTCCGTATAACTTAGTCAGTAGTCAGTTAGTGCAAGAACATGTATTATGTCCTTATAACTTAGTCAGTAGTCAGTTAGTGCAAGAACATGTGTTATGTCCGTATAACTTAGTCAGTAGTCAAGTAGTACAAGAACATGTGTTATGTCCGTATAACTTAGTCAGTAGTCAAGTAGTACAAGAACATGTGTTATGTCCTTATAACTTAGTCAGTAGTCAAGTAGTACAAGAACATGTGTTATGTCCGTATAACTTAGTCAGTAGTCAAGTAGTACAAGAACATGTGTTATGTCCGTATAACTTAGTCAGTAGTCAAGTAGTACAAGAACATGTGTTATGTCCTTATAACTTAGTAGTCAGTTAGTGCAAGAACATGTGTTATGTCCTTATAACTTAGTCAGTAGTCAGTTAGTGCAAGAACATGTGTTATGTCCTTATAACTTAGTCAGTAGTCAAGTAGTACAAGAACATGTGTTATGTCCGTATAACTTAGTCAGTAGTCAAGTAGCACAAGAACATGTGTTATGTCCGTATAACTTAGTCAGTAGTCAAGTAGCACAAGAACATGTGTTATGTCCGTATAACTTAGTCAGTAGTCAAGTAGTACAAGAACATGTGTTATGTCCGTATAACTTAGTCAGTAGTCAAGTAGTACAAGAACATGTGTTATGTCCTTATAACTTAGTCAGTAGTCAAGTAGTACAAGAACATGTGTTATGTCCTTATAACTTAGTCAGTAGTCAAGTAGTACAAGAACATGTGTTATGTCCGTATAACTTAGTCAGTAGTCAAGTAGCACAAGAACATGTGTTATGCGCATCTTGTCATTGAGCTAACGCGGCTCCGGTGCAACTGAGTATGTCTATCAAATAGCTGTGTTTATGTGCGTTGGCGAGGTGTTGGGTACGTTTTGTTGGATCCATCCATATTTTCGGTGACTGTATCTTGATGCTGTGAAACATAAGATCAATCCGCACACGAAGCGAGGGTCTTAAGGGTGCCATGATGTAAGCATAAACACACAAAAGAAGGAGTCGATGAGGAAGAGGGGGGAGGAGGAGAAGAAGAAGAAGAAGAAGAAGAAGAAGAAGAAGAAGAAGAAGAAGCGTCTACGAGTTTGTGTTGACTAACACAACCCTCTCTTTGTAAGAAAGAAATAATAAGAACAATAATAATAATAATAATAATAATAATAATAAAGACAGAAAGAAAGAAAGAAAGAAAGAAAGAACAACATAAACAGTTATAAAGAAATTATACTCGACAGACAGACAGACAGACAGACAGAAAGAAAGAAAGAAAGAAAGAAAGAAAGATAGAAATCTGTTTCAAGGAAGCTGTGTGTATAATACCGCTATCAATAACCATCCCCTGAGGGCGACGATGAAATAATTATTAGTGTGAACGTAAACAGTCATCAGATACCGCCAGTCGCGACGGCGGTAGCGAAACAGCATCGACGACACCGCCAGACAACTGCAGCTTTGGTTGTCGTGCGCCCGCCCTGGATACAGACTAAACCGCAGTGAAACGGGCGTAGGAACAACCAGGTGAAAGATCTCCGTTGACACACAAAGTATTAGATAATGCGCTATTGATCTGTGGTTATGCAAATTGCCACTACGCCTCTACTTGTCAGCGTTGGTAGGGAGACAAAAGTGAAGAAGTGAAGGGGTAATTGTTGCGCAGTCAATCGATGGGACTATCTGGTGTTTGTTTGTCTCCTTGGCGAAGTAGTCAAGTCGTCTGACTCGAGCTCAGAAAGTTGTGGGTTCGATTCCGGACCGCGTCCTACGGTTCACGAGTGCATTTTTTTCTGATATTCCTGAGGATCATCGCTGGAGCTACGGAGTTCGTGCTTTGTGCGACGCTTTCCGCGCTGCGGAAAGAGACTGAGCCATATGGGATAAACCCGGCGCAATGAAGTCGACCTGTCGACTTTTAAGCGACTTTTTTTTTTTTTTTAATATAGCTTAAGGCGCATAAAAGGATACTTTAGTTTATGACAATTGCATCTCTCCTTTGTGTCCTGCCTATTGGCGTAGGTGCTCATGCAACTTCATAGATCTCGGACTGTTGTGTTCAGGATCAATTCTATTCATGATATTCCATCATGCCGCAGGCGCAGTCCACTCAACATAATTTCTAATTATTTGTGTCATGCTGCCTCTTCTCCATTTGATCTTTTCAGTCGCCGCGATGTTTGCCGATGCCTGTCTTCTCATTACATTACAAAAGAACATTGTATTCTTTATGTTTCTGTATGTAATATTCTACCTTCGTTAGCCTTGTCCATATATCCCCTTGTTAGTTTTAGTCTGGCAGTATATTGTATTCGCAACATACGTCTTCATTTCCTATAATTACTTCCTAATATGTTCGTTTCGTTAACATTCCCTGATTCACTGCCATTCTGAAAATCTATAATATGTTAGTATTCTTTTTCTGACATTTTACGATAGTGACTTATTGCATAAGACACTTCATTTTCTGAAATTCAGCTGTTGCTTGACTTTTAATCTCTGTCACGCAACTTCCATCTGATGGTATGATTGCTGCCAAATATTTGAATTTATTGATTTGTCTTATCATGTTTTCCTTCAATTGTTATATCATATTTTATTGGTATCTACTTCTTTATGTAACCTTTTTTTTTCATTAACAATAATCTTGGAAAGTCAGTTTTAAACTCTCTTTTACCACAATGCCCAATAGTTGTTGTAGATCTTTTGCTTTGTCAGCTATCGGTACTGTGACATGTGCATGGGGTAGATTGTCGAACAGTCTATAGTATTAGGAAATGTGGACTTTGCGACGAAGGGCATATCAAATTTAAGTTGTACTTGACTTACAGTAATTGACAAAGGGAAAACGAATACTCTAACTTGAAACAATAATTACAAGATATTCACGGGGAAACGTGTAACAGGGAATAATGAATGAAGTGAGAGTTATTCATCAATTTTGCTCAGAGAATATGTTAATAACTGTGGTTTTAAGGGTCAGTGTTTCGAAACACGAGAGCAACCTTTAGAAGCACTCTGGGGTTGTAAAAAAAATATATTTCTGTGTTTTATAGAACAAATCGCATGTTTGAACCTCAGCTCCACATGCCCACTTACTACGCAAAGAATCGCGTGGTGCAATATGGCCAAGGATTACCACCAGATAAGTACACATTACGCGATTATGACGTAATCTAATCGGATGCTAGTAAACGGTTCTGACGCTTGCTGCAGCCAAGATAAGGAGGCACGTGACTGATGTAACGACGAGACATGTTCGACTACGGAAAGTCCTTCCGATTCATCAGAGTGAGAAAGGTAGTGAGAGAGAGAGAGAGAGAGAGAGAGAGAGAGAGAGAGAGAGAGAGAGAGAGAGAGAGAGAGAGAGAGAGAGAGAGAGGAATAAAAGTGAGGAACCTGGATGAGAGATGCCAGACATGATCACATGGCTTGTGTATGCATGTTTGTATATGGATAGATAGGATGTGTGCAGATGCTAGAAACTCCACATTCTTGTTCGTCTATATCTAGCTCTTAAACCGAGCACCAGGTTTACTGTATCCCGTTCATTAAAAACAAACAGCGAACAAGTAGGGAAAGACTCCGATTCGCAGAGAACACTCGTCCAGCTGACCCAACGTGAAACCTTCAGCTGAGGCATATCATCCTGTTATATAAGTAACAATTTAACTTACGCATTTTCTCCTATTTATAAGTTGATGTGAAGTTATAATATTGTTTTACATCGTTTCATACGACCATCATTTAACAACAGTATCTAGTATATGTGAAGGTAATTATTATCTTAAACAAGCTCACTATCATCATACTACTAAACCAACATATCAATCTTAACAATTTCCAAGGTATGCTTGCTTGCTTGCTTGTGTTCGTTGGCTTGAGCTCCAACGCGAAGTCCTGTATGTCGGATGAAGGCATCCTGTTGTCCAACATCAGTGTGATGTCATACAGGACCTGAGGTTTGCGTGAGTATCCGTTGTCCCAAGTCTGACTTATTGGTGTGCAGACTGGTGGTTCCTCGCCGTACAGACAGACACTCTCCGACTTCGGAGGATTCCAAGGTATGTAATTGTGTATGTTTACTCATATTACTTGGAGGAGGAGTCGTTATATTAACCAAGATGAGAGATTTCAGAAAGGAAACTTGCTCTGTCTAGTACAGTGGTTCTCAACCTTGTTTGGCCCATGCACCCTTTCACCATATGTCAGAATGTCCTTCCTCCCTTTCCATTGAACAAAAGAAGAATCCCCCCCCCCCCCCTGTCCAAAATTGTCAGCCTCAAAATGTGCATTTTTTTATATTCACAATATTTTATTAACACACCAAATTAATCATATTACAATAAACAAACAGTTAAAACGTCAAAGAATTGTCACTTAATACACGACACCAGAATGCCAGAAAATTGTGCTTCATCGAACAAAACGCTCAATAGAAAACTAGGATTTAAAGATTGAGCATAACCCACTACTGGCAACGCTAATCGTATTCCGGTACGAATCCAAGGACTATCCACGTCCGATTCGAAGCACTATAAAACTAGGATATTGAGCCTGACGCCATTTTGAGTCTGCCAATATGTGGTCTTAATTCCCCCCCCCCCCCCAAAAAAAAATAAAAAAAATTGGAAACCCTAAAACTCCCCCCTTGGGGGAAATTCCCCACCGGTTGAGAACCACTGGTCTAGTAACTCTTTAATTATTGCTCACTGGATTTTAGGAGGCCTGGTGTTCCTAGCTAGTGAGAAGTCCTGATCGTTCGGGTCCACATCGATTGACGGACGTCAGTCGCGGCGATTGGGCAATCTTGAGCATAGCCTACGATGGGTAACGTTGTAATATTCTGTTATGATAATTTGGCGTGTCCAGCGTGTGCCGCGTGGTTACACACCCGCTTCACGCGCCAGTGATCCGGGGCTTGTTTCCGGATCCGGTCAGGGATATGCACTACTGACGAGCTCAAACGAGAGCGAAACTCGAGTATAGTGCTTCCATATTGACGTGGATAGGCCTTAGGTTCATACCGGAATACGATCAGCGTTGCCAGTAATGGGTTGTGCTCAATATTTAAACTCTTTAATTTCCATAGAAATTTCCAAAGACGGTTATACGGGTGTAGTCTCCACTGGACAAATCACTGGATGATGATTATTGTGAAATTAAAGTGGAGTGGGGGGGGGGGGGGGGAATCTTCTCAATCTAAAAAAAAAAAAAAAATATGGAGCAAAGAAAACACTGTCGGTAGCAACTGGACAGTTCTCAAGTAACTTCAGAGCAGAGAAAGATCGTAGAAACTGCGACAGAAATGTTATTGACAGAGAAGAATAAAGAGACACGAATAGCTCTCTTTACGGATGCGAAGTTAGTTGTTTCAATACTGAAGAGATGAAACAGTACAAAACTAGTAGACCTAAGGGTAGCACTGTATGAATTATGCCAGAAATCCAAAAAGGTTGTAATCTTTATGTTGTAACATATCTGTAAATGAAAAGAGCCGACAGATAGGTATAGAAAGGTGGAGGAATACCTCAGCCTGATATAGACATACCCTCGGACAGACATACCGAGTGGGATAAACAGTAGCGATGGGAAAAAAAATACCAACACAACACATTTCTGTGTGGATCCAACAGAATCCAGTCAAAGAAAAATAAGTTACACCCACGTCATTAGAAAAACAACAAACACAAGAATCATAAATTGTTTTTGCTAACACCTCAAGTCAACACCTCAAGTGCTCTGTTAGTAGTACAAGCCAATCCACGCCAGTGGTAGGTACATCAAGCCACTCAAAGTCAAAACAGGAAAACACATTCCGATTACCATATTTGCGCGCCGTTTCCATCACTAAGGGAAAAAACTCCTTAACGTAGCTAATTATCGCCCGTTTCAACGCTAGCAATGGATTCTTGCGTTAGAGGTCAGGAGAAAATTGACCTGTGTGTTTTGTTTTGCCAACGGTGTATTGTTTTTCACATATTGGTAAAGGAAGGCGGTGCCTGGATGACGCAGGCTGGACGAGAACGACCGGGTCAATAGATTATATTTCCGGCAAGTTTATCACGGTAGACAAATCCGCAGACCTTTTTCGGGAGTTCTAATTGGGGCGCAGCTTTCGTATCTTCTGTTGTAGTGTTTGCCTGTTTATTGTGTATTTTATTCCCACGCAAATGAATATGGGAAAACACGGAAGGTATTATACAATTGTTGACTTGAAGTGATTGTTTATGACAGTTACAACAGGAAATGACCAGCATTGACGACAACAGTCGAAATACTGGACAACAAACAAACCGTAGAGATAATATTTGTGGAAGTAAACATGGAATAAAGTACATCGTTTAATCTCTTCTTCTTTTCTTTCAGTGAGTACTGATTTCTTCTTCTTCTTCTTCTTCTTCTTCTTCTTCTTCTTCTTCTTCTTCTTCTTCTTCTTCTTCTTCTTCTTCTTCTTCTGCCGCTGCTGCTGTTGCTGCTGCTTCTTCTTCTTCTTCTTCTTCTTCTTCTTCTTCTTCTTCTTCTTCTTCTCCTTCTTCTTCTTCTTCTTCTTCTTCTTCTTCTTCTTCTTCTTCTTCTTCTTCTGCTGCTGCTGCTGCTGCTGCTGCTGCTGCTGCTGCTGCTGCTGCTGCTGCTGCTTCTCTCTTCTTCTTCTTCTTCTTCTTCTTCTTCTTCTTCTTCTTTCTTCTTCTTCTTCTTCTTCTTCTTCGTCTTCTTCTTCTTCTTCTTCTTCTCCTTCTTCTTCTTTTCTTCTTCTTCTTCTTCTTCTTCTTCTTCTTCTTCTTCTTCTTCTTCTTCTTTCTTTCTTTCTTTCTTTCTTTCTTTCTTTCTTTCTTTCTTTCTTTCTTTCTTTCTTTCTTTATTTTTCTCTTCTTATGTGAATATGAATTAATCCACACACAAAAAGCAGCAGTAAAGCTTAAGCTTATTGGCATTCCCATAAAGTTCATCTTCAAATGATGGGGTTGTAGCCCAAAATACCCTTTTCCCTGTCCCGCAGAGAATGTTGTACATTCACTCCTGCAACAAATATTTCGATCCGGTGTGCTCATGCTGAAGTAGCGGGTTCAACCCCTACACCGGCCAGTCGGAGTTGGGTTCGCCTGATGGCGAGGGGCACTGGTAATAAGGAAAATAGGGAAATAAGGAAATCCACGCGCAGTGATCAGTCCAATGCTACAAGAAATAGCGTGTGTGGACTATGCTCGTGTTCAAAGCGGGCGAGCGCAAAAGAAATTTTATATCTGCCCTGTCTGTCTACCTCCCTGTCTGTCTACCTCCCTGTCTGTCTACCTCCCTGTCTGTCTACCTCCCTGTCTGTCTACCTCCCTGTCTGTCTACCTCCCTGTCTGTCTACCTCCCTGTCTGTCTACCTCCCTGTCTGTCTACCTCCCTGTCTGTCTACCTCCCTGTCTGTCTACCTCCCTGTCTGTCTACCTCCCTGTCTGTCTACCTCCCTGTCTGTCTACCTCCCTGTCTGTCTACCTCCCTGTCTGTCTACCTCCCTGTCTGTCTACCTCCCTGTCTGTCTACCTCCCTGTCTTATGGATGAATGCGCACGCACACGCACACACACACACACACACACACACAAACACACACTGGTATCAGTTTTGAAACTGAAGCCAAGATGATGTCAGCACACATAGTGATGTTATTAGTCACTGACTATACCAGTCAGGAGCCATTAGCATGAATATAAAAGTAAGTAACTGCAATATTTAATAGCGCAGGGCGAGAAAGTATACAATATATGCTGGTATACTAGCATGCTATTATATCAGCAATGTAATGATATCAACACAATGAACAATGTAAGGGTCGAAATCAATTAATGCTGAACAGTGTCCAGATAAAAGTATTCAACAATTAGCAATGCAGGATACAAGCACAGAGTAATCGTTAATGTAAGGATAATGAAATTAACTTACCAACAGAATAAGGATAAAGGCGATAAAAAATTAATAACACTTTAAACAAACAATAATACAATGAGTTGAAGTTAATTGCATGTCCCTACACTACGTTGCAACCAACCTCGCATTTATTGACTTTCTGTGATTTACAAGGCTATTTTGCTTTCACTAGTTTGCTATTTCTCTCTAAACGACCGAGTCTTATACCATTGATGTCAACTCAAAGCGACCTGCTTCCAAATCCAACTCTTGACCCGGTACTTCACGTGATTGTGAAACTGCATTCACTAAACCCTAGGAAACAGGTGCATATAATATAAGAAGAGAACAATTAAATATTAAATATCTCATCAGAGCATCAAATATCTCATCATTAGAGCATCAAATATCTCATCATTAGAGCATCAAATATCTTATCATTGAGGCCAAATATCTCATCATTGTTTTTTTTTTTTTTTTTGCGTATCCTTTTACAGGACTTAGCTGTCAACAGCAGCATCTTTCAGCTGTCTGTTGATCTCTTGGCAAGATTACGCTCAGTAGTTTGCCATTGCTTTCTGAGCGGCCGGCTCAGTATCCGCAAGTCACGAGCGGGGGTCGAACCACCTCAGTTCTCGCTCCGCTGCGAGACTCTGCGTGATAAACGGGATTACAGAGAGAAAGTGTTGTAACCCCACAGCCAGAGAGACCGGCATCTCATCATTAGAGCATCAAATATCTCATCATTACAGTATCACATATCTCATCATTATAGCATCAATTATGCCATCATTAGAGCACAAAATATCTAATCAATGGAGTATCAAATGTTTCATCATTGGAGCACCAAATATCTCATTATTGTAGCATCAAATACCTCATCATTAGAGCATTAAATATATCATCAATGGAGCATCAAATATCTCATCATTATAGCATGAACTATCTTATCATTAGAGCATCAACTATCTCATCATTAGAGCATAAAATATCTCATCATTGTAGCATAAAATATCTCATCATTGGAGCATCAAATATCTCATCATTATAGCATCAACTGCCTTATCATTAGAGCATCAAATATTTAATCATTAGAGCATCAAACATCTCATCATTACAGTATCAAATATCTCATCATTAGAGCATCAAATATCTCATTATTAGAGCATCAATTATCTCATCATTAGAGCATCAACTATATCATCATTAGAGCATCAACTATCTCATCATTAGAGCATACAATATCTCATCATTAGAACATCAACTATCTCATCATTAGAACATCAACTATCTCATCATTAGAACAACAACTATCTCATCATTAGAACATCAACTATCTCATCATTAGAACATCAACTATCTCATCGTTATAACATCAACTATCTCATCGTTATAACATCAACTATCTCATCATTAGAGCATCAACTATCTCATCATTGGAGCATAAAATATCTCATCATTGGAGCATCAAATACCTCATCATTATAGCATCAACTGCCTTATCATTAGAGCATCAAATATTTAATCATTAGAGCATCAAACATCTCATCATTAGAGCATCAAATATCTCATCATTAGAGCATCAAATATCTCATCATTAGAGCATCAACTATCTCATCATTAGAGCATCAAATATCTCATCGTTAGAGCATAACATATCTAATCAATGGAGCAACATTGGAGCATCAAACATCTCATCATTAGAGCATCAAATCATCCGCTAAGAAAGGTGAGACATAGCAAGTAAAGGACCATGTTACACACCTCAGGGGTATATGGTGCTAAACCCATGTTTCTATGGGCCAAGTGACACTTCAGGAATGATGTAGTCAGTCTCACAACTGTCGTCTTTACTTCCCAAGATATTCCTGGTACCTTATGTTTAGACTGGATCGGCCTACAAGCCCAGGGCAGGTGTAAACATTCGCCCCGGTGCGAATTCGAACCCTTAACCTCCTGACCAGCAGGTGAACAGCCACAATGCAATCGCATCTATCGTGGGAGGCAAACTAACTAATCAAAAATGTCATTATTTGTTTTTATGTTGCATATCCCATACAGGACGTTGCAGTCAACAATAGCATTTTCAGGTACTATTGATGTACTAGGCAAGATTACGCTCAGTAGTTTGCCATTGCTTTCTGAGCGACCGGCTCACATACTCCGTAAGTTACCAACGCGGCGAGAACCGCTACCGATTCTCGCACAGGTTACATTCCTCACGTGGATATACGGGCTTACGGAGAAAGACGTTAACCCCTAGTATGGGTTCGAATTATGTCCAGTATACGGAGATAAACGCTATGAAACAAAAATGTTCAAGACAATGTTTTCCTGTAGTGAATTTGAAAAATGAAGACACAAACAATAAATTGCGTGATTTATTGCCTGTTATATTTCGCCGGATATATACTACAAAGAGGGGCGAGGGGTACATATATAATGAAATAGCGTAATGTGTAATGTATCTTTTCACCCGAAATACACAAAACACATTAGTGTGTGTTTCAAATAGTTTCAATGTCAACAAGGTAGTGTTAACGAAACTAGCAAGTCACTTTGCTCACATAATTGTGGGTTACCCGAGTAAATAGCAATCGTAAACCAATATAGTTTTCAAATATATGGTTTAGGAAATAGCTAACTTCCCTATATATAAAAACTCAAAGAGACAAAGGAATTCAGCACCGAACGTAGGAAAATCCATTCAAGTGCTGTCCCGACTTGCATCCATCATGTGTGGTCTTGTTTCGATTTCTACCTTTCATTTATGTGTTGTTGTTTTTTTTTTCAAACATATCTTGTGTTCTTTGTTGTTGATGTTGAAAATCTGGCATTGATTGTCTAATGTTGGCTACAGCCTTATCATGAACTAGCGTAAATGAAGGGATATTACTTCACAAAATCCCTGTATATATTAATTTAAGTGACACTCTGTGTTTTATTTTTGTTTATTTGTGTTGGTAGTTGTTAAACTGTGACGGGGTAGGTGTTTCCTCTATTAAAGGAGATAAGGTTCCTCTTTGCTTCTGTTCGCGCACACAAGGGGGAGTGTCCGTGCTAGTTTTGGTCTCACGTTTCCCGGCGGTAGGCGGGGGATCTCTTTACATAGACAATGGCCACGGTCACCCACCATTGCCAAGAATGAAAGCAAACTACCTTCTTTACAGGTTTCTCCCACATCATGTCAACGTAATACCTTCTTGACAGACATGATCACCAATGCCACGCGGCACAAGAAGAAGAAGAAGAAGAAGAAGAAGAAGAAGAAGAAGAAGAAGAAGTTATTTTACATCTCGCCGTACTTTGATGAGATGAGATGTCCAAGTTTCACACCCGTATGTCGTCCAAGTTTCACACCCGTATGTTGTCCACGTTTCACACCCGTATGTTGTCCAAGTTTCACACCCGTATGTTGTCCACGTTTCACACCGGTATGTTGTCCAAGTTTCACACCCGTATATTGTCCACGTTTCACACCCGTATGTTGTCCAAGTTTCACACCCGTATGTTGTCCACGTTTCACACCGGTATGTTGTCCAAGTTTCACACCCGTATGTTGTCCAAGTTTCACACCCGTATGTTGTCCACGTTTCACACCCGTATGTTGTCCAAGTTTCACGCCCGTATGTTGTCCAAGTTTCACACCCGTATGTTGTCCAAGTTTCACGCCCGTATGTTTTCCACGTTTCACGCCCGTATGTTGTCCAAGTTTCACACCCGTATGTTACCACAGGAAATAAGCATGCTGGCAGTACTCTGACTTTTGTTGTTCTATCTGTTCCAATCCATACAGATGTTAATTGCTGTAGATTTTGTGGATCAATATTTGTTCGTCTTGTAATTTCTGTCGTCATTTTTCCACCGCACGTCAGCAGTGAACCTAGATATTCACAACAGCGCGTTGTCTATAACGTATCTCCATTGATAAACATATCTGTTGATATATTTGTTTTATGGGTTGTCATTATTTTTGTTATTATGTATTTCATTTTTTTACAAGCTGTATTTCATAACCGTCTGGCCTTGACATTTGTATAATATATGTGGCGTCATTGCTACAGTTCAAGGTGAAAGCACTTTTGGTATTGATTGGTTTCTCCAGTGATCGTTTTTGTTTTTAATATAATGACCTTTTTAGCGAGATATTGCGGTAGCACGATGACCTGCTCATCCGGTGTAAACAAGACCTTTTTACACGTCTTCATAAGCATCAGGTACATGGTACTAGGCCCATATTTTTAAAAACGTTATTATAATTAGCCCGTTCCGTGGCGCAGGAATTACGGACGCAGTTCGTAACTCCACGTTCTGCGTTCGAAACACAGCTGCGAGCGATTTGGCAGTAGATCACCATGCGATGGGTTTTTTAGTAAAATGGTATGGGTGCCGGTCATTCAGACAGTAATGGCAAACTACCGAAAGTAAACTTGCCAAGAGATCACAAGCAGCCAACAATGTTGGGGTTGACTGCGTCGTCCTGTAAAAGATATGCAACTTTTCAAAATTAAAAAAAAAAATCCCTCTTCTTGGGATCAGTCAGTCAGTCAGTCAGTCAGTCAGTCAGTGGAGGTTCCAACTTCACGGCAACGGGTCGTCCCCATTATGCTCCATTCCTGTGCCAGTGAATATCACACAAAATGCTCCCCACTGTCCAATGTGAAAAGTGGAATAGACAGGAGTCTCGGCAGTCCAACAGCCCGCACAGGTATACTGTGCATAATGCCACCGCCAGAATGCCAACATAAAATTAATCCACGAAAACCACAGTTCATCGTCGATGGACTCGGCAGTCACCAGAAAGACCTCATTGACCCGGGTTTTCTCACATGACTCAGTCTTTTACCGCAGGGCGATCCGCCGAAAGCAAAGCACGAATTTCACATCTTCAGCGCCGACTCCCAGGAGTCTCCTGAAAAATGCACTCGGGAATCGAAATGGCAAATCAGCCAATTCAGCAACAGCCGGTAGCCATTGTTCCGAACATGCAGGTCACTGTACATGACAGATGTAAAAGCATTCCACGTGAATTTCACAGCTCACAGTGTCGCCCACGCAAGGCAGTTCAGTAGCAAGGCGACGGAACCATGTACTACTAGGCCAACATGAGGAAAATGCGATTGCAAGCCGTAGCTACAAGCATAAACACGCCACAGGCCTTAACGGTTCAATGCCTAATCGCCATGTTGGGGGACCGGAAGTCTTAGGATCAACCCAGCCTCGTAAAATAAATGTGTGCCAGAGACGTTAACTTGGATTAAAAGTCGCCGGAGTGATACTGACCTTAGTTCACATCGAGTGCAGTTTGTGCAAGAATGTATCTGCCAAAGCCATCCCAACATATCACATGGTAATGGTAGCGGGATCTCCATCCATCTATAATGTGCCATGCCGATAAGCGTGGGCGGTCATGTTCTGCCATCTCACTCGATCACCAGAGTCGTGGATCAGCTCCGTGTTCCTGTCCCGACCATGCCACGTGGCCAAGCCATCCAGGTATTTACTTCTCGGTCTTCCCCTTGGTCTCTTCCCTTCGATCTTGCCAGTTGTCACCAAGTTCTCCAAGTCATTTCTTCTCATAACATGCCCAAAATATTTTGACTGTCTACGCCTAATGAGTAATCAGTTTACGAACTGCATTTGTTTCTTGAAGGACTTGTTCATTTGTTTTTCTGTCTGTCCATGGTATTCATTGCATTTTCCTCAGAAACCACATTTCAACAGCCATCAGATGTTTTTCAGCTTGTATGCTCATTGTCCACGCTTCACACTCATATAAAAGTACAGGTTCTATGTAGCACTTCAACACTATTTTTCTCGTTTCAATTGATATCTTTTTATTGGTCAGTATGTTTTTCATCTTGCAAAAGGCTACCTTCGCCAAGGAAATTCTTGTTCTAATCTCTTCAAGGCATCTCCCATCAGATGTTATGACTGTTCGGAGATAATTGTACCGATTCACTTGTTTAAGAATATGCCATTTACTTGTATATTACATTGTGGTATTTCTTCCTTCCTAGTGACAACATAATCTGTGTCTTCCTACAATTCAGTTCTAACCCCATTTGCTTAATATTTTGTGTGACTTCATTACTGATGTTATTGGCTACTTCAACGTTATAATTTTGTTTATTTTTGAATAGGTTAAAAGTACGAAGAAAAGAAGGCTATTGCACACATTGAGGCTTATGGGGCGTGCTGTCGCGGTTCTTGTGATAGTGACTGTTAAAAAAAAAAAATGCCGTATGATGCACTGCGCATGTGGTGCTAGGTCGCATAGACCAATCGGCACTTGACGTGGTCACTATCGCGCCGGCCGACTTCACTTCCTCAATGTATTACCTGGTACTTATGTTAGGCTGGATCGACCTGGGGGAACCAGATCAATGTTCAAGCTCCTCCTCCATGCGGGTTCGAAACCATGACAAAGCGGTGGGCGGTGAATGGGTTGGGGTGGGTGGGTGAATGGTTTGTGATGGATGGGTAAGTGGGTGGTTGATTAGATGAATTGATGAGCAGACACACACACACGCGCGCGCGCGTACGCACGCACGCACGCACACAGAGAGAGAAAGAGAGAGAGAGAGATGTTGCATGACATTAGTTAAAACATAAAATATGGATGAATGGTTGGGGTGGATGGGTTTGTAATGGATGCGTAGTGGGTGCCTGGTTGGATGAATTGGTGAGCAGAGAAAGAGAGAGAGAGAGAGAGAGAGATGTTGCATGACATAAGTTAAGACATGGGTGAATGGGTGTGGGTGGACGTGTTTGTAATGGATGGGCGAGTGGGTGGCTGGTTGGATGAATTGATGAGCATACACCATTAGTATAGAGTAAGAGAGACATGCTGCACAACACGTGTTAAGACACAATAAATTTATGATTTTTGCTTTCACCTAGAGATACCACATCATGTGCACTCTTAGTTTATCAAACTCTATACAAACGTTTACAAACAATTGATCCATCTGTTTTGTCGTTCGCTCGCTTTGAACTCAAGCGTAGTCCATATACATGCTACTACTTCTAGTGCATTGGGCTGATTTTTGCGTGTGAATTAACTTTCCCTATTACCAGTGTCCCTCGCCATCAGGCGAGAAATACTTCTGGGGTACTTGTAATTTACGTCATCAAGTCAAGGACGAGAAGTTAAAATTATAGTCCAAGTGACCAGTTTTGGGGTTCAATCCGATACCTCGGCATCAGCACATCGGAAGTTTAAGTGTCTTATCCATTCGGCCTTGCTTACCCCCCCCCCCCCCCCCCCCACAAACAACTGATAATCTTAATGATTTATTGTCGATTTCTTTTTACAATCTAGACATGTCTCTCTGAACTAGTGTCAGGCGATGTTGGATGAGTAGTTGCTTGCTTGCTTGCTTGTGTTCATTGGCTTGAGCTCCAACGCAAAGTCCTGTATGTCGGATGAAGGCATCCTGTTGTCCAACATCAGTGTGATGTCATACAGGACCTGAGGTTTGCGTGAGTATCCGTTGTCCCATGTCTGGCTTATTGGTGTGCAGACTGGTGGTTCCTCGCCGTACAGGCAGACACTCTCCGACTTCGGAGGAATCGGCGATCCTATTGACTTCAGCCAGGACCTCGAAGGGACCTGTTGCCCAGGACGCTCGACGAGGACGCGTCAATAGGTCTTGGCCAGTATATAACCCGGCCCTGGTGCCTTGGAAACACCTCTGCGTAGTAATCCCAATACCGCAACCCACTGTCAGCGGCTTGCGGTATTGGATTAAGATCTTCATACTCATGTACATACACTAAACCATGTTAAATTCACATTGAAGTGCACTACTTAAAACCTAACTGCCGTATTATTCATACTAGCGACGTCACGAGAATCTGCCCGAGAAATGTCAGACACGTATATTTATTTGATAAAAGAAATCACAATTGTAAACTATCAATATCCAACCCAGATTACCTTGACAGCTCATGTTACTGTTGACTGTTTACTTATAAGTACACTTACAACTGATGTTCATTTGTTCTGGCACTGATGTATTTCATCACGACTAGCCTTGACATTTGCGTCATGTATACAGCGGCGCTGTTACAGTGCCAGATGTGGGACGCCACTGGCAGGATGGCGATTACTATTGCTTCAGGTGTTATTTATCTTAGATGGCCTACTTCAGCGGCAATTGCTGTTATTACTGTTTTTTTTTTTTTTTATAATTTACGATTGGTTCTTGTTATTATCAAAAATGTGGAGTGGCCATGAATGCAGTTGATCTTGTTCTATTTCCTTAGAGCAGTTGAACACCCCAGAGGGTTTCAAGGAAAGAAGATTATTAGTTGCTGCCTTGAAAATTACTTTGCCCTTTAAATGCTAGATGGGCGGTCAGCAAGGCCAAATGGATAAGAACGCGCGTTCTTACACACTGATGCGGAAGTAGCGGGTTTAACCCTACATCAGACAGTTGGACTAAAAATGAATACTGTTCAATAATTGTCTTGATTCTTGTCCTTGACTTGGGGACGTAAATTACATGTACCTCTGAAGTCGGAGTGGGTTCGCTTGATGGCGAGCCCTAAGTCGTAAATCAATCATCAAACAAGCCTTCGACGCCTAAAGGCATAGGGCAGTGAAGGAAAAAACAAGAAAGAATAAGAATGCACACGCAAAATTCAGTCCAGTGCTACTAGACGTGGTGTGTATGTACTACGCTTGAGTTCAAAGTGTTTTATTTCATAATTATTGGCTCGGTGTTGAACGGGATGTGATAGGACCAGGGACTTGTTGAAGAACAGTGAATAGGTGATCATTTATTGTATGGTGTGTGTCCTTTGCAGGACGTTGCAATCAACCCCAGCGCCAGGTTAATTCATTTTCTAGACAAGTTTACGTTTGGTAGTTTGCCACTGCTTTCTGAACGGGAAGTCAGCGTTGAAATCTAACTGGCCGCTGTAAGGGTTGAACCCCACCACCAACGCACCGGAAATTTAAGCGTACGCTTTTACTTTTACACTCTCCCCCCCCCCCCCCCCCCCCGCCCTCGCCACGCCCAGCTTCTTGCCACGCAGTACCACAAGTGATCATAGGTGGGATTATTGAACAGTATTCAGTCTCTCTACTTATCTACTTTCCTCCCTCACTCCCTCCCTCCTTCCCTGCCTGCCTGACTGCAGACAACACACAGACACGCAAGTGCTTATGAAAATGAAAACTTTAGATTACACCGCATATTTACAGCACCCTCGCGCGCACGCACACACACACACACACACACACGCGCGCACACACACAGACACACAATTAGCATAGACCCAGAAAGTTTTAATTATTTGCCTATTGATTTCACAAGGAGGCCGGATTGAATTTTATGAACGTAATTGATTTCCAGGCGACATGTCAACTATCAGTTCAAGTATTTAGCATTCTGTCTGCTGCTCCGCACATCATCTACATACGTTTAAATATTAAGTACGGGTCAATTAAATCATTAATGTTTTTGTTTCATTTCGCTGTCTGCTGTCTGCCGTCTGCCTTTCTAAATATCTTTGTATCTATCTCTTATTAAGCGCAACTCAGTCCGATCAGTTTTTTTTTTATTTCTTGACTAACTGTCTGTCTGTCTGTCTATCTATCTATCTATCTATCTATCTATCCATCCATCCATCCATCCATCCATCCATCCATCCATCCATCCATCCATCCATCCATCTAGCCGCCTGTCTGTCCGCCCGTCCGCCCGTCCTTTCTTCCTTTCGCCCCCTCCCGCCCATCCGTCCGTCTCACTGTCTGTCTCTCTCTCTCTCTCTCTCTGCCTATCTGTCTGTCCGTCTCTCTGTCCGTCTATCCGTCTGTCCGTCTATACGTATGTCCGTCTCTCTAACTATCTATCCGTCTGCATGTCTCTCTGTCGGTCGATTCGTCTCTCTGTTTATCTATCCGTCTGTCTATCTGTATGTCCGTCTCTCTCTAACCGTCTCTCCTTCTCTCTATCCATCTATCCTTCTCTCTGTTCGTCTATCCATCTGTTCGTCTCTCTGGCTGCCTATCCGTCTTTAAGTCTCTTTGTCTCTCCTTCTGTCTATCCGTCTCTCTGACTATCCGTCTGTCCGACTCTCTGTCTGTCCCTATGACTGTCTCTCTGTCTGTCTCTCTCTGTCTTTCTGTCTGTCTGTCTTTCCGTCTGTCTGTCTATCTGTATGTCTCTCTGTCTATCCCCTATCTGTCTCTCTGCCTGTCTCTCTGTCTGTCCTTATGACTGTCTCTCTGCCTGTCTCTCAGTCTGACCTTATGACTGTCTCTCTGTCTCTCTGTTTGTCCTTATGACTGTCTCTCTGTCTGTCTCTCTCTGTCTTTCTGTCTGTCTATGTCTGTCCTTCTGTCTGTCTTCCTGTCTGTTTCTTTGATTGTATGTCTCCCTGTTTGTCCCTCGGTCTTTCTCTCTCTCTCTGTCCGTTGGTCGGTCTTAATGTCTGTCTCTCTGTCTGTCCCTCACTCTGTCTCTCTGTCTGTCCCTCGGTCTGTTCCTCTCTCTCTCTGTCTCTCTGTCTGTCCCCCGGTCTGTCTCCCTGTCCCTCTATCTGTCTCTCTGTCTGTCCCTCTGTCTGTTTCTGTTTGTCTTTCTCTCTGTCTGTCCTTTGGTATGTCTCTCTGTCTGTCTCTCTGTCTATCCCTCTATCTGTCTCTCTGACTGTCTCTCTGTCTGTCTCCATGTCTGTTTCTCTGTCTGCCTTTCTGTCTGTCTCTCTGTATGTCCTTTTGTCTGTTCCTCTGACTGTCCCTCTATCTGTCTCTCTCTCTGTCTGTCTATGTCTGTCCCTCTGTCTGTCTTCCTGTCTGTTCCTCTGATTGTATGTCTCCCTGTCTGTCCCTCGGTCCTGTCTGTCCCTCTGTCTGTTTCTCTGTTTGTCTTTCTGTCTGTCCTTTGGTCTGTCTCTCTGTCTGTCTCTCTGTCTATCCCTCTGTCTGTCTCTCTGACTGTCTCTCTGTCAGTCTCCATGTCTGTTTCTCTGCCTGTCTGTTTGCCTCTCTGCCTGTCGGTTTGCCTCTCTGTCTGTCTCTGTGTCCCTCTGTCCGTCTGTCCGTCGATATGTCTGTATGTCTGTCTATTCAGCACAGTCTAGTTGTACCTCTTTGTCGCTTTACTTTTCTGTCTGTCTCTCGCTCCTGTCTTAGTAATTAGGTAATTACTCAGGTATGTAAGTAGGTAGGCTTTGAACGGATGAACGTGTGTGCTTTTCCGCGTGAGTGCGTTAGCGCGTCCGTGTGACTCATAAAGTCACAAAATTAATACCAGATGGCTATGTGCGAGAATATCAACGAACAAGCGTCCTGTTTATATATATATATATATATATATATATATATATATATATATATATATATATATATATATATATATAGAGAGAGAGAGAGAGAGAGAGAGAGAGAGAGAGAGAGAGAGGTGAAGAAGGAATATGAAGGAAGGGGAGAAAAAGTAGATACGTTGTATTTGTTTCCTCATTATAGATTAGAATTGATGCACAGAATAAAAGTGTCATTTAAACTCGTTGAAAACCACACCACATTGCGCACCACTAGAAACACAACAGTGAGTCTTAGTTTCCAGTACTGTGCACATTTATCTCACCAACGCTGTTTTGGCTTTGGCAGCAGCTTTAAGTAACATTATCATACACACACACACACACATACACACAGGCAAACGCACACGCATACACATACACACAGATATGGACTGTCCACGTGTCGTATATAATACATGGAAATCAGATTATGTATCTGGAAGAGTTTGTAGAGTCTGCCTTTGGCACACTGCTATATGCATGTGAAACATGGACTGTTTATCAGCGACATGCTAGGAAATTAAACCACTTCCACACAATCTGCCTTAGGAAGCTATTGAAGATTAAATGGCAAGACAAGATCCCAGACACTGAAGTTCTAGAAAAAGCTTCCATGCCCAATATCCAAACTCTACTAATGAAAAATCAGATTCGCTGGGCTGGTCACTTAACTCGTGTGCCAGATCACAGGCTCCCTAAACATTTTTTTTTTGTTTTTTACGGCGAGCTGCGTTGTGGTAAACGCTCCCAAGGCGGCCAGAGGAAACGCTTTAAAGACACTGAAAATCTCACTTAAAGCTTTTGAAATCCATCTTGACACCTGGAAGAGTGCTGCTAAAGACCGTAATTCGTGACGTACATCATTACATAAGGGAGCAGTCACTTGTGAAGCAAACAGGATTGCAAGAGCTGTGAAGAAAAGGCTGGACAGAAACACCACTGCAGGAGATCCTCCTCCTGGAAGGACAAGCATTCTTTGCCCATATTGTCAAAGAACATTTCGAGCCAAATAGGCCTTATCAGCCATCTTAGAACTCACGGCTCCATCCTTTCAACCCCACTGGATGAAATGAATGGTCATCATCATTCTTGATGGACAAACAACATAGTTTGTGTTCTAACCTTTATGGAATGTGACTTCTTTTAGATAATAACCCCCGATAGTTAACTCATTCCACGCCAAATGCGACCTTTCGTCTGGATAGAAGGACGATATATCGCCATACTAGGGTCATAGTGTTATGTGTTTTGTTTCGTGGTTTTTTTGTTTGTTTTCTTTGTCGCTCGCCCGCTTTGAACTCATGCGTAGTCCATACACACTATTTATAGTAGTGATGGACTGAATTTTACGTGTGGGTTAGCTTTCCCTATTAACAGTGTCCCTTTCCACCAGGCGAACCGACTCAGACTTTAGATATCTTCCGCAATTTCAATGCTCAGTGAACGGAAATTTACAAGATGATCTTTCATTCAGTAGCATGTCCATTGCAAAACTTCGCTCCCGTAACAACCGTCCGGAAAACTTCTCGGTCATAAGCAAGATGTCTCGCATCCGACACACCCATCTGGAGATCATACGACATATCCTGCACCCATCTTCTCGTTGGCCTTCCGCTTCATCTCTTCCCGGGCAAATACCCCTCCATTATTGTTCTCTCCAAATATGACGTTTCAAGTGACCAAAATATTTACATTTTCTTTGTTTTATTGTCTTTAGTAGCCAACCTTCTTTAATATTCAGTTCTTGTCCTATGGATGCATTTATTCTTTTCTGCATCCAAGATATTCTTAGAACTCGTCTTTAACATTTATATTTAAAGTCATTTATGCGCTGTTCAGTTTATTCAGTTAGTGTCCAGGTCTCACAGACGTATGTTGCAATGAGAAAGATGCGTGCTCTTAAAAATATTTTTTTTTTTTTAGTTCTATCCGTCCCACTCCATAATTTAGTTTGTTGTTTTAGTCTTTGAAGAGCAATAGATACTTGTCTTTTCCTTCATTGTGTCACCATTGTTAGTAATTAATGACCTAAGATATTCGAAATTGTCCACCACCTCCAATTTTTCCCCATTAACATATATTTCTTTCTTCATATTAGTTTTACATGTATGCATTATCTTTGTTTTCACAATGTTAAGATATAAATTGTGATTTTCACTATTCTTTTGGGTTGAGGTTATTAGTTTTTCTACATCATTATGTGATGTGAATAGTAATACTGTAACATCAGCATATCGAATCTCTGGTGTTTCATTACCACCGATATTTATTTAGGCCATCATATTGCTCCTTGGTTCATCTCTTACATTTCTCATTATATTTTCGGCGTACATGTTAACAAATAAGGGGACAGCACACACCCCTGGCAGACTCAAACCGATCTGATGTCTCGACATCTATTCTAACCGCTGCTTGTTGGCTTAAATATATAATGTTTATTAGATGTACTACATGTGATGGAAAGCCCATTTTCTTCATGATTTCCCAAAGTTTCTGATGTTGTACACAGTCAAATGACTTTGAATAATCCACAAAACATTAGAATAGGTTTACATTAAATTCTTTACACTTCTCTATTATTAAACGCATGTTGAATATGTGATCTCTTGTTCCTCTTCCTTGCCTAATTCCAGCGTTAACCACGTTAATCTCTTCTTCCATTTTCTTACGAAGTATTCCCATTAAGACTTTTAATAGAAATTTTCTTGCATGACTTGTCAGGGCAACAGCTCTATAGTTGATGCATAATTTCAGGTTGCCCTGTTTTGGTATTGGAATGAAGATAGTTCTCTTCAAATCATTTGGCCATATACCATATTTCCATATCTTTTTACATAATACGTGATAGATGTATATGCTTTCTTCTCCCCCGCCTTACTCCTTGTGATTTACCAGTCTTCAGTATTGCATATCCCCAAACGGGAGGCAAACTGGAGTCTAGTGTTTCCAATCTGACGACGACAAGGTCCAAGGTTCCTACCAGAATACGATCAGCGCTGCCAGTAATGGGTTGTACTCAATCTTCAAAACTCACATTCCGAAACAACCAAATAAATCAATTGTAGACTTTTTTGGCAAATCCTACGCCGGCTCAATATTTGTTCAACTGCCTTAAATAATTGCGTGACCTCTGCCGGACGTCGCGGTCAACACCTAGGCTGATTTTTCAGTCAATTTAGCGTTCACCAGGTTGCCATTGCTTCCTTCTTCTTCTTCTTCTGCGTTCATCCGGATTTTTTTTTTTTCGGACGTGACTGCGTTGTGCCTGTTTACAGCAGAGCTGCGTTCTTGCGCCGTTAGGCCGACACATCCGACTTCTGCGGGTATTTGTTGACCGGGTTAACCTTCCCGGGGTAACGTGTTCGAAACGCAGCTGCGGGCGATTTGGCGGCAGGCCGCCTTGGGTTGGTTTTCATACAATTGTAAGAGTGCCGGTCGTTCAGAAAGCAGTGGCAAACTACTGAACGAAAACGTGTCAAGAAATCAAAAGCAACCCCCCCCCCCCCCCCCCACAAATTTTTTTTTAAAATGCGGGGTTAACTGCGACGTCCTGTAAAAGATAGGCAATTAACTGGTGTGTGTTCGTGCGTTGGTTAAATTAGCGTGAATAAACATGATTGTGCGGTCGGTTCGGTTAATGTGTCATATTGTTAGTTTAACTCACGTAAAGTAATGTGTTCACGCTTTCATTGTTACAATTCACATGAAGAAACATGATTATGCGTGTGTTAAATTAATGATTCATATTGTTGGTTTAACTCACGTGAAGTAATATATAATAATATATTATTATAATATAATAATAGAAGAGATGTGGTCGCGAGTCGTTTAAACAAAAAAATAAAGACTTAAAAGGTGAGAAGATCGACTTCTTGCTCCGGGATTTATCCGATATGGCTGGGTCTCTTTCTGGCGTCACACAAAGCACTAACTTCGTTGCTCCAGAGACGACCCCCAGGCATTTGGAAGAAAAAAATGCACTCATGAACCGAACGACGTCGCCCGAAATCTAACCCACAACGTTCGCAGCGCGATGCAGACGGCTCAACCACTTCGCCACAGACTCCCGTGTAACTCACCTGATGAAACGAAGTGGTTTCAATTCACGTGAAGATAGTTATTGCGCATCCGTTCAACTTTCGTAATAAAATTTTGTCTAGCGTCCGTTGAATGTGCGTAAGAAATATAGTCGCGCGTTCCGTTGAACTCACCTGAGGCTACATTGTCGCGTGTTTGTTCAACGCACATCAGGAAAAATTGGGTGCATGTCAGATCGACTCACGTGATGAATCGAGGTCGGTTTAACTCCCATGAAGAAACACAGTCCCACGTCAGGTGAACTCTAGTGATGAAAGGAGGCCGGGCGACTTACTTAAAGACAAGTAACAATTCCTTTGTTAACTCCAGTCCTCAGTGATTACCATTTCTTCCAGGTGGCGGTACAGGAGCTTCATTGTCCAAGTGATCTCAATAGCAATTCCAGCGGTAGCGTTATTCAAGTCAGTTGATAGGGGGTGAAAGAAAAAAATTAGTTGCAAATCCTGTACAGGACATTTGCAGTCAACACCATAAATTTTTCTGTTGATGTCTTGGCAAGTTTTACGTTCAGTAGTTTGCCATTACTTTCTGAACGACCGACACCCAAACTATTTACTTAAAAAAAAAAAAAAACAGCGCAACGCAGTCTGCTGCCAAATCGCGCGCAGGTGTGTTTCGAACGCGGATATTCTAGATCACGAACCGCCAGCGTAACGCCTTCACCGCGGAGCTTAGCTGATAGGGGGTAGACACAGATAAAAAGGGACACAGTGTTCTGCCGTGCATGAAAACTCGGGATCGTCAAAGGTTTTGGAAGGGCAATCCGATACGAAATAGGAGAATGCACCTTTCAACGGTGCAGCTTAATGAAGACACACGTGAAATATTATGGCAGGTTGACGGTCAGTTTATATGTCCTAACCCTGCATCTAGTAATTAATACAAATTAAAGGAGCCTTTGACACGATCTAAGGCGCATTTGACACATGATGATCGACCTATATTTGTATAGATGAATTTACAATTGATGGGTGACGTCAGTATCCCACCGGCCGTTTTTACTTCCCAAAACTGTTCTTTGTACGCATGTTAGGCTCGGTTAACTTGGGAGTCAATGTTATAAAGCTGCTTCAGTGTGGCTTCAAACCCCAGGCCACACAGCCGGCAAGCGAGTGTCTATCGATATATCTACACCGGTTACATTACTTTCAAAATTAGTGAAAATGGACCTGCCGTGGCATAGCGGTTAGATCTCTTGCCTGCGTTGACAGTGATCCTGTTTCAGTCTCCAACAGAGGCAGAATTCTTTTGTCCGAGCAGGATGACACTGGGGTCGGCTCAGCCTCATCAAAATAGGTACCATACAAATTCTAGAATGTTCTGAGAATTGTCTGAGCACGAAAGCCGACAAGGAAGGGAATTGTCCACCCCACCTTCTCTTAATCTCTTGACATATGTAAAAGCCTACACTTCACATCGCAAGTGGCAGTAGTTAGTTGTATGTCCTTTACAGGACGTAGCAGTCAACCCCATCATTTTTTTGTGTGCTGTTCGTGATTCCTGAGCACGTTTACGTTCAGTAGTTTGCCACTGATTTCTGAACGACCGGCACCCACACATTTTAATAACAAACCAACGTGTTTCGAACGTGGGTATGTGTGATTACAAACTTCGTCCGTAACCGCTTCGCCACGGAACAGCCTTTCTCCGTGGCGAAGGAATTACGGACGCAGTTCGTAATCCCGCATACCTCGTTCGAAACACAGCTGTGTTGGTTTTTTTAATGAAATGGTATGGGTGCCGGTCGTTCAGAAATCAATGGCAAACTCTACTGAACGTAAACTTGCCCAGGAATCACGAACAGCCAAACAATGCTGGGGTTGACTGCTGCGTCCGTAAAGAATATGCAGCTAACTTAAACTGATTCTAGTAAGCACACATTTGGATACTTTCTATTGCTACAGAGTTAGTGCTCTGCACTGAAATTATCCGTGTGGGATTTCTGAGCGGAGTCTGAATTTCCGTGTGCAGGAGAGTGATCCTTAATTCTTGTTGGGGAAACCCTAAGTCAAACAATAAAAGATATAAATAATAACAGTAAATATCAAATACATAATACGGTTCTCTCATAGAATCTATTAGTTAAATCGTAATACTGATTTACTCTTCTCCTTGTTTCGCCCTTTATCACCCATTGGGACATGGTCCCACAACAAACCCATTCTAAACAATCCTATCCTTTGTAGCCCCGTCCACGCCCTGTCCATATGATTCATGTCTGTCTCTACTTCTCTTGCCGTGCGTTTTTAGTCCTATCTCTATTTCTTATGTCATGTGTGTTCGGGCCAAGGCCTTTCTATTTATTTCATTCTCAGGTTTTCTCGTATGCCATATCCAGCGCTAACGTATGTTCTTCACCACTTGATTCTCTGGTATTTGTCTAGTTCTCTCTGTGTGCTCCACGTGGTGATTCCTAAATGTCATTTTAGTCCTTCTATTTTTCATAGGCACCAATAAATGAACCATTTATTCATTTTTCTATTGTGTACGATACATACACACACATCGTGATTGTAACTGGCTCAGAAAGCATGCTGAGTAGGGTGAGGACAGGAAAGCTTCGGGCAGAGTGGCTTGCTTCGCTTCGGAGGTCACGGGTGGCAAGCATCGTCTGGATCTTTTCTCCGGGACATGCTGGTGTGCTGGGGAATGAACAGGCGGACAGATTGGCTGGCTCGGCAAAACTTGGTGGAGTATTGATGCATGACAAGGCATACGTGGTTGCGGCTTTGTGGGAGCACGTGTACACCTCGGAGGAGCAAATGGATCACCATAGTCTGGCAAGAATGCGACAGCGAGGAGTGACGAGGGGATCGGGCCCACGCTCGACGCTCAGTGAAAAGGCGAGACGGACATATAATCAGATTGTTTCTGGTACTATTGGTGTTGGAACTCTTCGCTTGCTGCTGAGGATGGGGACGGAGCGCTTATGGGAATGCCCAGAATGCTGTGATGTGGGTTCCTAAATCAATCAATCAATCAATCTATTATGTAGTAATTTCACATACAAATTTAAAAACAGCTTAATCATGACAACCCTAAGTAGACTCAACAAAAGATGTAACAAAAAGTACAAACTAATATATAATGTGTGATTTAACAACAACATTCACACCAGTCGGGGATTAGCGGAATAGCAGAGGCAACTAACACAACCTAACACACAAACACGAGGATCATGTCAAAGAATTTCTTTCTAACTCTATGCTTAAATTAGGGACAACGGAGGGAACACGAAAAAGAAACCTTAATTATTAAAAGATGAAGCTACAGCCCTTTGACGATATCCTTGTTTTCGCTCAATGAGTCAGTCAACAGAAGTGGAAATGGTTAACTTTACAAGCAAACAATCACACATGACACAATGGGCGTTGCGGTTAAACATCCTTCGTCGGCACACATGAAATAAAAATATGACATTGATAGAACTACATTTAAAAACAAACTACAAAGCAGTCACTCAGCTGAAGTCAGGAGCGGTATGTTTAGAGCTTCACGATATTTCAACTTCTTTCATGTCTCGTGTATCCGCTCAACAAGTGGGGTTTGGGTTTTCAGTCAAGGATCACTTACATTGCTCATGGTGACCGCCTTATGTGCCCACATCTCCTCCAGTAGGTCACACAATGTGCTCCGACACCGTAGCAAGGCCGAGGATGGAAATGTGTGTGTACCAGAATCTCACATGCTAGAAATGTAAATGTGTGCGTAGATTTTCTCACTTAGAAATTAAGCCTGGACTGAAGCCTGTTCCGCCTGCCATTTTCTATGTCCAACGCTCCTAAGAATATTTAACGTGCTCAAGGTCACATGGGTCCTTCGTGTTTCTATCTACTCCCTTGTCCACAAGGCTAGACGCCCGATCAGGATGAATATGCCACCATTTATATATATATATTACTTAATATTGGTAAAAAGAAGACACAGATTATGTCACAAGGTGCACATGGGGTACCATCAATCTTTATTGACGACGCCGAACTAGAGATGGTAGACCATTTTACATATCTAGGATCAGTGGTAAATAGCAAATTATCCCTAGATCAGGAAATCAACATCCGGATTGGTAAGGCAGCAACAACAATGAACAGGTTAAGAAAAAGAGTCTGGGAGAACAGGAAGCTTACTGCAAAAATAAAAGTCCTTGTCTATCAAGCCTGTGTCCTTAGTACTCTTCTTTATGGCACTGAAACCTGGACAATTTACTCACATCAAGAGAAACATTTAAACAGCTTTCATATGCGGTGTCTGCGGAGAATTCTTGGTATTAAGTGGCAAGGCAAAATCACAAATACTGAAGTATTTGAAAGATCAGGTTGTGTGACAGTTTATTCCATGCTCAGTCTTCGTAGACTTAGATGGATAGGACATCTTAGGAGGATGGATGATGGTAGAATACCAAAGGACATCTTTTTTGGTGAATTACAGATGGGTAAGAGATCTCAGGGTCGGCCTCTACTACGATACAAAGATGTGTGTAAGCGGGACATGATTGATACAGGCATTGATAATGCACATTGGGAGCAAGTCGCCGCTGAACGTGTTGCATGGATGGCAAACATCAGAAATTGGATAAAGACAAAGGAGAAAATTATTGCAGATAAGTCACACACCGAGCGTTTGAGACGTAAGATGGTGCATGATGATGGAAATGCCCACGTGTTCACATGCACCCACTGTGAACGGACATTTACAGCGCAAATTGGCCTTATCAGTCCCATTCGCTACCGCCATAGGTAAAAGTTATTATGCCTTTTTAAAGCACAAACTATCGTCTGTCAAGACGGCAAGGTGCCAATGGATAATATTGGTAATATTAATTAAACACATTAGCCGTATAAGTAATATTACTTACACACAGAAGAATATGTTGGATGATTTATTGTCTGGCATATTTCGTTGCATCTCTTCAGGTGCATATTGCGGAGTTGTATACCATATGAAGTGAGTAAATGAATAATACATACGCTGAAACAATTAAAACACTTAGTCACAGATATTGTTCGAATGCGTAACATATGTTATCCCCACGGTAATTTCACATTTAGAAATAACTCTTTCGGTTTACACAAAACCAACTGGAACGGCCTGATTGCTCACGCCTCACTATATTTGAGCATTAATTTTGTGTTTGTCGAATACAGTTTTCGAAACGTTTTGTTTTTTATTTGTTCACGCTATGACCGCATTTTATTAGGTCTTGAGAAATCGACGATGGCGGCGTTTTATAGGCATTTGACTGCACAGGGATTCCTAAGGGTTGATTAACTATCTTTTCCTCCCACACTGGTATGCACGATTTGCTAATTGTCTTTCTGTTCTACCTATGTAAGTTGCTTGGCACTCACAATGGAATTGATACATGCAGTTTGATTTGGTTTATGGAGACAGTGGTGCTTTTACATATGGAGTAGGTATGGAGGTGGTTTTTTATATACTTTACTGATTCAGCGTCACATTGCTCTTCAAAAACTAAAACAACGGAATAAATTATGGAGTGGTAAGATACAACTACAAAAATTAGATTTTTAAGAGCATGCATCTTTCCCATTCCAACATACGCCTGTGAGACCTGGAGACTTACTAAACAAGCTAAGCAGCGCATATATGCCTTTGAATATAAATGTTATAGCTGGGTTCTAAGAATATCTTGGATACAGAAAAGAACAAATGAATCTATACGACATGATCTGAATATTGAAGAAGATTGGCTACTAAAGACGATAAAATACAGAACATTAAAATATTTTGGTCACTTGAAACGTCATGAAAGTTTGGAGAGAACAATCATGGAGGGATATATGCCCGGGAAGAGAAGAAGAGGAGGCCTAAGAGAAGATGGGTGCAGGATTTGCAGACGGTCTCCAGATGGGTGTATCAGACGCGCGACATCTTGCTTATGATCGAGAAGTTTTCCGGAAGGTTGTTATGGGAGCGAGGTTCTGCAAGGGACATACTACTGAATGAATGAGTGATTCAGCATCAAAGGATGTTTGGCTTACTGCTGTTGTAAGTCGATTATGTATACGTTTCATGACGTTGTGCCCGTGAAATGTTAGCTGAAGAAACACTTAGAGCCTCCACGTTATGTACATTGTGAATTCGGCAAAGGACTTTAGTCACTTGAAGGCGGCAGATTCGAATGTTGTAAAGAGAGGGCTGAAATGTGATATCGAACATGTTCTATTGTCTGGCAGTGGATCTTACAATGTCAGCGAACAAAATTGTTGTTGTTTGTCCATCAAGAATGATGATGACCATTCATTTCATCCAGTGGGGTTGAAAGTATAGAGCCGTGAGTTCTAAGATGGCTGATAAGGCCTATTTTGGCTCGAAATGTTCTTTGACGATGTGGACAAAGAATGCTTGACGTTTCTGGATGAGGATTTCCTGCAGTGGTTTTTCTGTCCTGCCTTTTCTTCTCAGCTCTTGCAGTCCTGGTTGCCTCACGCGTGACTGCACCCTTGCGTAATGATGCACGCCACGAATTTCGGTCTCTGGCTGCAGTCTCCCAGGTGTCATGATGAATTCCAAAAGCATTCAGTGAGATTTTCAGTGTCTTTAAAGCGTTTCCCCTGGCCGCATTGGGAGCGTTTACCACAACGCAACTCGCCGTAAAAAATTCGTTTAGGGAGCCTGTGATCTGGCATGCGAGTCAAGTAACCAGCCCAACGAATCGGATTCTTCATTAGTATAGTGTGGATACTGGGCATGGACGCTCTTTCTAGGACTTCAGTGTCTGGGATCTTGTCTGGCTATTTAATTTTCAGTAGCTTCCTAGGGTAGGCTTGTGGACGTGGTTTAATATTCTAACGTGTCGCTGATAAACAGTCCAGGTTTCACAAGCATATAGCAGTGTGGATAATGCAACTGCTTTGTAGACTTTCAGCTTTATTTGCAGGCTTATTCCATTTATGTCCCATACATTCCTGTACAGTCTGCCAAAGGCCGCGCTGGCCTTGGAGATTCTTGCATTCACTTCGTCATCAATTGTGGCAGCTTGTGACACAGTGCTGCCAAGATAGGTGAATTTGTCCACAACAACTAGTCTATGACCATTCACTTTGATATTCGGCACAGTGTGATTATTCCCTGGAGCTGGCTGGTACATAACTACAATCTTCTCCAAGTTAATATTGAGCCCAAAGTTGGCACGGGCATGTGAGAAAGCTGAAACATTGTGTTGCATGTTTGCCTCTGAGTTTGCATGTAGAGCGCAATCATCAGTAAACGGGAGCTCTTTGGCGGTGTCGCTGTTAATTTTTGTTTTAGCTTTCAGCCTTCTGAGATTGAATAACTTTCCATCCATGCGGTAGTTGATGTCTATTCCAATGTCGTTGTTCTCGAAGGCATTCATCTACATAGCTGAAAACATGAGGCTGAACAGTGTTGGTGCCAGGACACATCCTTGCTTCACCCCATTGGTGACAGGAAAGGGCTCAGATAGTTCACCATTTTCCTGTACTCTTGCCTGCATACCGTCATGAAATAGCTGCACTATTTGGACAAACTTTCGTGGACAGCCATATTTAGTCATAATCTTCCACAGTCCTTCTCTGCTGACTGTATCAAAAGCCTTGGTAAGGTCAATGAAGGTGGAGAACATTTCGCTGTTCTGTTCCTGTCAATTCTCTTGCACGAAAATCATGTCAATAGTACCTCGTTCTTTTCTGAAGCCACATTGACTCTCAGGAAGAAGACCTTGATCGAGATGGGCCGTGAGACGTTTGAGAAGAATTCTGGCGAGTATCTTCCCTGCGATTGAGAGCAAGGAGATGCCTCAGTGGTTGTCACAGAATTGACGGTTTCCCTTACGTCTGTAACGGTGGACTATTGACGCGTCCTTGAAATCTTGTGGCATGGTCTCGTTCACCCATATGTTTGTAAAGACTTGGTGAAGCTGCTCTGTTAGGACCGGCCCACCTGCCTTGTATATCTCTGCTGGGATGGAGTCAGGACCCGGTGCTTTGCCGCTGGAGAGTTGCTGGATGGCTTTGCTTACTTCCACTATGGTTGGCAGGTCATCAAGTGTATCATTAGTGGGAACTTGAGGAAGGCAGTTGATGGTTTCATCATCGAAGAAGGAAGTTGCATTTAAGATAATGCTGAAATGCTCTGCCCAGCGTTGAAGGATTTCTTTCTTATTGGTGACCAATGTTCCCCCATCCTCGAACAAATTTAGAAGGACCTTGAAGACACCGGAATTTTTTAAAATATTCTTTTTAAAACTATTTTTGAGATTAATGTTGAGAATACCTTGAACGGCCAGAATACGTAACAACAACTGCCTGAAATATTTCATGAAAGTAGAAGATTATACGCAAGTATAATAAAGAAACATACAGTGTTCTTTGGTCACGTAATGAGAACACCGGAGAACGTCGTGACGAATGGGCAAATCAGCATAGGTAAAGGCAGAGACCGACCGAATGAAAAGATGCTGGGTGGTCTAAGAAGTGGGTATGGAAGAATAGTATTAACTGACTTGGTACAGAACTGTAGAGGTACATGAATGACTACGCCACTTTGTAGGGCACAAGATTATACATCTTGAGGTTCAAATCCCATTATGTCTATAGCTTTTTTTTTGGTACCCTTTGTATAGTGTTCACTTATCACTATCTAGTTTCATTACTTCTGGGAATGCCAATTAATACCTGTCATTGCCTGTGAATCTATGGTCACTTGCTCTAGAAAAGTACCTCCTGACAAGTGTGCTGGGTTGGTTGTGTGCAAATATGTTTGTGTGACCTTTGGATTAGGGACAGCGCGTGAGTAATTGTTTTTGTGGAGATATGGGGTGAGAGCAGGGAGAGGAGGAGGTATAATCAGTAAACATCTGTCTACGAACAGCTGTGATCTAATCTCCTCTCCTTCTCTCCCCCCCCCCTTTCCCTCTTTTTGTTTCCTTCCCCACATATTTACCACATCCACACACATTCTACCACAATAATAACAGCTTTGTTTACTTCCGCTAAAACTAGGATATTGTTTGTCTTTTTAATGCGCGTACTTTCTGTGTCACTCGACATGCGTAATATTGACCCGGATCGTGGCATCACTATACTCACAGACCGGCAGAAAATAACAAGTTTTCGCGCCTTCCAACACAAAGAACAACAGATAAGAAAGCGTGAGGGGGAGGTATCCTATCCACAAGTTGCATGTTATGGTTTCAAATCGATGATATTGTGCAAGTGATTATCCGTCCGTCGTGTACCTGCGTAACGCAACGTGCAGCTGGCACATACAGTGCGAGAGTTTATAAGGTCACACCTCTATAGGTTTCTCAGCATATGGTGCATGGATGTTACAACCAGTCTACTCCAACTGTGGTATGTCGTCGTTTTTCCAGCGCTGTTGTATAGTATGACTCAGCGCACGTGCCTTTTTTAAGTTTGTTTATACTTTGTTAGTGTGATCCATTAGTTCATTCGTCTCTTTTATAGATAGCCATGTGTTGTCTTTGGTGATTAAATAGTGAGAATAACTTCTATTTTCATTTGCGTAGGTTTAATTAGGAAATTGCGTGCTATTTTACTTTCACATTTAAGTTTGTTTACAGTATTCAAGTGTAAGTATGTGCTATCAGTATAGGCAGACTTTAGTTTACGTTATTTAATTCCTAGAATCTTGCAAGCTATGTCAAGTGGTTAAACGAAGATCTGTGCTAGTAAAACTTGAAAACTAATATTGAACTAAATGTAAATATTGCTTTATTAGAACTAACTGACTGCTTCGTGCCAATGTGTTTATTTCTTGATATTGTGTTAATTTTCCGTAAATAGTTCATGTCACTCGTTAGTTGTCACGTTCATATATCCACTCAGCATACATAATAAGAAATCTGTATAAACAATTTTAGACTGCTAAAACACGGTGCTTAATTGATTGTGTGTATTTATTGATATACTTAGCTACGGTGTGTTGGTGTTATCCATATATGCAGTCATATAAAGTAGCAATCAAAAAGAAATATATAACGAATTATTATATCAAATGTTCATTCTTAAAGTATAGTGATAAATTTGACGTCTTTATTAACTTGGGTTTTTTTTTTTTTTTTTTGCTCGCTTTGAAAACGAACCTAGTCCATACAAGGCTGAGTTTTGCAAATGGACAGTTTCCCTTATTACCGTCATTCACAATCAGGCATACCCACTCTGACATCTGAGATACTTGCAATTTACATTCTCAAATCAAGGACAAGAGGTCAACGTTTAAGTCCAAATGGCAAGGGTAGAGAGAGAACCCCCTACATCGCCATAGCGCACTGGAAATCTAAGGGCGCGCGCTTGTAACCTTTTAGCCACGTGACGTTCGTTAATAAATATAGCCACTAGATGTTGGCAGTATTATTCTGTTTTCACAACAGACAACCTAAATCATCGAATGTTTAAACGGTTTCTGCCTTAGAAACAATTGATTACACAGTTGTGATTGTCTGTTGATACTATGCTAGTTTTGCACCACCAATTGAGTGACACCGTCTTAGTAATATTCAGTTTATTCTCTCGTGTATGAACACTAAGTAATAACCAATTGAATGTGTCTTTCTTTGAACGCAATGCTTAATGGGCTGTTTGTATTTATTAATATTATGTTAATTTTTTCTACACTAATACTTTTGTTTCCCTACACCGGTCAGTTGGACGTAACGTTGACTGGTGACTTCTCGGTCGGAAAGCAATGGCAAACTACTGTGTTTAGAATTGTCTATTAAATTAACCTAGAGTTGATGGCAGCATAGTGCAAAGGACCACTAATGTTAGAATGTTTAAATACTTTCTTCAGAATGTGGTAGTTGGGTGTGCTCACCGAGACTTCATGTGTGTACATCTACAGGACTAGGTATACGGTGATCATTATGTTCATGTTTCCCTACCGCTTAAAGAACGTGAAACAGTGTGTATTTTTAATGACTGTGCAGTGTTTGAAAATATTGCCGGTCCAAGTTTTGTATTTACCTGTTATGGTGCATGGACTTTACAGAAGGGGGCTGAGTGGTCTCGAGGTATGGTGTCCGCCTCGAGTGCTGGAGGTCCCGGGTTCAGGCCCCGGTGAGGACCGGGATTTATTTAAAAAATCCACCTGGACTTCCAGTAATAAAATACCCCCTGGTCTCTGGGTAGTGAGATCGGACGCCCGTGTGTATTTTTGCTCACGTAAAAAATCCCTTGGCAGTTGGAAATCGAAAAAGAGTAGCCTAACGGCGTTGCCCGGACACAATTTGGAGTTAAATATTTACCCAAAGTATTTCAGGATCCTCCACGGTGCTACGGAGTTTGTGCACTGGGCTGAGATTCTCCTAACTAAGGCTTGAGTTAGGAGTAGAAACGAGCACTTGTGGGTTAGACCCCTGTGACGTGATGTTGATCCGTCGACTAAACTAAACTTAACTAAACTAACTAAATCCGAATGGGCCCCGATGCGGATTGCACCCACGACTACTGGGCCGGCTGGTGATTGTCTTAGTCACCACGGCTGCCCCTGGATGTTATAAGTGGTAATCAAATATTTAAAGTGGATCATCAGGACAAAGTGAAACCGGAAGTACAGAATTTCTCCCATCATGCATGTGTAAAAATATCGGCCTCATATACTACTAACCTTTCGGCACTTCATATTTACTACATACTTACTCATCTCCGATATTGATGGCATGCTTTTGTTTTGTTCTCGGTGGTGACTCGGCAACTAGTATAACGTTGGGGGGGGGGGGGGGGGGAAAGCGGGCGCGTTGGTGTAATGGTTATGACGTTACCTTAGCAATGGTATGAGCGCGGTCGGACAAGGAGTAAAGACTGACCACCTATTCCTCCGTGCACCCAGGCGAACAAACGTGTGATGGTTCTAACATCTCATATACTCACAGCCGGTTCATGCTGCCGGACTTTTTTGTTTTTTAAATAAAGTTTGAGTATATTAACACTGGCCGGCTCCTTGGCAAAAGGTTTGACTGCGGCGTCCTGTAAAAGGATATGCAACTAACTTAACTTATATTACCAAGTTATATATATATTAACTGATGATGGATAAGACGCCCACTGAGAACATGTTTTAACTGTCTAAAACAGTGGTTCTCAACTGGTGGGGAATTTTTTGGTTTTCGAGAGGTGGGGGGGGGGAATTAAGATTATTTTACGATCGCGTTAATACAAGAACCGATTACTGGTGTGCATTATTGGTTGTGCAAAGAATTACCCCAGCAGACGACAGCCATTCGCTTCATATTGCTTCACGATGGACGGTGGAGCACATATTTTGATGACATCGTGTACTTCACTTTTCAAATTTGTTCTACGTACAAAGTGTAGTGAGAATTTACAAAAACCCTTTTTAACGCAATGACAACATTTCAGCCATATATAAGCCAAAGGCAGATACGGGTAGTTGCTAAAGACGATTAATCACCCCATGGCACTTAATCAGTTATGGCTAGTAAAAGGGTCCTTGACCGTTTTAGTTTGTACATTAGTGATTTTAGTAATTGCTGCACTGTAAATGTGTATTTATTTTGCAGGACGTGGCCATCCCTCCCTCCACACCTCACCCCTATTTGCTGTTCGTTATTTACTAGGTAATTATACGTTTAGTAGTATACCACTGTTTTATGAAGAGAAGTCAACATTTCAGTCCAGTTGACTATGCGTGGATCGAACCCTCTATCCCACCATCACGTCTGTAGGGCCACTCTCTCAACATATTTAGCACTTTGGTCGTCTGAAGAGCCACTCTCTCAACATATCTAGCACTTTGGTCGACTTCAGTGCCACTCTTTCACCAAATCAAACTCTTCAATGACAGTCTTTCAACAAATCTAGCGCTTTGATCGTCTTCATTGCCACTTTTTCCTCAAATCTAGCACTTTCTTCGTCTTCAGGGTCACTCCCCGAACTCAGTCCTGCACTTTTACCCACTGTTGACCTGTGTTACTAATACCCCTTCGATCTTCATGGTTGTCTCAACTTCTACCAGGCCCTGTGGTCTCATTACGAAGATTGCCTTGTCCTGATATGGGTAATTACATTTCCTCTGTGACTGTTCCTCCTACAATACTCGGATATTGATCCTCTCGGCCGTAAGTTGGAGTGCTGGCACTCTACGAGGAAACCGCGCCTCTTGTTTCCTTCTAATCTTGATACTCAGTACATATGCTTCACAGGCATAAGGTAGTATGGGCAATACTTATACCCAGACTCATGACTCATGAAATATAAAATGGGAACGAGAGATTCATCTGAGAAGGTAAAATTACTTTGTATTGAAACAAACCGTGTGTTTCAAAGCTAGGTTCATGTCTTTTACAGGACGTTACAATCAATCCCAGCATTTATTAGCTGTTTGTGATTTACTTCCTCTTCGTCCCGGGACATGCGGGAGTCGAGGGAAATGAACGAGCTGACAAACTGGCTGGCTCTGCACCCCCTGTAGATGGCCAGCCCATGGATCGGGCCGATGTTATTAACGTCCTTAAAGATATGGCGAGAACAGAGGGCTTTGACGTCAGTGAATCCACATCGCTGTCCAGGATGAAAGACTTGGGAGTAAGAATCGGCACAGCCAGACGCGAGAGGTACATCGGGAAAACAAGGCGCCTCGTTAACCAACACAGAACTGGCACTATTAGCCACCGAACGCTGATGCATATGCTGGGGGAGGATCTGAGCACCTATGGACCTGTCCGTAGTGCAATAAAGATACCCCAACTTATAAATGATAACTGATATACTAGGGTATTTTAGTTCAGCAGCTAACAGTCAACTGATGCCATATTTGCTTGTGTTCATTACTGTCAGCTGGGCGGGTTTACAGGGGGTGACTGGACATCATGGGGGGGGGGGGGGGTGAAGCCATACGCGCGCGTTCAAACACATACACATATACACAGAGGGGTCGGGATTAGTAGATTATTGTTAATGCACAACAGAACATCGGTTGATTCACAAAATGAGTTCTTTTATTACTATCGCATTTACAAGATTCGCGTCTGACCATATGATTTTGTATTTATTTATTTTTTTTTATTATTATTTTTTTTTTTTTTTTTTTTTGGGGGGGGGGGGGGGGGGGGTGTCATTGTCGGTACCTTGGCCGCTTTGAAAGACATAGTGTTTGTGTATGTGTATCCACATCCTCTCTCTCTCTCTCTCTCTCTCTCTCTCTCTCTCTCTCTCTCTCTCTCTCTCTCTCTCTCTCTCTCTCTCTCTCTCTCTCACACACACACGTATTTAAAACCCTCACAAGTGTCTGACGACCCTCTGCAGTGATCGTGGCATCCAGGAACCAGGGGAAACCAACAGATTGTTTCTTGTCGTTCGCGTGACATAAAGTGTATACAGTGACATTTCACAATGGTGTCAAGTTGTGGGTATCATTTAGAACAGAGTTTCTCAAACTATGCCTTCTCTCGGCGACAGGATAGGAACTAGATGATGCTGTCTGTAATAGCTCCACGATAGGAACGAGATTATGTTGTCTGTATTAGCCCCATGGTAGAAACGAGATTATGTTGTCTGAATTAGCCCCATGGTAGAAGCGAGATTATGTTGTCTGTATTAGCCCCACGGTAGGAACGAGATGATGCTGTCTGTAATAACTCCACAGTAGGAATGGGATGATGTTGTCTTTAATAACTCCACGGTAGGAATGGGATGATGTTGTCTGTAATAACTCCACGGTAGGACCGAGATTATGTGTCTGTAATAACTCCACGGTAGGACCGAGATTATGTGTCTGTAATAACTCCACGGTAGGAACGAGATGATGTTGTCTGTAATAACTCCACGGTAGGACCGAGATTATGTGTCTGTAATAACTCCACGGTAGGAACGAGATTATGTGTCTGTAATAACTCCACGGTAGGAACGAGTTGATGTTGGTTGTCTGTAATAACTCCACGGTAGGACCGAGATTATGTGTCTGTAATAACTCCACGGTAGGACCGAGATTATGTGTCTGTAATAACTCCACGGTAGGAACGAGATGATGTTGTCTGTAATAACTCCACGGTAGGAACGAGATGATGTTGTCTGTAATAACTCCACGGTAGGAACGAGATTATTCTGTCTTTAATAACTCCACGGTAGGAACGAGATTATTATGTCTGTAATAACTCCACGGTAGGACCGAGATTATGTGTCTGTAATAACTCCACGGTAAGAACGACATGATGTTGTCTATAATAACTCCACGGTAGGAACGAGATGATGTTGTCTGTAATAACTCCACGGTAGGAACGAGATTATTCTGTCTTTAATAACTCCACGGTAGGAACGAGATGATGCTGTCTGTAATAACTCCACGGTAGGACCGAGATTAAGTGTCTATAATAACTCCACGGTAGGACCGACATGATGTTGTCTATAATAACTCCACGGTAGGACCGAGATTATTCTGTCTGTAATAACTCCACGGTAGGAACGAGATTATTCCGTCTGTAATAACTCCACGGTAGGAACGAGATTATTCTGTCTGTAATAACTCCACGGTAGGAACGAGATGATGCTGTCTGTAATAACTCCACGGTAGGAACGAGATGATGTTGTCTATAATAACTCCACGGTAGGAACGAAATTATTCCGTCTGTAATAACTCCACGGTAGGAACGAGATTATTCTGTCTGTAATAACTCCACGGTAGGAACGAGATTATGTTGTCTATAATAACTCCACGGTAGGACCGAGATTATTCTGTCTGTAATAACTCCACGGTAGGACCGAGATTAAGTGTCTATAATAACTCCACGGTAGGACCGACATGATGTTGTCTATAATAACTCCACGGTAGGACCGAGATTATTCTGTCTGTAATAACTCCACGGTAGGAACGAAATTATTCCGTCTGTAATAACTCCACGGTAGGAACGAGATTATTCTGTCTGTAATAACTCCACGGTAGGAACGAGATGATGCTGTCTGTAATAACTCCACGGTAGGAACGAGATGATGTTGTCTATAATAACTCCACGGTAGGAACGAAATTATTCCGTCTGTAATAACTCCACGGTAGGAACGAGATTATTCTGTCTGTAATAACTGCACGGTAGGAACGAGATGATGTTGTCTATAATAACTCCGCGTTAGGAACGAGATGATGCTTGTCTGTAATAACTCCACGGTAAGAACGGGATGATGTTGTTTTTAATAGACTCTGATGTAACTACACTAAATAAATTATAACTCGCTGCCTTGTGAGTAAACTGGAAGACCGTCAAAGTCTAGGGAAAGCAAACCCGAAAAATACCTTCCGAAGTCGGATGTTATGCGCTGAACGAAACAGTGCAGCACAATTCATTTGATAATGTTAACGATGTCATTTCACTTGTTGTTAGTGGTGAAAATTTATGATATACTGGCTTTGTTCATAGGTCGCTCTGTCTAGACAATGATTATCCTACAACGATGTGATAAATGCGCGGAAACGTGCGAGTGTTTACCTTAAAGCTCGTCGTTAATTGATTATATAGGAGGTTACAGCAGGTGTTCAAAGTGCACCTTGGGGTGTCTTACCGTAAAATGTCATTGTGTGCGCTTGCCTTATACGCCGTCGAAGTCTCAGGATGCGCAATGCGAGTGATAAAATCCTCGGAGCACGCACGACAGACGGTTTCTGATCGTGGCCTTCCTCCAGGAATGTTTCGGTCTTTTACTTTCCTTACACTCTCTGGGTGAGGGCCCACACGGTTCATGACTCCGTGTGTCTTTCTTCTGTCGTAAATTCGTACCCTGCTTAGACGTTCGAGTCGAGAGAATAAACGTGACATCTTACAGGATAGCTCGACACACGGAAGACAGATACAACAAGGGACGTTTCCACAAAGGTCTTTGTAAGCAAACAAAATCACAATGACCAGACAACGTAGCTGGAAAACAGACGTATTCTAATGCAAGCACAGACGATTAACCAAACTGTTTTTAGAACTGCATTAACAGTGGAGTCTCCGCGGCTGACGTGACCAGCAAAGTTACTAAAGGACTGAAATCAGACCCACTGTCTAGATAAGCAATGAGGGGCAATATTGCTAGGATATTGAAATAGACCCATGGTCTAGATAAGCAATGAGGGGCAATATTGCTAGGATATTGAAATAGACCCATGGTCTAGATAAGCAATGAGGGGCAATATTGCTAGGATATTGAAATAGACCCACTGTCTAGATAAGCAATGAGAGGCAATATTGCTAGGATATTGAAATAGACCCACTGTCTAGGTAAGCAATGAGGGGCAATATTGCTAGGATATTGAAAAAGACCTACTGTCTAGGAAAGCAATAAGAGACAATGTTGCTAGAGTATTGAAACGGACCCAGGCTCTTTGTAAACAACGAGAGGCCAAATGGCTAGACAAACGTCTGTTGAAAAGCTGGCTGTAAATAAACTGACACAGGGCGGAGCACAAAATGTGATCCTCGTGAACACCCAACAACTGCATTTGTCATTATTGACAGTGCCAATCCCAGGTTACGACCACACTAGGCAAGGCTCATCTACATAACACGTTGCACCTCAAACGTTGAGTAGTACTGCTTTCTGCAGTTTGCACTGCAAACAAGGCTAACTAAATTCTGGAGCACAGAAGGGCTAGTAATTGTGTTCCTGCCTGCTTGCTTAGTTCTGTGGGCGCTCTTTTGCGATATGCACCATAAGCAGGGATAACTGATTGTTGAAACACTGGCGCTTGACTTCATTTTACGCCCTTCTGCGAGCTTAATATAAGCATTATTTAAACAGTGACAGTTCATTGGGCGCCCTTCTTCGGTTTGTACCATGGATAATTATTTAAACAGTGGCGCTTATACGTTCATTTGACGCTCTTCTGCGGTTTGCAACATAATCAGAGATAACAAACCGTTTAAACAGTGGCGCTTATACATTCATTTGACGCTCTTATGCGATCTGTAGCATAAACAGAGATAACTAACTGTTTAAACAATGGCTCTTATACTTTCAGTGGGCGCCCTTCTGCGAGAAGGAAATAGCTGTTTAAAACCTGAAGCAAGGCTAACCGTTTAAGGCCGTGGGTTCAGTAAGCACCCATCCTTAGTTTGTTTCATAAGGAAGGCTAACTAAATGTTTAAAACCTTAGCAAGGTTAATTTTTTAACACAGTGGCGCTCATGTGTTCGTTGGGTGCCCTTCTGATATATGTGTCATAAGCCAGGCTAACTGTTTACCACGATAGCGTTCATATGTTTCTCATGCCGGTCAGTTGGGCTTAGATGTTGACCTCTGGTTTAGTAAACAATGGGAAATTACTGAACTTATGATTGCTTAGTAAATCACACATAGTAAACAGGGGCTGGATGGTATCGCAACTTCCCGCAAAGGATATGCTAGTTAAAGAGTTCGTCGTGCTTTAAGTACACTTATACCTCCAGTGAACTTGGTATTAAGTGGCAAGACAATATTACAAATACTGAAGTGCTGGAAAGATCAGATTGTGTGACGGTTTGTTCCATGCTCAATCTTCGTAGACTTAGATGGATAGGGCACTTTAGGAGGATGGAAGATGGTAGGATATCACAAGGCATCTATCTTTGTTTTGTTTTTTGTTGTTGTGAATTACAGATGGGTACGAGATCTCAGGGTCGGCCTCTGCTACGATACGATGTGTGTAAGCGGGACATGATTGATACAAGGCATTGATAATGCACGTTGGGCGCAAGTTACCGTGTTGCATGGAGGGCAAAGATCAGAAATGGAATAAATACCATGAAGAAAATGATTGCAGATAGGTCACACACTGAGTGTGTGAGACGTAAGATGACGCGTGATGATGGAAATGACCATGTGTTCACATGCATCTATTGTGGACGAACATTTACAGCGCAAATTGGTCACATTCGCTGTTGCCATGGGTTGTAGTTACCATGCCTGTTTTAAGCACAATGTAACAAACTATCGTCTGTCAAGACGGCAAGGTGCCAAAATAACCTTCAGCGAAACGCTGTCGTCTTTTAGAGGCTGTCAGTTCACAGTCTCGTTTGCTTATAGCTTTCAATTGTTGTCACATCTTGTGCGTCCTCTGATTCGTGATTATACTTCTATAAGTGCCGGTCAATACCTGTTCATTTATTGTTCATGTTATGTCAATGGTTTGAAGTGTTGCCAAGAAATTAACAGAAGGCAACAGATTTAGGATTTAGACAAGACATTCCATTAGCAGACTCTGACTAGGGGAAGGGGGGGGGGGGGCGCATTACTCATCACAGATGTCGGTGAAGGTTATCAACTCCTTCAGTCTCTGCCTGTCCTCCCAAGACCAGCATTTGATGTCCGTGGTCTTAACTGATCGATAAATAAAGCCCAGTGCTTCAGCTACTGGGGATTGAACCGCGGAGCACTGTGTTGATATCCCAGTGTCTCAACCACGACAATATCAGTTGTTACTAGGGCATAATTAATTAGTTTATTCTTGAACAAAAGCTGCAGCATTTAGCATATAATTATCTACATACCCACATACAACTCCATGTTCGCATCACACATCCACAATAACAGACACACATCTACACACACACACACACACAATAGCAGACACACATACACACAACCCTCTCCACATCTATTATTGCGAGTCATGTAGTGTGGGAGACATATTGCCTTGCATACAAATTGGGTTTTTTTAATGCCCTCTAATGTATTCATTATCTAGTAACAGCTGTGGTTATGACCATCTAATTGTGTGTGATGATATTAACCAGCATATTATGATATTAGTCAACAACCACACCCATACACGCGCTTACTCCCACACACCCAACACAAAAATGCAGACACACATACACACGGCCATACATACTGTGTGCCATGAGTCATGCAGTGAGGGAGGCGTGTTATGTTGTAAAAATAAATAATTTAGAGAGGCCGACTAACACCATAATCCCATAATTACTACTGTATATGTAGAGTTCTAGGGCAGCTATTTTCAAACGGTTGAGATATGGCACATTGGTGAAGTACTAGCTGGTGACAGGTATGACGGGGAGAATCAGAGACAACTGAACATCTGAGAATTTCAACAGACGAATAAACTGCCTATGCTTCAGATAAATACGCAGGGCATACTCTTACTTCTTTTTTTTTCCGCATATCCTTTACAGGATATCGCTGTCAACAGCAGCATTTTTCAGCTGTCTGTTGATTTCTTGGCAAGATTACGCTCAGTGGTTTATACTCTTACATAGTTACTGTTAAATAAGTGATATATCTGGACCGTAGTACCATACGCTTCTGAAACATGGACGCTAGACAAAATCCATCCATCCATCCATCATGTGCCATGCCGATAAGCGTGGGGGTTATGTTTTCCCATCTCACTCGATCATCAGAGTCGTGGATCAGCTCCGTGTCTAGACAAAATGGATGGCAATAACTTGGCTTTAGGGATGTGATATTACCATAGGACGCATAGCGGGAGCTGAAAAGAAGCTACATCAACCAGGCATGCAATGACACGGGCTGAAATTTAGAGAAAATTGTTGAGTAATAACAACTCCGACACGAAACAAGCGAAACAGAAGGGTCCTCCTTCGCCGAATGTTTCGGCTTCTTACTTTCTTGGTATTCTGTAGGGGTGGGCATGTGGGCCCATCCGGGTCATGCTTCTGGGTTTCTTACTCTTGTCGTTCGTTCGCACCCTGCTTCGAGACGTTCCAGACGTTTCTCGCACTTACTCCACAAATACCTGTGTGTCTGTCCATAAGCCATTAGGTCCTCGGGGATGCGAACATCATACACTCAGTTCTTCGTTACCTGTCACACTTACCACAGCAGCTTCCCCCCCCCCGCTCTCCCCTCACATTGTCTCTTCTACGGAACGCGGTCCTCGCAAGACGTCTAACACCACCATTAGCAACTGTACTGTTTTGGCTGTGGAAGTTGTCTTCGGACGACCTTCCTTTATTCCCATGACCACTGCAATGTGGTGCTTCGACCACTCTACAGTGCCCTGGGCTCAGGTGCACTGTTTTCACTTGATGGGCTGGCTGCAGGGTCGGCACGAAACAGTAAAGGTTTCGGATCTTAGGTGAGAGTTGTCTCTTTCACGTCGGTGAGAGACATGTTAGACTTTCCCTTGCAGGCAGAGACGTGGACCATCTTACTGCAACGATTTGTCCCACTCACATTTGCGATTCTTCCACAGCCAGCACGAGGCCTTCTTTGCGGCCTCGCCGAGTTATTTGAGATCGAGTACATGATTAGATGACTTCGACTCCTGTCTTCGGACATACTAATGTCATGGTGATGACACACTGTAGCAACACGTGTATAATTGTGTCTCGTGGAGCGTTAAAGAAAGTAACTGTGACTTAACGTTAATTATTCGGACTGCTATAGGATTCGTGTTGCTGTGTTTTTGTTTTTTGTTTTTTGTTTTTTTCCCTCTCAGGTTTTCCCCCAATAATCCCATCTCACTAATGAATCCCGGAGCAGAAAGATAATAGAAACCCCGTTTGTAAATACTTCATATCAACTATATCACTTCTGTATAAGTTGACTTGACTAATTCCTTTCCTCGCCTCTTTTCCAGTTTTACGGCTCGATAGTCGAAGCAATCCTTCTAAGTGGTTTCCAACCGGCAACCTAGTTCATCACAAGATCACCACCATCAAAACCGGTAGCAGACGATCTTCCAAGGCGCGCTAATAGAATGTTGAAGTCACATGTGGCTAGAAAATAATGTGACAGGATTTAACAGGAGTTTGTTTTCCCCGTAATGTATCGTAGAAATCGATGTTTGCGATCCTTGATATCGACCTGTGACGTGGAGATGACACGTAATCATATTATCATCTTCAGTTTTGAAGTGTATAAATATAATGTTCATATAGTTGAAATGATTTGTCGTGCGAACTTTTAGTATACCGCACGTCACTAAATGTGCAAACCGATTCGACTCGGGAATACCATTAGTCCTCTGAAGTGGCTTATTTGTTGTTTGCTATTAGCTAGGGCTGTCGCGCCAGTACCTAGTATTGTCTTACTATAGGTTTATCTTAAAGATCTTTATTAGTTTTGTGGATTTTGTTACCATTCACAAACTCAGTGAGATAACGTTAGGTTCTCAGGGAAAGCCAGGAGGCTCACTTGGATACTCCCTGGCATCTAAGGAGGCTACCATAAAGATGAGGTCGACATATGATTCTCCAGCCCATAGCGCACCCAAAGAATGTCCCTTGATTGAATTCCCTATCGAATATCCTGTTCATCATGGGCTGCCCCAAGCTGAGGACTTGCCTGGCTCAGTTGCCTTTCCTAGGTTTGGCTACATAATGCCGGAATGCTGCCGTGTTTAAAACCATGGAAAATTACAGAAAGTACAGAACTACTAGTTTCTTTCTACCTTGTGGGTCATCAACGTTAACATGTTCTTGGTCAGTACCAACCCTGGAAAATATGAGGGGCGGGCTATTTTCCTTGGCTTGTCGCCTCCGTGGCGAAGAAGTTACGGACGCAGTTAGTGATCCTGCACACCCGCGTTCGAAACACAGCTGCGTACTATTTGGCAGCAGACCGCGTTGCGTTGGTTTTTTACGAAATGGTATGGTTGCCGGTCGTTTAGAAAGCAATGGCAGACTACTGATCGTAAAATTGCCAAGAGATCACAACAGCAGAATATGCTGGTGTTGACTGCAACTTCTTATAAAGTTTATGCAACTAACTAACTAACTGTCTGAATGCGTGGCTAAAAATGGAAGATAAATACCTTCCGACGTACCCTAAGCGGTGATCTTGGTAGAACTCTCACCACGAAAAATTGTTTATTTTGTGGGGTGGTGATTTCAATCTCGGACATGGGGAAAGTTCAGACCTCCTTGTTACCAAGGGATATCCTGTACCCCACCCCGGCTCACTGGCGAAGGAGTTACGGGTACAGTTCGTTATCCCGCATACCGCGTTCGAAACACAACTGCGGGCGATTTGGCAGCAGACCGCCTTGCGTTGGTTTTTTTTTTAAATGGTATGAGTGCCGGTCGTTCAGAAAGCAAGGGCAAATTACTGAACGTAAACTTCCCATGAAATCACGAACAGCGAAAAAAAATGCTTTGGGTTGACTGCGACATGCTGTAAAGGATATGCAACTAACTAACACACCAGCTGGCTAGTTGCTGATTTTATGGAACCTCATAAAAGACTGTTACCATTCACCCACGCTGTACATAATAGATGAGTAATAATCACAGGCCTAAACCAAGCTGGCGGGGTGTCATGGAGTCATGCGTAAAGTTTCATATGGACAGATGTGGTATGAGTGGATACCAAGGAAAGACGCCTTTTACAAAGACTTCTGTGGGTGTTCCGGTCATGCTGCATTCCGAGGCGGTGAGCGAATAGATATGTTAGCTTCGAAAACGCCAGTAATTTTAACATTCATGGTGGGCAAGGGAGATATTTGAAGACCACATAGGAACGGCTGCTAGTTCAAGTCACAGTAACAGATGAATTTTTTGTTATTTAAGTGTGGTTGGCATTTAAGTACTATTTGGATTTAAGTGAGGTTGGATTTAAGTATAGTTTGAATTTAAATATGGTTTGGATTTAAGTGTGGTTCCAGGGGTAAAACAATAGTACGTGCTTGCTATACGGAATCAAGACCCGGTGACATCCTAATATGCCTCTCTTCAGATGTGAAGTTCCAGTATCTGTCTTGCACACCTCGCTAGCTACTGGGTTGAATGGAGGAGGAAGGGGGAGGGGGTTCTGAAGCACAGTTCCCGCTAACATGGTATTTTGGTACCCGGTCAGGAGCCAAGTCTCTATAGATACAAGCCTTTTCAGGATTAAGATAATCTGAACGCAAATGCATAGAACTTAAAGAGTTCAAATGCCAAGTCTTCCAGAGGAGTCACAACCAACCAACTAATAGCTGATAGGAGACGGGGCATACAAGAGTTTGTTCGGAGTGCAGCGATGCCAATTCCCCACTAATACATTGTCAGTTCCAAATATTTTTCCCATTCAACCTCAGACGACAAGTTAATAATTATGTGACTGACTTAGCCACAAATAGGATATCAATTTGAAGGTGATTGTTGTCCAAAGAGGATAATGGCTTTGCAACCTCCATTTACAAGATTGAATCTGCTACATCACTGAGCATGTCCGGCTGTTCGCTCAAGAACACGGGTAGCAACTGGGGTTAAAGGTATGAACGCTGTCAGGAACGATGTTTCCAGTATGTCAAGTGTTATTGTATCTGTTTGTATTTGGTTAAATATTTCCCATGGATATCTGCATAATTGTTCCAGTCTCTTCCCTCCTCCCCCCCACACCATAGATCAGTCAAGGAAAATCGCAACACGTTACACGAACTCCGTTCACCTCAGCGGTGATCCTAATATATGTGCGCACTCATGGCGGACTGGCCAAAATGTCAGCTTGCCCGTTAGCCGTGTGGGCTCCTGATAAAGTGGACCCCCTCAAACTCTAGATTATGTTAACAATCTTAATATTCTTTTAATAGCTTTGTCTCCTGGCAACCCACAGTTTTAGACCCCGTCGGCCACCGTCTACACTGCAGTCACACATGTGCTGTACATATTCAGTTTGTAGTTTTATTTCTCAAATATCTGAAATGTAACCCGGATAACGGCTTGTTCGCTCTGCTATTTTCTATTTCCCACTGCCTACGGATTTTTACGGTGTAACTTTGTCCTCGGCCAGCTCTGTGGCCAAGGGTTGTTGCATATCCATTACAGGATGTAGCAGTCAACCCCAGCATTTGTTTGGCTGTTCGTGATTCCTAGGCAAATTCCGTAATCCCGTATATCCACATGAGGAACGTAACTTGCGCGAGTATCGGTAGCGGTTCTCACGTCGTTGGTGGCTTACGGGATATGTGTGCCGGTCGCTCAGAAAGCAATGGCAAACTACTGAGCGTAATCTTGCCAAGAAATCAACAATCAGATGAAAGCTGCTGATATTGACAGCGATGTCCTGTAAAAGGATATGCGAAGGGGACTGCGTGGTCTCGAGGTATGGTGTCCGCATCGAGTGCTAGAGGTCCCGGGTTCAAGCCCCAGTGATGACCGGGATTTTGTCACGTGGACTTCTAGTAATAAAATTTCCCCTGGTCTCTGGGTAGGGAGATCGGACGCCCGTGTGTATTGTTGCGCACGTAAAAAATCCCTTGGCAGTTGAAAATCGAAAAAGAGTAGCCTAACGGCGCTACCCGGGCAAAATTTCGAGTTAAAAATCTGCCCAAAGTATTTTCAGGAGTGCGTGCACTGAGCTGAGTTTCTCCAGACTCAGATTTGAGTTAGGAGGAGAACGGAGCACTTATGGGTTGCACCCGTGTGCCGTGATGTTGATCCATCGACTAAACTAAACTAAAAGGATATGCGAACCACACAACAACAAAACCAGTTGGCCAAGACCGGCTCCGTGGCAAAGGCATTACGGGCACGGTTCGTAATTCCGCTTACCTGCGTTCGAACACAGCTGCGACAGATTTGTCCACAGACCGTTTCGCGCTGGGTTGTAACGTTTTGGTATGGGAGCCGATCGTTCAGAAAGCAATGGCAAACTACTGAACGTAAATTGTCCAAGACATCAACAACAGCAGTGCTGGCGTTGACAGCGATGTCCTGTAAATAGGATATGCAACAAAAAAAAAGTTGGCCAAGGGGTTACGGACGCAGATACTATTCTTTTCTTATTTTGTTTTTAAAACCCATACAGCCCACAACCTTACCCCGACTCGCACGAGCCGGAGGCGGACGTATAACCTCTACTCTAGCCTACTCCTCTCCCCCCCCCCCCCCAATCATCTCTGATCTGTGAAAGGAGAGAATGATACGGGCCGCGTATCGTGACATCAAGTGAGAACCACAGATGGAGTGATACGTGGAAAGGTCAGACTGATATGGGTTTTTACATATCTTGGTTTGTCCTGATCTGAAAGCGTTGACAAACGTGTTAATGGGGGAGATATACGTTGGGCAGCAGGCGAACAGATGGACAGATTGTTGTGGAATTGAGGTAACTTTTTAAAGCTCTCAAACAATGTCTCGGGGTGTCTGCGAATTCTGGTAGTCACGGTGGACTAAAAAAAAAATTGTAAATAGAAAGCCGTAATCTGCTTATGTTTGGTGAAGGGGTTACCTACGCACTTCGCAGTCCCGCGTTCGAAACACAGCTGCGGACTATTTGGAAGCAAACCGCCTTGCGCTGGTTTCATATAAGTATGAGTCCGATCGTTCAGAAAGCAGTGACAGACTACTGAACGTAAGCTTGCCAAGAAATCAGAAGCAGCCAAAATATCACGGAGTTGACGGCGACGTCCTGTAAAGGATGTGCATCTATTTTTTGTTTACTTTACTTATATTGTTTATCTGTATAGGGCTTCGCCAATCATCTGTAGATCTTAAAGATCAGATATGGGACAAAACGCTTATAAGTGTGTCATGTGTTTTCTATTCATATTTTCCACAGATGATACACGCCGCCCAGAGCACGTACAGAGACCAGTCTATTTAAGTACAGCAATACCAGAAAGTCATTTAGTGCAGTGATGCCAGAAGGTCAGGCCAGGAGGACTAACACCCAAGCCGTCTCCGATCCTGCATAATTATAGTGTCTTGAAAAGTCGTTCATGAGACTCTTCGCGCTAATACTGCTACATCTTCACTTACGGAAGCCAATATCATGACACTACTGCAATAACCGTATCGTCTTCTAACATTAGAAACAACGTCACACAGAAATCTAATCAACCATCTGTACGTCACCAAGGTGCTCACAATTGTTGATTCGGAGACGGGGTCTAGTGTTGTTGAAGATAGTCGCAGCAGTAGTGAACAAAGTCTGTTTTGTGGTATTTCTGAGAGTTTACTGACACCCCTCGGATAGCAGAACTGTCACACCCGTGGAACGGAGACTCGAGAAACGAGACTTACAATAACAGCAAGAATTCATATCCGAACCACGAAGGCTACATGTGCAAACGCCATTTACGTAGCGCAATATTTCATGGATTAAAAAACCAATGAGGATAATATTCTGTGCTGAAAAACCCAGTTGTCAACTTCTTGGCTCGCCAGTGAATTCACTAATACTACTATTGTTCTGCTGCATTTGTAGTCATCGAATTCGCACGGGTCCTTCCTCCTGTTTCAGGGTCATCTTTATTGCTTACTTTAATTCTGTGTTTAGCTTGCCTTGGTGACCAGCCGCCATTTGGAATTTCTGGTTGGTTCATAAGGGGGAACTTCCTTTGGCGGTAAAACTTATATGATCTACTAAAACATAAATGTGGAGTAATATGTGAATGTATTCAGTGGAAATAAGTGAAGCATCAATTTCTGTCTGCTGATTATGAACTATTCTCCACGAGATCACCACGCGTCTGGTCAAGGACATCTTCTTGGTAGCCAGCAAGAGCAGCAGACCTCATTGTACATGTCCACTCTGCCTTCGCGCGTGTCTGCAGACAGGGCGTGCACATTTCCCTCGGAAGATAACAAGTCTACAATTGTTTCCTCAAACACAGCTCATTTCGAGCAGGTGTTTGACCCCAGGAGCATCAGTCTTTCTGTGCATTTGCGCTCAGCAGAATGTGTGTCAACTGTACCAAGTATACAGCAAGGTACGGATCGCCCCGGTCTCCAGAAAGAAGGTCATGGATCTTCACATGTATACGACATTACAGAAACAGGCGTTGCTTCCGGGGCTCCAGTATTTCAACGTGGATTACAATACCAGCAACCTGCAGCAAGTATTCCACCCCTCCCAGGAATACAAGATAAAGGTAGTCAAAGCTCTGTATATACACACAGATCAGCAACAGCTCGAACGGGTGCTGAAAGTGCAGTCACACAACCTCAACAGATGATGGGCAATCAACAGACACCACGCCTGCCTATTTGGGTAATGGCAGAACATGAATCGCCAGCGGTTATCACTCCCGGGATGTATAATAGATCATTCTGTCCTCTAACTTCAGATTGCATCAGATCTACGGCTGGTCAAACGCGTGTGTTTATTGCCCCAAATCTACCAGACATTCAAATGGGAAGCCCTTTATCCAGATGTGACCAATCAGTTCCATGGTTGTCTTTCACGCCTGACAATCTCTCACCAACCGTTCATATCGTCCAGAAACTATCACAGACAACTGTTCACGATAGTCCAGTCAGCACTTCACCAGGAAGCTTGTCACCCAGAACATCAAAATCAACGGCCCTTCAAGTCATAAATCCAGAACGATCACCTTCGTTAAGTCCAGCCTGTGCCAGTAAGCATAAGCAGCTATTTGTATTTCCAGATATTTGCCAGACAGAATTGAAATCCAAACAACCACAATCAGAAAGCCCCGCCCACAGCCTGTCAGCTGGCGATATCACTTCTGATAGTCAGAGGTGGCGTCATGTATCTTCAGGAAGCAGTGGTGATTCCTCTACTGCAGGGGATGTAGCTTCCATGTCTCGATCTTTAGGAAGTACCCTCTCCAATGTAAACCCAGCATCGGGCGGGCATAGACAGAGATTGTTTAGCGGTGATGCGGATATAGATGATACGCTTGTTGATTCGGAGACGGGGTCAAGTGTTGTTGATAGTGGCAGCAGTAGGGAACAAAGTCCTTTTTGTGGTATTTCTGAGATTTTACTGACACAGAACCCGGATAGCAGAACTGTCTCACCTGTCGAACAGAGAAGCTCACCAGTTGCGATACGAGATTTACAACAGCCAGAAGTCACGGGTGAGGTTGAAGGAGATATCAGTTACGTGGCAGAAACTGGACAGAGTATAGAAGACGATAAACGCCAGCCACCAAAGTTTAAGCGTCGTCTTCATGAGCGCTATGTCTCTAGTCTCAAAGACACGGCCACGGGACGCGAAGACAAAGACACTAAAGGAACAACCCATGTAACACAGGCATCCCATTGTCACACTGCCGACGTTAAGCCAGTTCTCAAGTTAGAAAGTATTTCTTACGAACAAGATTGTATAGAAAGCCCCGTGCCAAAGAGCCCTAGACGGTCGTTAGGTGATGAGGGTTATAGAAGAGACTCTCACGAATTCAGTGCCGATGAAGGGGATGTCTTCATGGAGTCGGTTACTTCATTACACAGAGTCAGGCGAAGAAGCTCCCAACAACCTCTAGACTTGTCTAGAAGTACGCATGGGATATCGCCCTTTAATGGGTTGTACCGGTCATCATGCTTGTCAGAGTCGGACGCTTCGACTGGTTCTCCTAGTTCCAAGTCTCATTATTCCCCTCTTTTTCGCTCGACCCATCGTCTCAGTTATTCTCCTCATGGTCTAATCTCGCCCAAGTCACAGTCTCCCTTGTGCTCAGTCCCAGAAGGAGGAAGAATATTTAGCTTTAATCTACAGAGTCCTTACGAGGCAGCAGGCGCACACTCTGACAGTGACATCATTTCTCCAAGTCCCATGTCGCCCCGTTTCTTCACATTCCCGTCTGTTGCGCCTCCGCATTCTGCCACGCCGCTGCTAAACCCGCTGTCAGAAGTCAACAGACTAGCGGTATCACCTCGTGCTTTATACCCTACCTCGCCAGTCCACTTCTCTTTGAGGTCCAATTCTGTAGCCCATATCAAGTGGGAGAATGTTTCCAAGAGGTCCTTCTCTGATTCAGACGTGGCCTACCAGTGCCTGGTTTGCGGACAAGTGTTTCCTTCTGACGACAACTTGGCTAAACATATGGCCAAGCATTTGCCAACTGAGACCGTGCGGTCGGCCGACAACAACAAAATCCACTACTGTAAAGTGTGCGACCGTTCCTTTTCTCGATCAGACATGCTAACCCGACACATGCGACTACATACGGGGCTTAAGCCATACGAGTGTTTAGATTGCGGTCAGGTGTTCAGTCGGTCAGATCATCTGAACACACACAAGCGAACACACACAGGTGAGAAACCATACAGGTGTCCGCAGTGCCCGTACGCCGCCTGTCGGAGAGACATGATCACACGTCACATGAGGACGCATGTCAAGCGCACTTCTAAAAGAGGCCGGTATTTATCGGTTACAGACACCAGTGACGATGTTCGTAAGAGCTCTACATCTAGCGTGGAAACGTCCGAATCCCAGGAACATTCTGCCGGGCGTACATGCTCGTCTATGTCCAGCACTGACAGCCTTGATCTGGATATAGACCGCCGACGTGTTATCAAAGATAGTGTCGAATCTTTGCTGTCAGCGGATGACCAAAGCACGCATCCACGAACATCAACTAGTAGCAAGGAATCCGAGGATCTGGATGATTACACAGCTGCCTTTTCCCCTGTTCAGTGGACAGCAGCCACACAGATCAGCGACACCCAATCTTCTCCTTACCAGAAGAAGTGGCACTCGTTAACACAGCAACAGACAGACAACAGGACGTGTGCAGATAAGGAGGCTACTTCTGTACAACGACAGAGGATTGACTGTTCTGATTTCCACTTGAGAGGATATTCATACCTTGGAGACGCAGGACACGGTCAGCGTCATCATCGCCAACGCCACCGACAACAGGATGAGTCACGGTCGACTTCGTACTCTCAGTTCACGGGCAGCAGTTGAATCAGTAGCCAGACACAGCAGTACTCGCAGTTCACGGGCAGCAGTTGAATCAGTAGCCAGACACAACCAATTAATAGCAAGTCCTTCACCGAGGAGTGGCCTTGTTAATGTAATCGCTTGGAGACTACACTGTTAATGTCATGAGCGTGGTCGGACGAGGGTTCGGCGCCTGCGCACGTCGTCAGCTAACGAGCGGGATAGACTGGCCACTGTTTCCTCCGTGCAATATCCAGACCTAGAAATGTGTCCAGGCACATCACAGACTGGCAGCTTCCTGCTTTGGAAGCGCAACGAAGACTGGTTCAAGTTATCAATGCGTTATGTTCTTATGTGCAACTATATTGTATTCATTATTTTACACAGATAATAGAATGTATTTCCAAGATTTGGAAACTTGTTTATAACAATGTATATGTTTCTTTTAAAATCCTGAATTTAAGAATTTCCTAAATTACTCCGACGCAATTGGCTATAATCAGTCATACATATCACAAAGTATTCATCATTACAAATTAACAGCTTAAATTATAAAGAAAGAGACGTAACAATACATGACTACATACGATATTAGTATTTTTTCACGAGTATATAATATATAATAATATTACCTGTAACGTTGTTCAAGGGGACACAATCTTTTTATCCATGTTTACTATTAAGGAGGTGACTTCCCTTTAGTTTTGTTTTGGATTTTGGTTTGTTGGAAAAGAAGGTTAATGAGTCTTTCCGAACACAAAGATCAAAATGAACACAAGTTATTGCGCATCAATATTATTTTTATAATTTAACACGATGATTATTATTACGTAATATAAATTAATAGTTCCCGTAACTTGATAAAGAGACGATTCCAACTTTACATTCAAATGGTAGTGGAAAGACACGTGGACAAGGAAACAATGCTGGAAGGTTGCCAGTGTGGTAAAAAGGATGATCAGTGGTTAAACGTATCAAGAACACACAAGACAGATATTTGTGGTGGAACGTGATCAGCTACATGAGGTGGCACACGATTATATTGATAACCCCGTCACTCTGTTATTGTTTGTCATGCTGCCAACAGTCAGGGCAAATATGCTGAGACTGGTTGAGCTGTCGGGTCACATGTTCACACTAGCTTGTACATGTTTGTAATGAATATCTTAAGCAATTAAGTGATGATGATCAATGTATACTGTATCTATATGCATATATTTTAAGGTATAGATAGAGATTACATCCAACATCATAAGGGAAGAAATACAAACTAGAATCAACTCTGGAAATAAGATATACTATGCACTACAACATCTACTAAAATCAAAGGCGCTATCTCGTAACACCAAAATCACAATATACAAAACACTGATCAGACCAGTTGTGCTGTATGGCTCTGAAACCTGGAGTACAACGAAAGGAGACGAAGCCTTGTTACAAACCTTTGAGAACAAAATTTTAAGACGCATCTTTGGACCCATTAGGGATACACAAAGTGGAGAGTGGAAAAGAAGAAGTAACAAAGACATTTATGATCTGTTTAAGTCCCCGCTAATCACTGGTATGATGAAGGCTAATAGACTACAATGGCTGGGGCATATAGAAAGAATGGAAGATAATAGGGAAACAAAACTCGCTTACACTCAGGAAATAAATGACCGTAGACCCCGAGGTAGACCAAGAAGGCGGTGGAGAGATAATACATGTACAGACCTACAGGCACTTGGAATCAACGACTGGCAAGAGAAGGTCCACCAGAGAGACGAATGGAGACGGATTGTATTTGCAGCAAAGAACCTCAATGGCTCGGAACGCTGAAGAAGAAGAAGAAGAAGATAGAGATTGAGGACGAAGTGGTTACAATATAAAGTAGAAATGTCATGTACCGTTCATCTACACTATTAGTTTCAGACATCTTATGAAATATGTTGCAAAGGGAAGCTCATCATGATTCAGTGCCATTTCCACAATGAAGGTTGGCGGTTATGGATCTCCAGTAGTTTCTGTGCATAAAGAGAAATTAGCATCACATAAAACTAGTCCAGTGGACATAAAACGGGTACACAACTTTGAATATTTAGCTCTAACGTTAAATCAGTATTGTCGTGTTGATCTTCTTAAAGTATAAGCATAACCGTTAGGACGTAGAGTCAACCCCAGCATTTATGGCTGTTCGTGATACCTGGGAAAGTTTACGTTCAATAGTTTGCCATTGCTTGCTGAACGACCTAGCAGGCCAGACACAGCTGAACATTGTTCTGTGCACTGTACACATGTGAACTAGCAGGCCAGACACCGATGAACATTATTATGTACACTGTACACGTGTGAACTAGCAGGCCAGACATCGCTGAACATTGTTCTGTACACTGTACACGTGTGAACTAGCCGCTGAACATTGTTCTGCAGGACTGCCATCTGTTTAGCGACCAACGAACGACTGGTCCATTAATATGTTGGATACTTAACCCCACCCCCACCTCTAAATCATCCTCCAACGCTGGATGTTCTGACTGAAGTTTTCTTTCACCGAACAAAGGCCATATGTCATATCCCATAGTACCCTCTAATACTTGATAGCAAGGCTTCTGGAAGCACGGTTCACACCAAAAGAAGGCGGGTATTAGACACATTTGCACATTTTATTGTTTATGTAATTATTAAATTGTTAGTACATGTTGAGTTTATAACAAAGTGAAGGGTTGGCGAAACATGTCTGATGAAAATGGATCGCATATCAAGACAGGTCTCACAGGTTTGGGAGTCCCTGCTTGAGAGGGCAATTAATTACAAGGGGTGCTCCTGTAATAGTGCACGCATGTTAAATGATATAGTGTCATGGGATGATTAATCGTCTTAAGCGACTTCCCGTATCTGCCATGAGCTTACATGTCACAGAAATGTTGTGAATGCGTTATAACTGCTACCATATTAACAACTTTTAAGTCATAACTGTAACACCCCTTACTTTCCATTTTCTGCCATCCATTTTTGTTTGGTCCAAAACCTCCGTTTTGTTTGGCACCAAGGTGTTAACAACTGTCGATATGGCGAGAATAAATCATCGGTTGCTGCTGGTTGTCTTTTGTTAGTTTAATTAACAACTGTCGATATGGCGAGAATAAATCATAGGTTGCTGCTGGTTGTCTTTTGTTAGTTTAATTAACAACTGTCGATATGGCGAGAATAAATCATAGGTTGCTGCTGGTTATCTTTTGTTAGTTTAATTAACAACTGTCGATATGGCGAGAATAAATCATAGGTTGCTGCTGTTTGTCTTTTGTTAGTTTAATTAACAACTGTCGATATGGCGAGAATAAATCATAGGTTGCTGCTGTTTGTCTTTTGTTAGTTCAATTAATAACTGTCGATATGGCGAGAATAAATCATAGGTTGCTGCTGTTTGTCTTTTGTTAGTTCAATTAATAACTGTCGATATGGCGAGAATAAATCATAGGTTGCTGCTGTTTGTCTTTTGTTAGTTTAATTAACAACTGTCGATATGGCGAGAATAGATCGTAGGTTGCAGCTGTTTGTATTTTGTTAGTTCAATTAATAACATGTTTTTGATAATTGTTGCTTTTTTTATCATCTTGTTGCTTGCTTTACACTTTTATTGAACTGAACTTACGAAAAGTTCAAATGAAAGTTTTGTTACCACCACTCTACCATACATGAAGCACAAAGTTATCGTTGTTCTTAATTCTATGCTGTCTCTTTGTTGGACAGGCTGTCTTTTACAGTGGATTTTGTTTTTCTGTGAAAGTGTTTTTTAACAGCTGCCGTAACATGAGAAAGTATTTTTACAAGTCATTGAATTTCCATGTTTGTTATTACTGATTCTAAATCAGGCCGCGACATTGTTTCAGCGTATTCAGTTACAAAATGGCTACCTGACTTTCGATACTTTAGCAATGTAAAATGGCGCGGACGGATAATGCGCACTTAATTAACGTAAGTGGCATAATGACGTGCCTAACAGTTCACATCTATGGAGAAGGTTGAATAACTGATATAAATAAAAGATATGTGACAATATGAGAATCATATGCGAAACATTTTGAACTGCAAAGTGTTTTCTCAAACACCACAGTCGTCAGTAAATATTAGGGCTACAGGGAACAAACAGAAATACCTAGTAATATATATATATAGATATATCTGTTTGTGGTGTGTGTGTTAAAGGTAAAGAACCATAGACACGCAAACATCAAGCTCGAGTATCTGCTCTCTGATGTTGGGGATAGCCATCTGGCACATTCGTCTTGCTGCAGCAGTATTCAGTGTTTGCAGAATATATTTGTAATATTGTTTCATATATATATTGTTCCTTTTGTGTTTTAATAAAGAGTACAGTTCGTCATTGCATGGCAGATATATTAACATAAGGATATGCCCTGTTAGGTTTTCACATATACTAGGACTTGATATATTGAAATATGGTGAATATGTCCCTCCTCTATCGCCTTTTGTTTCCGGGCAATATGCAGCACATTCCGAAGGTGATCCAGTATTCATTTCATACAGCTTGATGGTCCCAAACACATGTTTGTTTGGAGAGAAATCTCTGGTGGCCATTCTACGAGGCTGGTTGGACTCCGGAATGGAATGCATTACAAAACAAATCATTGCAAATTTTGAGATTAAACATGAAAATAAGTTGGTACGCTATTCTCTACACCACCAGCGTTCATGATTCATATGATGCAGGAGAAAATAAACTCACACAATAAATACACATACGCAGTCAAGAATTGTTGAAGCTAGCCCAATGTAGCAGCCAGACAAAACTCAGGCCACCAGTATTAGTAGGTAGATACCATTGCGCTGGAGTTGATACGATCTTTTTTAGTATGGAGAATGTATTTCCTAATGAAAAGACAAGAGAGTCGGGTAAGGAAAAGAGTATTTTGAATAACATTATATGCGCGGTGTTTCTACATACATTTGTTTTTATTACTTTGCTAAACATCTATTTTTGTCTGTTGTATGAAGATAATACCCAGTTGGCTGTTTAATTTGGCTACAAGCAAACAGAAGCCGGTGATTCAAGTATTATGACAGTTGATTAATCAAGCTTGTAACACAACGAAGGATTACTTGAAGGAGTGTATACCCTGATAATGTTTATGTTTTGCTGGCTTTATTATTACAATACTATGTGATGTTTTTACAAGAAGTTTTTATTACACAATATTCGTTTGTTGACTGAATGTTGATGTTACACTTTTGAGAAAAAAAAATCCGGTGAAATGTTTCTTTGTTTGTTTAATTAAATAAGTTACAAATGCCCATTGTATATTACAGCGTTCAATACTTCATGTTAATGTATTGTTGAATTGTTTCATGTACAAGAACTTACTGTTGTGATTCATGGCATTTACAAAATATAGTTTCTGCAGGAGAGATAAGCATGTAAACATTTTGAGATTGAATATAACATTGATGTAACTTATAAGGAGAATATATAGACATTCATAAAGTAAACATAGAAGCCACAAACAATCTGTCAAATATAGTGAGTTATTACTAATTAGCCGGTTCTAGCCGGTTTTGTGCAGACGGAAAGAATTCGTGTTAAATTTGAAATTACCATGAGGGTAAAAGATGTTGCACATTCGATATGATATATAACTCTACAATATGCAGCTCACTGGATGCAGAGAAATCTCTCTATATGGCTTGGTTCAAGTCTGGCCACGACGAGATGCAGAGAAATCTCTCTATGGCTTGGTTCAAGTCTGGCCACGACGAGATGCAGCGAAATCTCAATGTGGTTTGATTCAAATCTGACCCCGACGAGATGCAGCGAAGTCTCTCTCTCTCTCTCTCTCTCTCTCTCTCTCTCTCTCTCTCTCTCTCTCTTTCTCTCTCTCTTTCTCTCTCTCTATCTCTCTCTCTCTCTCTCTCTCTCTCTCTCTCACACACACACACACACACTATGGCTTGATTCAAGTCTGGCCCTGACGAGATACAGCGAAATCTCTCTCTGTGTCTTGATTTAAGTCTGGCCCTGAGGAGATACAGTGAAATCTCTTTCTATGGCTTGATTCAAGTCTGACCCTGAGGAGATGCAGCGAAATATCTCTGAATGGCTTGATTCCAGTCTGGCCCTGACGAGATGCAACGAAATCTCTATGTGGCTTGATTCATGTCTGGCACCGACGAGATGCAGCAAAATGTATCTCTCTATGGTTTTATTCCAGTCTGGCCCTGACAAGATGCAGCGAAATTTCTCCCTATGGCTTGATTCAAGTCTGGCCCTGAGAGATGCGGGTAAATCTGTCTCTATGGCTTGATTCAAGTCTGGCCCTGACGAGATGCAGTGAAATGTATCTCTATGGCTTGATTCAAGTCTGGCCCGTGATTCCTTATTTGCTCCAAATGGAAATCTCTGTGGCAAAGTGGTTATGTCGCACGCCTCGCGCACCGAATGTCGTGAGTTCAATTCCGGGCTATATCGTTCGGTTCATGAGTGCGACTTTCTCGGAGACTCCTGGGGATTGTCGCTGGAGCTACTGAATTCGTGCTTTGTGCGACGCTTTCGGCGAACCGCCCTGCGAAAAGAAACCAGTCTGCATGGGATAAAACGTGTGCCATGCAGCCGATCCTTGTACCTTTTAAACCAATATTTTTTTCATTGCTTCAAGGGAACGCCTTCGCCATTGAGGCCACTCGATCCCTGCATACTGCCTGACACGGCAGCCGGTCTACCCCCAATATGCAGGTTTAACCCACTAAGCTCAACTGAAAATGTCTTATCTAGTACTGTAAGAGATGGTTCGCTTGACTTCGAAATATATTCGAAACAATGTTTTCCCGTAGTGAATTTGAATAATTAAGATACAAACTATAAATTGCAAAATGTATGCCTGTAACTTCTTGCTGCATATCGTCAGGTGTATACTCCAGAAGTCACACAACATAAACTAAAGCCAAAAGTAAACCTTCACGTTTAAATATACAGCATATATTTTGCCATAGTAATTTAAATCGTGTACCACAGTAATTTTAAACTGACTACCATGTCTTTTTGTTTACACAATGTTGGCTTGGCTAAATGAATAGCAACTGCATCAGCTAATCTTAATATTCGTCCATTTTGTGTGTGAAACAATACACGAAACGGACTGTCTCTATTCGACATATGTAAGTATTTAGTTGCTTCTGGTCAGGGACATACTGCAGAAACCACACATCATAAACTGAAGTGATTAGATAAAACCTTCAAGCTGAAATATACACATTTTTACACAGTAATTTCAATTGTCTACCACTGTAATTATAATCTGACTATCACGTCTTTCTGTTTGCACAATACTGGCTTCTGCCGATTAATGACGATGGCTTCAGCGACCTTTAACAAGCGACCAGTTTGTGTGTTAAACAACACGCAAAACGCATTGACAGAATAATAAACAAAGACGCTGGGAATCTAGCCTAGCCGACTCACCACAAAATGCCTATGTATTGGACGGTACATTTTTGAAACCCGTCACGTGATTGATAGGGACAATGCGATTGAAGGCCTATGCCCGATTGGGGAATAGAAGGCAAAAGAAGAAATAAATCATAACAACCACAACAACTGAAGTCACGTGGCGGGAGCCTGCTGTGGATAGGTGAAGTGTTGGGACCATCACATTTTGTAGGTCTTAGTGCACGGTAAAATAGCTCCTTACAACATACAGTTATGTTGTTTTTTGTTAGTTTTTTTTTTTTTATGACACTTGCAGCAATATGACCTGCTTGACTTGTACTGTTTATAGTTGATAAAATGCATTGACATAGTGACGTTGGTGAAATATGAAACAGTCATCAGTTTGTTGAATTGCAGCAGACACTGTAACACACAGGGAGCCGCTATGGTGTAGTGGCCAGACACTCGCCTGTTGTATCAGCGGTCAGCGGTTCATTGGGGTGGATTCGAAGTTTTCAAACATGACCTGGGCTTCCACGTCAACCACACCAGCCACGAGTGCCGTTTGGTCTATTAAAATATGTGTAGCCACATAGTCTGAGTGCACCTTAAGGCCTCTAACAGCGATCTTTACTTTACTTAAGGTGGCAGAGTCGCTAGCACGCTGGCCTACCAGCCTGGTGGACATGTATTTGAATGTCATCCGGGGCCAGGAATTATTTCAGTAACCCGGGCTCGCATGTCCACCCAGTCTAAGATGGCCTGTGAAGTAGACATGGCTGGAGTGATGTTCACTACATCAACCATTGAGGCCTACAAATATGGGACTAGTACTATATACCCAATTTACCTCAATGCGTGAAAGTGGGTCCAGTATGGTATATTTTTTATACTTTTGTTGAAGGTCGGCTCTGTGACGAAGGGTTACTGACGTGATTCGTAGTCCCGCATTCCGCTTTCGAAATACAGCTGCGGGCGATATGGCAGCAGACCGTCTTGCTTTGGTTTTCATACAGTGGTATGAATGCCGCTCGTTCAGAAAGCAATGGCAAACTACTGAACGTAAAACTTGCCAAGAAATCACAAACATCCAATAATACTGGAGTTGACTGCGACGTCCTGTAACGGATATGCAAATAACTTTAACTTTTGTTAAAGTGAGCGAGCATCGGTTGTACTTGATCAGAGTATTTCACTTCCGCACTTCGAACATGTCTATCGGCGCGCTGTACTAATTCCATCAATATAAAGCAACTAATTGTACTTTTGTTGACTATAGGATCCTTGCTTCATTTCGTGTCATGCAATTTTATATTTGTTCTAGTTTAATGCCGAGGTATATTATTTGTTTAGATATTTACCCCAGATTTCCAGCAGATTAGTTCGGCTGTTTTAATTAAATGGTTCATCGCCATCGAGTTTCCTGCCAGCAGCTGGCGTAGGCGTTCATGATTCTCCACACATCTCGGTCCTTGGCTTTCTGGATCAACTCTGCTGATGATATTCCTGCATACTAGCGTCTCAATCCATCCAGCATAATTTATCTCGGTCTGCCTCTCTTTCCAGTTGTCACGATGTTCTCTAATGCCTCTCTTCTCATCACATGACCAAAGAAAGCTGTTTGTCTCTTTCTTATTGTTGAATATAATGTTCTAGTTTCATTAGCCTCTTTCAGACAATCGTTGTTAGTTACTCTGACAGTCCAAGGTATCGCAACATTCGTCTCAGGACCACATTTCTGTTGCTTCTAAGTTCTTCCTAATTTGTTCATTTACATTCCAAGATTCACTGCCATACAGCAAAACTAGTTCTATATAGCACATCAGCACTCTCTTTTTTACATTCAGTGATAGTGACTTATTGCATAAAATACTCTTCATTTTCTGAAATGCAGCCTTTGCTTGCCCTGTTCTACTCTTAATCTCTGTTGTGCATCTTAATATGATGTTGAGGATTGGAGAGGCATATGAACACCTGTGTATGCTTCAGATCAGACAGATGAAGGAGGAGGAAGAAGAGAAGGAAGAGGAAGAAGAAAACAAAATAAGAGCAGTGGAAGAGATTGCCTACAAACACTTCTATTGTGGTTCTCTGAACAACAATCACTTTCAGATTAATATCCGAAATGTTGCAGTTCGGTCACGGGATTATAAATCTGAGGCTAGGATGAGCCCTAATTATAACTTCTTTTTTGAGGTTGGCGGGGTAGAAGTAATGGAAAAACGACTTACCGAAACATACGAATATTTGCACAAGATTTGTATTATTTCTCTTATGTTTTTACTTGCTCTGTACTAGTTACATACATTGCAATAGTATGTTGCAGGGAGAATGCTTTAGCCAAAGGTCAAGTTTGGCTACTATTGTTACTGGTCAAGTTTGCCTGTTTAATATAGATCTGAACTTACATTTGACACAACACAATGTCATACATGCATACAGAGATGCTGATGTAGAATTGATTTCAATTTAGTCACTACTTCACTAAGTAGATTATCGTATATCGCCATAATGATGTGTTGTGATAACCTTGGCAGTTGCGTGTGCTGCCACAGGAACTAACAAGACTAGCACAAACTTATATTAACTTGTTGCTTGTTGTCATTGCTACCTTCATCCCGGTTAACGCACAGCTTTAAATGATTATGATTTTTTTTAATATCTTCTTTTTGTACATACAGTACTAAGTATTCATTTGTACCATGGAATCTTTACACTGAAATAATACAGAAGGATGTTGATTTGTGCCGGTTTCAGCATTTGTTCTTTTGTTAACACTGCAATTCTTTATTGCGTTTCTTATTTCCTACTGTTTTTTTTTAACTCAACATTAATGTCATTATTTTGGATTTTTGTTTTCTCAATAAGGAATCAGACAGGATGTTATTCATAATACATGATTTTTTTTAAAATACGTGGCATTATGATATGTTACATTCTGTCAGAAATCAATAATTAGTCAAAGAACCATCCAAACATTGCATTTGTTAATAAATATGTACAGACATCTGATCCTGTGGCATTTGAGCAGACCATTAGTTCTGTGTGTGTGTGTATTTGTGGTTGGTATATATTTTCCATGTTAACTGTGTCACTGTTCTGTACATATGAGGCATTTATTATATGAGTGAATACATGTTAGTTTGAAGTACATACCTACATACTTATACTTGTTTGTATGTGGTTTATATGTATGTGTTTAACATATCTGTTGTTTACCCGTGTGTGGGTTACCATAATGTGTGTGTATAGCCTATGTTTTTGTGTTCGACTTCTGAGTTTGTCGTCCGCTAAGAGAGGGAGAGACTGGTCAGCTTGTCCTCTGTATATTCAGTCCTACAGAATGGATGACCCTGTTGTTTGTGTGTAGTATACATGTTTGTGTATATCATTTTCTGTTGTTTCTCTACAGTATGAATGTAATATAAATGTTATGTTTCGACTTCATAGCACACTGGTGTTTATGTACAGCATAGGTTTGTTTGTGCCATATGTCTGTAGCTTGTGTGCAATGACTGGCGCCTAAATGGACGATAGTTTGTAAAATGCAGTTATACCTCTACATAGCACAAAGCCTGGGCTGAATTTAAAAACCACTAGGCCTGCCAAGTTTACTCCAGAGGAAAGGTAACACCAATGCGTCTGAAACAAGACAAGCTGCGGAAGCTGCAGGATCAAAGCAATGCTTTAAATGTCCTCCTGTCGGCGCTTTCATCCTAGAGCAGTTGTCGACCATGGCTTAGGGCCTGATCTGCCCCGTCATAGTCTTTAGGTTGTATTTCCTCGCACCAGGGTAAAGGCTTGTACCCTCCCAATTGCGCTCCTTCGCCCGAAGCCGTTGGAACAATGTGGGATGTCGGGTTTGGTGAACGCCGCCCAACGTTCGGCGCTAACGCAAAGCATGTGGTACCGTCTACTGTCATACGGTAGCCCAGTCACATCTGATTAAGACATGACTTAAATATGCAACATATATGTTTTAACTCACCATAGAGTCCCTATGTTGTATGTTCTATTAGCAGTTGTATTAAAAGTCGCAATGGCGTTGCATGTCGTCCAGACTCGCCACTCGAGCCCTTCTGAACCAATTTCTCCACATTTGGATACTTTGTTCAACTGCACTCTCCTCCTGGTTCCCCGGGGAGCCGTCACCACATCACCCGTATCGTAAAGTAGCTCTCCGCCCACAGTAGCATCAGCCAGTCTATTCGTCTGTTCATTGCCCCGCACGGCTTGGGTATAAAATTCACGATATAGTAACTACACTTTCCGCCCCTGTTCATTGCCCCGCACGGCTTGGGTATAAAATTTATGATATAGTAACTACACTTTCCGCCCCTGTTTATTGCCCCGCACGGCTTGGGTATAAAATTTATGATATAGTAACTACACTTTCCGCCCCTGTTCATTGTCCCGCACATCTTGTGTAGAAAATTCATGATATAGTAGCTACCTATACTCTCCGCCCCTGTTCATTGCCCCCCCCCCCCCCCATAGCTTGGGTATAAAATTCATGATGTAGTATCTACGATCTCCGCCCCTGTTCATTATCCTGCACGGCTTGGGTATAAAATTTATGATATAGTAACTACGCTTTCCGCTCCTGTTCATTGACCCGCAAATCTTGTGTAGAAAATTCATGATATAGTAGCTACCTATACTCTCCGCCCCTGTTCATTGCCCCGCGTAGCTTGTGTAGAAAATGTATGATATAGTGGCTACGCTCTTCGGCCCTGTTCGTTGCCCCGCACACCTGCATGGCTTGGGTAGAAAATTCATGAAATACCTGCTCTTATCGAGCGATGCAAGGCATTCCCCTCGGAACATACCAGTTTCCACTACCAAAACATACTCTGTGAGTCTGATACAAGCACAATATGTCAGGCTGTGTTGCCTTATAACTGCTTTTTGCTTTTTTTTTTTTTTTATTTCGTTGTTTATCTATCTGTGCTGTCCTGTCCTTGACAAAGATTCTGAGAATTGAAACGTCGGCCGTCCTGTGTGTCGTATTGTACGCTTTTGTGTGTAGTTTATTTTATTATTTATTGTATATATTTATTGATTACTTCTGATTTTGGATTTTCACCTGTATTCCGGTATACGATGGATCTCCTTGTAAGGTAAGTGCGACGTGTTTGTGTTTAGTACGTTTATTCTCGCAGGAGCTTAATATACCTATTTGTTTCCAATTCATATCCTTATAACTGCGGGATGCCGTCACAGCCCCAGCTTCCATTCGCATGCTAGATGCAGTAGATTTTAATCAGAATACCCATGGAGAAAGCAGCCTTTGAAGAGATGGGAAACAAACTCGTCAGTTAAATAAAAGCTTGACTGAGCGATCAGCGTGATCGCGGGGCTTGATGCGCTTGGGATATAAACGTCCGGCGTGATGAAGGCGGGGTAGTGGGGACAGCCCTTACACTTGTCAATTGGACTTCAACGTTGACTTCTCGATCAGAAAGCAATGGCAAACTACTGAACGTAAACTTACCTAGTGTTGGGGTTGTTCGGAACGTCCTACAATGGACATGCAACATATTTCAAACGTTATAAAGATTCTGTGCTGTTGTGTTCGTGTGAAACATGGACAGCAAACTGAGAAACATCTAATGGCAGACGATATGTGGTTTCTGTGGGAAATGCCGAATTGGCTGACAGAAAACCAAATGAGACAACCATTCAAGAAATGAAATCTGTAAATTGGTTAGAGAAATTAGAAGCAGGTAGTAAAGATTTTTTGGGCACGTTATGATAAAACATAAATATGCTTAGTGACAATTGGCAACCTTGATAGCAAAAAAGCAAGGGGAAGACAGAGATTAACACCTAGATGGCCGGACCGCTTGTCATGATCGGGACAAAAAACACAGACGTGACCTGATATTAATGATGGTATGAGATGGCGAATCATGACTGCTTATATCGGCATGGCACATGATGATTACACGATTTTGTGTTGCTTGTATAGGGTGTGTTTTTAATGACTGTGGGGTTTTTGAAAATATTTCCGCTCCAAGTTTTGTATTTATTTTTTGTGGTGCATGAGTTCACAGAGGATAAATACGAGGGACGGTTAATAAGTAATACCTCCTATTTTTTTTATTTACGCAAATACTTTATCGGTGAGCAATGTATTAATTTAGCAAGATTCTTCATCCAATCTTCTGCATTGTGTATCACTACCAACCTGTTTCAGTCACAGGTTGCGCAACAGTAACGGTTTACAAATGGCCACCAAAGAAGTTTGGTTAAAGCAATGTAATGTCATAGAATTCCTCAATACTGTTAGCGAAACCCCGAGTTACATCCATGAACATTTGAGTATTGTTTATGGAGATTCAACAGTGAATGTTAGCACTGTCTGATGTTGGGTACGTCGTTGTGACGAAGCTAAAGTAGATCAATCCTCACTGGTTGACGCAAAGCGGATTGGCCGTCCGTCAACCGCATTGACTCCACACAACAGTCATCGAGTTGATGATATCATTCGTGGTGACCGTCGGGTAACATTGGATAAACTGTGTTCCATGTTGTCCATTAGTAAAGGCAGTGGCCAGACCACCATTAAAGATTTGTGTTATTCAAAAGTTTGTGCACGGTGGCATCAACTCGATGACTGTTGTGTGGAGTCAATGCGATTAACAGACGGCCAGTCCGCTTTGCGTCAGCCAGTGAGTATTGACCTACCTCAGCTTCGTCACAACGACGTACCCAACATCAGACAATGCTAACATTCACTGTTGAATCTCCATAAACAATACTCAAATGCTCATGGATGTTATTCGGGGTTTCGCTTACAGCATTGAGGAATTCTCTGACATTACGTTGCTTTAACCAAACTTCTTTGGTTGCCATTTGTAAACCGTTACTGTTGCGCAACCTTTGACTGAAACAGATTGGTACTGATACACAATGCAGAAGAGTGTTTGGGAAATCCTGTTAAATTAATAAATTGCAAACTGATAAAGTGTTTACATATACAAAAATATAGAAGACATTACTTATTGACCGTCTCTCGTACAAAACTTGGAACATCGATATTATAGAAAACCATTAAAAATACACCCCATATTTGGTCTCTTCGCGTGTTAAGTGAGTTGCATATCTTTTACAGGATGTCGCAGTCAACCCCAACATTTATTGGCTCTTTGTGAATACTTGGAAAGTTTAAGTTCAGTAATTATCTAGTGCTTTTGAAGCGACCGGCACTCACACCATTTTATACATGGCCAACGCAAGGCGGTCTGCTGCCAAATCGCCCGCGGCTAGTTTCGAACGCGGTATGTGGGATTACGAACTGCGTCCGTAGCCTCTTCACCACAGAGCCGGTCTTGTTTGTGTACGGGAAGTATATTAATGTGTTTGCACGGGTTATTCTTCTACATGTGTGTGTATCTATTTTGTTATGTGATGTTTCCTATAGATGACAACATACAACCAATAAAAAGATGTCAATTGCAACGAGAAGAAGAGTGTTGAAGTGCTACATAGAGTCTGTTCTTTTTTATGGATACGAAACGTGGACAGTGAGCAGACAAGCTGGAGGGGGGAGGAGGAGGGACATCTATTCATCTAATGGTAGTGTAAATGTGATTCCTGGTGGAGACCATGCAAAGAACACGAAGGATGGACAGAAAAACCAATGAGAAAGTCTTAAGAGAAATTAATGAAAACCGCAAAATGATTAGAGTAATTACACGTAAACCGTCAAGGTGTTTTGGGCACGTTATGATAAGAAATAAACTTCAGAACTTGATGACAACTGCAAAGATTGAGAAGAAAATAACAAGGGGGAAAACAAAGACGTAAATATCTGGACAATTTGACCGCATGACATGGTCGAGATAAGAGATTGATCTACGACTCGACTCGGATGATCTGTGAGATGTCGAAACAAGACCGCTCACGCTTATCAGCATGGCACATTATGTGATTCCTATATGTGTGTGCACTAAATATAACCCTTATATAAAGTACCTTGTTACTCTTTTGACTGATTGATATCATAGCACAGCGGGTAAACCCAAAGATGCTTGTCTCCCGCAACAAATGTAAAGGGGGTAGATGCTAATCGATCCAATATAATGTTGAATGTAAACACGCCATATTCTTCCTTCCGTATGCTCTTCAATGCCAGACCCCATATCAATCCTTATTTGCGCGTGTTGTTTCATCTGCCATGCCTGTTGTGTGACAGACAAGATAAATCATCATGGCCGACATAGTGCTGCATGGAGTTCCCTTCATTCACTAATGGCTTCAGTATTATCATGGACTGGTCAGAGAGAGAGAGAGAGAGAGAGTTCTGTATTGTCATGTCGTGGGAAAGAGTTCTGTGTTGTAATGTCATGTCATGGGAAAGAGTTATGTATTGTCATGTCATGTCATGGGAAAGATTATTGTATTGTCATGTCATGTCATGGGAAAGATTATTGTATTGTCATGTCATGTCATGGGAAAGAGTTATGTATTGTCATGTCATGTCATGGGAAAGAGTTCTGTGTTGTCATGTCACGGGAAAGAGTTCCGTGTTGTCATGTCATGTCATGGGAAAGAGTTCCGTGTTGTCATGTCATGTCATGGGAAAGAGTTCTGTGTTGTCATGTCATGAGAAAGAGTCCCGTGTTGTCATGTCATGTCATGGGAAAGAGTTCTGTGTTGTCATGTCATGAGAAAGAGTTCCGTGTTGTCATGTCATGTCATGGGAAAGAGTTCTGTGTTGTCATATCATGGGAAAGAGTTCCGTGTTGTCATGTCATGTCATGGGAAAGAGTTCTGTGTTGTCATGTCATGGGAAAGATTATTGTATTGTCATGTCATGGGAAAGAGTTCTGTATTGTCATGTCATGGTCAAGTTGTTATAATATTGGTTAGCTCATGTCATGGTCACACAGAGAGAGACAGAGAGACAGAGAGAGAGAGAAAGTTAACACACATACTGTACTGGTTTTTAAATAGTATTTTTCGTTGTATCCCTACAATATCTTCTGTAGTGTCTTGTCGTGATCGGATTATTCAGTCTGAGAACTGGTGTAAAGTTTCTGAACAAGTAACTCTTCCACTCCATATTTGTGACTTTCTTTATGGTGTTATTCTGAATTGCAAATGAAATAATTTTTCATCATCTCAGAATCTTCATTGTTGCCTTCATTTGCCTTCATGTTGTAAATTCGTCTGATTTAAGAGTGCTTGAATGTACATTTATTGTTTGGTTGTCTTATTATCCTTTTTGCATGTTCTCAACTGATAAAACTGATCAAATAACATGTAATTTACGAACAATTGCATGTTTGTAAACATATGTTTCCTAGTGCCTTTCTGAAAATTGGAGTGAAGACTAGTTTGTTATCTTGAGACATACATAGTTCTCTGCACTTGCTTGTTGTTTCACTTGTTGGGCAGCTTGTTGAACTGACTATTTTGTGATGGTGGAAGTATTTGCACAATTTCTATTTGATATATGTGCATTTTTGTTTTTACTATGTACGAATAGGAGATTGCCGTATGTGCACATATGAGAATGCTGAAATATTCAGTTGTTGTTTTTTTTTTAATTGAACTACTGTAAATGTTTCTTCATTCAATAAACGTAAACAGTTTCTTTTTATACGTACATTTATCTCTGCTTATCTGTACAACTGTCACTTTTCGTCCATCCATCTCTCACTCATCATCCATCATTTTCACTCATTGATTGTCTGGCACTCTTTTAATCTATTATTATTCTTTCTCTCCTTCTGTCTGGCTCGATTGTCCACTTTCACACTTCCCTCACACTCTCCCTCATTTTTTGCTTGTTTCTTTCCCTCTCCTTCATTTCTTCCCAGCCTCTTTATCTCTCTCGCCCTCTCTTTATATATATATATATATTATTTTTTTTTTTTTTCCGCGTTTCCATCCTGTTTCAGGATATTGCGGTCAACACCAGCATCTTTCAGCTGTATGTTGATTCCTAGGCTAGATTACGCTCATCAGCACGCCACGACTTTCTGAGCGACCGGCTCCATACTCTCATAAGTCACTTTTGCGATTCGAACCACTGCTAATTCTCGTCGCGTCACGTGACGAGAGTATTCGGGGTTAGCGGAGAAAGCTGCTAACCCCTAGGCCACGAAGCCGGTATATATATATATATATATATATATATATATATATATATATATATATATATATATATATATATATATATATATATATACAAATTTGTATGACCATAAGTCTTTATAACAAAAGCGGCTCTAACAATGAAAGACAAACTCAGAGATGAATATCTGTGTCTGGAATCCAAAAGGCAAACGAAATGTAGGAAGACCTAAAACAGATGGAGAAGAGAATTACAGAAAGAAAGAAATAATATGGGGGTGAACATGGATATAGGGCGAACATAACCATAATATAAGTTAACATCAAAATGAAAATTTTAAAAAACCCTGACTCGCTTTGTAAAAGACAGTTGCATATCCTTTACACGACGTCGTAATAAACCCAGTCATTGTTTGGCTCTGTATGATTTCTTGGCAAGTTTACGTTCAGTAGTTTGTCATTGCCGGTTTTCCGTAGCTAAGGCGTTACAGACGCGGTTCATAATTCCGCTTACCTGCATTCAAGACACAGCTGCAACCGATTTGGCAGCAGACTGTGTCATGCTGCGTTTTAACGTGATGGTATGGGAGCCGGTCGTTCAGAAAGCAATGGCAAACTACTGAACGTAAACTTGCCAAGACATCAACAACAGCAGTGCTGGTGTTGACAGCGATGTCCTGTAAAAATAGGATATGCCAACAAGAAAAAAGTTTGTCATCGCTTTCCGAACGACCGGTATCCATACCATTATAAGGAAACCAACACAAGGTCTGCTGCCAAATCACCCGCAGCTGTATTTCGAACGCGGTATTACGAATTTCGTTCGTAAGCCCTTCACCACAGAGCCGGTTTGTTTCGTAAATTAATGTTGAAAAAACTGCCATCTACTGCCTGTAGTACCTTGCAGTGTAGGGCAGAAAGTCTTGAGCCTGGGGAATTGAGGTCACTTGGCTAGTCGCAGTCGCCAAGATTGTGCAGGTTAGGATTTTCTTTTTGCCCCTGACAGAAACAAATCCACACCTTACCAAGGATTCCAACCCGAGTCTTCCGAAGAAGAAAACGGCATTCTTAGCCACCCAGCCAGCCGCAAAATACAACAGATATAATTATTTGACAAGTTACATAAGTAATATTTCAATACGTTGACAAGTTCAGTGACATTTGACAAAGGAATTTGTGCCTTTTTTGAAGTCTTCATCTGATGGCTACCAGTATCACGTACAATAATACCAAAATATATATTATTACAGAAAAACTAAGAAATATAATCGGACGGATCCAAATGGATATAGATCCAGCAATGTTAAAGAACTACGAGATAGATCAGCAATTCAAACAATAGGCACACTGCACATCTGTTGTTTTAACAGTAAAGAAGAAGAACTGATAGAAACAATGGAAAAGAGGACGATTGAACTTATGGAAATATCGGACACCAGAATAAAAGGAAGAGGATGCAAGGAGTCTATCACAGCTATAATACGTTTGTCTACTCCGAAATATTTCGAGTTAAAAATCTACCCAAAGTATTTCAGGATCCTTGCCGGTGCTACGGAGTTTATGCACTGAGCTGAGATTCTCCGGACTCAGGCTTGAGTTAAGAGAAGAACGGAGCACTTATGGGTTACACCCGTGTGCCGTGATGTTGATCCATCGACTAAACTAAACTTGTCTACTCCGGAGTGGAACAACAAAAAAGGACAACACACGGTGTATGAATGGTCATTGAACCAGTGCTAGCATGAGTAAAACTATCTATAGAATCAGTGAACAAAAATAAATCCTAAACAGACGGAGGCAGTACTTCGAAGAACATCTCAACATTCCATCAGATGCCACAGGAATTCAAGAAACTGACACAGGTGTCATCGAAGAACTAGAACCAGACATGCTGAAAGAAGAAATTGGAGAAGTCGTCAGATTAGCCCCATTGAATAAACCACCGGGACAAGACGAAATACCAAATGAACTAATTAAAGCAGCAAGAGAAGTGGGAATAGCATGGCTACATAGACAACAGACACAACGAGACTGGGGAAACGCCATAATTATTCCAATAAGGAAAAACAAAGGCAGCACGCAATATAGAAGGATTTCCCGTTTACATCATACTGGAAAAATATTTTGCAAAATTCTTGAGAAAAGATTGCGAACTACAATAAAACCCCAGCTAAGCGAAACACAACTTGGATTTAGGAAAATCAAAGGATGCACCCATCTTTGCTCTTAGACAGCTTATAAAAGCATAAATCGAATTTAATGAAATACACTACCAATCTTTCCCACAGCTATCTGATTGAAAGTTCTTCCGGTCTTCCCTCTCAATTTTGAGATTCTTCCAGAACCCCTGCCCATCCCTCGCAATCTCATTCTTTCCACATAGGGGCTCTAAATCTGTTCCCTGCCCTCTTCACCTGGTCCCACAGGCGCATGATCACCGCTCCCTTGTCCACAGGTAAACTACCACAACAGGTGCATTCCCTGTCAGCCTATCAGCTTGTTCATTCCACCGCACCTCCGCATGGTCAGGGCAAAATATCCATACAACTCTCACAATGTGTGACCAGTGAAGTCAGAATAGCCATTCCGCACATAACATTCCCATCTCCACCTTACAAAGCATACTCCTTGAATCCATTATGAATACAATGTGTGTTGCAGTGGTCTCCTCTAACCAATAGAATGCCGATGTTACCGCTTTCACCTCCATTCTCATGCTGGAGGTCGTAGTCTCATATGCCAGACTCTTCTTTTTCAAGACTCGTCCATTAGCCTTCGCAATGAAACCCCAAACCATTACGTCTGTTTCTTACCACTGACCCATCGGTGTAGATCACTATGTCACCTTGATGTGTGTTACACTGGATCAGTTGTTGCACCTCATACTCTGTGCGGCCCGCTGCCCATTCTCTGCACTCAAGACCCAGTGTTACTATTACACTGTGCAAGTTGTGATAGAGCAAATAGAAACAAGCTGTGGGAAATCATTATAGGATATGGAGTGAGTACAAATCTAACAAACCTATGTAGAAGCCTATACAACAACAGTGTGGACAAATGGAGGACACTCAGAACCCTTCACCATAAGACCTGGAGTAACACAACGTTGTGTCCTGATGCTCCTCTTGTTTATAATTTATATAGACAGCATATGTAAGGAAACCAGCCAAACAGAGACCATAAGAACACCGCATGACGAACAGAACACAGAAGAAGAACCAGTGGAAAATTACACCATAAGCGCTAATAGCAAAATCAGAAGCAAAATTACAAGACCACATGAGTAGTCTAAACGAAGTGTGTAAGGAACATAACATGAGAATTAGCATCAGTACAACAGAGGCAATGACTAACCAAAGAAGAAAAAACATAACAGAAGGCACATCAACAAAGACACATCAACAAAGTAATGCAGTCAGTTAAAGGTCTAGATGTTGTTATTTTATAGCAAGGAAAAATTGGAATGCAGGTCAAAAGTGTCCATTCAATTAAACTGGTGAAAGTTAACTGATAAAGTGCCATGGGATAATCAATTGTCTTAAGCAACTTCTCCTAACTGCCATGGTTTATAAATCATCGAAAAGTTGTCATTGCATTATAATACATGTCTGCCATTAACAACTTCTAAGCCATAACTGTGACACACTCCTACTTCCCATTTTCCGCCATTTAGATTTAGATCAAAGTAATAATATTGCACACATAACATACCTTTTGTAAACCTGATGTATACAAACGATTTTGAGCCATAAAGGTTACACAAAGACGGAGGGACAGATAGAAATTTTACAAGGAGAATAAAAGCAAGGAATTTCATAACACTAGGAAATGTGTGGAAGCCAAATGTAATGTGGTGCCTGTGTAGAAGAGAAGAGCTAAAATGGTGTGACAGTAAGTAATGTGGTGCCTGTGTAGAAGAGAAGGGCTAAAATGGTGTGACAGTAAGTAATGTGGTGCCTGTGTAGAAGAGAAGGGCTAAAATGGTGTGACAGTAAGTAATGTGGTGCCTGTGTAGAAGAGAAGGGCTAAAATGGTGTGACAATAGGTAATGTGGTGCCTGTGTAGAAGAGAAGGGCTAAAATGGTGTGACAATAGGTAATGTGGTGCCTGTGTAGAAGAGGACTAAAATGGTGTGACAGTAGGTAATGTGGTGCCTGTGTAGAAGAGAAGGACTAAAATGGTGTGACAGTAAGTAATGTGATGCCTGTGTAAAAGAGAAGGGCTAAAATGGTTTGTAAGTAATCTGTTGCCTGTGTAGAAGAGAAGGGCTAAAATGGTGTGACGTAACGTGGTGCCTGTGTAGAAGAGAAGGGCTAAAATGGTGTGACGTAACGTGGTGCCTGTGTAGAAGAGAAGGACTAAAATGGTGTGACAGTAAGTAATGTGGTGCTTGTGTTGAAGAGAAGGGCTAAAATGGTGTGACAGTAAGTAATGTGGTGCCTGTGTAGAAGAGAAGGACTAAAATGGTTTGACAGTAAGTAATATGGTGCCTGTGTAGAAGAGAAGGGCTAAAATGGTGTGCCATAACGTGGTGCCTGTGTAGAAGAGAAGGACTAAAATGGTGTGACAGTAAGTAATGTGATGCCTGTGTAGAAGAGAAGGACTAAAATGGTTTTACAGTAAGTAATGTGATGCCTGTGTAGAAGGGCTAAAATGGTGTGACAGTAAGTAATGTGATGCCTGTGTAGAAGAGAAGGACTAAAATGGTTTTACAGTAAGTAATGTGGTGCCTGTGTAGAAGAGAAGGACTAAAATGGTGTGACAGTAGGTAATGTGGTGCCTGTGTAGAAGAGAAGGGCTAAAATGGTGTGACAGTCATGTGGTGCCCGTGACCTCAGAAGTCAAGAGTAGGTTTGCCTGATGGCAAGGAGCACTGGAAAAAAGGAAAGCTAATCCACAGTCAAAAATCAGCCCAGCATGGACTATGCTCAAGTTCAAAGTGAACGAATGAAGAAAACAAAACATATGGCTCTGGATAAGGGATGAACTGAGAAAACCTGGTTATAACTAGAAAGATAAGGGATGAACTGAGAAAACCTGGTTATAACTATAGAGAAAAGGGATGAACTGAGAAAACCTGGTTATAACTAGAGAGATAAGGGATGAACTGAGAAAACCTGGTTATAACTAGAGAGATAAGGGATGAACTGAGAAAGCCTGGTTATAACTAGAGAGATAAGGGACGAACTGAGAAAACCTGGTTATAACTAGAGAGATAAGGGACGAACTGAGAAAACCTGGTTATAACTAGAGATATAAGGGACGAACTGAGAAAACCTGGTTATAACTAGAAAGATAAGGGACGAACTGAGAAAAACTGGTTATAACTAAAAAGATAAGGGACGAACTGAGAAAACCTGGTTATAACTAGAAAGATAAGGGATGAACTGAGAAAACCTGGTTATAACTAGAAAGATAAGGGATGAACTGAGAAAACTTGGTTATAACTAGAAAGATAAGGGATGAACTGAGAAAACCTGGTTATAACTAGAAAGATAAGGGATGAACTGAGAAAACCTGGTTATAACTAGAAAGATAAGGGATGAACTGAGAAAACCTGGTTATAACTAGAAAGATAAGGGACGAACTGAGAAAACCTGGTTATAACTAGAAAGATAAGGGACGAACTGAGAAAACCTGGTTATAACTAGAAAGATAAGGGACGAACTGAGAAAACCTGGTTATAACTAGAAAGATAAGGGACGAACTGAGAAAACCTGGTTATAACTAGAAAGATAAGGGACGAACTGAGAAAACCTGGTTATAACTAGAAAGATAAGGGACGAACTGAGAAAACCTGGTTATAACTAGAAAGATAAGGGACGAACTGAGAAAACCTGGTTATAACTAGAAAGATAAGGGACGAACTGAGAAAACCTGGTTATAACTAGAAAGATAAGGGACGAACTGAGAAAACCTGGTTATAACTAGAAAGATAAGGGACGAACTGAGAAAACCTGGTTATAACTAGAAAGATAAGGGACGAACTGAGAAAACCTGGTTATAACTAGAAAGATAAGGGACGAACTGAGAAAACCTGGTTATAACTAGAAAGATAAGGGACGAACTGAGAAAACCTGGTTATAACTAGAAAGATAAGGGACGAACTGAGAAAAACTGGTTATAACTAGAAAGATAAGGGATGAACTGAGAAAACCTGGTTATAACTAGAAAGATAAGGGATGAACTGAGAAAACCTGGTTATAACTAGAAAGATAAGGGATGAACTGAGAAAACCTGGTTATAACTAGAAAGATAAGGGATGAACTGAGAAAACCTGGTTATAACTAGTGTGACAGGTTGGCCCACCTCTCAGATCGTTTTGTTACTAGATGGAGATAGCCCTCAGTAAACCCCTCTATGTAGTCTGTATTCTTTTTATTTTTGTCTATATTTTCAAATATTAGATAAAATCGTCTTTGGTTAGTGTATTTATATACATAAAACTATAGAGAGAGAGAGTTAAATACTATTTCTTCTTATAGTTAGAAGTAGATGTAGGGTAGAGTTCGTTTACAAGCCAAGAAATCAAGTCAGGCTGAATTTTATATTCAGATTTGGCTGTGAATAATAATTTGGCCACAGGAAGGGAACTCTCCTGGATGAGAAGTTAACTTCCGGTAGCACCCTAACCTCTGCCATTTTTTTGCCAGCAACCTGGAGGGAGGAGCTATCAAGTCAATTGGCTAAAATTGAACACCTGTCTGTGTTTAAACATATTTTATTGCTGGCTCTTGTTAAGCCGAACAACAATCTAAAACATAGAAAAGCCAATGATAGTCTCCACTCCCGATAGGCCAGTCAAAATCTAGTTGCAGGGTGAGTTAATAATAATTTTGTTAAACATTTTTCTGTGTCAAAATGCCGGCAAAATCTACCGGCCATGCCGATCGATAATAGATACTATTAATTAAAACTAGTGTTAGTTAACTAATATTAGAATTAGGACCATGTTTGTGCCATGTGGCTTGCCGACAAGGGTAAAACGAAAAGCTCGTCACATGTGGCATTAAAAACATGGATAAATTACATTACGTGATTCTCGAAATTAGGTATCTGCCTGCGGAAGGACACCTGAGTTAGTCAGTAGACGATTAGAGTTAAGATAATTTAATTATGTGCTTAAACTTCGGAACTAGCGGATTTCTCTAGATAATATACTTATTAGTTGAAGGAATTAGTTCAGAGAGTGAATAAGTTACCATTAATTATTCTTTATTAATCTCTATCTTGCCCATAGTCAGATTACTACCATGTGGTCCAAGATGGCCCACTTAACAAAGTTCAAACCTTGGGGGAATTCTCCAACCCTAATATTGTTCTTGTGTATAGTGAAAATAATCTTAAACCTAGCTAAGAAATCTTCTAGATAATTAATTATGTTTTAATTAATATAAGGAAGACTTGCTATTAGTACAACTCATAACTCTTTAAGTGAACTTGGGGTGTTTCATTGATTTTAATGGTTCACTCGTGTACATCGTGAAGTTATAGTTGTTGTGTGTGATTTCATTTCATTCTATGGAATTCAATATGTGATGTTAATTCATCGTGTGGAGTGTAGTTTGTGTGTTTCCATACTTGGAAAATGATGTGTGGTGTTTCATCGATTTAATGGTTTGTTAATGTATATGTGACGTCGGAGTTGTGGCGTCTGAGTTCCATTCCATTGAAGTCATCCTATATGTACTGTTAAGTCATTATGTGAATTGTGGTTCATGTTTCCATGATTAATCGTGACTTAGAATATATATTTGGAATGTGGTCTTTGAAGTAGAGCGTTGTGATTGTACATGTTTGATCTAAATGTCAGCAGAGAGAATAGGATATCATTTGTGTGCTGTTTCCATTAGATCAGTGTGCTGTTGTAGATTTCAGATAAGGAATCAACCTGTAAATTTAAATAATACATGCTATGAAAATTTATGAGACAAGCATGCCATGCAGGACATGGCCAAAAGAATTTACAATTCTGTCTTGAAGGATTATTCACTCCTCCTCACTGTCATTCACAGAGCCTGCACCCTGATCATCTGTAGCCGTAGTCACGACCGGTGATTGAGCTACGAACCACTCACTTGATGCAGCAGAGAGTGGAGTCCATACCACGATCCAGTCAGCACTGCCAGCTTACCATCCAGGAGGCTAAGGATTATCAGATGAGTGGCTACCCACCCGTTTGCCACTGCACAGCAATTCTAATTTGTCCGCTATTGGCTAAGAGTCTATGATTATATCCTCTAGCTGAACATTATCTGGTCAAGATTTCAGGGATCTGCGTATCTCTTATGTGTCAGTGAGTTCCCAGTGGGGCTCACGTAGTGTTCTTTAGGATTAAACGTTATGTTATATTTGTACTTTTAACAACTGCGTCTGTCATTATAGAATTGGCATCATCAGATTGTGTGACGAGTGAAAGGACTACATCTATACGTATCATTCTGTCTTATCTCCTGTTGTGTGAGAATACATTAGGCAGTGGGGGCTCATTTTTTTCATCCAGGCACGTTAGCAGGAATCACTTGACATACTGTCTTCGTTTGTTAGCACAGTTCGTCGTCATAACTTTCCGCCTGGCACTGTTTAGAAGTAGTGATCCATTCTGGGACTTTTGATAATCATTCTTCTAGAATTGCGAGCCATTTGATCGCTTCTTCAGCAGTGGTTAGATTCTCTATTCGTAGAAGTCTATTTAGTATCTACTTTGATCCAATTCCATCCTAGTAGAATACGTTACGTGACACTGGGGGCTCGTCCGGGAGCGACAATCCTATAGATTGTTGGGTTCAGTCGAGTATCCAACTTCATAGATAGTTCTAACTTTCAGTCACTAAAAAGAGATAGCTACTAATCATACTAGTTAATATAGATATATATATACTTATAACATAGGATTAACATAAGAATAGATATAAGTTAACATAAGTTAGGGCAAAGGTGAATTGCTGGCAAACGGGTAAGTGTTGTGTCAATGTGTAACATTTTTTATGCTTGTCATTGAAGATATTTGTGAATCTTTGCGACAAACACATTCTTGATTAAGTGAGTGAGTTATTCGGGTGTATCAACAGATATCTTATTACATAACTAACATGTCTTCTGAAAAGCCACCTACTAAGGAGGAACTGCGAGAACAAGGAACATTGTTAGGTTATGAGGGTGTAGAGTTGAACAAATATGTAATAGAAGAAGGAAGAGAGTGGCGCCGAGAACAAAGGGACATCATCAAGGATAGAGAGAAGGAAGAACGAGAGGAAAGAATTAAATTACAAATCCAGATGGCGGAAATTGAATCCAGAGAGAAGATGCGACAAGCTGAATTGGACAACCAGTTGAAACAAGCTGAATTGGACAACCAGTTGAAGCAAGCAGAACTGGACAAGGACTTGAAATTAGCTGAGCAGTTAAGACAGCACGAGTTAGAACTGAGGAGATTAGAACTACAAAATCCTGATGCCTCCAGATTTAGCAGTGCCAGCTCTCCAACTGACAGTCAAGACATTTCCTCAGGACAATATATTACTCCAGGAGCAATGAGTTTTCCACTGGCCCACTTCGACCCGAAGGAGGATCAGATGGATGAATATCTTGACAAATTTGTGTTAATGTGTGAAGCCTACAATCTGCCTAAGGATAAATTTAATATTAAACTCTCCCAAGCACTTCGCGGTCCAGCGTATGACGTGTTTGCAAAACTCCCCCCAGGTCTTGAGAAGGACTTTGTCACACTCAAAAATGCTCTCTTGAAACGATATCAGTTAACTTCTAGTGCCTACAGGTTGAAGTTCCGTACAGCCAAACGGTCACAAGGAGAATCATTTCCTCAGTTCGCCTCACGGTTACACACTTATTTTAACAAGTGGGTAGAACTGAGTGATTTGGATGCTACTTATGACGGGCTGGCGGAACTAATACTTGTTGAGCAATTTAAAGATGTTCTTCCAAAACAGTTACAAACCTTTATTGCAGAGAATGGTGGTGCTCGGCTAGAGGAGGTTATCTCCCTAGCCGAACGATATTTAACTGCCCATGGCGAAGTAGCTACCACTAAATCTTGTAATTCTTCTACTGCTCAAAATACTCCTGCAACACAGAATAAGGGTTTTCAGCAGAACAACTCTTACGGTAAGGACACCAGACGGCACACTGGGGGTCCGCACCAAAATCCTGGTTCACAACAAAAAGCACCAGCAACCAATAGTGGATGGGGTAAACCTTACTGCAAGAACTGCAAAAGTAATGATCACCACACGAGCGTGTGCAAGAATAAAACCCCAACCCAGTATGCTGCGTGTATGATTATGGGGGCGAGTACCCAACAGAACGTAGGTTCAAGTAATGGAACTAGGCCACCCACAGTTGAAACTATTCTGGTTAACGGTAGTCCAGTACTATGTCTCTATGACAGTGGACTCCAGTGTGATGCAATAATAGCTAAGCAGTTAGTGAAACCATCACAGTTAACAAAACAAACAGTTGTAGTCAAAGGGGCTACCAGGAGCTCTCCAACTATAATAGCTAAGATAGCCAAAGTACATGTGACATCTAAGTATGTCACTGGACTCATTTCAGCTGCAGTGATCGATGATCCGGTATATCCTTTCATGCTTGGTCGTAAGTATGTATATTTAGGAGAACCATCATCACCAATGATAATGGCAGCAGTGGAGACCCGGAGTCAGGTTGCACAGTCACATGAACCTATACTCCCAATCAACCCTCTACCTCGGGAGATTAGGGCTGCACAAAATGAATTTCCGACTTTAGCATCTTGTTTTGGCAAACTGCCAAACGGTAGAAATCCTCCAGCAGCTGGAAATTTCTATTTAAAGGACAAGTTGTTGTACCATAGGGCAGGAACTATGGGTACCGAACACGGGCAACTTGTCGTGCCGAAACAATATCGTAATCAGATATTGCATATGGGACATACCATATCCTTCAGTGGACATATGACTGTAGGAGTTACTACCCAGCGTATTTCTTGTCATTATTTTTGGCCGGGAATGACTGCTGACATACGAAGATACGTCCAGTCTTGTCCGGAGTGTCAACATGGCTCCCCCAAGCAGTGGTCTACTCCTGTTTCCATAGGGGAAGGGTTAGTTTTGAACATTCCTTTTGAGCGAGTAGCTATAGACATTATTGGTCCACTGCCCACTTCTAAGAAGAAAAATACTTATATTTTAACGGTAGTAGATACAGGTACAATGTGGGCTGAAGCTACTGTACTGCCCTCCATCAATGCAACTAGGGTAGCAGAGGCTCTCCTAGAAATATTTACCAGAGTAGGATTCCCTATTCTTATTGTAAGTGATAGTGGTTCATTATTGAATGAGAAGTTAAGGGGAGAAATCTCCGACATCTTCAGGATGCACCATATCAACACAGGTTTTAGTCTCACAGAGAATAAGCGACTTGTGGTCAAATATACAGGGACTCTCAAATCGATCGTGAACAAGTTAGTCCAGGAGAAACCAGATAGTTGGGACACGTACTTATCAGCAGCAATGTTTGCCTATCGAGAAGTACCACATGTCGCCACCGGTCTTCCACCTGCTACACTATTGTTCGGACGACCAATTAAAGGACCGCTTGAGGCTCTTTTGAGAACCTGGACTGATGAAGGAACAGATGAGAGTGTCGTCAAGTCTTCACAGTATGTAGAGGAACTGAAACAGAAACTGCACACGGGATGGAAATTAGCTAACTCCACTCTCCGTCGTGCCAGAAAGCAACAGGCTTCCTTCTATAATAAACCTATTAGAAACCAGTCTCTAGAGGTAGGAGATAAAGTGCTAGTCTTATTAACCAAAGGGGATAATAAGTTAGAAATTGCTTGGCAAGGACCATTCATCATTAAAGAGAAGGTGTCCAGCAACAAGTACTCTGTTTCTATTCGCGGGAAAACTACAGTCTTCCACGTGAATTTACTCAAAAGACATTTTGAGAACAACACGAACCCACCAGTTCATATTATGACTCTGGCAGTGGTTGATAATGGATCCAAAGGGGATCAATCCAGATGGGAAGACAACCCCGACAGATGTGAGGAAGAGGACGCGGCTGAACACGATCCCAACTTAGAGACGTCTAAAGGGAAAGTAAGGACAACGCGCATGAAGTATAGGGATCAAGACCAATTGGGTCGAAGGAGAGATGTTGGAATTGTAGGACATTTATCAGTGACAGACGAAGGACACCCCGACCAACGAAAGCAAAGTTTCCAGAGAAGATTTCCATGGAAGCGACATCAAGCGAGGAGGTTTCTTAGAAGGTGTCTTAGAAACGAAGAGTCTGAGAATTGTGAATAGACATTGTGCTATTGATGAAGAGGGGGACCTGTCCAAATGACCCATAAACGTCAGAGTAAGGGCTGACAAAACTATATGAGAGTTCGGGCTGGAGAAAAAGTTGCTTCTCCAACTTTTTTTGAACGATGGGCATTTGTGACAGGTTGGCCCACCTCTCAGATCGTTTTGTTACTAGATGGAGATAGCCCTCAGTAAACCCCTCTATGTAGTCTGTATTCTTTTTATTTTTGTCTATATTTTCAAATATTAGATAAAATCGTCTTTGGTTAGTGTATTTATATACATAAAACTATAGAGAGAGAGAGTTAAATACTATTTCTTCTTATAGTTAGAAGTAGATGTAGGGTAGAGTTCGTTTACAAGCCAAGAAATCAAGTCAGGCTGAATTTTATATTCAGATTTGGCTGTGAATAATAATTTGGCCACAGGAAGGGAACTCTCCTGGATGAGAAGTTAACTTCCGGTAGCACCCTAACCTCTGCCATTTTTTTGCCAGCAACCTGGAGGGAGGAGCTATCAAGTCAATTGGCTAAAATTGAACACCTGTCTGTGTTTAAACATATTTTATTGCTGGCTCTTGTTAAGCCGAACAACAATCTAAAACATAGAAAAGCCAATGATAGTCTCCACTCCCGATAGGCCAGTCAAAATCTAGTTGCAGGGTGAGTTAATAATAATTTTGTTAAACATTTTTCTGTGTCAAAATGCCGGCAAAATCTACCGGCCATGCCGATCGATAATAGATACTATTAATTAAAACTAGTGTTAGTTAACTAATATTAGAATTAGGACCATGTTTGTGCCATGTGGCTTGCCGACAAGGGTAAAACGAAAAGCTCGTCACATGTGGCATTAAAAACATGGATAAATTACATTACGTGATTCTCGAAATTAGGTATCTGCCTGCGGAAGGACACCTGAGTTAGTCAGTAGACGATTAGAGTTAAGATAATTTAATTATGTGCTTAAACTTCGGAACTAGCGGATTTCTCTAGATAATATACTTATTAGTTGAAGGAATTAGTTCAGAGAGTGAATAAGTTACCATTAATTATTCTTTATTAATCTCTATCTTGCCCATAGTCAGATTACTACCATGTGGTCCAAGATGGCCCACTTAACAAAGTTCAAACCTTGGGGGAATTCTCCAACCCTAATATTGTTCTTGTGTATAGTGAAAATAATCTTAAACCTAGCTAAGAAATCTTCTAGATAATTAATTATGTTTTAATTAATATAAGGAAGACTTGCTATTAGTACAACTCATAACTCTTTAAGTGAACTTGGGGTGTTTCATTGATTTTAATGGTTCACTCGTGTACATCGTGAAGTTATAGTTGTTGTGTGTGATTTCATTTCATTCTATGGAATTCAATATGTGATGTTAATTCATCGTGTGGAGTGTAGTTTGTGTGTTTCCATACTTGGAAAATGATGTGTGGTGTTTCATCGATTTAATGGTTTGTTAATGTATATGTGACGTCGGAGTTGTGGCGTCTGAGTTCCATTCCATTGAAGTCATCCTATATGTACTGTTAAGTCATTATGTGAATTGTGGTTCATGTTTCCATGATTAATCGTGACTTAGAATATATATTTGGAATGTGGTCTTTGAAGTAGAGCGTTGTGATTGTACATGTTTGATCTAAATGTCAGCAGAGAGAATAGGATATCATTTGTGTGCTGTTTCCATTAGATCAGTGTGCTGTTGTAGATTTCAGATAAGGAATCAACCTGTAAATTTAAATAATACATGCTATGAAAATTTATGAGACAAGCATGCCATGCAGGACATGGCCAAAAGAATTTACAATTCTGTCTTGAAGGATTATTCACTCCTCCTCACTGTCATTCACAGAGCCTGCACCCTGATCATCTGTAGCCGTAGTCACGACCGGTGATTGAGCTACGAACCACTCACTTGATGCAGCAGAGAGTGGAGTCCATACCACGATCCAGTCAGCACTGCCAGCTTACCATCCAGGAGGCTAAGGATTATCAGATGAGTGGCTACCCACCCGTTTGCCACTGCACAGCAATTCTAATTTGTCCGCTATTGGCTAAGAGTCTATGATTATATCCTCTAGCTGAACATTATCTGGTCAAGATTTCAGGGATCTGCGTATCTCTTATGTGTCAGTGAGTTCCCAGTGGGGCTCACGTAGTGTTCTTTAGGATTAAACGTTATGTTATATTTGTACTTTTAACAACTGCGTCTGTCATTATAGAATTGGCATCATCAGATTGTGTGACGAGTGAAAGGACTACATCTATACGTATCATTCTGTCTTATCTCCTGTTGTGTGAGAATACATTAGGCAGTGGGGGCTCATTTTTTTCATCCAGGCACGTTAGCAGGAATCACTTGACATACTGTCTTCGTTTGTTAGCACAGTTCGTCGTCATAACTTTCCGCCTGGCACTGTTTAGAAGTAGTGATCCATTCTGGGACTTTTGATAATCATTCTTCTAGAATTGCGAGCCATTTGATCGCTTCTTCAGCAGTGGTTAGATTCTCTATTCGTAGAAGTCTATTTAGTATCTACTTTGATCCAATTCCATCCTAGTAGAATACGTCACGCGACAACTAGAAAGATAAGGGATGAACTGAGAAAACCTGGTTATAACTAGAAAGATAAGGGATGAACTGAGAAAACCTGGTTATAACTAGAAAGATAAGGGATGAACTGAGAAAACCTGGTTATAACTAGAAAGATAAGGGACGAACTGAGAAAACCTGGTTATAACTAGAAAGATAAGGGACGAACTGAGAAAACCTGGTTATAACTAGAAAGATAAGGGATAACTGAGAAAACCTGGTTATAACTAGAAAGATAAGGGACAAACTGAGAAAACCTGGTTATAACTAGAAAGATAAGGGACGAACTGAGAAAACCTGGTTATAACTAGAAAGATAAGGGATGAACTGAGAAAACCTGGTTATAACTAGAAAGATAAGGGACGAACTGAGAAAACCTGGTTATAACTAGAAAGATAAGGGACGAACTGAGTAAACCTGGTTATAACTAGAAAGATAAGGGACGAACTGAGAAAACCTGGTTATAACTAGAAAGATAAGGGACGAACTGAGAAAACCTGGTTATAACTAGAAAGATAAGGGACGAACTGAGAAAACCTGGTTATAACTAGAAAGATAAGGGACGAACTGAGAAAACCTGGTTATAACTAGAAAGATAAGGGACGAACTGAGAAAACCTGGTTATAGCTAGAAAGATAAGGGACGAACTGAGAAAACCTGGTTATAGCTAGAAAGATAAGGGACGAACTGAGAAAACCTGGTTATAGCTAGAAAGATAAGGGACGAACTGAGAAAACCTGGTTATAACTAGAAACATCCTTCTCTGGAACCCTTAGGACAAACATAATACAGGGTGGCGTAAACACACGGAGAGGAGAAATAGAGCCAGTAATGTATAATATAGGGAGGACATGGAGGAGCTACAGAAGACAGCAAGACAGGACAATGATGTGTGAGTTGGTTGAGGGCTTCCAATGGGGAATAAAAGACAAGAATGATTAAATGTATGACAGAAATTACAATAACCATGCCATTTTGTATTGAAACTGTCGATGTTGTTAAGGATGTAGAGTGTAAGTATGTGACATCACGGTGCAGATGAACACGGTGACGTCAAAAGGCCAGTTTAAAGATGGCCACCCCACTTGACATGCACCAAAGAGGAGCAGCGATATGTTGTTGTTTGATCAATGAAGGGGTGAAACCTATAGAAATTCATTGGAGAATGAAGGCCCGTATGGTGATGCATGCCTGTCAGTCCAGCAAGTGTATGAGTGGAGTAGGAAGTTTCAAGTCTGTGACAGACTATTCACGACTGGGTCAGGCACACCGAGTAGTGACCCCCCCTGAGTCGATTGCAGCCTTGCACAGGAAAACCACAGATTGACTGTGAGTGACATTGCTGCACATCTTGGCATCAGACAAGGTTCAGCACACCACATCATCCATGATGTGCTACTGTACCGCAAAATGTCTAGAAGGTGTCATGGCAGCTTACTCCAGAATTGAAACTGATGCTTGTCAAGAGCTTTTGCAATGCTTTGAAGCAGAAGGTGATTTTCCTAGCAAGAATTGCTATTGGAGATGAAACCTGAATTCACCACCATGAGCCAGAAACTAGAAGAGTGAGCAAGAAATAGTACCATCCCTCCTCACCGAAACCAAATAAGTTTTGCATGCAGTCATCTGCAGAGAGGGTTATGCTGGCTCTCTTTTGGGAAGAACAAGGTGTTATTTTAGACTACTACATGCCAAGAATGAAAACTGTCACCAGTGATACATATTCAGATGTTCTCAGGAATTATCTTCGACCCACAATCAAATCCAAACGATGTGGACTTCTGAGTAAAGTAACATTATAATGCTTGACCCCATACTGCCCGCGCATGGGTTAAAACCATTGATGGCGTCCACTTTCAGTGAGTATCACGTCCCCCTTACTCGCTTGACCTAGCCCAGAGTGATTTCCACCTGTCAGAGCAATTAGGGGAAAGACTTTTTGGTCCGATGAAGAGGTACAGCAGGTGGTGCATAAGTGGTTACACATGCGACCAAGAGAATTTTGTTCTACAAGTATCCAAGCACTTTATCAACGCTGGAGGACTTGCATTAAACGCACTGCTTACTACAACAAAAACTGATACATTTGTTTTTAAGAATATATTCACAAATTCAGTTTCAGATAACACATACAGACTGGTGAACACACAAACTGAAACAAGAAAAACAGTATCAATAAATCTTTACTGTCAACATCACATTTTAAGTTTACAATGACTTCTTCCATAGACAGGGACACACATTGTGCAATTTTCTTACTGTTCAATGGTGTATAGCTTCTCTCTCAAGTAGCAGGACACTCTCATCACAATGCACTGAAAAGTCTCATCTCTTGCCATTTCCCTCACCTCATTCCCAAGGTGTTCTTCATGCTGGTTGACCCCTATTTTACAAGAATGCCTTCTTCCATCATAGTTCTCTCTCCAATGTGACATTTAATATGGCCAAAGTATTTCAGTCCCTGAGAGCAAGTTCAGGTATTGTAAAATGTCAACAGTATTTTTTCATGATATTCTAAGAAATTTTTTGTAACATTCGAGTTCAAAAAGTTCTTTTCAGTGATAGCATAAAGGCCCATGATTGACATCCCCACATGTTGCCACGGGTCTCAATAATTGTATTTTAATTTGCTATAATTTTATTGTAACTTTCTTGCTGGTGTTTTTGTGTAAGAACATTTTAAATATTGCATCTTGTGAACAGTCCCCATGGTTGTTGATTAGGGAGTCAAGATAAAAAAAAGTTTGTGACATTTTCAATTTCTTCATTGTTGTGATGGTGGTATCCATAGACATACTGCATATGTTGAATAGGTATGGAGAGGTAATGCAGCTCTGCCTTTTGCACCTCAAACCATTTTGATATTCCGCCAGCTACTCTGACAGCTTCTTGATGATCACGATATAAAAATCCCATTTAGCGGATCAAATGGCATAACACCAGAAGACATAAAGATAAAGAAATACATAAAACCTAAACAGTACCAGCTATAGTGAAAATTAAAGGTATAGTCACATTGAAACAGATCAGACTAACCAAGGACAATTAATAACAAATATAAGGAAGTATAGGAAAGAGAAACGGAATGGCCAAAGTAACATTCAATATGAAATTGTTTACCACATCTAAACAATTAAGTTACAAATTATGTGTAATACTTTATCACTTTTAATTTTACTCTTCAATATTAAGGTGCAAAAAATAAATTGACTATGATGTGAGGTAAAAATGTAATAAGATCAGGTTGTGTGACGGTTTGTTCCATGCTCAGTCATCATACACTTAGATGGATAAGACACATTAGGAGGATGGATGATGGCAGAATACCAAAGGACATCTTTTTTGGTGAATTACAGATGGGTAAGAGATCTCAGGGTCAGCCTCTACTACGATACAAAGATGTGTTTAAGCGGGACATGATTGATTCAGGTATTGATATTGCACATTGGAAGCAAGTCGCCACTGAACGCAATGCATGGTGGGCAAAGATCATAAATAGAATAAAGACAATGGAGAAAATGATTGCAGATAGGTTACACACTGAGCATGTGAGTTGTAAGATGGTGCATGATGGTGGAAATGACCATGTGTTCACATCCATCTATTGTGGACAAACATTTACAGAACGAATTGATCTTATCAGTCACATTTGTTACGACCATGGGTTGTAGTTATTATACGTTTTTGAAGCATAATGTAACAAACTATCATCTGTCAAGATGGCAAGGTGCCAATGTAATAGATGAAAGGAAATCATCATGGAAGTAGAAGAAGACTGAAAATGTGGGGGATTGAAGAAAACAGAGACACAGCTACCTGTTACAGGTAAAACACAGAACCATCAATTGGGGAACCCTTTGGGGCCACTAAGACAGCTCATAAACATATTCACAAGTAACCTGTCACTCCCAAAGGACAGTAGCATTTTGAAGGATACCTGTTTCTGCAGCAAAGACACTCTCATCATTTGGAGGTGAAGGAATAATATGGTATGGTTAGTTTCATATCCTCTACAGGACATAGCAGTCAACACCAGAATTGTTTGGCTGTTCATGATTCCTGGGCAAATCTATGTTCAGTTGTTTGCCATTGCTTTCTGAACGGCCAGCGCTTATACCATTTCATAAAAAAAAACAATGTAAGGTTGCCAAACAGCTGTGTTTTAAACGTAGTATGCGGGATTACAAACTGCATCAGTAACCCCTTCGCCACGAAGCCGGCTATGGTATGCTTTTTAAAGTTGCATATCCTTTACAGGATGTTGCAGTCAACACCAACATTTTACTGCTGTTGTTGTTGTCTCGGCAAGTTTGTATGTTCCGTAGTTTGCCATTGATTTCTGAATGTCCAGCTCCCATACTAACACGTTAAAACTAGCATGATACTGTCTACTGACAAATCAGTCGCTGCTGTGTTTCAAACTTGGGTAAGTGGCATTACGGATCATGTTTGCAACACCATCGCCACGGAGACCGACCTATGGTATGGTTACTAAAGCTTAAATGTGTATGTTGTCCAGTCTGTCCTCTAATCTCTACCTCTTTCTCTTATTCTGTGAGAATCGATCAATACTTGTAACTTTATTACTTGTTAAAGGATATGCTGGAGGGAAAGGTGGAGCATGCAAGAGAAAGACATTTCATATGGGCAAACAATTTCAAGACATTTCATGTAGGCAAACAATATCAAGAAATGAACTAGACAAAATCCCATGTGAGGGCACGTGAAGATGCAGGACCTGGGTGTTAGTGACTTATTACAGCTGATCTTCAATACAGTGAAGGTAATTTGATTGATTCTTCTGCATTTTTGTTCTTGGTGTCTGCAAATTACTTTTATAAGTATAAAAAAAGTCAGCTGGCTCTCATTTTTGTTCTTGCTGTCTGCAAATTACTTTCATAAGTATAAAAAAGTCAGCTGGTTCTCATTTTTGTTCTTGCTGTCTGCAAATTTCTTGTATAAGTATAAACAAGTCAGTTGGTTCTCATTTTTGTTCTTGCTGTCTAAAAATTACTTGTATAAGTATAAACAAGTCAGCTGGTTCTCATGTTTGTTCTTGCTGTCTGCAAATTACTTTTATAAGTGTAAACAAGTCAGCTGGTTCTCATTTTTGTTCTTGCTGTCTACAAATTACTTTTATGAGTATAAACAAGTCAGCTGGTTCTCATTTTTGTTCTTGCTGTCTACAAATTACTTTTATGAGTATAAACAAGTCAGCTGGTTCTCATTTTTGTTCTTGCTGCCTACAAATTACTTTTATAAGTATAAACAAGTCAGCTGGTTCTCATTTTTGTTCTTGCTGTCTGCAAATTACTTTGATAAGTATAAACAAGTCAGCTGGTTCTCATTTTTGGCCGGGTCAACCTGTGAGCATCAATTCTTAAAATCCCTGCCTCGATGGAGATTTCAACCCACGACCATCAGGCTGGCAGGCGAGCATGTTGGCTATGCATATAATCTTAGAAACAAACATGCAGACAGAACACTATAACATTTTGTCTGTTCTATCTTCTCCTAATAATCCATGCTATGTGGCATTGTGATCATGTCAGTCCAGCCTTCCGTCTCGTGTACAGCCAATACTTTCTGATATCTATGTTTCCATGCCATGATGTCAAACTGTCCAGCATCTTCTCTCTTGTTCTCTTCCCTAGCCTCTTGTCCCCTCCAACTTGCCCATTGTCACAAGGTTCTACAGCTTTCCCCTTCTCATTACAAGCACAATGAAACATGAACTGATCTTCAGATGTGAGTTAACAGCTTTCAAGAAATGTTCATTACTCTTTCTATCCATCTGGTGTTCTATAATTCTATAAATCCACATCTCTGCAGCTTCCACATAATTACTTGTCTGCTAGCTGTCCATGATTCACTTCCTTACATCAAGATTTGCCCAATATAAGCTCTTAAGAACTCTTTTCCTTAACTCAATTAACAAAAACATATTCCAGGTAATATTTTTCATCTTGTAAAATGCTACTGTGGCTGGGGCTATTCTAATTTATTTTCCTTAATACATTTTCCTTATGTTGTTATTAAATTACCCAAATACTTAAATATATTGACTTGTTTCAGGATGGTTCTATACATTTTGATGTTGCATTTGGAAAGGAAAGACTTTGTAAGCATTTATCTGTCAACATGAAAATAATATGACCGGTATATGTTTTCTAGTTCACTTTCCATATGTGTAATCTGATATGTTGTTCAAACAGAATGCCTGCACTTTGTCCACGGTAGCTGGAGAACCTATTGAGAATTGTAAAAACAGAAGATTATACTGAATTCAACAGTGCATTATGTCAATCAGTTACAATTATGATATAAGCTACTTTAGTATGAGTAAAAATTTTTAAAGTATGTAATTATAAAAGATACCTAATTAATTCATTAAAAAACATGATCCATCATTTTCATCAAATGTCTTACCAACTGGCGTGGGCAATTATGCTTATCTACATCTCATGATCTCCAACAAAATGTATCTGTCAGTTTCTATGTTGAGAGATTCCATCATCATCTTTCCCAAATGCCATGAGCCATCATGCATGCTGAGAGATTCCATCACCATCCTTCCCAAATGCCATGAGCCATCATGCATGCTGAGAGATTCCACACTATCCTTCCCAAATGCCATGAGTTTTATGATTTCTTATGATCTAGAACAGCATGAATCAAACCTTGTGCTGACACCCTTCTGTTCTATGACAAAAGGCGTACTTTCTTGCTGCCTTCCTCTATTTATCTTGCCACAAATCTTTTCAGTTGTCACAACATGTTCTAGATTTTCTTTGTTTTATAAAGTGGCAAAAAACTGATAACTGCTTTTTTCTTATGTTTGTGATAATTAGTAGTATTTGTCTTAGCCTCTTTCAAAACAAATTCACACTTTGCCATCAATGTTTTAATTTTTCTATTTGTTTGATTCCTCATGTATCAAATATTTATTCTATTTCCATTTCTTAGTGAAACAGCACCAAACTGACACATTAGAGTTTGGCCTGTTAAAAACCCTGGCAACCATCGGAACTCAAAATGAAACCACACTTAAACAAAGCGAACTCTGTCCTTTTGTGTGTTGAGAACCCATCTGGATTAGAAAGACAAAAGCTGTGGTTCGCCCTGTTTAAACAGTTCATATGTGGGCAACCTTTGTCTTTGTAAAACTGTAAGTTGGAAATAATTAAGTTAATAGTTTTCTTAATTACAGCGCCACCAATTTTTCAATCCAGCTGGTTCTTGCCACATGAATATGTTTTTCATCAACTTTATTCTTCAGTCCAAGCATTCTTCTCAGATATCACATCTTTCTTAGAGAGTACAATGAAGAAATCAACAAAAACAGAAAGCGGAATAAGTCAAAGGTTTAAGAGCAAGAGAATCGACTTCATTGCACCAGGTTATATCCCATATGGATCAGTCATTTTTCGCAAGTGGTCTCTTAAAAACGTCACATAATGTATGAACTTCACAGCTCCAGTGACAACCCCCCAGGAGTCTCTGAGAAATAACATTCATGAATCAAATGACAGAGACCAGAATCGAACCCACAACCTTTGGACAGCGAGGCAGGTGGTTTAAACACTTCATCACATAGACCCCCTGAATAAGTTTCAGGAACATGAGCACCAGTGACAGAGTGTACGTTCAGCTACAAATCCTCCATCCCAGGGAACAAAATTTAATTTCATGTGTCTACAGAGATCAGATCATCCCAAATCTACAATCCTTCATGTCCTACAATAGTGACTAACTCAAATCGACGGCTATTTGAACACCAAAAGCGAAACTTACTCATTGAGAAGAAAGTATCTTGGGAAATTTCAGTGCGAGCAGCCTCCACAGCATGTTTGATGGCAAACAGGCAAGCAGCTGCTGTTACAAGGGGAGGTTCTCCTACAGCTGCAAGTGAAAACCAAATCAAATCAAATCAAATCAACTATATTAGGGTCACAAATTGGGTGCTCAGGCCCGTCTTACATTCGGCTCTTCCAATCACTTGTCTTTCATTCATCAAGAGCATTATACATTTACATAGGAAGAAAAATAAACAATGTGAAATGAATGTTGTAAACATAAACAAGGCAAATTACCATGTTATGAGGCCCATCTCCCACCTACCCATACATCACGCCACCCACACACACAACCCCACCTACCCACACACACGCACACCCAGGGACACATACATACCCCACCAACCGACCCATCCCCCTCCCGCACATCCCCCACCCACACACACTGCCCTCACCTGTTCCCCCAACCAAAACACACTCACCACCCACAAACATTCCCCAACCAACCCACACATCACACGTCCACCCACATACACATCCTAACCCATGCATCCTCTCCCCACCCACACCTCAAACCACCCATCCCCCAGCCACATCTCCATTGACCACATATTCCCCACCCACGCACACAATCCCCCACCAACCCACACATCCACTCACATATCCCCAAACCATACACACACATCCCCACCAACTGACATCTCCCTACCCCCCCCCCCACACACACACACACATCTCCCTAACCACCCATACATCCCCAATCCACTCACACATACATCCTCCACCTACCCACACATGCCTTGACCCAATCCCCCACCACACAATCCTCCACCCTCACATCACATACATCCCCTACCACGCAATATTCCCAACCCATGCACCGCACACACACATATCCCTCACCAACACATCCCACATCCACATACCACCACACATCCCCCACCCACATACCACACAATATTCCCACCCACACCCACACAGATACCCTTACCCATCCACCCCACATACCCCCACCCACACACACATACCTCACCCATACAATATCCCCAACCAACACACGACACACCTCTCCCCACCCACACACGCATTCCCTACCCGTCCACCAACACACACTCACTCACGCACACATCCTCCACTACGCACCCACACACCCCCACCCACCCACCCCCAACAAAACATCTCTCGATCACAATACCCCTACCCACACACATCCTCCACCCACTTGCGCATCCCACCCCGACACATACACATCCCTCACCCACCTACACATCCCTAAGCCACTCACACACCCCCACCAACACATTCCCCATCCACGCACACATCTCCCACCTACACACCCCCACCACCCACACATATACCCCACCCATAGAAACCAGTCAAGAGTAGTTACTTTCCAGGTCACACAAACACTTCTCTAGCCTATAAAATCATGTGTCAAGGTCAACTGGGCTGTCTAATATTTAATATAGGGTGGCTGCAGAGTTTGAAAATATTTCCGGTCCAAGTTTTGTATTCACCCTCTGTAAAGTTCATGCAACATAATAGGTAAATACAAAACTTGGACCGGCAATATTTTCAAACACTGCACAGTCATTAAAGATACACCCTGTAAAAGGCCAGCATGATACGGACTACATCAGACACTGAGTGCTGACTGGTTTATAATCATATGGTTCTAGAACCATTTGCCCAATACTCCCTAGATGTGTAAAAGGGTATATAAAGGTCCTGTATCAACAACAATGGGGACTCTTCACACACAAATATCAGTTAAACAATATTAAGAGTCTATGATACAGTCTCTTCTTTTTGATCCCTTTGCAAGTTTACATTCAGTAATTTGCCATTACTTTCTGAATGACCGGCACCAAACCATTTCATAAAAAAACCAATGTAAGGAGGTGTGCTGCCAAATCGCCCACAGCTGTGTTTAGAACATGGTGTGCTGGATTACAAACTGCATCCGTATCTCCTTCGCCACGGAGCAACAAACAGCTGGGGATGGCTGCTACATCCTGTAAAGGAGATGCAGCTAACTAACATGGTACACTATTCATCATCATCATCATGTGCCCTACCAGCCGGTATAGGGGTCATGTCTGCACAGATCTTGGTTATTGGTGATCTGGATCAACTCTGCTGATGATATTCCTCCATATGAACATCTCAGTCCATCCAACATTATTTCTCTCGGTCTGCCAGTCTCTTTTCCTACTCCCCTTTCCAGCTGTCGCAATGTTTTCTAATGTCTCCTTTCTCATTACATGCCCAAAGAATGTTGTTTGTCTTATTCTTATTGTTACATATAATTTTCTACTTTCATTTGCCTCTTCCAGTAAATCGTTGTTAGTTACTATGGCAGTCATTTGCAATATTCATCTCAGTAACCACGTCTCTGTTGTGATAAGGTACATGACATTTAAAATAATTTTAATTTCAGAGATGCTTAGCTCATTCTGTAGTAAGCAAAGAGGTGCATGCTATAAAAGTGTTATTTCCATAACAAGCAACAGATGTGTAACCATTACATACTCATATATGTTTATGTTGATTTTTTCATGTAGCTGTATCAGTGTATGTTTGTTGTTTGCATGCTGATGATAGCCTTAATCACAGCGTCTATTTTGCCACTTGTCATTGTGATCTAGTCAAGCTTAACACGTCTACTTCTCATTTTCATTGATTCACTCAATTTACCAATCAAAATACCACATGCAAATTATTTGTGAATGTTCACACACTTTCAGTTGCCTCTTGTTCTGTCCCATATAGTTACCTTTTGCCAGTGTGATACCAAGGCCCAAAAGGTAAGCAGAGAACAGCAACACTCCAACCTACCATGTATGCCATAAGAGGCTACTAAAGTTGGCTGGTGTGAGACTGACTACCTCAACCTGTAGAAAACTTCAGCTGCAAAATTCAGGCTTGGCATGAGTTGGTTGAGAGCCTGTTTCAATTGGGGATGAAAGGCAAAAGAAGAGGAGGAAGAGAAAGAAAAGGAAGAGGAGGTGAAGAAGAGGATAAAAGAGGAGAAGGATGAAGAAGAAGAAGAAGAAGAAGAAGAAGAAGAAGAAGAAGAAGAAGAGGGAAAAGAGAAGGATGAAGAAGAAGAAGAAGAAGAAGAAGAAGAAGAAGAAGAAGAAGAAGAAGAAGAAGAAGAAGAAGAAGAAGAAGAAGAAGAAGAAGAAGAAGAAGAAGAAGAAGAAGAAAAAGAAGAAGAAGAAGGAAAAGAGGAAAAAGAAGTAGAAGAAAGGGAGGAGAGGAAGAAAAATAGGAAGAAGAAGAGGAAGAGGAAAAAAAGGAAGAAGAAGAGGAGACACAGGATTGCTCAAATACCTCAATGGCTCGTGAATACATAACCTATGCAGCAAAAGTCCAACTCCTGGCCTTCACGTGGCGGGCCTGTTTAAACTAACAGGAGAAGGGGCGACGGCGAGTCTCTGGCGCCGGAAAATAACCAGTATGCTCTAGATGTGTATGCACGTACATGCATGCGCAGACAGGCGTGTGCGTGCGTACACATCTACACTCGAGTGAGACCACAGTCTGCTCTAGCAAAGAAAGGTGCTGAAGACGGAGGCAACCAGCCAAGAGGCGCACCACAGAAATCAGGATGCCACGCAATCACGCAAAATGGAATATACCGACTACTGCTAATCGTTATGGTGCTTGCCCTGCTCTGGACCCCCAGGCAGGTGCAGTGCCGGGCCCTATGTCTCGAAAGGGTCCAACCCCAACTACTGGAGGTCCTTCTCAGATGTCCTGTGGAGCCAGGGGACATGAGAATAGGACGACTGGCCATACTAAACGAAGACTTAAAATAATGCACTGGAATGCGGAGGGAGTCAGCAAAAAAAAAATAGAATTAGAAAAAATCTTGGACCAAGAAAAAGTAAGCATATGTTGCTTGCAAGAAACTCACCTCAATGAAAATATAGCCTTCAAAATCAGAGGCTACCAGTGTTACCGATCTGACCGAAAGGACAGGCGAAAAGGTGGGATACTGACCCTTGTAAGAAATAACATCATGGCTTCCCAAATCAAAGTCTACATGGAAGGGGCTGAGTATCAGACACTTAAACTTAAGACAGGTAATACAGATCTACATCTGATCAATTACTACTGTCCAAGTGACCGCCCACAGGCACTGGACACTCTACCACTAAAAGAAAAAATGATTGTGTGTGGCGATTTCAACAGCCACTCGCAGAGCTGGGGCTATGATCACATGGACCAGAGAGGAGAGAGACTGGAAGACTGGCAGGATGAGAATAGATTCATGTTGATTAACAAGCCGTCCGACCCACATACTTTCTACTCGAGATCATGGCACTCTACAACTACACCTGACCTGGCTTTTCATTCACCAGACCTGGAGTGGAACATTACACGAATTGTTGGGAAACAACTTGGTGGCAGTGACCATTGGCCAGTCTTTCTAACCGTAGAAAATGAGCTTGTAAGTGAAAGCAGCACCCTCTCGAGGTGGAACTACAAGAAAGCAGACTGGGCAATGTACAAGCATCGCACCAGCATACTGGTTAGAAACCTGAACACTGAGAAAGACATAAATAAAGCAGTTGAAGAGTTTGGGAAATGCATACTACAGGCAGTGCGAGAAACAGTACCAAGAGGAGCCCGTAAACAATATAAACCCTACTGGAGTAGTGAACTGGAACAGTTGCATAATGATGTTGAAGTGTGTAGAAAGCAAGCAGAGGCCACACCCTGCCAAGAGCACCACAATAAATTCCAGCATGCAAAAGCCAAATTTCAAAGGGCCAAGCTGCAGGCTAGACAGAAAAGCTGGCAGGAGAAAACGGAGTCTCTGAACTTTGAAAGAGACACAAGGAAATTGTGGAAGCTAATAAAACAGCTTAATGACGAGGGCACAGGGAGAAACTCAAAAATTGCACTACATAAAGATGGAAAAATCTTAACAAGAAAGCAAGCAGCTGACCATTTTGCGGACTCGTTCGCACAAGATAGCAATATCAAAATTAGTCCAGAGAAACAACAAGAGATTCGAGAGAAACGACAACATACAGGACAGAAGGAAATAGTACATGAGGTTCTGGAGGCACCCATCACAATCAGCGAACTGGAGCTAGCCATATCAAAACTGAAAATGAGAAAGTCACCAGGAGCTGATGGTATCTCCAATGAAATGATCAGGAACCTAGGAACAGAGGCCAAAACAAAGCTGTTGCAGATCTTCAATAACAGCTGGACCTTAGGCAGTGTTCCACAAGCCTGGAGAGAAGCAATCATGATACCCCTCCTAAAATCAGGGAAAGATGGTTCCATTGCCTCTAGCTACAGACCAATTAGCCTCACCAGCTGTCTCTGCAAAACACTGGAGCGCATCATCAATCACAGACTGCAGTGGTACATTGAAAGTAAAAACATCCTTGTGCCACAGCAGGCTGGCTTTAGGCAGTGCTACTCTACGGAAGATCAGACAACCTACCTCTCTCAAGAAATTGAGGATGCATTCCAAGAGAAGAAGCTGGTGCTTGCGGCATGGATAGATCTGAAGAAAGCCTTTGACAAAGTCTGGAAAGAAGGTCTGATGAAGAAACTGAGAAACTGCAAAGTCAATGGAAGAATGTACAAATGGGTGAAAGCATACTTGCACAACAGAAGAGCCCGAGTACAGATAGACGGACTCAAGAGCAAGAAAGTACTACTGCGTCACGGTGTCCCCCAGGGCGGAGTCTTGTCCCCCACACTTTTTCTAATCTTCATCAATGATCTTGTTGCTCACCTACCGCATGGAATTAAAGCGGCAATGTACGCCGATGACCTGGTTCTATGGAGCACAAATGAATATGCATCAGTGGCCACCAGATTGCTACAAAGAGCTGTAGATACATTTGCTGCATGGGCAAATAGATGGTGTGTCAGCATAAACACTGACAAGTGCAGCACCACCCTATTTACCCTCTCTCCAAAACAAAAGGCAGGGATCATCCAGATAAATGGAACACCCCTAAGAGAAGATAAAGAACCAACATACCTTGGAGTAACATTTGATGGCAAGCTGACATGGAGAAAGCACATCAACAAAGCAGTAGCAAAAGCCAGAAGGAAAATAGCCATCCTGAGAAAGCTAAGTGGAACCACATGGGGAGCCAGTACGAAAATACTTAGCAAAGTTTACCAACAGAGCATACGACCACACCTGGAATATGGGTCAACTGCGTGGTGTTCAGCATCAAATACCACACTACAAGAGCTGGACAAGGTGCAAAATCAAGCACTTAGAGTCACCACAGGAGGGATGAGATCAACCCCTATAGTGGAAATGGAGAAGATGGGGAGGACACAGGCACTGAGTGAGCGCAGAGATACGAAAACGCTAATACAAGCAGAAAAGTTCCTCAGCTTGCCAGGCCACCCTATGAAGAACAGATTTGAAAACCTAGCTATGGGGCGGTTGAAAAGAAGTAGTTTTATCCACCAGGCCAAACGACTCTGCAGAGAAACCACTGATCTGCCCACAGTTGGTATCCCCCTAACAACTATTCCAGAGCGAACTCCATGGAAAGATGAGCATAGACTATCGTTACAAATCCAGACAAAAGTGAGAGGAATATTTGACAAGGAAGAACAGAACAGTGTGCAGCGCAGAACAGCCACTCTCAGCTTCCTTGATGAAGAATACCCACAGGACCTCTGGATCCGAGTCTACACAGATGGGTCAGCACAAAATGCTGTTCGAAATGGAGGAGCGGAAGTGTACATAGAATACCCAAATAATACTAGGGACACAGCCAGAGTACCGACACTAAAGTACTGCCATAACTATGATGCCGAAATTGAGGCAATCAAGATAGCAACAGAGAAATTACTAAATAACAGCAATGGTACACAACCTGTGGTGCTACTAACAGATGCAAAATCAGTACTCGAGGCGCTCCTCTCTGGGAAATTGCCAGTACTAAGGACACTACTTTCTGAACTTAGCAGTCAGCATAAAGTCACCATACAGTGGATACCATCCCACTGTGGAGTACCCGGAAACGACAGAGCTGATCAATTGGCTAAGGAAGGAGCCAAAGAGGAACAGCCTGATGTGCCCGTTACATACCACCAAAAGAAAAGAATGATCAAATCAGTCAGAAAGCCACCAAAACCTGCTCAAGATGACTACCACATTATGGACAGACCAGAACAAGTCATTATTCTGCGCCTCAGAACAGGACACAATAGATTACGCAACCACATGTATAAAAAATTCAAGATTGGTGAAACAGCCATGTGCACATGTGGATTGGCGTCACAGACAGCAGAGCACATACTCCAAGACTGCCCAAAATATAACATATCTAGGCAAACCTTCTGGCCTAGAGAGACGACAGTGGAAGATAAACTCTATGGACCACTGTGTGAACTGAAAAAAACAGTTCAATTCATTGCAGATATAGACATATTTCAAGCGAACGAAAGAAGAAGAAGAAGAAGGAGACACAGGTAGAGGAGAAGAAGAGGAAGACAGTTACCTATTTTGCCCAGGTTGTTACTTTGAATGTGCATATCCTTGTTAATACTTCATTCTCAGGCCATAAGTATTTCCAACATGGAATGTTATTATTTTAAAGTGATAATTACCTGGGACAGAAAAAAACTTGTGTCGTAAATGTCACTTTTTAAGTTAACATACAAGTGACAATATCTTCTACTTAAGCTAACAAGTGAAATTCTGCTGGAAAAAAAAAAATAACATGAACTAACCTTTAGATCCAAGAACTCCAATAGGGTTAGGTGCATTCTTTAGAAATTTGAAGTTCATATTCATTGGTAAGTCCTTTGGGAATGGTGGTTTATAATCCTGTATTAGAAAAAAATAAACGCTTGAATTCAAACACAGCAAAAAATGCCAAAAATGTTAGTTTTTTAGTTAGTTAATCAGTCATCAGAACCCCTTGACTGTATGTGGATTAAGTCCACAGACACTCAGAACTCATCCTCAATATATCTATCAGCCACTGGACAACTGACAGTTCTAGGCCTGTGTTGTTTAATAAGACACTTAAATATCAATAAAGGAGCCCTTTGGGGCCAATAAGACAGTTCAAAAATAAATACATGTGTATTATTTGGCGCGCATAGAAGTAGAGGACAAAAGCAGGAATTAGATGATGCACTAGACAACATAAAAAATTGAAAGGTATATATCGCGGTCTTAATAGAACACTGTTTGCATCCAGTATGTCAATCCTTTCTAGAAACACACCGTTTTACAGCCACTTCTAGTAGTCAGGGGAATGATATAGAATCCAGGTCACACCCTAAATCCTCAGTCAGGCAAGTGTCTCCTTAAAAGCATTCAGGGCACCAGCCTGGTCCATTGCGCTACCACCTTCAAGAGTAGCATTCTCACTAAACTGCCTGCTCTGTTTTATTCTTGACTCCGACATGGCTACAAACACAAAAGTGACTCACTGCTGCCTTGACCTATGTACATACTCTATTCACTGTGAACATACACAAGTTGCCTGGACCTTCCTGGGCATACTCATTAACTTGCTGAGAAAGGAGACATAAGTGGCTCTCTGTATCGCCAGTCAGGTTGTCATTTTTATCATAGCCATAATCTCCATGGTCATTTTGATGGGAGTCACAGCAAATGTGCCACTCTCCTCTCTGACTGTTCTCCCTCCAAGCTGAGACACAAAAGCCCTTGGACTTTGCAGATAATTGATAACCAACCCATGTGTGTAGATAACATTGTGGAATTCTCACTGACCAATGCACGCACCTCTGAAACAACCACAGGTTTTTCCTTGATGCACTCTATGAAGTGTGATAACATAACGGAATGATGGCCAGGAGTTCCCCAGTACGTTCATCAATTCTTCATCAGGCATTATGAACTATAATGTACAACCACACATCCTTCATCTGACTCAACCATGGTTCCCCTAAGTAATTCTGCTGCCTTATATGTACACAGAAGCTATTTATTCAGTTTGACTGTTCACATAATACTATTGCGTGACTTATTTACTAGAATTATTAATGTTCTGGTAATATTTTTCTTTTTGGTTTATCAGCCTAAGTAAAGTAAAAGTAAGAGACCCTGTTGCCAACCTTGAGGCATATTGGGGATATGGAACTAGCCCCATATTTTTCTAGACCAATCAACACTGGACGAGTGATGTGGTCAATATCACGCCGGCTGCCTCTACTTCCCATCACATTTCCTTGTAATATATTTGACTGGGTCAATCTGGGCACCCAGGTCAATTTTTTAAAATTGACCTCTTTTGTGTTTCAGAAACATGACCACTGGCCTAACAGGCAAGCGTGTTAACCACAGCTCTCTAAAACAGTCTATTTATTACAGGTAAATATAAAACAAATAGATTCTAAAGTGTTTCTAATACAATTGAGACATTACAAGGTAAACAAATGAAATTTCTCTGATTGAAAATAAAACAACAGTTGACAACCATAACAAAATAATACGATGGCTACCACATTAATTCTTTTATCACAGCAAGACTAAGATGCTGTCACTTAAATCTTACATTTTACAAATGTATTTTTTTTCACTAGCTTCACCACATAATTGATTATACTTCCAATCATGACAAACTGTATCAAGATTGCCTACCCAGGTGCCTGCAGTCAACATTTCGCCAGTCTGGGGGTCATATTTGAGATCCTCTTGCAAAAAGTAACCAAGACCCATTGTAAAGCCACCTTCTACTTGACCAATGTCCAGTTCTGGATTCATGCTGTAGAAATAATGGATTTTAGCAAAGGTTATATTTTTCAAACATAGTCTTTTATCCGATTCATAATACTTTTGAAAATGCCAGTGCAGTAAATAAATATCTTCATGCTGCAGGTCCTTTGCAGAATGCCGCTCTCATAATGGCATGATGAAAAGGCTCTCGATCTGTTGTCATTCCCCCACCCTCATGCCCAAGGTGTCTACAATGTCCTGTGTCCATCTTTGTGCTGATCACACCCCAGCCTCTTCTCCCAGGAATCAAGCCTTCCATTATTGTTCTCTCCAAGCCACTGTGATGTTTAATATGGCCGAAGTATTTCAGTTTCTGAGATGTGATTCTTTATATGAGCCAGTTTTCTTGGATGTTCATGCCTTGTAGAATTTCATGACTTTTCTTCTTCTTTGGCCACAATGTTCTAAGAATTTTTCTGAAAAATTTAAGCTCAAAAGACCCAAGTTTCTTCTTTAGAGATTGCAAATGATCCATGACTCAGATCCATAATCTGCCACAGGAAAGATGAATGTTCTCAAAAATGTTACATTACTTTGTTTCCTGGTGATGTACCATAGGTTATTAATACTGTTTAATCTCTGCATTATTGTGGCCAGCCTGCATTCTTTTCAACAGTTCCCTTTGTTGCTGCATATGGAGCCACATTTTTAATTTCTTTTTCATTCACAAATAAGAAAATCTAATGGAGCTACAGAAATCTGGCTCTACAGATGAATGTGAACATACCTTGCACAGCCAATGCAATGATCTCAATGTTCAGACAGATGCTAAGATACAAAGATAACTTACATGAAACATCAGAATGAGACACTCTACAATTCCGGCCACATTATAAGAAGAGATAAACTAGAACTTATTGAAACAATGGGAAAGATTAGTATAAAAAGAGTAAGGTAGCGAGAGAAGATTGTTTTCAAGCAAATAAACTGGTACATTCTGCTTGCAGCTATGCAGAAGAATGATCACCCACGCCAGCTGGCAAGACACTTCATCATCATCATCATCATCATCGTCATCATCATCATCATAGAATACAAGACAATGTACACAAATAAAATAAAAAAATAATAACTTAAATAAAAGCTTAGTTCAGTAACAAATTCAGTGCGTCTTTTATTATAATAATTTTCAGGCAAGAGTTGAGCTATTCTTTGCTCAAATACAATCCGTCTCCATTCGTCTCTCTGGTGGACCTTCTCTTGCCAGTCGTTGATTCCAATTGCTTGTAGGTCTGTACATGTATTATCTCTCCACCGCCTTCTTGGTCTACCTCGGGGTCTACGGTCATTTATTTCCTGAGTGTAAGCGAGTTTTGTTTCCCTATTATCTTCCATTCTTTCTATATGCCCCAGCCATTGTAGTCTATTAGCCTTCATGATACCAGTGATTAGCGGGGACTTAAACAGATCATAAATGTCTTTGTTACTTCTTCTTTTCCACTCTCCACTTTGTGTATCCCTAATGGGTCCAAAGATGCGTCTTGAAATTTTGTTCTCAAAGGTTTGTAACAAGGCTTCGTCTCCTTTCGTTGTACTCCAGGTTTCAGAGCCATACAGCACAACTGGTCTGATCAGTGTTTTGTATATTGTGATTTTGGTGTTTCGAGATAGCGCCTTTGATTTTAGTAGATGTTGTAGTGCATAGTATATCTTATTTCCAGAGTTGAGCTATAGTATAAATTAATTTGTAGATGTGAATTGCTGATAAAACGGACAACTTTTATAAAAATCAGCACCTCTGAAGTCGGAGTGGGTTCCCCTGATAGCAAGGGACAATGGTAACAGGGAAAGCTCATCCACACCCAGAATTCAGTCCAGTGCTACTAGAAGTAGTGTTGTATGGACCATGCTTGAGTTCAAAGTGAGCGAGCCCCCCCCCCCCCCCCCCCCCCCCCAATCAATCAGGTGCCGTCTCCACAATGAAGGTTGGCTGCAATGGATCTCCAACACTGTCTGTCTCTCGCCCTGACTGCACATTCTGTCAGATTGCTGTTCGTCCATCTCTTGATGTTATGTTCCCACTTGTATCGTTATCGACCTCTTGCTCACTTGCCCTCAACCTTGCCCTGCGGTATTGTTTTTATAAGAGTAACACTTGGAACTAGAACATTATATACAACAATAAGAAAGAGACAAACAACTTTCTTCGGTCATGTGATGAGAAGAGAGGCATTGGAGAACATCGTGACAACTGGAAATGTTGAGGGGAAGAGAGGCAGAGGCAGACCAAGAGAAATGATGCTGGATGGATTGAGACAGTGGCATGGATCCAGAGTTGATCCAGAACACTAAGACTGAGATCTGTGGAGAGCCATGAACGCCTATGCCAGCTGGCAGGGCACTTGATGATGATTGATGATGAACACTTGCCTCTTTTTTATTTCTTTCATCAACTCTCTTTTCATTTCCAGTTTTTCTAGAACCCCTGTATTTGATTGTTTCTGTTTCCATGAAATATGACATAATTGTCTTTATGTCCACATCTCCAGGGCCTCTATTTGACTTTCTAGTTACTTGTTCAATGAGGCTTCCGTGCCATACAGCAGGTTGAATATACGTAACATTTGACAATTCTCATTTTAATGCATTGTTAATCTCTCTAAATGTTAATACTGATTTCATGCTGTTGAAAGGATTTTTGGCCATTCCTATTCGCTTTTTGATTTCTATTTCACTTCTGCCATAATTTGTTATTATATGCCCAAGATAGGAGAAACTTGTTACTTGTTCTAGTATCTTCCCATTTGCTGCGATGTTAATTGATGACTTTTCCTTTCCATTGCCATTATCATATTTTCATTTTTTGGATGTTAATATCTAAGCCACATTCTGCACTGTGCCTGTTTACTTGTCCCACTAGGATGTAACTCTTGCTCACTTTCTGCTTGTAGCACGGTATCGTCAGCATACCTAAGATTGTTTATGATTCTTCCACTGATGTTAATAGGCCCAGGCAGTTCAACTTGTTTAAAAATTCTTTCTGTGTATAGGTTGAATAGGCTTGAGGACAACACACATCCCTGCCGCACTCATCTTTTTGTCACAATGGAATAATTATTTCCACATTTAATAGATGCCACTTGTTCCCAGTACATGCTACTAACAAGTCTGATGTTCTTTCCATCTACTCCTATATCTTGATCGCACGTAATTAGTCGTTCATCTTGTACTCTATCTATTAAAAGCTTTCTTGTAGTCTATAAAACAAACATATATATTTTTCTGAACTTCTATATATCTTTCAGTTAACATCCTTAAACAGATTATTGCTTCTCTGGTGCCGCTGTTTTTGCAGAACCCAAATTGTTCTTCAGCTACTTCCCCATCTATTTTATTTTGAATTCTTTCTTGAAAGACCTTGAGTAGTATCTTTGTTATATAGCTCATTAAGCTAATAGTTCTGAAATCCTCTCAATCAACAGCTCTTAGCTTCTTGGGTAGTGTGATGAAAATGGATTTTTAAAAACTAAATAAATAAATAAAATCAGCAGTAAGATAATCATCAGGTTAACCAGCGTGTGTGAAGACTGGTGTTAAAACTGTCTGATCATCATCAGGTTAACCAGTGCGAAGACTGGTGTTGAAGCCATCTAACTATGTCACTCTACTGTCCCCTTTATCAGCTAATTCTCGTCAGCTCGCCATTAAATCCCAAGTCCCTGATTGGCTGTGTGAATGTAGTTATTTCTCCTATAAACTCTTGTTCCTTTCCCCCTAAATGTTACTTTCAAATATTTTCATTACAAGACCTCCGCTCTCATGCTGGCAGCTGTGGTGGTGCAGTGGCCAGCATGCTTGCCTACTGAACCAGTGGTCAAAGGTTCAAGTTCACATCAAGGCAGATATCTAAGATTGATCTGGGTTAATGGTTGACCCAGTCTAAAATAGGTAATAGGAAGTAACAGGAAGTAAAGGCAGCCAGCGCGACACTAACCACACCGCCCCCCAAGTGCAGATTGGTCTTTAAAAAGATGGGGCTAGCACCATATGCCCAAAAGACTTCAAGGTATATAGGAGTCCTAAGATGGCTGATAAGGCCTATTTTGGCTCAAAAATAACCCTTCTGTTTACAGATTTTCCTTTGTCAAACTCTATCTTGTCTGCAATTTTACTGAGCCCTGTAATCGTTTTCTCTCAAGTTTAGTATACAGTGTTAAACAATGTTTCTGTGGTGTTTAACTTATTACATGCTGAAGGATGACTAAACATCATCAGCAACTTTGTGTATCTGCCATTGACCCATATGTCACCATTATTTTGTCACTGCATTATATGTTTCTTTTCCCATCTGTTCTGCATATTGTAATGTTCAGTAAACATAAATTCAGCCCAGGCTTTGTGTTATGAAGAAGTATAACTCCACTTTACAAACTATTGTTTGTCAAGACAGCAAGGTGCCAGTCAAACATAAATTTACATGGAGAATTTCTTCATACCTATTTATCGAAAAATTAATCATGCTAACTAAAAATTGTAAGAAATATAGGAAATCATGTGATAAATTTTCTAATTTCAGAAATGGCCACTAATTCTTGACCTCGTTGATTTACATCAGATTATCGTTTGAAACAGTTTTAGATGATAGTGAATCTGATTTAAAGGACTTTGTGAAAGATTCCAATACTGATAGCAAGTGCAGTAATGTAGTTATTCAGTTAATTTATTTAGCATGTGCCGTTAGGGAAAAAAAAACTGACAGTGAAAGTATATCATCATATGATGGCACATGTCAAATATGTTTGCTCTAATGGGCCACACTTGTGTCAAAAATTTTTATTTGCCTATCACAAATAAACTGAGCAGTATTGTAAATAATTATAACTAAACAGAAAGTAGTGTATATACTGGTACTTCTATTGAGTAAAAATCTGCCCAGTGTTTTCCTGACCGTTTCAACTGTGTGAAAATTATGTGTTTCAAAATATTAATGGAATTTAATTGGATTAAATCTATCATCACAAAATGAAGGAAATTTGCCTTTTAAAGTGAACATTTTGAATAATTTTCTCTCTCTCTCTTTTTTACCATTACTTGCTTGTTTTGTCCAGACCTACATTTTGCTTAGCACTGAATCACTTAAAAATCTCACCTGTCTCCACAGTCATACAGCATGTCCATCTGTAGAAGTTGGTACTGTCCAGTCAACACGTCCAGTTCAGCCTCTGCGCAGGTAGCACTGTATGAGCTGTAGTGAGCCGCAAAGGGGTCATTAGTGTGGGTCCTGGGGATTTAAATATTCAACAACAAAGATGTAACTGTGTCGCTGGATATATTCACGTATGTTAAGAGATAGAGGAAGACAGTGAGAGAAGATTCTTGACAGCCCTTCATCTCAGCAACAGTACCATATAATGAAATGATACATTCTGTTGGTGATTAGAAAGTCAAATAGAGGCCCTAGAAATGTGGATATGCAGAAGAATATGTCATGTTTCATGGAAACAAAAACAAATACAGAGGTTCTAGAAAAATTGAGAATGAAAAACGAGTTGATGAAAACAATAAAAAAAAGAGGCAAGTTAAACATTGTGGCCAAGTTAAAAGACATAACACTCTCATAAAAACCATACTAGAGGGTAAGGTTGAAGGCAAGCGAGCAAGAGGTAGACAACGATACAAGTGGGAAGATAACATCAAGAGATGGACGAACATCAATCTGACAGAATGTAAAGTCAGGGCAAGAGACAGACAGTGTTGGAGATCCATTGCAGCAACCTTCATTGTGGAGACAGCACCTAATTGATTGATATAATATATACTAACAAAGTAAAACAGGTTCCAGAGATTAAGTATCTAAGCACCATTTTCAGACAATTGAAAGATTGGCAGAGAAACAGAAACAAGATGTCAAAAGGCAAACTGACTTTACCATTCGGTTCACACATCAATACAGAAATCAAGCGACAAGTGACAAAATAACATTTTTACCAATGCTCTGCTACTATTGTCAAACATGGATGCTGTCTAAATCAAAAAAGAAGAAATTCATTAAATATGAAATTATAAGCTTTCTGGCTTCACTAGAAGAATCTGAAACATCACAGTTACCACTCACACAGTGAACTTAAAAACAACAACAAAAAAGTTGTTTAGCCATCTTGTGAGAATGAAGTCCAACCATCAGCCAACTTGAATCTACAATCTTGAAAACTCTGGCCATTGCACTAAAGAAAAATAAATTATTAGATGGATCAACCCATTCAACAGTATCCTACACAAACACAAACTCACTGCAGTCCAGGTGAAGCATTTGACTCACAATTTTTAAAACTTCCACTTTTCTTGAAATTTAATGGGAAATATGGACCACAAACCATTGTCCATACAAGGTTAAATATTACCTCAATAGACAGAACAATAAAATAAACTGCAAGTGTAAGAATTAACCAATGGTGGAATTAAAACTTTACTAATGGGAATCCATAATTGAAAACTAAAAGTATGCCATGTTTGGAAACTGAAATGCTTATTTAATTTAAGTCATAAAGCACTGACATTTTCATTTAAACAAAGGAGATATTAAATTGGTCGTGCTTATGCATAAAAAGCTGACATTTTTATTTAAACAAAGTAGATAATAAATTGGTTGTGCTTACACATAAGAAGCTGTCAAGTTAATCATCAGCTGGTAGCACTTGTTAACAAGGTCACCCCAAGATGGATTTCCACCCATAGCTGCTTTGACTGGAGCCATACGATCCTTCAAGGTTCTACATGATTCAATCACACCCTGGTGAATGAGATACAGAGAAGAAAATTAACAAAAAGAAAGATAATATGTTGGCTTTGAAAACACTCATAATAAGTGATCCTAAATATGGATTTTTAAAAGTTAGTTGCTTGCTTGCTTGTCTTCGCCTGCTGTGAACTCCAGTGTGAAGTCTGTATGTCGGATGAAGACATCCTGTTGTCCAACATCAGTGTGATGTCATACCAGACCTGAGGTTTGCGTGAGTATCTGTTGTCCCATGTCTGGCTTATTGGTGTACAGACTGGTGGTTCCTCACCATATAGGCAGATACTCTCCGACTTTGGAAGAATGAACAATCCTACTACATTAGCCAGGACCCCGAATGGACCTGTTGCCCAGGACGCACGACAAGGATGTGGTAGTAGGTCTTGGCCAGTATAAACCTTGCCCTGGTGCCTTGGAAACACCTCTGCATCCCAAAAGTTAATTGATTATTCTTTACAGAATGTCGCAGTCAATCCCAGCATTTTGTGGCTGTTCGTGATTTCTTGGCAAGTTTACGTTTGGCAGTTTGCCATTGCTTTCTCAACAACCAACACTCATACCATTGTAAGAAAACCATTGTAAGAAAACCAGTGCAAGACGGTCTGCTTCCAAATCGTCAGCAGCTGTGTTTTGAATGTGGTAAGCGGGATTGTGAATTGCATTCATAATCCCTTGGCCTCAGCGCCGACTTAATCATGGATAATGTGGAAAATATTTTAGTCCAGTTAACAAATTTTCCTAACTGCACATTCAGTTCATATGTGCCCAGATCCCCTCCTCAGTATCTCCTTCACATAGAACGGCTGACAACACCAGTTGTTTGGTTGAGTATTCTTCTTTGGCCTCCCGCATAGTGTGCACTCCTCTCTGACTTTACCCCTTTTGATTTGATGTTCTTGCAGTCTGGTCAAGGTTACAGATTCACAGCCATCATTTCATTGGATTAATCGCTCATTTAGTATATCAGCTCAGTCCATTGTTCGTCTGCTTTCACACAGACCACATGCCTACCAGCTTGTCATTTCTTATTACACCCGTGTGGCCCGGCATAAACGTGAAGCTGAACTGTGTCAGCCTTAACATCCTCGGAGACACCACCCCATGTCTTCAAGCCCAGCCCATCTCAATCTTGCTGAGCCTACTCACTGAGTCATTAAGAAAACAGGCCTGAGTGAACGTCTAGTCTAGGCTATTGTTTTAGTTACTGTTATGACCTCTGTAGTTATGTGCTTGCATCTTTCTGTGTCTCTCATCCTAGCTGTACACACTAGCAGACTGATGTTTGTCCATTTCTTGATGTTATCCTTCCACTTATATCACTGTCTGCCTTTTGCTTGCCTGCCTTTAACTCTTCTCTCCAGTATATTTTTACAAAAGTGCTGTATTTAATGTGGCAAAAATATTCAACTTGTCTCTTTGTGTACAATACTGCAAAGTTAAAAAACAACATGAATAAAACAGACTTTCTATGCAATAAAGTTCAAGAAAATGTGAATAAAACAGACTTACTACACAGCAGAGTTCAGGTACACATGAATAAAACAGACTTACCACACAGCAAAGTTCAGTTGTGATTGATCCTCCTGTAGTGTAGGAATTGGCATTGATTGTGGAGGATGAGGTCTTCACTCGAATCAGGCTCATAGGAATTCCTAGCTCATATGCACACACCTGGATAATCTGTATACAGAAACAATTGGTGATAACACGTTTGTATTATTACAAGAAAAACTATGATTGCAATGTTTTGTACCATCCCTGTCCAGAGAACAGAGATTAAGAGATTATCAGCATTACCCACGCAGTAACATATCAGTAAAGAAATCAAGTGATAAATTATAAACAGTGTATTTCTACCAACAGACTAACTGTTTGATTTTTACACTTTTACTATATACATGTTATCAGATAGACAGAGGGTTCAACATCTAGTGCCACAAATATTAAAAGTCAAAGATCACTGATGGTTATGGTTCAGCCATCTTGTCAGAATGCAACATTATCAGTTACCAGCACTGGCACTACACCAAAGAAGATCTGATATGAGAGCAAGCAGGCACTCGAAAATAACATGGATTCCCAAAATCAAAGGCATTGTAAAATCACACGGATTTCACAATCCAGTGGCACCCATCGAGTGCTGAAACATCAACTATTCCTCCCTACAACACTTGATGACAAAAGTGGAAGATAATCAAGATTTGATTGCTATACAGAGAGCAAGTTGGAATGTGCGCTTTCTAGGAAACGACTTTGTATTCAGTTCTGCTAATGTTTAATAATAATCCTTTCTTTTCATTCTCTTCCAACACCTTGTCTAAGAGGTTTGCAGACTATATTCAGACGCTTTTAAAACTGTACCAGTTTCTTGATACAAGATCACAAAGATGATTCATGGACAAAAGAAAACAAGATCTGAAGACATGTATGTACACTTGTCTCACTTGCAAGAGTATCTTTAAAAATGGGTTAAAAGGCAATTGCCTTCAATGCACCCGTTTTATTCCATTAGTCTCTCTCTACAGAGCAGTTAACCGCCGGCCAAAAGCATCGCAAGGAAGCACGAACTCCACTGCTTCGGCAACGACCCCTCAGGGGTCTCTGGAAAAATTACATTTGCAGAGTGAATGATGCAGTAACATTGAACCCATTACCTTGCATGGGGTAGGCGCAAGAAGATCTTCAGGGATAAGGGGAAAATTGTTTAATAATTAGTTTGTAAAAAAAAGAGATGCAGACTGAGAAGGCTGAACAGGAAGGTAAACCAATTATAATATCAATTATATTATAACCTGAATCAAATATATTATATTTGAAACTTGTGTTCTTAAAGAAATTGATTACAGAAACTAGACAAAGACAATCAACATTTATAGACCACATTTTTTTTTTTTTTTTTTTTTCTTTTTTCCGCGTTTCCATCCTGTTTTCAGGATATTGCGGTCAACACCAGCATCTTTCAGCTGTATGTTGATTCCTAGGCTAGATTACGCTCATCAGCACGCCACGACTTTCTGAGCGACCGGCTCCATACTCTCATAAGTCACTTTTGCGATTCGAACCACTGCTAATTCTCGTCGCGTCACGTGACGAGAGTATTCGGGGTTAGCGGAGAAAGCTGCTAACCCCTCGGCCACGGAGCTGGTATAGACCACATAATGAGGAGAAATAAACTTGAAAACTTAGTGACAAGCAAAATGTATTTTAAAAAATGGGGCGGACAAAAAAGATACATGCCAGGATGGCTTGCCCACTTGGCATACGCAGGATCCAAACACAGATCTAATCAAGGTTCTCATCATGTGAAAAGGCAAACCATGACTGTCCACATTTAACGGCAAGGCACGCGATGATAATGATGTTCTTATCAAAACCTGTTGTTGTTAAAATGACATGTTGACATACCTTGGTGTTAATGCCTTGACCTACATCTATGCCGCCATGAGCCACGGAAACGCTGCCATCTCCATGATGGATAATTACATGAGAGTTGAACTGGGAACCTGACCACATTATGGCAAAACGCATTGGCATCAGAGCAAGGCCTCGCTTCTTCCACCTGTTTGCCTGCAAAGACATCATAAATACACAATAATAATACTATGTTCTACTACTAATTATGCTTTAAAAAAATAATTAAACATGTATCAACAGTTACTAAGAAAGCACTCAACAACACCATCTTCCTACCAACTCTATGCTACCAATGCCAAACCTGGAAAATTACAGAAAAAGGGAACATAAAAATTACAACAGAAATGAGATTTCTGTGAAGAATACTCAATGTATCAGGAAGAGAGAAAATCAGAAATGAAGAAATCAGAACTAAAGTGGTGGTTATAGAAGCGCTAGTTTTCATCATAAAACAGTAAGTTAAATGCTATGGCCATGTAACTAGGTTAGTAACTAACAGTATACAACAACAAGCAATGATGTACAGACCAAATGGAAGCAGAAGAAGAGGTCGGCCACATAAACAATTGACAAAGGGAATATCAGAGTTCATGGGGAATCTTGATACATAAAGTCCATTAGCAGGCACTTTCCCACTGTTTATGCTTCACCTCGACACAAGGTACACACGAGGAACAAGATGAGATGATGATGAGATGTAAAAAGAATACTATTCTTCTTCTATTTCCACCTCCCAGTGGAGCATAGAACCAACTCACATCAGCCCCTTTGTAACCTTGTTCATGATTGGTTAGATCTTGCAGCTGTATTTCTCTGTAGGTTGAGGTTGCTAGTTTCATGCTAGGTTACAGTGTTACCACTCTTGCTTCCCAGGTTGACCCGGCCTACAGCAGGCACAAGGAAATGTCTCGGGGAGTAAAGATGGCTGGCGTGACACTATCCACATAATCTCCTCCCCTCTTAAGTGCTGACTGAACTATAAAAATATGGGTTAGCACCATTTGCCCAATATGTCTCATGGTGTGAAAATAGCATGCTACCAGAAGAACCACTAATGACTGTGAAAAGTCAAACCTTCATATATATTCATATCTTATATCACAGAGAATTTTTGGCCACTTCAGTCTCAGTGAATAAACTAAATGGTGAAATGTTGAAGAAATTCCTATTACCTTCATCAGACTTACGACACAGAGATAAGTCACATTTTCATTTACCCACTTACCCTTTCTGTAATCTTCCTTAGATACAGTTTATGTTTACACAGTACGGTGTACTGTTTTATTTTTCCATTATAACTATGTATCATTACATATTTTTACTGTTAAATATATGTTTAATTGTGTTGTCTGGAGCCATTGCAATATAGTGGCTAGACGCTTCCCTACATCATAAATTAAGCAACATACAAGCAACAGAGTAACCAGAAGAAGCAACCTTAAAAGTAATGACTAAAAATATATTTTGTTTAATCTCTAATATCGTGCTCACTATTCTGAAGTGGCTTCTGATATTTCTTGGCTATAAGAAAATCCACTTCAAATGAGAGATACATGAAATACAATATACTTCTTGTAGCCTTTATTAACATGAATGACATACCTTGTTGAAATCATTGACAGCCTGGAGTCTCTGACTGTAGTTGATGTCAGATGTCAGTTGCGTCACAATTTCACGGATGGTGCAATAGTTTAAAATCATCCCTGCTGGATCTTTCTGTAGATTAGTATTTTCATAATCGGTTCTTTTTGCTTACCAAACATTTTAGAAATGCTAACATATATTTGTAAACTACTTTTACATGATTTTAATGTTAAATTAATAACATTCACAATTACCAACAGTGGTAGGAACATGTTTGCCTTTAATTATTATCTCAACTGTAACCAACACTGTTCAAGAAGTTCAAATAAAGATAAAATATGGTAGGAACAAGTTCACTTATTACCTCAACTGTAACCAACACTGTTCAAGAAGTCCAAATAAAGGTAAGATATATGGTAGGAACATGTTTGCCTTTAGTTATTACCTCAACTGTAACTAATACTGTTCAAGAAGTCCAAACAAAGATCAAATATGGTAGGAACATGTTTGCTTTTAATTATTACCTCAGCTGTAACTAATACTGTTCAAGAAGTCCAAACAAAGATCAAATATGGTAGGAACAAGTTCACCTTTAATTATTGACTCAACTGTAACTAACAATGGTCAAGAAGTTCAAATAAAGGTAAAATATGATAGGAACAAGTTTGTCTTTAATTATGACTCAACTGTAACCAACAGAGTTCAAGAAGACCAAAAACAGATCAAATATGGTAGGAACAAGTTCACCTTTAATTATTGTCTCAACTGTAACCAACAGAGTTCAAGAAGCCCAAAAAAAGATCAAATATGGTAGGAACAAGTTCGCCTTTAATTATTGCCTCAACTGTAACTAACAATGGTCAAGAAGATCAAATAAAGATAAAATATGATAGGAACAAGTTTGTCTTTAATTACTGACTCAGCTGTAACCAACAGTGTTCAAGAAGTCCAAAAAAAGATCAAATATGGCCAGGGAGTTTAATGAAAGGAAAAACAAACTCAGGTAGAGGTGGACATTTCAACCTAAGTCTTTACCAACTGTGTCTTTACTATCACAAATTTATTTACTGCATTTAATAGAAACAGTGCCAAACAAATATTTGGTTTGGACCCAACAAGAATGGATGGTGGAAAATGGGAAGTAGGGGTGTGTCACAGTTATGACTTAAAAGTTGTTAATACGGTAGCAAACATTATCCATCAAATTAAAGAGGGTTGCCAAGGGAAAACTACTGTATGCCCATGGCAGAAATGGGAAGTCACTTAAGATGATTAATCATCCCATGGCATTTAATCAGCTAATATTCCTGTCCTCCTCAGTGACTTCACTGTCGCTACAATCATCATCATCATCATGTAACAGGCCCTTTGCCAAACACGACTGTCATCACGTCCCATTGAAAAGTCTCGATCTCTGGCCATTTGTCCTGCCTTACACACACTCTTGGGTGTCTACAATGTCCTTTGTCCAACTTCGTGCTTGTCAACTCCTGCCTCATGTTCCAGGAGTCATGCCTGCCATCACATTTCTTTCCAAGCCACTATGATGTTTAATATGGCCAAAGTATTTCAGTTTCCGAGACATGTGCTGTCTTTGATGTTCACATCTTGTAAAAGGTCAGAATTTTTCTTCCTCTTGATCCATGATATTCTAAGAACTGGTGTGTAACATTTAAGCTCAAAAGCCCCGGTTTTCAGTATTTCTAATAACAACATATCAGTTATCAGTGCTGTGGAGCCAACTACACAAGAACAACAGATCAGCTGAAAACCGGTACACATCTGCCTATTTAGGTAGTAACCATTTTCAGTCTAAACATAGAGTTGAAACTGTCATATAAAATAGTTTCTTCTAATTCTAATCATGAGCTTACTTGTCCTGAAGTGTACAGGTTCAGCTGTTTCACAGCTACTGGATCCAGGAGCAGAGACTTAGCCAAATGTTCCATGATGGATTCCATGACAAAGATGAAAGGTGCTGATCCTAGATTAGAGATACAACACATAATGTTCATCATTACATTATAACAGAAAAATTAGTCCTCCCAATTAGCTTCAGAAATTAATTAGAAAGTTTAATTTTAAAAATCAGACAAACTGAACATATACTATTCACCATAATAAAGCAACCCACACAAGCATATACACATGTGCCAGTACATATACACACATCTATATACACACACATCCACACACACATGCACATACACACTCACACCTGCATGTGTGCGCACACAAACAAGTAGCACATTTAAAAACATGGTCATTCTCAATGTTTATGTAACATGTCCTTTCCAGAATGTCACTGCCATCCCAGCCTGCTGGGAGGCCTCTTGATCTTTTGCCTATTCCCCTCCTCATGCCATTTCCGTATCCAAGGTGTCTTTAATGTCCACCTCTGTGTCGGTTGATCACTGTCTCTTCTCCCAGAAACCAAGTCTTCCATTACTTTTTTTTTCCCCACATATCCTATTACAGGACATCGCTGTCAACACCAGCCCTTCCAATAATGGTGATGTTTAATAAGGCAAACGTATTTGAGTTTCTAAGTTGAGTTGAGTCATGAATCGAGATCACAGCACTCAGACATTCCCATATGTGCTCCGTCCTCATCTGCAACAGCCAGAGAAGTGTCCCAATATTAATGGTACCAGTAGCAGTCTGATTATATGTCTTTCTGGCCTTCCCTAGGAGTTCTGAGTGTCAGCCAAAGCTTCTGGTCGCTCCCTGCAGAACCATTCTCTCCAAGCCTTGATGATTTATCTGTTCTTCTGCACTACACACACTTTTCCCTAGGGCACTGATAACATCTACCTTATCACCCACCAATACCCCACTAAGTGGTGCAGACTCAACCAATCTGTCTGCCTGTTTCCCAGCACACCAGCATGTCTTGAGGAAAACATGAAACAGATGCTCTTTATTTTCGATTTCCATGTCCAGCTTGTGCCGCATGGTTACACACCAGCTTCACACGCCAGTGATCTGGGGCTTGTTTCCGGATCCAGTCAAGGATATGCACTACTGACGAGCTCAATCAAGAGCGAAACTCAAGTATAGTGCTTCCATATTGACGTGGCAGGGCCTTAGGTTCATACCAGAATACGATCAGCATTGCCAGTAGTGGGTTGTGCTCAATATTTAAATTTATTACTTCATTATTAAACATTTAATTTTGATAGTTAGTAATAGTGCCATCCTTTCTTCTTCTGCTGCATGTGAGTTTTCTTCTGCTGCTGCCTGTCACCTCCCAATGGATCAACGCCCAGAAACAACTGACACTTAGTCATTTGTAGACTTGTTCTAGTCACTACTGGGTGAATTTTCAGGTATTGAATTTTGCAGGTACTGATTTTTGCAGGTAAAGTTGCCTACAGGATGAGGCAGCTAGTTCCCGGTAAACCCTCCTTAGTTGCCTCTTATGACATCCATGATAGGTTACAGTGTTACAATTCTCTACTTCCCTTATGGACCCTGGTAACGTATGAGTGAGACATCAGAATAATGTGCAACAAATCATTGACAAGACAAAGTCTGACAAGCAAAAACTGTTCAACCTATCATGCCTCAAGATATGGACAAGGGTCATTTACTTCTATTGAATACTAATCTACAAGTCACTGACTGAACACACTGACAAGAAAATAACACCTGGTCAATTGTGAAATAAACACTTTTGACTACATATTTTTTGGGTGTTCGCTCGCTTTGAACTTAAGACTAGTCCATACACGTGCTACTACTTCTAACACACTGGACTGATGTTTGCATGTGGATTAGTTTTCCCTATTACCTGTGTCCCTCACCAACAGAAGAATCAACTCTGTCTTCTGAGATACTTGTAATTTGCATCTCCAAGTCAAGGACAAGAACTCAACATTTTAGTCCAACTGGTCGGTGAGGGGTTTAATCCACCACCTCAGCATCAGCACACCGGCAGTTTAACAGTGAGTGCTCTTATCATTCTACTTTTTTTTCCTATATAAGATATAACAAATCATTGACAAAACATAGTGACAGGCAAATAACACCTACCAAAATATGAAATAACATTTAACTATATAACAATCAACAAATCACTGACACTGGCAAACTGTGAATTTTTTTTTTTTTGGCAATTGCTCACTTTTAACTCAAGTGTAGTCCATACACACTATTTACAGTAGTGATAGACTGAATTTTGCGTGTGGATTAGCTTTCCCTATTAAGAGTGTCTCTCGCCATCAGGCAAACCCACTCCAACTTTAGAGGTACTTGTAATTTATGTCCCCAAGTCAAGGACAACAGGTCAACATTTTAGTCCAAGTGTCCGGTGTAGGGGTTGAACCGCTTACCTCGGCATCAGCACAATGGATGTTTAAGAACACATGTTCTTACCCATTCAACCATGCTGACCTGCAAAACTGTGATACAAAAGCTGAGTATATACAATAACTTACCTGGGGCCCTGCAACCTGTATTGACTGGCTTGTTGGTTTTTACTGGCACCGGTGTAAACAACCAGTTGGGGCAATAGTAAGCTGAAGTTATACAAACACTCAATTACAATCTCATGTTTTCAAAATTAATATTTACAGCAAGCTAAAATTCACAATTAATGTTACCAAACAATTATAAAAGACAATTACAATATAATTAATATACCAGATGAGTTCTGAAACGTAGCTGATCTGACATGTAGCATGTCATAATTATAATGGATTCACTAAGAATGATGGATTCACTAAGTATGATGAGAAAAGAGATGACAGGCATGCTTTGGGCAGAGTGGCAGACTTCCATTCAAAAATCAAAAATAGACAGCATCTGCTGAATTTGTTCCCTAAGGCAAGGCTGGTGTGGTGGGAAATGAGCAGACAAATTGGCTGTGTCTGCACCGTTTGATGCACAAGGCAGATATTATCAGGGATCTTTGGAATTGAGTATAGTGCAGAAGAACGGGTTTAGATCATCTTGGCCTGGAGAGAATGGTGCTGCAGGGTATGACCACAGGATCTGGCTGACACTTAAAACTCAGAGGAAAGACCAGATGGACACATAATCAGACTGCTACTGGGACCATTAGTATTGGGACTCTTCACTGGCTGTTGCAGGTGAGAACGGAGCATGTATGGGAATGTCCCCAGTGCTGTGATGTCAGTTCTTGACTCAACTCAACTGATTAGAACATTTTTGTTCATCTAAAATATATGTTCATTTAAAAGCCCAAAATTGCTTTAAATCTAACTGTCACATTACTTATAACTTGTCCAGTTTGAAAAGCAGAATACGTTTCCAAAATTTTCATCTAAGAGCCCAAAATTAATTTAATCTAACTTCAACAGAAGATTTCGAAATGCCTTAATAGTCGCAAAAACTATACCAAGCGCAGACTGCTACAGCAACCATAGATTAATCTTAAGCAATTTACATATAAAATTTAAGAAAGTCAAATATTCACCAAGAAACACAAAATTTGATCTACAAGCACTGGAGAGTGAGGAAATAAAAGATAAATTCAACGTAGAGGTAAAAAACAGATTCGATGCATTGTCCGATATGGAAATATTATTTCAAGACGTCAGTGACAAATGGGAAATGTTAAAGAAATCAGTCAACCAAGCTGCAGAAACAACCATCCCAAAAGTAAAGATAAATGGATGACGGAAGTCATCTTAAAACTCATGGAAGTAAGAAGAAATAACAAAAATAACAAGGAAAAATATGAAGAGATTCATAGGAAAATTAGGAAGCTATGCAAAGAGGCAAAAGAAACATGGCTTGAGGAAAATTGCAAGGAAATTGAACACCAACACAATACCCGGAATACCAAATTAATGTACAAAAGAATTAATGACATCACTAACAAAAGAAAACACACATCAACGAGTTGCCTAAAAACCAAAGATGGCAAAATTATAATAGAAAAAGATCAGATTTTACATGCGTGGTCAGATTATGTGAAAGACCTTTATGATGATACAAGAGAAGAACAATATGATCATCGGAATAATAATGAAGGACCATCAATTTTGAAGATAGAAGTTCAGAATGCTCTTAACCATATGAAAACTGGCAAGACCCCAGGTACAGATAACATCATAGTAGAAATGATCAATGCCTTAGAAAAATATGGAATTGACCAAGTCACCAGACTGCTGAACGCAATATACGATACTGGGGATATACCTAATGAATTATGTAATTCTATATTTATTGCAATCCCGAAGAAATCAGGAGCCATGGAATGCGATCAACATAGAACAATTAGTATAATGAGCCACATCACAAAGATTCTGCTGAGAATTATCATGCAAAGAGTTCGGAAGAAAATACAAATAGAAATAGGAGAAGAGCAATGGGTCTGTAGAAGGCAAGGGCACAGTAAACGCTGTGTATATACTGAGAACAGTAATTGAGGTTTCTATAGAAGTAAACAAAGATCTGTATCTTTGCTTTATTGACTACACAAAGGCTTTCAATAAAGTGAGACATGTCGACATGATAAGGATGCTTGAAGATCTACAAATTGATGGAAAAGACCTTAGACTTGTAAAAAAAACATATATTGGAAACAACAATCTGCCATCAGAATTGATAACGATGTAGGTCAATATCAGCCTATTAAAAGAGGTGTGAGACAGGGATGTGTAATGTTCCAGATCTTTTTTCCCTGTACAGTGAAAATATATTTAGAAATATAGAAGATATGGAAGGAATCAACCGATACATCAATAACATTAGATATGCAGATGATACAGTCTTGATTGCAGACAATGAACAGGACCTGCAAAATTTAGTAGATGCGGTTGTTACACACAGTGAACAACTATAGAGTTTTTTTTTTGTTGCCTCAATATAAAATTCAATATCTCATTAACCAACTGAGGGAAAATGATGAGATTTAGTATATAACCTTATCATTATGTCCACCCAACAAAAAAATTTTTGTTCTGGAGATTTTACAGCTGATTTCAAAGTTAGTTTATATGCGGTATATTAATTACGACATAGAGATTACGTCCATGATTTTAACAGTATTACAGCTTCACCAAGAGACGTCGGGGCATTTTTTGAAATTTTCACATTATTCCCGTTTTGAAACAAACAGCGCAAAGATTCAGAGGTGTCTCCAAATGGGGGTTCTTTCATGAAACGTGATTATATAAATAAACTAGCTGACTAGGCTCGGCTTCTGGCGGGGATCAATCTGTCTGTCTGGTCTGTCTGGTCTGTCTGGTCTGTCTGGTCTGTCTGGTCCGTCCGTCCATCCGTCTGTCCGTCCGTCTGCCCGCCCGCCCGCCCATCCGTCCGTCCGTCTGCCCGCCCGCCTGCCTGCTTATCTATCTATCTATCTATCTATCTATCTATCTATCTGCCTACCTGCCTGCCTGCCCACCCACCCGCCCGCTTATCTATCTATCTATCTATCTATCTGCCTGCCTGCCTGCCTGCCCGCCCGCCCGCCCGCCTGCTTATCTATCTATCTATCTATCTATCTGCCTACCTGCCTGCCTGCCCACCCGCCCGCCTGCCTGCCTGCTTATCTATCTATCTATCTATCTATCTATCTATCTATCTATCTGCCTACTTGCCTGCCTGTCCGCCTGCCTGCTTATCTATCTATCTATCTATCTATCTATCTATCTATCTATCTATCTATCTGCCTGCCTGCCTTACTGCCAGCCAGCCGACCGACCCACCGACCGATATCTATCTATCTATCTATCTATCTATCTATCTATCTATCTATCTATCTATCTGCCTACCTGCCTGCCTGCCCGCCCGCCTGCCTGCCTGCTTATCTATCTATCTATCTATCTATCTATCTATCTATCTGCCTGCCTGCCTACCGGCCGGCCGACCGACCGATATCTATCTATCTATCTATCTATCTATCTATCTATCTATCTATCTATCTATCTATCTATCTATCTATCTATCTATCTGCCTGCCTGCCTGCCCGCCCGCCCGCCCGCCTGCCTGCTTATCTATCTATCTATCTATCTATCTATCTATCTATCTATCTGCCTACCTGCCTGCCTGCCTGCCGGCCGACTGACCCACCCAGTCAGCCAGCCACCCACCCACCCACCTACCTTTCTGCCTACCTACCTACCTACCTACCTACCTACCTGTCTGTCTGTCTGTCTGTCTGTCTGTCTGTCTGTCTGTCTGTCTGTCTGTCTGTCTGTCTGTCTATCTGTCTGTCCGCGCTATTAAATATTGATAAAAGTTACTGGAAAAAACGTCAGGACCATGTGTTGAAAGAGGAAGAGGACTATTGGAGAAAGGATGGATTGAAGGTTGTATGTTCGATTCCGGGCCGCGTCCTTCATTTCACGAGTGCATTTTTTCGGAGACTCCCGAGGGTCGTCGCTGGAGCTACGGAGTTCGTGCTTTGTGCGACGCTTTCCGCACTGCGGAAAAAAACTGAGCCATATGGGATAAACACCAGATGCAATGCAGCCGACCCTGTCGATTTTAAGCTAATTCTTTCATTGCACCCACTCTCATACGAATCCGGATACGCCTTTGTGTTTCAACAGAATTGACATGTCTCACATTACCGTAAAAATAACTTCGTTAGCGAGAAATCACTAGTTGTTAAGCAAAAGATCAAAGGAATGTCGCCGCTTTCAATGATTTAAGTTGTTTTTGGGCCTATCAAAGACATATTCCTTGGGTGGGGGTAAATATAAAACGGCTGGAAAAATTTCATAACGATGCAACAGACAGTTTTCAAAATAATTGATCGTGAATGACGGCATTCATTTGTGGACATACTATAGGGTTAGAACTGAATATTAAGAAGACACAGATTATGGTCGTCACTAGGAAGAAGGAAATACCACAATGTGATATACGAGTAGATGGACATATTCTTAAACAAGTGAATCGATACTTTTATCTCGGCACAGTCATAACATATGATGGGAGATGCCTTGAAGAGATTAGAACAAGAATTGCCATGGCAAAAGTAGCCTTTTGCAAGATGAAAAACATACTGACCAACAAAAAGATATCAATTGAAACGAGAAAAAGAGTGTTGAGATGCTACATAGAACCTATACTTTTGTATGGATGTGAAGCGTGAACAATAAGCAGTCAAGCTGAAAAACATCTGATGGCTGTGGAAATGTGGTTTCTGAGGAAAATGCAAAGAATACCATGAACAGATAGAAAAACCAACTAACAAGTCCTTCAAGAAACAAATGAAGATCGTAAACTGATTAGAGTCATTAGACGTAGACAGTCAAATGTTTTGGGCATGTTATGAGAAGAAATGAATTGGAGAACTTGGTGACAACTGGCAAGATCGAAGGGAAGAGACCAAGGGGAAGACCTAGAAGCAAATACCTGGATAGCCTGGCCACGTGGCATGGTCGAGACAGGAACACAGAGCTGATCCACGACTCTGGTGATCGAGTGAGATGGCAGAGCATGACTGCCCCCGCTTACCGGCATGGACATGATGGATGGATGGAACTTTGACACTGCTTATAAATTGTCAAGTTTAAAAAGCAAAATATACTACATGCACAATGAACAATATCATACCATTGTCGAACCAGTCTTGCACAAACATAGAGCTCTCCACATCAGTCAGCCCCCAGCCTTCATCGCCGTACAATGTAATGATAACACCGGCCAGTTTTCCAGTCTTGTCACTGCCAACCTGCAATATTTTCAACACATGTCAGATCATACTCTGCAATGTAGATCAGCCTGGGAGAATGGACAAGAATGCTCTTAAACATCTGGTGTGCTGATGCTGAGGTAAGGGGTTCAACACCTACACCGGACATGGACTAAAATGTTGACCTATTGTCCTTGCCTTGGGTGCCATATGATGGGCACCTCTAAAACATGATACCAGAAAAGAGGAAAAGGGTTTTCCCAAATGGACACCAAACCGAACCATTAACATGAAAACTAAGGAGAACCCAAGACGTCACAGGACAACGAAAACAGTGGTTGTGTGGTTCTAGGAAAGCGCGGTTGTGTTTTTCACGAAGCCCGTGTATGTATAGTGTGTATGGACTACGCTTGAGTTCAAAGTGAGCAAGCGCAAAAACAATATTCTGCGATCAGTTCAAAGTGAGCAAGCGCAAAAAACAATATTCTGCGATCAGGGTGTCTATAAATAATCTATTTTTCTTTATTTTCAGATGAGTGACTTTGCCATTGAAAACAACTGCAAACAACTTATAATTGTGATGAATGTAAAGTAAATGCCCACTGGTTTCCTGAATCTGCAACATGTTGTCGTTCTCTAGAGGCAGCATAAAGTGATGTGTTGATATTGGATACTGAGGCAATTCTTGACGAAACATAACTGTTATTCCAGCTTGTTATAAAACGTATCAAGAAGCTGTGCATTTAATCACAGAAGTCAAAAACGAAAGGTTGCACATTGTGTTGCCTGGCATATTTACTGCATCTTATCAGGTGTTAAATGCAGAGTTATATGTGAAGTGAATAGATATATCCTTTCTGACTGAAATACATCACTCACAGTCACTGATACTGTTTGAATCTTATTATCGCCATGGCAGATTCACTACCAAGTCTTTCTGTCTGCATAAATGTGGGGTTTTATGAATTTCAGCTTTAAAAGAATTTGTTTATTCACTTCATGTGATATGTAGCATATCTGCAGTACACATGTGATCAGCTGCAGAAAAATATACCACACAAAGCACTGTGCACCCTACATTTTGTGGTTTCTTTGATTTAATTCACAAAGATAATACATTATTTTAACGCTGTGCATTGGTATAATGTCAAACACGTTTTCAACAAACTTCTGCACAGGATTCATGTCATGTTATCCTCTAATGCAGGTGCCTTAGTATAATGGTTATTACATTGTGCTGACAATGGTATAAGTGTGTCTGGACAATTGTGCCACGCCTAATTAAGCATTCACTATGGAAGAAAAAGACTGGCCACCTATTCCTCCAAGCAGTCAGGCCTAAACAATGGATCATTTTAACACTTCACATAACCCCAGCAGTTTCCTGCTAGGGGACTTGTACTTTTCGGGGTTTAGTTCACACTCCAGCACAAGATTCATGTAAATGTTAGTCTAAACCGGGAAACATTCACAAGACATCCTAAGGCAATGTAACTGTAGATTAAAAGCATCAAATGGAGAGAGGATAATTTCTCAGAAAAATGATGTAATTGCTACCAGTTGCTCTTGAGCACGAATATCATGGGAATAAAAGAGACAATGAAATAAGAGTAAATGATAGATTTTTTAAAAATATAGCAGCACGAAGAAATATAAAAGATATGCTGTACTTGGCAATGAAAAAGACTGAAGACAATTAATAGTAAATAAAACATGTTTCTTTTTATTTACTAAAGAATAATTTTGAATATCTTCATACTAAACTCTTTTCTTGTAGTTCCACATGAAACACAGGCTACCATCTACAGTTTATAGGGGGTTTAAAAGCAAGATTTCATTTCACTAGGTTTTATCCCTTATGGCTGTGTCTTTCAGCTGAGAGCCTACTGAAAGGGTCACACATAGAATGAACTCGATAGTTACAGCGATGGCCCCCAGGGTCTATGAAAAACATTTGCACTTGTGAACAAAGCTTGGTAGGTTAAATGTTATAGCTTTCTGCTTCACTTCACAACACACAAGCAACATTGGATCTATACCAGACTAAAATACTACACAGTAACAGCTGTAACAAACAGTTAATGTATTTTTGTAGTCAAAGTAAAACTTAAGGCTCTTTTACTATAAAAATATAACATCAAGAACCAACATCAGTGCACTCAGAACAATCCCACATGTGCTCCATCCCCTTCTTCAGTAGTCAATGAAGAGTTCACATGTTAATGGTACCAGTAGCAGCCTCACTGAACATCAGCCTTATTGAAAATCAGCCTCACTGAACATTTGCCTCATTTAACATCTGCCTCATTGAACATCTGCCTCATTGAACATCTGCCTCATTGAACATATGCCTCATTGAACATTCACCTGCATCTTCCTCTATGGGCTGAGTGTCGTCTACACCGTCTGCTCACTCCCCGTAGAATCAGCCTCTCAGGATGTGGGTCCGTTGTTTGATTTTGCTGCACTTTCCCAGAGAACCTTCACCACTTCATTCTTGCTATAATCTAGCTCACCGCCCAAAGAAGTGATAGTAACCAGTCTTTCAGCCTTTTCAGGTTATGCACGCTACTCTACACAGAATACATCAGATATTATTAACATAGCATGCTTTGCAAGTCTGTCACAAACACAACATGTCATTCTGTAATATTCCCCAGCCAACGTAAAGCTGCTATTACAGCCTCCACTTCCATTCTCATGCTGAAAGTCATAATATCATACACCAGACTCTCCTGTTTTACAGTGCTCATTAACTTTTGCAATGAAGCCCCACCCACTCCATTTACCTCTCACCACAGACCCATCTGTGTATATTATTACATCACGAGGGTGTGAGTTGTCCCTTAACGACCCCTGTTACATGCCTTGAGGTATCCTGGGTATATGGTGCAAGCCCCATATTTGTCTAGACCAACCCTGACTTGACCGGTGCTGTGGTCAATATCATGGCAGCCATCTTAACCTCTGAAGACATTTCCTGGTGCCCATTTTAGCCTGGGTCAAGTTGGGAGCCTAGGTTCATTGTTTTTTAAATCCATCGCAATGTAAATTTTAACCCATTACCACTTAAGCATGCTACCCACTACGCCATCATAGCTCCTGACACATGGAATACTAAGAGTGAGTGCTACAGAATGCAACAAACCTGGTATTCTGCATAGTATGGGGTTCTCTTTCCCAGCATTTTCATGTTTGTGTGAATGTCAACACGCATCTTAACAGTCCTGATGAATACACCGGAAAGTTTACAATATGAGTCAATAAATATCCAGAAAAAGCATGTCGACGTGGCTTCATGACCAGTATCCAACACAAAGGGAAATAACTTACATTTACTGAAGAAGACTAGTCATTTAGACAAACAAGTGGTGGTCAGCATGGTGGAATGGATAAGTGCGCTTGCTCTTAAACTTTCAGTGTGCTGATGCCGAGGTAGCGGGCTCAATCTCTACATCGGTTAGTTGCACTAAATTGTTGCCTTTTTGTCCTTGACTTGGTCACGTAAATTACAAGTACCTCAGAAGTTGGAGTGGGTTCACATGATGGCGAAAAAATTAGTCCACTGCACTAGAAGTATGGACGAGAAGTGTGGACTATGCTTGGGTTCAACATCAGCAAATGTAGATCCAGACAAATAAGCTTGAAGAAAGTGAGCTATGTTGGGCATGTAAAAAGACATGGCTGGAAACAAAAATAACTATGGAGTGAATGGTACTGGGGAAACAGTGACGATGCATTCAAGATGTGATAGATAACATATATAGCATTCAAGATGTGATAGATAACTTATTTATAGGATTCAAGATGTGATAAATAACTTATATAGCATTCAAGATGTGATAGATAACTTAAATGGCATTACCAATGTGATAGATAACTTATGATTAGCATTCAAGATGTGATAGGTAGCTCATATATAAGCAAATGGAGCAAGACATCAGGCTTATAAAATATTTAAATTTCAAAAGTCTGTTGTGTGGCAAAGTTCTGCAATATTGACAAATAGATATAAATGTATAAATAACACTACCATCATTAACATAGCCTTCGTAAGGAAATAATTATTATTTGGCATATCCTATTTACAGAACATTGCTGTCAACACCAGCATTTTTACTGCTGTTAAAACCCAGCGCAACGAGGTCTACTGCCAAACTGGTTGCACCTTTGTATCGAACGCAGGTAAGCAGGCTTACAAATTGCGTCCATAAGCCCATTGCTAAGGAAACCGGCAAGTAAATGCTTAGGTAGAATATTTAGGCTTGTAAACATCATCATCATCATCCAGTGCCTTGACGGCTGGCGTGGACAATTATGCCCCTCCAAAAATTACGATCTCTGACGATCAATTCGTGTGTCGACTCCCTTCCGTAGCCAAGTAATGGACTCTTTTTCACTCCTTGAGCCACATTGGGCAAATGGTGCTGACCAATAGTTTTATAGAACAATTAGCAGTTGGTAAGTGATGTGGTCAGCACCACGCCATCAGCCTGCCCCTCCCAGGACATTTCCTGGTACCCATTTTAAGCTAGGTCGACCTGGGAGGCCAGGTAAATTTTTAAAATTTAACTAGCTGGGGAAAAATCACTAAACATATATTACAGAATTATAGGTTGAAATAGGGTGTATTTTTAATGACTGTGCAGTGTTTGAAAATATTGTATTCACCCTCTGTAAAGTTCATGCAACATAATAGGTAAATATAAAACTTGGACCAGCAATATTTTCAAACACTGCACAGTCATTAAAAATACACACTATATATGTGCTTACCGACCAACAACGTGTGCAGCAAGGGCACATAGCCCTGATACCAGAAAGTTCTGAGTTATTTTGCCTCCAAAGGCACCTCCAAGTCTTTCTACTTCCACTGTCACACTGAAATATTAATCAAATACAGCAGAGTGTAAATTACGAAACAAGACAAATGTTACCAGTTCAAGTCTCTGTACTACTGAAATGTCTATATAATAGCAAAGGTAGTTCTATTTATTTAATAGCAAAGGTAGTTCTATTTATTTAATAGCAAAGGTAGGTCTATAGCAGATACTGTCACTGGTATGTGAAGTATTAGGACTTCACATATTCTAGAAAATGACATATAAAATGGGGCGACCATTTCCATTTATCACCTGTCCTTCCAGATCATTGTTAGAAAATTCTGAAAATTGTCTGCTACCTATTTTAACAAGCTGGGTCGCCCCAAGAGTTGACTGGGTGGAAAAAAATATTCAAATATAGCAAAGTGTAAGTAATAAAACACTACAAAGCTTATCACTTCAAGTCTCTATCACACTAAAATGTTAAATAAAACATGGAATGTTAATTACACAAAATGACAAATGTTTCCCATTCGAGTTTCTGTCACTTTGATATAGCAATTAACTCTTACTTTATGTACAAAATACCACCCCCCCCCCCCCCAACTTTACAAGGCACAATGAGCATGAGGTGACCAATATTTTTATATTTTTGTCCGTAATCCCTTCTCCATTATGACAGAAGTATTTACTTTGGAAGATTATGTGGTACCCATTTCATGATGTTTGGATTTACCCCACTGCCCTACTGGTCAAAGAAACCATTCTGATATAGCTGGGAACAGAACATTGAACTGTTTTGTTGGTAAGCAAGTGTGCTAGCTACCACATTATTAGTTTCACAGTGTATATTTGGTGCAAAGTGAAATGCAAATACCACCAAGTAGTATGTTTACACATAGCACGGACAAACAAAACAGGCCAGAAGATTGACTTTATTGTACTATGTTTTTCTTTTTTGCTTCGCATCTAGCTCAGTCTCTGTCTGCAGAGCAGCGACCTGTTAGCCGAACTGAGGAGGAACTACGCAACTCCAACGACGACCCCTAAGGGTCTCAGAAAAAATGATGGCAACATCAGAAAATGAACCCACAACCTTGTGAGCACGAGGCAGACAGCTTAACCACTTTGCCAGAGACCTCAGCGTGGAGAAAACTATTCTACGTTATTTGGCATTAAGTAACACAAAGTTGTTCATTGTTGAATTGTACATCAATATTAATGGAAGATTCATGAAACAAGAAACTAGGCAATGGAATATATTGAAAATGATCACGAAAAGTCTGACAGAAATATTATAATATTAATTAATGTTTTGATGAACAAATAAGAAAACTAATCATCACAAAATTTTCCAGTGCTCTTCTCATTACACATACATTATGTTTAAAACTATAGAACAGAAATAAGTTCCATACATACTCCGATTCTGGAAGACCTAAAATCTGTGCCACACTTTCTAATGAACCATCAATCCATTGTGTGGTGGTTTTCACCTTCATTCCTCCAACATCCGTGGGAGTACATATGGTTAACTGTGGCTCCAAGTGAAACTGGTATTGGGAACCACAGCCAACACTGCCAGATATTTGGTGTGCTGATGCAGCTACGGCAGCTGAAACAAACATGTTAGGCTAAGTGGCAGGTGAAACATTTTAGGCTACATGGCAGGCGAAACAAACATGTTAGGCTAAATGGCAGCTGAAACATGTTAGGCTAAATGCAGGTGAAATATTTAGGCTAAATGGCAGGTGAAACATGTTAGCCTAAATGGCAGGTGACACATGTTAAGCTATATGACAATTGAAACAAACATATTAAGCTAAATGGTAGGTGAAGCAAACACACTAAGCCAAATGGCTGTGAAACAAACATGTTAAGCTATATGACCAGAAACATTACAAGATAATGTGTCTGGTAGCAGGTTAATAACAAAATAAATAATGCCAAGTGGGCAAAATGGTTAGTGTGTTTGCCTGTCAAGACAGTGGACCAGGTTCAATCCCCATCTGGGGCAGGATTATAATTTCTAACCATTACAGCTCTGGGGTTGACCCAGCCTCATAAACATGGTCTAGAACACATGAAGGCCTAGCACTTCAACAATGGCCATATCAGCTATGGGACTACTTGTACCTGTTTCTTCATGGCAGACATTACTCCAAGGATATGAAATGTTAGGCTTTCACAGGCACTAGGTTTTAGCATCTTGGAACAAGATGCCAGTTTCATTCATGGCTGTCTTTTCTTCCTAGAAACACAAACTCTGGAAAGGTGGGCCACTATGTTGATAAGCCAGTTAGTTATTTGTGGTTCCAACTTCATGGCAATAGACCACCCCCATTATGCTCCATGCATTCACTATTAAGCTACCATTACGTCTCGAGGTAAACAGCACCTTGGTGTTTCTTCAGGAATCAGATGATGATGCACTGGATGCATGATGTTTGCCATCCCAAAAGCAGGCACGCCAGCAGTGAAATTGTGGAATGATTGCAATCAGTTGTGAACACATGTCTTTAAGCTCATGTACAAGGTTCACATGTACCACAGGAGAAAGACACCTAGGAGTCATAATATGATTTGGACCGACTGAGCATGTTAGAAAGATCACAGGACTAAACATGGTTGGGAAGAGGGGGTTGTGTTTAGGAACTGCTGCTAATGATCAAAAGCCCCCTGTTCTGTTTGATCTATAATAGTGTTTATACAGCTAGCCAGATTTCTTTAGTGTGTTCACACTAAATGTAGAAAATATAATACTCCATGGTTGCTTGATATACACATCAAATATAGCTTATCATACATGGTATGTTGTTTGGGACAGAAAGAATTAACTAACATTACATTTCACAAATGAAATTAGCAATGGCAGCTGTTAGATCTACTAGTGTATTTTAACCACCCTACATTTCACAGAAGATTGGTGGGAGAAGAGGCAGGAGCAGAGGCATATTATCTTCAGAGTTGACCCAGAACACTAAGGACCGAGATCTGTGGACAGATACAAAAGCCTACACCAATTGGCATAGCATAAGCTTAGTTTTCACTAAGTTTTATAGTTCATTTCTCCTCATAACATGCCAACAAATCTTGCCTGTCTGCATCTAATTACTGTCTCAGAAATAATTTAAAAACAGAATGTCCAAGCTGCTTTAACAGGTTTAGTGCCAAACAAACGGTAAGTTTGGACCAAACAAAAATGGATGGCACAATATGGGAAGTAAGGGTGTGTTAGTTATGACTTTAAAAGTTGTTAATATGGTAGCTGACATAATGTACTATAACGCAATGACAACATTTTGGTGATATATGAGCCCATGGCAGATACAGGAAGTCGCTTAAGATGATTAATCATCCCATGGCACTTAATCAGCATTAAGAAATTGGGATGGTGTTATGGCTGAATAAAAGAAACCACATGTCTTCATAACTCACCTGCAGCATTTCCACTGACAACAGGTGGTGGGGGGTTAGGGAAGAATGATTTCTGTTGAATTGCAGTCTGGATGTCAACTAGTGGAGGCTGAACATTCTTGTAGGTGACCTTGACCAAGGCAGCAGCTGTGTCTGCCGTTGTCTGTAAATCTACAACAGCAGCACAAACACTTATACTGGGCTTCTACAGTAAAGTACAGTACAGTAAAATATAGTACAGTTAAAGTAAAGTAAAGTACAGTACAGTACACTACATTACAGTACAGTTAAAGTAAAGTACAGTACAGTACAGTACAGGTAAAGTAAAGTACAGTACAGTACAGTACAGTACAGTTAAAGTAAAGTACAGTACAGTACAGTACAGTACAGTACAGTACAGTTAAAGTAAAGTACAGTACAGTACAGTACAGTACAGTATAGTACAGGTAAAGTAAAGTAAAATAAAGTAAAGTACAGTACAGTACAGTACAGTACAGTATAGTACAGTTAAAGTAAAGTAAAGTAAAGTAAAGTAAAAAAGTAAAGTAAAGTAAAGTACACTACACTACAGTACAGTACAGTTAAAGTAAAGTAAAGTACAGTACAGTACAGGTAAAGTAAAGTGAAGTGAAGTGAAGTGAAGTGAAGTGAAGTAAAGTAAAGTAAAGTAAAGTAAAGTAAAAGATTTTTATACACACCTTAAGACATTTTAGGCTAGCCTCGTGTATTCACAGAACAATGGGCACTTGATGGGTGATGGGGTCAATATTTTACTTCACAAGTCATTTCCTGGTACCCACTTTAAGCGCCCAGGTCAATGTCAAAATTTTGCTTCATGTAATACGGATGAACTGAGACTCAGACACTATTATTGCTTTGGTGACTCCAGTACTGACTTTCCGCCTCAAAGCTGCTGATTGCAGCCACCTCAATTCTTCATACTTGAGACTGTGGACCTATTGCTCCAATCTGCACAGCAATAATCCTCTTCATCTCCTACCCCTCCCCAACCTCTGTGTCACGAATTGGCAGCCTTTACTTCCCAGAACAATTTTCGGTCCACTTTTGATAGGCCATGTAGAGAATCAACAGACGAACAAAACTGTTTTCTCTATATTCAAGGCTATACCGTCTTGACGTAAGCTTGCAAAACCTGCAAGTAAACAAACCACCAGGAATGGCTTTCTATTTGGAAAGTTAATTTGACACCAGTACCAGTCACCCCCATTTGTTATCAATCCAGCCAGACGGGAGGGCAGACTCAAGGGACAGAATAGTAATTAAAACCAACTAGCCATGACGTAAGCTTGCAGATGGCAAGCAAAATGGCAACTAGATAATTAGTATACACCTTGGGAAACTGCTGACCCAGACATGCTGAATCAACAATGAACTGGGCCATGGACTGTGTAATTAAAACCTGGTTTACCCACAGAGTTGTAAACTGGCTGTTGACCATGAGAACCTAATTGTTCCCTTGACATGACACCTGATAAGAATAGCTAGGAAATCACCCAACCGCGATGGCTGACCCCATCTGGTAGAGACTAGAGGCGCAAGGTGTGAAATCACTGATAAGACTCAGTGGGCTAATAATGGTCAGACCCACAGGTATGAAGGCTAGTGTGCATGCAGAAAGAATTTTATGACTGGACAGACTTGGAGTTAATTGCAATTACTGTCAGGAGGAGATAAGAAGAATTTATGATGGGGATGCCAAGGAGATAATACGGTCTGCTTGACTCAGCTTAAATAAGGGTCCCTAGCCTGTTTTATGTTAGATTAAATCTGACTTCAGAACAGGTAGGCAGCCAGCTCAATGTTTGGTAGTCATATGTATGATTCTTATGTTGCTAGATTTAACTAGGAGAATTATTTCTTAGTAACTAGTCAGTCTATATCGGACATAGGTTATTTCAATAAATATCATTGTCTAAGTATACTTTTAGGTGTCTTGGTAGATGCTTGTCATTTCTTTGTACACTACCCTAGTTACCTTTTGGTGTGTGCATTTGTTGTACAGAATATAGTCAACTGACTATTTATTTAATTCTTACAACAGCAGGTGATTAAACCGGGCAGCTCAGCAAATATAGCTGGTCTGTGTGGTAACTTCAATTAAGACCTGTTGTATATCTCATTTTGTAGCTATACAATATTAGTACTCATTAATAATGACTGATGCTATTATATTGAGTATCATTAGATGTCCATCTTGAAGTAATATAATGTTTACGGATATGTTGGATGTATGTATATGTAATTTCATAAACTAACTAGTGCATTATGCTATGATGTTAAAGTATCATAATATGTCTAGTTTAATCAATATGTTTATGTGTATTGGATGTTTGATATATTGATTTGTCCTATGCAAACCTACCAATATGAAGTGTTATGCTATTGTCTGCGCATTGGCACATTGGCCAATGATTGTGTTGGAAGCAGAGGTGTAATGGTACAGACATTACCCACAATTGGTATATGGTGCTAAACTTTCTCAGTGTATTGTGGGCGTGCGTCCACGGTAATGCATGGAAACCTGGCACAGCTACTGGTCACGGCTTGCAAGCCGGATGATCAGGCATTGTTATAATACCATTACCGACCCTGTGAGCTGCTAAACTAACATTGGACGGAGCGGCTGTACGACACAGAATTTCTGTATTAGCGACATGGACATGGGGCGGCAGAAATGTAATCATTACAGGCGTGTGAGACAATTGAAAAGCCCGTCCCAGACTAAAGACAGTAGGGAGAAGGAGGATGGTGAACACAGTAGAGCTGGAAGATAAACTTGGCCAGACTGGTCATTGTATATGTTTGTGTTATGATATGTTTTAATTAGGATTGCGCTGATGTAGAACTGATATAACACATTCTTGACTTTCTTTCAAGCTCTCACAAGGAGCACCTATGTTATAGATCTCAGGACTAGAGACTACTGACTAGGTAGAGCCAGGACTGGCAGGATCGTCAGAATACCGGCAAGCTGTTTTCTTTTGTGTGTGTCTACTGGAGAGTGGGGATCTGGACCACAGTTCCAGATAGATGAAGTAACAAGTAAAGTTACGTAATGTTTCTCATCACAATATGTTATATGATTTTATCATCCTCATATTGACAATCATCCAATGTCTATGATTAGTAAATAAATGTTGTAGTCTTGTAACTCATAGTTCTGTCATTATATTTTTTCCAATTGTGCATACGTGTTGTTGTGTACATTGGTGGGGGTTCACTTACACACCAAGGAAGGGAGCAGTCAGGGAGAAAAACCTGTACTGGAATAGTTGTCTTTACACTTTAATTCAGACGTAAAAATCTATTCTAACTAACCTTCTCCTTCCCATCCTTGGCGAATATTCAGCACAGTTCATTTCAATTTTGTAACGAGCCACTAGGAACTGTACGTTGGATATTCAAGGGCTTAATCTGTAGTTCAGCCATATAGATTTTGTCCCTAGTCAGTTTCTGACTATTTGGGGTTGCTCGCCAGTGAATAATACATTCATCTAGCCAGTGGGGCACCCCGACTTCTGACACTCTGAATAGCTAATACTTAGGCAGATTTCAGTCTTTGATGCACAGAAGCAATGGTGTACACTATTTCATCATGTCTGTCAGCATTTTCATCCATCAGCTTTTTATTGGACGTCCAATTCTGACAAACTCCATTACACCACCCTCTTCATTCTCCGCCCAATGTTATCATGACCTGATGGAATCTGTGCTTGTGTCTGCTGCTGTCAATCCAACCCTGCCGCCTCTGCACCTGGTCAACTGAGGTAATCTGCTTGATGCAATTATGGTATTAGGCCAGTACTATCCATGACCTTCCTCTCATTAGATCATTCAAGTCAGCGCACAATGACTGTCTGTCATCACTGATGACTGGAGTTCAGCATGGCCAAATAGATAAGAGCTCTAATTCTTAAACTTCTGCTGTGCTGATGCCGAGGTAGCAGGCTCAATTCCTACACTGGTCAGCAAAATAAAATGTTGACTTCTCGTCCTTGACTTGGGAACGTAACATATAAGTACCTCTGAAGTTGGAGTGGGTCACCTGATGGCAAGGAACACTGCTAATAGGGAAAGCTAATCCACACACAAAAATCAGTCCAGTTCACTAGAAGTAGTAGCACATGTATGGACTACACTTGAGTTCAAAGCGAGCATACACACACACAAAACAAATCACTAGTGACTCACGTGTAGGCCTTGGTTGGAGCCAGTTCAAGTCTAGAATTCACTGATATTAATTATTATCATCATAATCATTCAGTGCCTTGCCGACTGGCGTGGGAGATCATGCTTCTCTACAAATTGCGATCGACAGCATGGATCAATTGTATGTCGACTCCCTTCCGCGACATGACTTAAGACTGTCAAGAGTTTTCTCATGCTGTCTTCCTCAATCTGTCTTTCCACAAATCTTTCTGGTTGTAACAATATGTTCCAGTTTGTGACTTCTCATAATGTGGCCAAAAATGATGACTGCTTCTTTCTGATGTTTGTGATAAGTTGTATTTGCAATTTAGCCTCCCTCAAATGTCCAGATTGCTCATTTTGGTTGTTCGGTGAGAAGGGGAGTTGGGGACTCACTACAGACAACCTTAAATGTAGAGATGATATTTGATGATGATAATTTGGCTACATAGATTCATCATGATGTCAACTAAAAAACCTACATTTCAACATCGTTTTACAATATTTCAACATCTGTTTTGCAACATTTCAACAATATTTTGCATCATTTCAACATCCGTTTTAATAGTCAGCTATCTATAGTGAGTAACTCTTCTACCTGCAACAACAATTCCAATGGGCTGTCCAGCATACAAGATTGTACCTGTGCTGAGAAGCTGTAGGAAAACAAAACATGACAGTGAAAACTCACTAATTTAAACTTAAACCCAAGTTGTTAAAAAGAAAACACCCAATTTGGGAAACTGACATGCATGTGAGACATATTTTACTGGATTCAACCATATTCAACCATGATGTTCGCGGAAAGTTGTGGAGATTGGAGAACTCTATGATCTCCACTATAAGTCTCATGTTTAATATAAAAGGTTTGTCCTTGACTTGGGGATGTAAACAGCAAGTTACTCAGAAGTCGGAGTGGGTTTGTGTGATGGCGAGGGACACTAGTTATAGGGAAAGCTAATCCGCAGGTAAAAATCAGTCCAGTGCACTAGAAGTAGTAACCCTTATGGACTACACTTGAGTTCAAAGTGAGTGAACGTAAAGAAGAAGACATCAAAAGTTATGAAATAATTTCATAATTTAAAAAAACAAAAGCAACTGCCACAAAGGCACAGTTGATGGTGTGAACAATAATAGAAAATACTACACAGGGCATTTTAACAACACTTTGTTTTTAAAAAGTATATTAGCCTGCAAGAAAAAAAAATATAAGAGATTATTACATGTACCTTGTAAAAATGAAAATGCATCATGCCTGTCTGAGGATGAGGATGGAGCACATACTGGAATGCCCCAAATATTGGGATATCCGTTCTTGATTCATCTCAACTCAGCCCAACTCATAGAAATTAAAACAAAAGTAGAGAAATGTGTAGACAGCATTCTATCTAAATGTCTCAGCAGAACAAAAACGCAACAGAAGGAAACTGAAATAAGGATAAAGCTGATCATATCTGGATCATCCTAGGACTGACCCTCACCCATGTATTACCAGGACCCATAATGGAAGCAAAGAATCGTACCACTGTAACCAACCATGCATGTCATAAGAGGTGACTAAGGAGGGTTGGCGGGAAACTGGTTGCCTCATCCCATAAAACTCTTTAGCTGTGAAATCTGACCAATCACAAACAAGTTTACAAAGGGCTTGGTGTGAGTTGGTTGAGAGCCTATACTTCATAGGGCAATTAAAGGCATAGAAAAAGAAGAGCTATGTCATCAAGATTATCATGAATAATAAAAGTAATCCAGAAGTGTTCTTGTCACAAAGGAAGTTTACAAAAGCACTTAACACAGTTTGGACAGGTCATAAGAATATGAAGACAAATTAACTGTAGAATTTGGCATGACTGATGAAAAATGGAAGATGCACAACAGAGATTAAGAGCAGAATAGGGCTAGCACAGGCTGCTTTTAAGAAAATGAAGAATATCTTATGCAATAAGTCACTATCATTGAATGTAAGAAAGAGAGTGCTGAAGTGCTATATAGAACCTGTTTTGCTGTATGGCTGTGAATCTTGGAATATAAATGAACAAATTAGGAAGAGATTGGAAGCAACAGAGATGTGGTTCCTTAGACGAATGTTGCGAATTCCTTGGACTGACAAAGTAACTAACAATGTATGCTTTAAAGAGGCTAACGAAACTAGAACATTATATACAACAATAAGAAAGAGAAAAACAGCTTTTTTTGGTCATATGATGAGAAGAGAGGCGCTGGAGAACATCGTGACAACTGGAAAGATCGAGAGGAAGAGAAGCAGAGACAGACCACGAGAAATGATGCTGGATGGATTGTGATGGTGGCATGGAGGAATATCAATGGCAGAGTTGATCCAGAAAACCAAAGACCGAGATCTGTGGAGAGTCATGAACGCCTACGCCAATCGGCACGGCACTTGATGATGATGATGATGAAAAATGGAGATAGAGAACAAATATAGAACAGACAGGTGTTATAACATGAAAAAGATTCATTATCATAAATTATCTTTATGATCCTTAACTGATTCAGTGCCAAACAAAAAAAAGCGTTGGATCAAGCATGATACAAATGAACAAGTATTGTAACGTAAATTTCTGTTCGTTGAGCATTGAAATTGTGGAAGATACCACGAAACAGAACAAATAATATGATGACCATAGTATGGCGATGTATTGTCCTTCTGTCCAAATGAGTGATCAAATTTGATGATATATTATTATTCGGCACTGAATCGATTAAGAAGCATGAGATAATGCATGTAGATAAGTAACAATAATGACAAGCAACGTAAAACCCAGGAATGTAGAGCATTGGGATTTCTGATGTCATTTGTCCGGACACTTGTAGCTTATACATAAATATTCACACATTTATAGATATGGTTAATGCATGTATTAGCATAAATTTTCAAAGCAAGCTTATTGTGAGAAATGATGAGTCACATCATTATACGTTTAATAAAACTGATTACCTCCTCTTTGAAATCACCAAAAATGCCCACTGGTCGCCAGTTGTTGACGCCGTCTGCAGGGATGTCACTGGCCTGAATGAATGTCACAACACCTGGCAGGCTCTGGTCAGGGCAACAGTATCAGTTAGGTTATAAATCAATCACCTTATAATTAATCAGTTTATAAATCAATCAGCTTACAATAAAATCAATGAAACAAATAAAAATACAAATGATAAAAACAAATATTAGAGGAAGACAAGAAAATGATTACACATAGACATTTGGGTAATACTTGTATGTAAGAAACCCCAGTCAACAAATAATTTCTTTCCTTGAATAATATTTTCAAGAAAGGTAGAAATAACCATTATTTATCCTGTTTTATTATCACTTATACAAGGGATTTACTGAGATAAATATAAGAGTGGATTCCCCTTGCCATCCATCAATTTGTGAATAGTTAAACACCAACAGCCTTTATCTAAAAGAAAAGACCCTGCAAGGGAGGGAGGGATGGGAAGAGATTATCTCTGTGAGCCCCTTACCCCGATGGCCATGTTAGGTTCAGCAGGAGATTATGAGATGAGAATCATTTTAGCCAAAGTCAGTCAGCAAAACATTTGATGATGATGATAACACAAGGTGCATTATGTTTTTATTCAGCAACAGACATTGAGAAGAAAGAAAATTGTAGACTGGTTATAGATCTCTCAATAAATAAAGCAAGAGATTTTTTTAAATTACCACTTCTCATATAAAATTACACATTTTTGCATAGAATATCAAAGTAAAGGATTCTATTTCACATCTTAAGTGGCATTGGGCACATGTTATAGATCAGTCATGTCATGTCATGCCTTTACTTCCCAAGACATTCATGGTACACATTTCAGGCTGGGTCATCGTAAGAGCCAGGTCAATTTTCAAAATTTACCTCGATGCGAATTCAAACCCATGGCCACTGGGTCAGCAGACTAGCTTCTAGCAGCTAGTCTACCATGGTTCCCAATCTTTATGTTGCAGTGATTTATTCCATAACATGTTCCTTTATCATTTATGACCCCAATAAAAATGTTACAGACTTACAATGACTTCTGTAACTTACCAGAGCCACTGAAGCATCAACTGTGTCAATGGTAGCATTACCTTCTTTACTGATGACTACAGATGCACACAGTTCCCCGGGTGCCAGTGGAAGGTCATCCAAATACTGGACAACACCTGTGGCCTGTCAAAGGTAAGGCTAAAGTTAGCATTCTAAAGTCAGAAACGATGAGCTCACACTATGGTTACATTCACCTGAAATAAACAACAAACTCATGAACAGCATCATGTCCCACAGACTGAAAATGAAAAACTTTGGCTATATTTGCGCTCGCTAGCTTTGAGCTCAAGCGTAGTTTACACACACTACTTCTAGTAGCACTAGACTGAATTTTGTGTGTGTCTCAAGAATAAAAGCACCTTCAAGACAACAGTAGGTATATGACAACTGAGAGAGCATATGTCTGGCCTTAAACAATATGTGTGTAGCTTAAAACATCCACATGACCAGGACAAACAGAGAACACCCATCCGCAATAGAATCCTCTATAGGTAATAACAAACTGGAAAGCAGGGTACAGTTGTGAAATGCACAGGCATAACATTGTAACATAATCGCAATAAAGAGCAACAACAAGCTACATGACTGTACAACAAACATGCAAAGAGACATACAAATTTCAATTGCCAGCCAATAACTATTGGAAAGAGCAAACATCTGACAATGTTATCATAACAATGAAGATAAACAAGTACCAACATTGCTCACGAATTTAACAACTTTTCTGACTGTAGACAGAAATAGTGACCAAAACATGAACAACTTTCTTACTACAAACCAGTCAATCGTGAACTAAACACATCAAATCTCATCCTATGAAGTATAAAACTAAAATCACACGACATTAATGAGCAACACAGAAAACTCAACATGTTGCTAGCAAGAGGAAAAATATTAAATGTGAAATTAATTTTTTTCCTGCATATCCTTTACAGGACATCACTGTCAACATCAGCATCTTTCAGCTGATTGTTGATTTCTTGGCAAGATAATGCTCAGTAGTTTGCCATTGCTTTCTGAGCGACCGGTTCACATATCCCGTTAAGTTACAGGCGCTGAGAGAACCGCTACCGATTCTCGCACACATCACGTTACTTACGAGAGTATACGGGATTACAGAGAAAGTCGTGTAACCCCAAGACCAGGGAGACCGGCAAATGTAAAATTAATAAATATTATTGCTTTTTTGACATTCCCACGCTACTCCGTCCCTTTCTTCAATAGTTAACGAAGAGTTCCCAAATTGATGGGAAATACCTGAACAATTCAATTGCAAATAGAAATATAAGTTGTAGTGTGAAAGTATGGGCATCAGTATAGACAAATAAATCTCTAGGAAAGATGACATCTGACATCAAGACCTGAGCATACCAAATAAGAGTCCAAAGAAAGCCAGATTTCTTTAGTATTTGCTGATGAAATGTAAAAGGTAAGCGAACACAAAACATGATGGTTTGGATTCAAGGGGGAAAGCCAAGCACAGATGTAAACAATTTAGCTGATGAGGTTGTGTGTGTCTTGATGTACCTCTACAGAACCTTAACCCACCTTACTTAACAGCTGGTGAGGTTGTGTGTGCTTATTGTACCTCTACAGAACCTTAACCCATCTTACTTGTTATTCTACGGTCCACAAAACAGAAACATCTTACCAGGTAAGGTGCTGTTATTTTCTGCATGGGCTCCGTGAGTGGCCACTTGGCCTTGTCTGTGTCATAGTCATGGGTACCAACAATTGGTGTTCGAACCAGCCCTTGACCTCCACTGACATAGCGAGCATCAGCCTTACTCTGGCATACATCCAGCACAAACTGCAAGACAGGAATATGTTCAGTAATAACGAAACACTTTAAATCTTAAGTATTAATGGACTAAACCAATTCTCCATCTGGAAAGCACAGTCGTACTGGTTTGATTATCTTTGCTACCACCACCACAAGGACATCTTCTTGCAGTGTTTTACCTAGTGGCAAGGGCTTATGTCTTTTCACAAGCTTCACTCACTAGTAAATAAAGTAAAGCAAAGGGTCCTCTTCCACATCTTGAGGCAAATTGGATATATAGCTGAGAAAAAGATACAGGGCCCTTTCATACACCTTCAAGCATCTTGGATATAAGGTGCTAGCCCCATGTGTTCCACACCTTGAGGCTTATTGGATATATAAAAGAGAGAAAAGTAAAGGACTCCTTAACATGCCTTGAGGCTTATTGGTTATATAACAGAGAGAAAAGTACAGGACTCCTTTACACACCTTGAGGCTTATTGGATATATAACAGAGAAAATTACAGGACTCCTTTACACACCTTGAGGCTTATTGGATATATAATAGAGAGAAAAGTAAAGGACTCCTTTACATACCTTGAGGCTTATTGGATATATATCAGAGAGAAAAGTAAAGGACTCCTTTACACACCTTGAGGCTTATTGGATATATAACAGAGAGGCCTGGTGTTCCTTGCCAGTGAGAAGTCCTGATCGTTCGGGTCCACATCGATTGACGGACGTCAGTCGCGGCGATTGGGCAATCTTGAGCATAGCCTACGATGGGTAACGTTGTGGTATTCTGTTATGATAATTTGGCGTGTCCAGCGTGTGCCGCATGGTTACACACTCGCTTCACACACCAGTGATCCGGGGCTTGTTTCCGGATCCGGTCAGGGACATGCACTACTGACGAGCTCAAATGAGAGCGAAACTCGAGTATAGTGCTTCCATATTAATGTGGATAGGCCTTAGGTTCATACCAGAATGTGATCAGCGTTGCCAGTAGTGGGTTGTGCTCAATATTTAAATTTCATATCCCGAAACAACCAAATAATCAATATAACAGAGAGAAAAGTAAAGGACTCATTTACACACCTTGAGGCTTATTGGATATATAACAGAGAAAATTACAGGACTCCTTTACACACCTTGAGGCTTATTGGATACATAACAGAGAGAAAATAAGAAACAGCAGATGGATAGATGGGTAGAGCACTACTTAAAGCTTTACTCAAGTGAGACCAAACAAGCGGATGATGCCCTCAACACCATGGAGGTCCTGCCAACTCTTCACCACCTGGACACACTTCCTACCATGACAGAAGTTAAGTGTGCTATAAATGAACTTTCATCTGGCAAGGCTCCAGGTAAGGATGGGATTCCAATAGAGGTTATCAGGAGTGGGCAAGACACACTCACTTTACAGATCCACCAGCTAATAGAGCTATGCTGGCGAGAAGGACAAGTCCCACCGGATTTCAAAGATTCAAGCATCATAACGCTGTACAAGAAAAGGGGCGATTGAAGCGAATGTAACAACTATAGGGATATTTCACTTCTGTGTACTGTTGGGAAAGTATTTGCCAGAAATGTTCTGCGCAAACTTCAAGTCCTAGGAGATCAAGTCTACCCCGAATCACAGTGCGGCTTCCGACAGAACCGGTCTACCATTGATATGATATTCTCATTGCGACAAATGCAAGAAAAATGCCGGGAACAAAATCAGCCACTGTTTATTGCCTTCATTGACCTCACAAAGGTATTTGATTTGGTCAGTCATGAGGGTCTGTTCAAGGCACTAAAGAAGATTGGCTGCCCACCAACTCTTCTGTCCATTGTAGAATCATTCCACACAGGCATGAAGGGTATAATCAAGTTTGATGGTGCAACTTCAGAAGAGTTTGAAATCAAGAGTGGAGTTAAGCAAGGTTATGTACTAGCCCACACCCTCTTTGGAATATACTTTTCACTTCTACTGAAAATTCCTTTCGTGATCAGGTTGCCGGTATATACATTCACTCACGCTCAGATGGCGGCCTCAACAATGCTCAGAGATTGAAGGCCAAGACCAAAATTAGGAGGGTACTAATCAGAGAGTTACTTTTTGTGGATGATGCTGCAATTACGACCCACTCTGAGGAAGAATTACATCTACTATCTGCATTCTCCAATGCTTGTTCTGAATTTGGTTTAATAATTAACAAAAAGAAGGCACAGATTATGTCACAAGGTGCACATGGGTTACCATCAAACTTTATTGATGACGCCGAACTGGAGATAGTAGACCATTTTACATATCTAGGATCAGAGGTAAATAGCAAATTATCCCTAGATCAAGAAATCAACATCAGGATTGGTAAGGCAGCAACAACAATGCACATGTTAGCAAAAAGAGTCTGGGAGAACAGGAAGCTTACTGCCAAAAAGTCCTTGTCTACCAAGCCTGTGTCCTTAGTACTCTTCTTTATGACAGTGAAACCTGGACAACTTACTCACACCAAGAGAAATGTTTAAACAGCTTTCATATGCGGTGTCTGCGAAGAATTCTTGGTATTAAGTGGCAAGACAAAATCACAAATACTGAAATATTGGAAAGATCAGGTTGTGTGACAGTGTGTTCCATGCTCAGTCTTCGTAGACTTAGATGGATAGGACATGTTAGGAGGATGGATGATGGTAGAATACCAAAGGACATCTTTTTTGGTGAATTACAGATGGATAGGAGATCTCAAGGTCAGCCACTACTATGATACAAAGATGTGTGTAAGCGGGACATGATTGATACAGGCATTGATAATGCACACTGGGAGCAAGTTGCCGCTGAACGTGTTGCATGGAGGGCAACCATCAGAAATGGAATAAAGACAAAAGAGAAAATGATGCAGATAAAGCACACACAGAGCGTGAGAGACATAAGATGGTGCATAATGGTGGAAATGACCATGTTTTCACATGCATCCACTGTGGACGAACATTTACAGCACGAATTGGCCTTATCAACCACACTTGCCACCGCCATGGGTTGTAGTTATTAAGCCTTTTTGAAGCACAATGTACCAAACTATTGTCTGTCAAAACGGAAAGGTGCCAATGGAGTGACAGAGAGAAAAGTACAGGACTCCTTTACAAACTTTGAGATTATTGGATATATAACAGAGAGAAAAGTACAGGACTCCTTTACATGCCTTGAGGCTTATTGGATATATAACAGAGAGAAAAGTAAAGGAGTCCTTTACATGCCTTGAGGCTTATTGGATATGTAACAGAGAGAAAAGTAAAGGACTCCTTTACACGCCTTGAGGATTACTGGATATATAACAGAGAGAAAAGTAAAGGACTCTTTTACACATCTTGAGGCTTACTGGATATATAACAGAGAGAAAGAGAGAAAAGTAAAGGACTCCTTTACACACCTTGAGGCTTAGGGTATATGGTACTAGCCCCATATGTTATAGATCAATCGGCTCTCAAAGGTTTATATTGTCAATATCATGCTGGCCACTTGAAGCAAGCAAGAAGAGCTCTGCAGCAGTTTCCATGGAGACAGCACTTCGGTACTGGATGGGAGGAGAGTCTGTACAATCAACCTCATTGTAATAGATGCCAGACCTTTTCAAGACTAGACAAATTGCATGCCATTGGACTTGAGAGTTATGCCTCAGCCTTCCAGAAGATTCCCCAACCATTCAATCAATCCCATAAGAACAATTTATTGTGGTCCACATTTGCTATTATTCACAGGGGGTAACTGAAGTTTTTGAACCATTGTTTTCTTTACTGATTTGAGTTTGCATTTATGTAGCATGCCCATGAGAGAATGTATTCATCTGTTTGTTGATCTTCCCTTTAGCTCTTTGTCAGAGCCACACTGGTTGTAGGCACAATACGTAAGAATATGTATTCCCCTTACAAAGAACACATTTTATGTGATCACCGCGACAGGACACTTGTTGATGTTGATGACTTTATATGACCAAACCAGTAATGATTGCCTGCTGACCTACCTGGTTTTCTCTTATTAACACAGTAAAAGTTCTATTATGGATTCTGAAGGTATACTTGTTCTTCAATCTTTACAGTAGTTTCTTCTCTGTTTCTGTTTCTGCTTTTCATCCCCCAATGAAGCACCAACCAACCGATGTCAAGCTCTTTGTAACTTGTTCATAACTGGTCAGCAGGTGCATTAGTGTAATGGTTAGGACATTGCGTTAACAATGGCAAGAGCATGGTCAGATGAGGCTTCAATGCCAGTTCTCATCATGTGCTACAAGAGGGAATGACTGGCCACTGATTCCTCCATGCACTCAGGCCTATGAAAATGTGATGGCCTTAATATTTGGGAGATAAAATACTATGGCTCTGTGGTGAAGGGGTTATAAACGTAATGCATAACCCCACATACCGCAGTCGAAACACAACTGCGGGTGATTCGAAAGCAGGCTGCCTCACGTTGGTTTCCATACAATGGCAAACTAGTGAGCGTAAACTTGCTAGGAAATCACAAACAGTGAAAACATGCTGGGGTTGACTGTGATACCCTGTAAAGGATATGCAACTAACTTTTTACTAGTTTATATACCCACAGCAGATTCCTGCCACAGGATTATTTTTTTACAACTAGTTGGATTTTGCAGGTAACTTTTCCTACAGGATGAGTTAGCCAACCGGACTTTGCCAACCCCCCTTGGTTGCCTCTTACGGCATGCATTGTATGCCGTAAGTTACTTTATACACAACCAATAAAAACTTTTAAAAGGCTAGATTTTGTACAACATTTGGTTGTAATTAAACACTTATTATTAATGATTCATATATGATAAATATGATAAATACAGCTGTGTTCTTTGACATGTAAGACAGGCTGGGCTCCTACCTTGTAGAACATGGAGACTGCCAGAGATTTCCTATAAGAAGGGTCTGCCCATAAAGGAAATGTGTCTGGTGTCAGCTCAGAATTCAGGGTTGACAAGGCACCTGAGAAACAATGAGAGATAACAATGTTGCTGTTTTGGATATATGGTGCTAGTCTCATAATTTCATAGACTAAATGCAATGGATCCGCGATGTGGTCGATATCTTGCCGGTGGCCTTTATTTCCAGAACATTTCCTGGTACCCATTTTAGTCTGGGGTGACCTTGGATTCTAGATAATTTTTTTTAATCACTGCTTTAATAGAGATTTGAGCCAATGACCACCTGACCTAGGCGTGGTAGCCACTGCATTGCCTTGGCTCCTTACTACTGTACTCACTATAAAAAGATATTTTAGAGATAAATCATTTTCGATATGTTGAGTGGACTGTTGATTAACCAGCAGTAATATTCCAGTACCCTTGCAGGTTAAAGTAGAGAGGATCAACTTCATTGCACCAGGTTTTACCCCACCTGGCCTAGTCTCTCTCTACAGAACAGTCAGTCACCTGCCGAGAACATCGCACAAAGCACCAATTCCATAGTTCCAGCAATGACCCCCAGGGATCTGAAGAAAGACTGTGCTCATGATGTGAGCAAGACAGCCTGAAAACGAATCCAGGATCTTCAGAACGTGAGGCACTTGACTTGATCCATTCACAAGTAAAATCAATGTTTATGATTTAATGATTACCACAAAGTCCTGATTTTGCTGAAATAACTCTTTCAGTCCCAGAGTTCATGTCTAAGGGTCGCATTAATGACAACAACAAAAATCACAAGAGCATTACTTTCAAGGAGACACATACTGGTAGACCTTATATAATTTAAATCAGATTTCTTTAGTATATTAAATGTAAGAAGTACAACCACACATGACACGACATGTTGATTGGTATATATGAAGAAAAGTCAATCACACAAGACACATTGATTGGTACACATGAAGAATAGCCAACCATACACAGCACATTGATTGGTGAACATGAAGAATAGCCAACCATACACAGCACATTGATTGGTACACATGAAGAATAGCCAACCATACACAGCACATTGATTGGTGAACATGAAGAATAGCCAACCATACACAGCACATTGATTGGTGAACATGAAGAATAGCCAACCATACACGGCACATTGATTGGTGAACATAAAGAATAGCCAACCATACACAGCACATTGATTGGTGAACATGAAGAATAGCCAACCATACATGGCACATTGATTGGTGAACATGAAGAATAGCCAACCATACATGGCACATTGATTGGTGAACATGAAGAATAGCCAACCATACAAGGCACATTGATTGGTGAACATGAAGAATAGCCAACCATACATGGCACATTGATTGGTACACATAATGAATATTGGGGAGGGGGGGACTGAATGGTCTCGGGGTATGGTGTCTGCCTCGAGTGCTGGAGGTCCTGGGTTCAAGCCCCGGTGAGGGCCGAGATTTTTTTCACATGGACTTCTAGTAACAAAATTTCCCCTGGTCTCTGGGTAGTGAGATCGGACTCCCATGTGTATTGTTGTGCACATAAAAAATCCCTTGGCAGTTGGAAATTGAAAAAGAGTATCCTAACGGCGCTGCCCGGGCAAAATTTTGAGTTAAAAATCTACTCAAAGTACTTCAGGATACTCGCCGGTGCTACGGAGTTCATGCACTGAGCTGAGATTCTCCCAGACTCAGGCTTGAGTTAGGAGTAGAACGGAGCACTTATGGGTTACACCCATGTGCCGTGATGTTGATCCATCGACTATACTAAACTAAACTAAACTAAACTAAACTAAACTATTGAACAGCCAATCATACATGGCACATTGATTTGTACAAACAATGAATAGCCAATCATACAGTGCACATTAACTATTAAAAATGATAAATAGCCAATCATGCATTACACATTGATTGATACACACAATGAATAGCCAATCATACATGGTACATTGATTGGTACACACAATGAATAGCCAATCATACAGGGCACATTGATTGGTACACACAATGAATAGCCAATCATACAGGGCACATTAACTGGTACACATGATGAATAACCAATCATGCATTACACATTGATTAATAAATACAGAATGAATAGCCAATCATGCATGGCACATTGATTGATACACACAATGAATAGAATAGCCAATCAAACATGGCACATTGACTGGTACACATGAAGAATAGTACATCACATATGACACACTGACTGGTACATACGAAGAACAGTCAATCACATATGACAGGTTGATTGACACACATGAAGAACAGCCAATCGCACATGACACACTGACTGGTGCTTATGAAGAACAGCCAATCACAGATGGTGCTTTGCTCATGATAGAAACAAGATAAATGTACTGATAAAGAAATGTATTAACTAATGTTTTGTAATTGAACATTCACCTTGAAGCACTGCTGGATCTCCCAAAGCCTTGTTTACCAGAAATGTTTCTGTCTGTACAGCATGAGTCTGTCAGTAGTGTACACAAAGAAACACATTGTATTTAACAATTTGTGGGGGGAAAACAAAACTTATTTTAAGCCTGCTGAATAATTTCTTATTTCATGATTACTGATTAGATACTTATATTAAGGTAAGTTAAGGTGTTGCAGTGCCTAGCATTCTTGCCTGCCAGCCCTGTGGTCATATGTTCAAATCCCCAGCAAGATGGATTTTTTAAAATTAAACTGGGCTCCCAGGTAGTTAGTCACTTGCATATCCTTTACAGGAGGTCACAGTCAACCCCAGCATTTCATGACTGTTTGTGATTTCTTGGCAAGTTTACTATCAGTAGTTTGCCATTGTTTGCTGATTCCTCACCTCATGATTCATTGGAATGTGTGTAGTTCCCTCCATGAGCTCAACACTGGCAATGATGTCATACCATTTTATTCACACTGTTCTGCACAAACATCATTTAATGAGTGCTTGTAGTTTGTTGGTAATTCTTGTAGTTGTTCTCCATGTTTCTGATTCATACAATAATACTGATTTAACATTGGAATTAATTCTAAGTCTGGTGCTAAGTTTAATTTCTGTTGACTTCCACACGTGTCCTAGTGTTATGGAAGGTTCTTTTGTCTGTTGTACGAAGGGAAATGCCCTGGTAAAAATGTTTGACAGAGATAAATAGAGTTTGTTACCTTGGATGGAATCTGTCTAGAGCAGTGGTTCTCAACCGGGGTGGGGAATTTCCTCTCCCCCTGCCCCCAGAGAAGAGAGAGGTGGGGGAGGGGGGATTTTTTAAGGATTTACAGGGGGGATTAAGACCACAGATTGGCAGACTCAAATCCTATTAAGTGACAATTCTTTGACTTTTTAACTGTTTATTTATTGTAATATAATTAATTTGGTGTATTAACAGAGTATGGTGAATATAAAAAATGCACCTTTTGAGGCTGACAAGTTTGGAAAAGGGGGAATTCTTCTTCCTTTGTTCACTGGAAAGAGGGGAATGACATTCTGACACATGATGAAAGGGTGCATGGGTCAAAAAAGGTTGAGAACCACTTGTCTAGAGTAAGCAAACCTTACAAAATGCATGCTGAAGTCCGACACACTGACCTTTCAGGATACATAACTAGGTGTTATGTGCTCCCCTCGAAAGAGGAATGAAGAAGGTGATGATGATGATGATGATGATGATGATGATGATGATGATGATGATCATGATCATGATCATGATGATCATGATGATCATGATGGTAATAACTGTAATAAAACACTGAAAGTTGACTGTCTATGTGAACAGTGCTAAATTACTACTATAAATGTATTTATGAACAACACAATTATGATTCAATACATGCTACTAAGGAAGGATAGTAACATTATTAAAGAATACTGATAGCATTACATATTTAGTAACTCATTGGTAAGAGGTCAGCATGGCTGAGAGGTTGAAACTGCTAGTGCTTAAACTTCCTGTGAGCTGATGGTGGGGTAGTAGATTCATTCCACACACCGGTCAGTTGGGCTTAAACATTAACTTCTTGTTCAGAAAGCAATGGCAAACTACTGAAAGTAAAATTGACTAGAATATCAACCTGGTCTTGATCCTAATGTCCTGCAAAAAGGATGTGCAACATTTAACTCACAAGTCATAAACTTGGAATTAACAATGTCCACATCTGGACTGCGCATCCCTGGTTTCTTACTCATCCCGGAATATGTAGAATTTTTAGAAAATAAGAAAATAATGTCAATGAATTATTGACATTCATAATGTTAATGTTTAACAGATAAAGTTAAACTGTCCCTTAATCCCAGGGTAATGGATCAGACATCTAGCCTGCTCAGACAAAGAGGAATATCTTGGAGGACTGGTGTGCAGGTTGCAAAAATTAAAAATGCTTCGGCACTAGGAAATTGAAAAGAGCTCGCCAAATAGGTTGATGCCCACATTAAATTTCAAAATTAGAAATCGAATCACAAAAAAGAATATGTATGGCATGTGTGAATCTAGCATACACACATGAGAATCCAAAGCGATGCAATAGAGTTTTTGCACTGAGATGTGAATCTCTTTGTGTGATATGCAGGAGGATACTGGAGCACCTATGGAATTATCAGTATGCACTGAAAAAAATATGTTGAAAAAATGAGATACACAGAAAAACAGGAGTCTCTATGGCAAAATCTGTCTAGCACTCTGAGTGTCGTGGGTTCGATCCAGGGCTGCATCGTTCAGTTCATGAGTGCAATTTTCTCAGAGACTCCTGGGGATCATTGCTAGAGCTTTGGAGTTTGTGCTCTGTGCCACGCTTTCGATTGGTCATCCTGTGAAAAGAAACCCAGCCATAAGGGATAAAATCTGGTGCATAAAGTTGATCCTCTCTCGACTTTGAAAGCCTGTAAACCCTATTTTTGTTTGTGTGTTCTCTCTCTCCTCTCTCTCTCTCTCTCTCTCTCTCTCTCTCTCTCTCTCTCTCTCTCTCTCTCACGCGCGCGCGCGCACACGCACGCACACATGCACGCACACACACACACACACACACTTACTAGTGTTGAACTGATTCCTTGAATCACAATAGATGGTCTTCTTTTCACTAGAAAATTTTTCCTGGCATCCAAATCAAAATTAAATCCTGCGTTGACAAAAGCCTGGCTGGCCTAAGAAGGAAGAAAAATGTAAGCAAAAGATAATGATACAAATATTGTAACAACTAGGAAATGCAGATAAAGAATTTTCTCAGAGACTCCTGGGGATCGTCGCTGGAGCTATGGAGTTGATGCTCTATGTGATGCTTTCAACGGGTCGCCCTGTGGAAAGAGACCAAGCCATAACGGATAAAACCTGGTAATGTGACAAAATGTGATAAGCTCTGAAGTTATGCCATCAGGAAGCAAGTAGGAACAATATGACTTTGTTTCTTGTACTCACTTTATTAGTTTCTCAATTCCCATTTGTGTTGCTGACAGTAATATTGTGCCATCAGCATAACAGCGTTTGAGCATTTCTATTTCTCTGATTACCAAGGCATCTTATTTTCCCATGTCAACATCTTCTATAACATTTCTCATCATGTTTTCGGTATATAAGTTAAACAGATAAAAGGTCATAATGCTATTTGTCCCACTCCCTTTTCTTCTTCTTCGTTCATCCAGAATGTTTTTTTGGATGTAATTGCACTGTGCCTGTTTGCAGCAGAGCTACAATATTTGCGACTTTTGGCCCACACAACTGACGCCTTAAGGCATTTGTTGACCTGGTTAACCTTCCCGGGTACTCCCTTTTCAATATCAACCAATCTGTTGCATCATCACATATTCTCATGGCTGCCTTTATTTTTAACTGTAGAGGGTTTTTATTATCTGTGATTATTGTAATCAGAAGCCAATTTCTTTCATTATGTTTCATAACTGTTCACATTCTACAGTTAAATACCTTTGATTAGTCTATACAGCAAGAGTATAGTTCTACATTATACTCTGCTTTTTGAAGAATTGATCACATGTTAAATATGTTGTCACCTGTACCACTATTTCATATAAAACCAGCTTACACTATATCTATGGCATAAGGGTAGCGAACGCAATTTGCAATCCCACCTACCACTTTCAGAATCAGCTGCAGGATATTTGAAAGCAGACCACCTTGTGTTTATTTTTAACAAAGGTATGTGCATTGGTCGTTCGGAGACAAAGGTATGTGCATTGGTCATTCGGAGACAAAGGTATGTGCATTAGTCGTTCGGAGACAAAGGTATGTGCATTGGTCGTTCGGAGACAAAGTATGTGCATTGGTCGTTCGGAGACAAAGGTATGTGCATTGGTCGTTCAGAGACAAAGGTATGTGCATTGGTCGTTCGGAGACAAAGGTATGTGCATTGGTCGTTCGGAGACAAAGGTATGTGCATTGGTCGTTCCAAGACAAAGGTATGTACATTGGTCGTTCGGAGACAAAGGTATGTGCATTGGTCGTTCGGAAACCAATGGCAAACTACTGAACATGAACTTGCCAAAACATCACAAACAGCCAAAAAATGCCGATGTTAACTGCAATGTCCTGTAAAGAACATGCAACTAAAATTAACTATGTTTATGTTTGTATTTGTCTATTTTCTTATAGTCCTCCCATGATTATCTTTAATAAAATGTTTGATTGTGTGACTTATAAAGTCAGCTGTTCTGTAACTGGTAAATAATTTATCTCTTTCTCTCTCTATCTCTCTCTCTTACTCACTCACTCTCTCTCTTACACACACACACCCACCCACCTACCCACACACACACAGAGAGAGAGAGAGAGAGAGAGAGAGAGAGAGAGAGAGAGAGAGAGAGAGAGAGAGAGAGAGAGAGAGAGAGAGATCATTACTAGATTTACTGCATAGACAGTCATATATTGTGTATAACATAGCCAAGAGTACAATCCACTGATAGTCGTCGAACGCGTGTCAGTCGTCAGCACTCCAAGCTAGTATACAGATTCAGATAAGCACCCTTAATATTGTCATGTAGTGTGTTTCACGTAGTTTTGTGTCGATTTGTGTTTGTTCTGTTCTGATGAATGCTTATGCCACAACGTCCAATTTGTTTCTTGTAATCGTGTTTTAGTAAAGCTCACAATTTACTTCTTGTTTTTTGGTGATTCATTCATAACATAGCAAAGACAACATTGACATTCCCTGTATGCTGACGGATAGGTTTCATATGTAAATAAGTATGAACACAAATTCAGCCGCCACATCTCCACCTACCTGCAATCTGTGTGATGTTTTGTAAGTCCTAACCTGGACACTGGGGTCACTATAGGTAGGAAGGCTGGCTGAGATGATAACCTTGCCTTTCATGTCCAAACTCAGAAAATCAGCACAACTGGAGGTAGTCTCTCCTCCACTTGCATCAACTGAAGGAAGTCAATTAATGATATAAAATTATTGTTCTATAAAGACAGAATCTTACATTTTTTTTGAAAATGTACGCTAGTTTTGAACTCAAGCATAGTCCATATACGTGCTACTACTTTTTGTGCACTGGACTGATTTTTGCATGTGGATTAGCTTTGCCTTTTACCAGTGTCCCTCGCCTTCAGGTTAACTCTCCGACTTCTGGTAATTTACATCCCTAATCATAATGTTAAATCATAATCTACCAGGAATATACAGAGTTGCAGATTCAAACCCTCTTGAAATAATGTTGTAAATTCTTAAAATAATGTATTTGTTAAAAAAAGGATCCAACAGGCAAGACTTCACTGTATCCCATTGGGCTTAGTTTATTTCCACAGGGTGACCTTCTGATAGCATCACACAGAGCATGAACTCCATAGCACCAGCGACAACCCCCAGGAGAAAATTGACCTACATATGTCACAAAGATATTTTATAAATAGTAGAATCACCATCGACAAATATTTTATTGCCTGATGTATTTTTGTATTTTTGCTTTCGTTCATTTTGTACTTAAGTGTAATCTATACACGTGCTACTACTTCTAGTGCATCGGACTGCTTTTTGTGTATGGAATAGCTTTCCCTATTACCAGTGTCCCTTGTCATCAGGAGAACCACTCCGACTTCTGAGGTACTTATAATTTATATCCCCAAGTCAAGAATGAGAAGATAACATTTTGGTCCAACTGACCAGTGTAGGGGTTGAACCGTTACCTTGGTATCAGCAGACAGGACATTTCAAAGCAAGTGCTCCTATCCATTCAGCCACGCTGATCTTCATTTGCCTGGTTGTATGAAGATGTCTCATAACAGCTTTTGGTCTGAAGAGATATTAATTATTTTATATATTTCTCCATGCGTATTATCTGGTACTTTTACAGGCCTCTATGTTTGTTCATTAAACTTAATAGCAGTTCAATCATTTCTCCTTCTACTGTTCTCATGACACACCAACAAATTCTTGATTGCTTCTGATATCTATCAATTTTTTTTCTTACTTTCAATTTTCTTTGTTGTGCTGTAGTGTCTGCAAGACTTACCTATGGTGAGCTGGGCTGAAACAGTCTCCAGGAGAACAAAGATGTCAGATGGAAACTCAGGATGAGCCAGCTTTAACATCAGGTTCCCAGCCCAACTGGACATCTAGAAGTAAGACAATCATCAAAGATCAAATTCATTTCACATTTTCAATTTTAGCTGTACATTTTATTTACTTTTCCTGAGGAAATATGAATATTACACATAATTTTAGCTGTAATTTGTATTTATTTTTTAGTAGAACATACACTTTCATCATACATTATTACATCTGGTGTTATTCAGAAAGACTTCTTGTTCATTTTTTTCTAACTGTACATAGTGTCTCACACTGTTAATAAAATTACAGTTAACTAATTGCTAATCATTAATCGAAAGCTATGACAGAGAGATTCTGGATTTGCTCTGGACAGCAATAATATAGATATTGGTTTTATATTTTGAAATCTATTAATTTATTAAATTCCCTGGTACTAATTTTAATGCGGCTGGGTTGACTATAGAGCCACACTGGTAGGGAAACAATCATCTTTCCCCTGCTGGGGACTGAACCCAGACCACTATCCTGGCAGGCAAACACACTCATTGCTAAGCCATTGTAGCCCCTACTGATGAGTCAGTCAATGAAGGTTGGATTCAATGGATCTCCAAAACTGTCTGTCTCTCCCTTTGGTTGTACATTCTGTCAGATTGCTGTTTGTCCGTCTCTTAATGTTATCTTTCTATCTGTATCATTGTCTGCCTCTTGCTCACTTGCCTTCAACCTTACCCTCCATTATTGTTTCTATAACTGTATTATCATTGAGTCACTCACCAAACCCAACACCCCACATTGTGCCAATGGCTTCAGGCAGAGGAGCGCAAATAGTAGGGTATAAGTCTGATCCTAGTGCAAGGAAATGCAACCTAAAGACTAAATGTCATGGCAGAGCAAACGAGGCCCTAAACCTTGGTTGGCAACTGGTCTAGGATGAAAGCTCCGACAGGCGGACAGAGTATTGCTTTGCTGATCCTACAGCTTCTGCACCTTGTCTTGTTCCACAAGTATTGGTGTTACCTTTCCTCTGGAGTAAATTAGGCAGGCTGAGGGAGGGATTTTGCTGCTTGGGCAACACATGGTCTCTAAATTCAGCCCAGGCTTTGTGCTATGGAGAGGTATACTCCATTTTACAAACTATCATATGTCAAGACAGCAAGATGCCATTCATATCATTGAATACATAATTTATTGAAATGAATATTCAAACTCACATTTCTAATTCCTTGATGGGCTGTTATTTTCAGATGTTCAACGAATGCAGACGCATAAGGAACAGTGGGATCAGTTGCCTTTTGTTCAAAAATGTCCATAAGATTTTGCAAAGACAGATTAGCTCCCAATACAATTGTAGAACCAAGCTGAAATGATATGACATATCATGTGCAGTATTATTAACTATGTTTGTATTATATAAACTTTATAGTAGACCTGGTGGACAACATATTTAGTTTTTTGTTAAAATTTATTTGAACATTACAAATAGTTGTGAGCATCTAAATTAAATTAATATAACAGACGTGAATTTTAAATAAACATCCTCTCTAATGAATGACTGAAACAACTGCAACCACCTAAATTAACTAAATAACTCTCTCTCTCTCTCTCTCTCTCTCTCTCTCTCTCTCTCTCTCTCTCTCTCTCTCTCTCTCTCTCTCTCTCTCTCTCTCTCTCTCTCTTTCTTTCTTTCTCTCTCTCCATTTAAAATGGTAGCAAATAAACTCCTACTGCACACATGTGAATTCTTAAAAGCTTTACACATATCAACTCTTAAAGGAAGAAAGGCACATATTTAGAGAGGGCATTTCGAAAGTTGAGATGATGTATTGGTGCATGATAAGGCAAACGTGATTAGGGCCCTTTGGGGGTTGTAAGTATAGTGTTGAAGAACAGATACATCATCATGATGCTGTAGGAAATGACTAGAGGATCTGGCTGAGACTTAGGACTGAGGAAAGGCCAGATGGACACATAATGAGACCACTACTGGTGCCGCTAGCACTGGGACTCTTTGAAGACTGTTGAAGATGAGTACGGAGCATGTATGAGAATGTTCTGATGTCAATTCTTGATTCGACTCAATTCAACTCAACTCAACTCCACTGTTTGTTTCAAGTTATTCGGGTGATAATTTTCAAACATTTTTACCAAATAAATAAAAGAAAGTATTAACATAATTGCCTATTCAGTGTTACATATGTACGACAACTCAGAGAGATCACAAAAACCTAATATCAAACAGAAACGCTCTCATGATCTTTAAGGGTGTAGTTTTTAGCTTTACAAAGTGAACTCACTTTGTTGTTTTCAAATATTTTCAGCATTACTTTTTCTTCTTCAACATGTGATCACCCTATGGAGCACAGATCCTCAGCCCACACATACCAAGCCCTATCCTGCAGACTTATTTACGCCTGGTTGCATTCTATAGTCAAAGTGTTCTGAATGATGAGGTAGCCAGCCCCATGCTCCATAGTCACATCTTACGACATGGTAGGTTACAGTGTTACTGTTACTATGTTTTGTTTCTCTTGTGGACCACTTAACACATGGGTGATTTTTGCCATTTATCCTCACATTTTGTGACTTATCTTTACATATTAAAATAAGAACTGTTGGTTAAGACAGCACAAAAATCTTACATTGACTTGGTAGAGTTCCTGGATGCTCCTTATGTCAATGAGAATGTCATAGTTCCAAGGTCCAATCTCTTGATACAAGCCTAGACAGGATAAGAATATAATCAGTAACAATCTCTTTAATTCTTTTAGTCCCAAGGAATGTATGTTGAATGGCTGACTCTTTCCTGTGTGTCCCAAACATCACATCTCTATTACTTACTAGTTATGTTATCTCTTGACACAATGCCTAGACATTATAAGAATATAATAAATAACAATCTCATGAACTTGTTTAGTTCCAAGGAATGCATGTTGTATCGTTGAATCTTTCTTACGTGTCCCAACATCACATCTTATTATTTACTTGTTATTTTCGATTAAAGTATGCTAAATAAATCTGGCCAGCCTCGTGACATGTAGAAGTTTGTATTTGCTTGATGTTTTTATGCAGAAAATAGTTATTTTTACATGAAATCATCTGAAACTGAAATAGTTTAAAATGTAAAAGATTAAAAATATAAATGACAATAAATTTAATATTATATTTAATCATTACAGATATTAACGACACTCAAAAACTTGTGATTCATGCAATTATAAATTATAACAAATATCAATATTCATCATCATCAAGTGCCCTGCCAGCTGGCGTAGGCGTTCATGGCTCTCCACAGATCTCTGTCTTTGGTTTTCTAGATCAACTCTGCTGCTGATATTCCTCCTTGCCACCGTCTCAATCCATCCAGCATCATTTCTCTTGGTCTGCCTCTGCCTCTCTTCCCCTCGATCTCTCCAGTTGTCACGATGTTCTCTGGTTCTCGATATCAATATTAGTACATTTTATTACATAAATACTCTCTCTCTCTCTTCTCTCTCTCTCTCTCTCTCTCTATCTCTCTCTCTCTCTCTCTCTCTCTCTGTCTCTCTGTCAGTGCATGCGTACGTGCTAGTGGGTTGGTGGATGCATGTTTGCATGTGTGTATTTTTCTAAGCATTAGGGACAGATTTATTAAAATACAAGAATGTGTGCCATTCATCCACGTGTTACCAGGGCCCTTGAGGGAAGCATATAAGTATAGTAAGATTATAACTACCATGCTTGTCATAAAAGACAAATGGGGGGTAGGGGGGGGGGGGGAGAGTGTTGGCATGGACCTGGCTACACATCCCATAGAATACTTTAGCTAAAGAAGAGCAAAGAAAAATAAATAATTCAGCCAAACAAGATGAAAGGAGACTCAAAGTGATGTGGGGAAAGCTGTTAAGGTGTCTGGATCGCCAACATACCTCCTTTCCCCTAAGAAATCTCTAGAATTGACACTTGGAATGTTACCAGGAGATGGAAAAAATAAAAGGCCTTGGTGTGAGTTAGTTGATGGCCTAAGCTCCACCGAAGGATAAAAGGTAATAGAAGAAGGAGAAGGGGCAAGAGAAGCAGAAGAAGATGAAGATGAGCAGGAGGAGAAGAATTTGAGCCATTGATGGTGTCTATTGGGAAAGTTTTCCAGGCTGAGGAAGAAGAGCGATTGGTCAGGTAGTCCTCACTTCGCAGGATTGTTATTCCACCTCCGATAAATAAAAGCCCCTGCTTTATCAAGGAATAGAACACATATCCCTTGGTGTGTGAGGCAAGCACCCTAACCTCTCGACCATGCACTGCCCCCTAGTCAAGCATCTACTTTTAGCTAGAACAATTTTCCAAATAATTACTTTCAGTTTGAAAGTAAGGTTCTTTTTTACATTACTTTACGCCAAACTGTAATACAGGCCTCAGTGAAGTTGACAAAGTTAGAGTGTAGGTTGGTCAGGTGTTGAAGATTATTTTCAGTCAGCAATCACTATGAATGCACATACATGAGAACAATTTAATTATACACAGACAGATAAAACCATCAACTACCAACACTGGCCCTACATAAAGAAGATTGCTACAAAAGCAAGAGGACGCCTAAGAAGAAAATAGATTGACAACATCAAAGACAGTGTACAATCAAAAGAAATGACACTATTCAGTAACACCCATCAGGCGCTGGAGCGCCAACTATTCGTCCCCATGACACTTGATGGTAAAAGTGGATGATGATGATGATGATGATGATGATGATGATGATGATGATGATGATGATGGTGATGGTGATGGTGATGGTGGTGGTGATGATGATGATGATGACGATTACAATGACGACAATGATGACGACGACGATGACGACGACGACGACGATGATGATGATGGACAACAGCTCACCAAAGCCAGTATTCCCAAAGATCAGCCTGTAATTGGCATTGACATACTGGAGTAGAATTTGCTGCAGTTCATTCAGGCTGGTGGGCTTGAACCACTGCCCATTGGCACCCACAATGTGGACAGATTTGTTAATTTGGTTACTACAGCTATGATCATTGTGTCCAGTAGTTTTGCAATGTCCATTGCATGATTTCCCTGTTTTCTTGCAGAGTTTTGCATCCAGGTCCTGAGAGACATATAACAAAACCATGGGACAATCATTGTTATTTAAAATAAAGCACTGCTAAAAGTGGCATCAATGAAGCAGTTACTGACCTGCGATGTCTAAGTCAACATTCTTCTGTTTGTTGTCTTACACTGGTCATCATTCTATGTCATGCCGATAAGCAAGGGCGATCATGTTTCGCCATCTCACACAATCACCAATGTTGTGGATTAGCTCCATGTTCTTGTCTCGACCATGCCACATGGCCAAGCCATCCAGATATTTACTTCTCTGCCTTCGCCTGTTTCTTTTCCCCTTAATTTTGCCAGTTGTCACCAAGCTCTCTAGTTTAGTTCTTCTCATTACATGTCAAATAAATGTTGACTGTCTATGTCTAATTTCTCTAATCAGTTTACGGTTTTCATCTGCTTCTTGTAAGACTCGCTCATTGGTTTTTCTGTCTGTCTGTCTGTCCATGGTATTCTTTGTATATTCCTGACATTGGCATCAATATGATTATGTGTTCAAGAATCAACATCACTGAACTCAGAACATTCTCACATATGCCCTGCCCCATTCTTCAGTAGTCAGTGAAGAGTTTCCATGTTGATAGCACTAGCGGCAGACTAATTAAATGTCTCAGCACTTTCCCCTTCTTTGTGGTAGTCAGTGAAAAGTTTCCATGCTGATAGCACCAGAGGCAGACTAATTAAATGTCTCAGCACTTTCCCCTTCTTTGTGGTAGTCAGTGAAAAGTTTCCATGCTGATAGCACCAGAGGCAGACTAATTAAATGTCTCAGCACTTTCCCCTTCTTTGTGGTAGTCAGTGAAGAGTTTCCATGCCGATAGCACTAGTGGCAGACTAATTAAATGTCTCAGCACTTTCCCCTTCTTTGTGGTAGTCAGTGAAGAGTTTCCATGCCGATAGCACTAGTGGCAGACTAATTAAATGTCTCAGCACTTTCCCCTTCTTTGTGGTAGTCAGTGAAGAGTTTCCATGCCGATAGCACTAGTGGCAGACTAATTAAATGTCTCAGCACTTTCCCCTTCTTCGGTAGTCAGTGAAGAGTTTCCATGCTGATAGCACCAGAGGCAGACTAATTAAATGTCTCAGCACTTTCCCCTTCTTTGTGGTAGTCAGTGAAGAGTTTCCATGCTGATAGCACCAGAGGCAGACTAATTAAATGTCTCAGCACTTTCCCCTTCTTTGTGGTAGTCAGTGAAAAGTTTCCATGCTGATAGCACCAGAGGCAGACTAATTAAATGTCTCAGCACTTTCCCCTTCTTTGTGGTAGTCAGTGAAAAGTTTCCATGCTGATAGCACCAGAGGCAGACTAATTAAATGTCTCAGCACTTTCCCCTTCTTTGTGGTAGTCAGTGAAAAGTTTCCATGCTGATAGCACCAGAGGCAGACTAATTAAATGTCTCAGCACTTTCCCCTTCTTTGTGGTAGTCAGTGAAAAGTGTCCATGCTGATAGCACCAGCGGCAGACTAATTAAATGTCTCAGCACTTTCCCCTTCTTTGTGGTAGTCAGTGAAAAGTTTCCATGCTGATAGCACCAGAGGCAGACTAATTAAATGTCTCAGCACTTTCCCCTTCTTTGTGGTAGTCAGTGAAAAGTTTCCATGCTGATAGCACCAGAGGCAGACTAATTAAATGTCTCAGCACTTTCCCCTTCTTTGTGGTAGTCAGTGAAAAGTTTCCATGCTGATAGCACCAGAGGCAGACTAATTAAATGTCTCAGCACTTTCCCCTTCTTTGTGGTAGTCAGTGAAAAGTTTCCATGCTGATAGCACCAGAGGCAGACTAATTAAATGTCTCAGCACTTTCCCCTTCTTTGTGGTAGTCAGTGAAGAGTTTCCATGCTGATAGCACCAGAGGCAGACTAATTAAATGTCTCAGCACTTTCGCTTCTTCGGTAGTCAGTGAAAAGTTTCCATGCTGATAGCACCAGCGGCAGACTAATTAAATGTCTCAGCACTTTCTCCTAAGCACAGAGTGTTGTCTAGACCCTCTGCTCACTCCCCACAGAATCAGTCTCTTTGGGTGTGGATTCTTACTCTGCTTTGCTGCACTTTTCACTCAGTCCCAGAGAGCTTTCATTTGTATTTTCATGTTTATACAATGATGTGTTGTTCCATGTAAATGATTTCATTTGTTTGGAATCAAAGATGGAAAAAGTTTCCAATGTTCATGAGCTTATATCTACATATATATCTCGAGTTATTCAAATGTATTTATTTTTTCTACCAACTTATATCTTTACATATATCTCATGTTATGCATATGTACTTATTTCTTTCACTAACTTATATCTTTATTTACATCTTTAAGTTATTAAAATGCACTTATTTCTTCTACTAACTTATATCTTTACATACATCTCAAGTTATTAAAATATGCTTATTTGTTCCACTAACTTATATCTTTACATGAATCTAAATTTATTAAAATGAACTTATTTCTTCCACTTGTCTTTGTCATTTAGGATAATGTTGATGAACTTATATCTTTACTTAAGATCTGTAAGTATACTAATTTCTTAAACTTTTGGCAACCAAAGGATGGAACATGTTTCTAATGACATCAAGTGCTGGAGACTCAAAAAGATGGTGGTTTACTGTTTCAATGGGATAGAAACAGAACTGTCATTGTTCTGAATACTGTGATGTACAGCTGGGAAAATATGTTAATGGCTTGTAAAAGAAATTAAAGTGAAATGTGCTTGTGAAGCTCGACATAAGAAAGACGCAAACATATACAAACATGCACTTTTCAACTTTATCAGCAAATAAAAAACAGAAAACAATAATTTTTAGCTAGAAAACAGAAATGTCTGACATCATTCAGACTGTTAGCCCAAAACTGCAAAAAAATGTTTCTAAACTGTTTATTTTACTTCTTTATTATGTTTCAATAACCATCTGAACCAAATTAGGATACTTCTGTTTTCTGCCTAAGCATTCCTGTTTTCTGTGTTTTTTTACTAGTTAAAAAATACTTACTGAGCATTTCTTAATCTATATCTTTCATTTGTCGAGCTATCAAGTCACATTTCACAATCATCCTCTTTTGGCACCAGCTCGACAGATAGAAGTGCCTCTTATTTTCATTACTGTTATGTGCTGGCAGTCTGATGACATATGTAAGGATGATACTGGCAAAGTACAAACCTCAATGTCTACAACTTTTCCTTTCACATTCTGTGGAGCATCTACAGCAAACGACTTCATTGCATCCAGAATAGCCCTGTAGCCTGGTAAATGGAATGCACATGTATTTAAATAAAACAAAACAATGTATTCCCTTGGTGAACTTAAAGACAGAAGTCATAAACTATATGTTGCACAATTCATTGTCTGGTATATTTCACTGCATTTTGTCAGGTGCATACGGTAGAGTTATATATCATGCACGTCTAGACATATGTAGGTTGTTTTAGCCGGTTTTAAGCAAACAGAAAGAGTGTGTGTTAAATGTGAAATTACCGTGGGGATAAGACATGCTCCACATTCAAACAATACCTGTGACTGTTTTAATTGTTTCATCTTAAGTATTATTTGTGTATTCACTTCATATGATACATAACGCTGCAGTATGCATCTGACAAGATGCAGTGAAATATGTCAGGCAATAAATCGTGCAACATATTGTTGGTGGCTCCTGTGTTTAAATTTAAATAGTAATTTACTGTGAATATTTGTTACTTGCATGGTATGAAATAAACAGGGGCAGCAGTGGCATAGTGGTTTGTGTGCTTGCTTGGCAAGACAGTGGTGCAAGTTCAATCCCTAGCAGAGGCAGGATGACAATTTTTGACCAGTACAGTTCTATGGTTGACTCAGCGTCATAAAAATTGGTACCAGACAACTGTCAGAATTTTCTCGGAAGAAAAGGTGGTGAGGAAGGGACCTGGTCAGCTCACCACATATGTCATGGCCTAGAATATGTGATGGTCTAACACTTCACGCCCCAACAGCCGTATAAGTTAAATGAAATTTATTAGACAAGTCAGCAGTAGAGGTGGAACAGGGAAATTAGTCCTGTATGGGCAAATACCACACAAGAGAGGCAGAAGATAACAGAGAAATTAGCCCTACATGGACAAATACCAGACAAGGGAGGCAGAAGATAACAGAGAAATTAGCCTTATAAGGACAATTACCAGACGAGAGGCAGAAGTTAACAGAGAAATTAGCCCTATATGGACATATACCACACAAGAAAGGCAGAAAATAAGAGAGAAATTAGCCTTATATGGAAAAATACCAGACAAGAGAGGCAGAGGATAAAAGAAAATTTAGCCCTCTATGGACAAATACCAGACAAGAGAGGCAGAAGATAACAGAGAAATATGTATGTGAAAAGCTGGGCAAAAAATCATAATATAAGAAAGATTACATGAAAATATCAAATGATAGAGAAGTCACGGTTGTCAATAGCCCCAGAAGAAGAACAACCAATGAACTTATGGGGAGAAACTTGCTATCGAACCGACACTGAAAACTGAAAGTTATTGGATTAATAACTGATCAATATATGATTAATGTATTGCTAAGAATAGAATAATTCAGGGAAATTAAATGTTTGGCTGTATCTTTTAACTGGAGATAATAAAAAAAAACAATCTGCATTATGCAAGGGACTCAGTTTTGATATCTGAAACGTAATAGATCTGCAGCAATTGTTGGACAGTGAAGTAATAGATTGCAAATAATTTCTTTAAATATCAAGCAAAAAGAAACAATGGCTATATCAAAGAAAATGATGACATCAACATGTTCTATAACAATAGAAGGAAAAACGCTTAATATAGTCAATAAAGTCAAATATTTGGCAGCAATCATAACATCACATGGAAGATGCATGACAGAGATTAAGAGCAGAATATGCAGAGCAAAAGCTAAAAGAAGATGAAAAAGTATCCTATGTATCTTATATAATCATCACTTTCACCGAATGAACAAAGAGAGCACTGAAATGTTATATGGAACCTGTTCTGCTGTATGGCAGCGATTACGTGGAATCTGAACATAAAAATTAAGAAGTGCATACAGGTAGCATACATGTGGTTTCTGAGATGAATGTCAATACCATGGACAGCAAGAGTAACTAACAACAACTGCCTTGAGAAAGCTAAAGAAAGTAGAACACTATACATAAATATAAGAAAGCGACGAAAGGTGTTGCTTGGTAACATAATGAGAAGAGAGGCAGGCGCAATTCCTCGTGAGGTATCTCAAGGGTCTAGTTCAACACATCAAGTCAGTGTTAGGGTGTGTGTTTGCATGAGCATGCACATGCACATTACATCATCACCATCATCCAGTGTTTAGGTGTTTGTGTGAGCAGGCACATTTCATCGTCCTCAACATTGTGGTTAGCTGTAATGTTCTGCAGTTTCAGCCTTGGCCTCTGCTGGCATAACCTGCCATTCTTGGGCATATCTTCACGTTATCAGTACAATTATATTACTGACACCCTCTAACCTCATAGCCTTGACATTTTCCCTGCATTATGATTTCTCATAGACTGTTATGTCATTTGAAGTTACTAAAGTATTATAACCTTTCTAACTAAGCTAAATTACTGCAATTATAATAATAACACCACAAATAAACATATACATCCTGGGGTAAAAGAGGCAAGATTATGCTAACATGAATATAAAATTATATGATGAATACATTTCACTACTCAAAATAAGACAAGAAGCTCATGAAAGAGGTGTACCTGTACATCGACAAATTACTGCATCAAATTCATCCTCAATCTGCTGAACTGTCACTACTGGGTTTCTCTGCAGCAGGCTACAAGAGAAACAAAATAATGACATGATGGGTGGAAGCAGTTAATTTCAATTCTTATATATGCCACAACAGTAAACATAGTTTTTCCTAGTTAGTTAGTCAACAGATCATCCTTATTGCACATCAAATTATTAATCCATAAGTGCTGGGATTCTCTCCTAAGTATCTCCCTCAGTGTGTAGCGATTGATAACACCAGTTTTATTGGTTGACTATTCTTCTTAGGTTTCTCGCATGACGGTCTAGTCTAGCTTGAATTGATGTTCTCACAGTCTGGTCACAGTTACAGACTCACACCCATCCCATAAGTCATTTACTTGTCCTGCCTCACTGAGGGCATTCATGATATCAGCCTGGTCCACTGCTCGTCTGCTCCCAACAGCAACCAAGTGCTGATTGGTCTATAAAAATATGAGACAAATACCACATACCCAATACACCTCAAGGAGTCTAAAAGGGTTCCTTTATTCACATCACATTAGCAATTGCCGATGCCAATTTGGCTCACCGATACATATTACAGGAAGATATGGTAGCACTATGACCAGCATGCTTCCCAGCAGATCCGGTGGTTATGTGTTTGAATCGCCACTGAGATGAGCATGTTTTGTTGTTTTTGCTCCCAGGTTGACCCAGCCTAATATAGAAACCAGGAAATGCCCTGGAAAGTATTGATGGCCAGTGTGATGTTGACCACATTACCCATTGAGTGCCAATTAGTGTATACAAAATATGGGACCAGCACCATATACCCTATATGTCTCTCAACTCTTCGCTGGTTGTTGAACAAGGCGATGGAGCACATATAGGATAGGAATGTCCTGGGTGCAGTGATGTTGGTTCTTAGCTCAACTCAACTCAACTATATGCCTCTCAGCATGGAAATTGGTCCTATACTTTTACTTACAGAGAAATTACATTAACACTCACGGCACAAATTAGACTTACCCAGCCACCTTACAGTAACATCCATCCACACAGATTAGACTCCCCCACAAATATTACTTTAGCACTCACCCACACATCTGAGACTCACCCATAAATATTACAGTGACATCCATCCTTGAAAAAGAGACTCACCCAGAAATATTACAGTAACTCACCCACACTATCACACCTAAGCCACACAAAAATATTCAAGTGGCACTCACCTATACATGTTCATGACCTGTGATGGGCTGCAGTATCCGCACTGAGTCCCATCATGCTGAACCAGCCTCTCCTGAATGACATGAAGGCCTTTCCTGGGGTTCCCCAACCCTTCTATTGTGGTAATTTCAAAACCATCACAAGTAAACAACTGCAGGCAGCACTGGAGTTTCAAGAAACAAAACAATTATTTTCAATATTTATTAAGCATCACATTTTTTTATCATATCTTGGACATGTGTTTCCACCTTGTCGTGGTGGGGTAGCTTGAGTTTCTCAATGACCCTGAGAGCTATGCCGGCAGTAGCGTAGCTACCAGCAGGGCCTCCCAAGCCGGACAGGTCAAAGGGTAGAGAATAGACAAAGAGAAACACCCTGGTCCTCCAGGTTGGGGGTTGAAGCGTGGGGTTAACATCCCCACCTTTGTAAAAACCATTTTTGTTACGAAACAGATACATGAGCCTCGAATTCGGACTGACTTATCTGGACAACGACCTTGGAACGTTAAAGGACTTTTGAGATTTGGAACATGGAATGTACGGACATTATATCGAGCTGGAGTGGCCAAAGAACTAACCCGGGAGCTGGTTGAATATCAAATGGATATAACAGCAATTCAAGAAATAAGGTGGCCAGGAGAAGGTACTTTAGAGCAAAATGAAATGATTATAATATATGGAGGAAACACCCAAAATAAACATGAATTAGGAACAGGATTTGTCATCAAAAAAGAGTTAAGGGGGAACGTTTTAAACTTTAAAGCTGTTAATGACAGGATTAGTAAATTACGAATAAAAGGTAAATGGAAAAAATATAACGATGATTAATGTACATGCACCTACTGAAGAGAAAGAAGATGATATTAAAGAAGACTTTTATAATGATCTGGAAGATGTCATAGAAGAAAGCCCCAAACAGGACATCCTGATTGTGCTGGGAGACTTCAATGTAAAAATAGGTAGAGAGCAAACTAATTAAAAAAGTGGCCGGTATGGAAAGCCTACATACAACTTCAAATGATAATGGATGGAGAGTCATCAACCTGGCAGAAGCCAAAGGACTGCAGATTAGCAGTACCAGACTACAAAGAAAGGATATACACAAACAAACTTGGAAATAATGTGACAAGAGAACCTATAATCAAATAGATCACATTTAATTAACAACAGAAATGCATCAAACATACAGCAAGTTAGAAGTTATAGAGGAGCTGAGTGCCACAATGACCACTTCCTCGTTGGAGCAAAATTTTAAATAAAACTTAAGAGAGCTTTCTATACTAAATTACAAAGATTACACCCAACATATAACAGAGAAAAACTACAAGAAATTACAGTCAAAGAGAAATTTACAGATGAAATAAAATATAAACTTGAAACTCTGCAAAACCCATTGGAGAAAAGCGTTGACCAAACTTGGTTGCACATCAAGAATACAATTCAATCTACCGCAGAAGAATGTCTCGGTGTGTTAACCACGCATAGAAAGAACAGATGGTTCAATAAAAAATGTGAAGAAGCAGTCATTAGGAAAAAGAATGCCAGACATTTATGGTTAAATTACATCAACAACATCCAAAAGGAAGAGCATTATAGAAATGAATGTAAAGAGGCTACAAAAATAGTCCGAAAGCAGAAGCGAGAATATATGAGTAATATATTCAAAGATATGGAAACTAATCCCTAGAAAAATGAATCCAGAAAGTTTTTTAAAGAACGGAAGTCAATGAAACGAGGGCATCAACAAAACACATATGGTTTAAAAGACAAAAATGGGAATATGATAAATACCAATGAGGAAATGTGCAACACATGGAAAGAATATTTTGTTGAATTACTAAATTGTGAAGCTCTAAGTAACACTTTCCCCACAGGAAGAAGTTCTAACATGTGAACCACAAAATGAAGAACCTACATTTGAAGAAATCCTATATGTAATCACAGACTTAAAAACAATAAGGCAATTGGGACTGATGGAATTGCTGCTGAACTTATAAAGGCAGGTGGCCATGCATTACATCTAAAGCTATACAAACTAATAATAAAAATCTGGAGGACAGAAGAATTACCCCATGACTGGAAAAAGTCATTATTGATACCTATCTTTAAGAAAGGAGACAAGTTCCAATGTGAAAATTATAGAGGAATATCACTACTGTCCACAAGCTATAAGATACTATCTGCAGTATTACTAAATAGACTAAAACCATATTCAGAAGACATATTAGGTGACTACCAGGCGGGTTTTAGACAAAACAGATCAACAATAGATCAGATATTTATCTTACGACAAATAGCCGAGAAAAATTGGGAATATAAAAGAGATCTTCATAACATTTTTGTGGATTTTAAAAAGGCTTGTGATAGTGTCCATAGGAATAGTCTAAGGAATGCTATGCAGGAATTTGGAATACCAAGGAAGTTAATCAACATGACCAGACTATGCATGGAAGATACTTATAATATAGTAACATATAAAGGCAGGAAATCAGACCCTTTCCAAATAACATCTGGCTTGAAACAGGGTGATGCACTATCGCCGCTACTCTTCAATCTGGCTCTAGAGAAAGTTGTAAGGAAGGTAAAGGAGGACTGTGATATTGGAGGAACATCCAAGCTGCTTGGTTATGCAGATGATATAGATATTATAGGGGAAAATGAACAAAAGACATTGGAAATATTGACTCACTTAAAGGAAAAAGCCCAACAGATGGGGCTGGTTATCAACCAAGATAAGACAGAATATATGGTAATTTCAAGAGAAGGAATGGCTAAAAACTCTGGCCACATACAAATAGATAATATGACCATTAAAAGAACGGAAACATACAAATACCTGGGTACAATCTTCAACTGCTCCAACATCATAAGGGAAGAAATACAAACTAGAATCAATTCTGGAAATAAGATATACTATGCACTACAACATCTACTAAAATCAAATGCGTTATCTCTTAACACCAAAATCACAATATACAAAACACTTATCAGACCAGTTGTGCTGTATGGCTCTGAAACCTGGAGTACAATGAAAGGAGACGAAGCCTTATTACAAACCTTTGAGAACAAAGTTTTAAGACGCATCTTTGGACCCATTAGGGATACACAAAGTGGAGAGTGGAAAAGAAGAAGTAACAAAGACATTTATGATCTGTTTAAGTCCCCGCTAATCACTGGTATCATGAAGGCTAATAGACTACAATGGCTGGGGCATATAGAAAGAATGGAAGATAATAGGGAAACAAAACTCGCTTACACTCTGGAAATAAATGACCGTAGACCCCGAGGTAGACCAAGAAGACGGTGGAGAGGTAATATATATACAGACCTACAAGCACTTGGAATCAACGACTGGCAAGAGAAGGTCAACCAAAGAGACGAATGGAGACGGATTGTATCTGCAGCAAAGAACCTCAATGGCTCGAAACGCTGAAGAAGAAGATCTTGGACATGTAATAACAGATGATGACAGAAATGAAACAGAAATCAAAAACAAAATAGAAATAGTCACAAAATGTATTCAGCAAGTTTACAAACATGATGAATTTGTAAGAACAAATGGTTAAGCAAGTGTCGGAAAGAAGGCATCCACAAAGTAGATAATCAGATCTCAAAGAATGTAATGTTGTGGACTGAAGGAATAATTAGAAATTGAAACAGATTGTGCTTGCAACGAAGAGAGTTAGGGAAACTAAAATAAAAATAAATGATGGAGTGTGGATTAATAAAAAGTCTGAGAGATGAAACAGACAAGAAGTAACAGAATAAGATTTTGGTATGGAACAAAATTGTAAACAGCATCGATTTCAAATGTTGCTCACAAATATGGAATACAAGAACTGTTGAAATAAACAGGAAAATGTGAATTTCCATTGCATATGTAATATCTATACTACTGTATGGAATAGCAAAACATAATGTGTTAAAATGCATCACATATTTGTCAACATATATTCCTACAGAATTTAGTAGCCAACAGTCAAAGTGTGGATATTTGTCACCAAATGCATGCTTAAGAATTGTGTGCCCTGGTGGTCAGCAATAAAAATAGAAGTAGATCACAAATCAACCATCGCAAATGACATCAGGAAAATCATATTTAACCTGAGCTTGAAACTGTAGAAGAAAGGTATGAGGAGGTAAAATAGAATATCAAAGATAATCACAAGTAGGAGAGAGATTAAAACGCTGAGGTGAGACAGCTGATGTCAACTAGAATTGAGTTGAGTCAATAAATGGCTTCACAACATTCAGGACATTCCTTAACTGCTCCATCCTCGTCTTCAACATCCAGTGAATAGTCCCTGTCCTAAATCTACTGTTTGACAATATGCAATACACCACAAATGGGCATGTGATGTAGGTAGGAAAAGAAATAAGAAATGCTAAAAACGCTGACAGGAGCGATGCAACTACATGAACAAATATTTATTAACATCAACACAGATGTCATAGAGAATGAATTAACATCTCCAGGGCCTGGTTTCCCCAATGCCAGCAATGTAAACATATTAGTAGGGGAAATATGCCTCCCCGTTCCTAACCAACTCAAACCAGAATCTCAGTATAAACAGATATGCATTCTTCTAACGGTCATCTCTGCACGTTGCCCCTAATGTGTCAAGTCGACAAGCAGTCTTCTATGCACATATTACCCCACAGATAACTTACATGATATATACACTAAAACACATACAAGGGATTACTTCCTAGGCTAATAACATGGAGTTATCTAAAACAATACTAATCGAAATGTGTATGATAACACTCAACTCGCTACCTAACACTTTAACTGCAAACTGGCTCTATCACTATCTATTTTCTGACTGAAACTCTCTTCTTTACACTGCACAGTTTGTGCACACCAAACAATCAGTGCATAATACAAGCACTTAGTAAATTACTGAGTGTAATGTTAGTTCTGTGTTTACTGTTACAGACCACTGTATACCTCCATCTTTATACTTGTACTTAAAATATGTTGTAACATGTCTAACCTTTAGATTTCGTTTTGTCTTCTATGTTATATTGTCTAATTAATGTCCCAGTACTAATGGTACCAACTGCAATCTGATTATGTGTTCGTCTGGCATTTCCTAGGAGTTTTGAGTGTCGGTCAGATCCTCTGGTCACTTCCTGCAGCACTATTCTCTCCAGGCCATGATAATCTATCTGTTCTTCTGCACTATACACACGATTACAAATGGACCAACCACATCTGAAACCATACCACACAGAATAAGTGGTAAAATAAAAACACTCCAAACAAAAAGATACAAGACAAAATGTTATTTGTCTAAAATAAACTCATTCTTGCTTTGAGAAAACAATTGCTGACTTACTGAGTTGACAGCATATTCCAAATACTGCTGAGAGACTGGTTCATACAGCTTGACAGTAACAAGACACACACCGCATCCTCCTTCGTAACATGAGCCTTTGGTGCCCATGGACACACGACTCAAACGCATGAAGTCATTCAGCGAAGTTGCTGGGTTATATTCATTACCAGCTGCATCAGAAAACAGTATAAACATGTATCAACATATACAGATGAAAGAAGGCGGTAATGTTATCTTCAATAGCTGTTGCCATGGCTATCTGAGTGCAGCAGCATTTTCTCTGCTTTCTTAATACGTACAGGCTGATAAGCCATTATTTAGGGTGGTAATGAAAAGCCAGATTGCCCACAAGCCTGGTGATCATGTATTCGAATCCCCATTAAGGCAGGGATGTCCTTTTAAATGGAGTTGGGTTCCACGTCGACCCAGACTAAAATAATTCAAGTAAACAACTCTTGTGCATGCCTTAAGAGGCACTGGACATATGGTGCTTGACCCTTGTATTACAGACTAATCATCACTGGGCTGGTAATTCAGTCACTCAGGCCACCTTTACTTCTGAAGACATTTCCTGGTACCCATTTTAAGCTGGGTGGCTTTGGGAGCCCAGGTTAATTGTAAAATTCTGCCCAGATCCATAGATTAATATACACAGGTGAAAAGAAACCCGTAATGTCATCTTCAACAGCAGTTGCCATGGTAACCTGGCTGCAGGAGCAGTTTCTTTACTTTCTTAACTTTTACAGGCTGAAGAGTTAGTATTTGAGGCGGTAATGGAAAGCCAGCTTGCCTGCCAGCCTGGTGATCATGTTTTCATATCCTTTTCAAATTGGGTGGGTTTCTGAGTCGATCCAGGCTAAAATAATTAAAGTAAATGATTCTTTTGCATGCCTTAAGATGCACTCAGCATAATGTGCTAGACCCATATTAGTAGAGCCCAATCAGCACTCAGCAGATGATGTGGTATCACACGCCTTATCTCCTGTACTTCCCAAGACAATTCCTACTTCCCCCACTTTAAGCTGGGTCAACCTGGGAGCCCAGGTCAATTTTTAAAATTCACCATGATAGGGATTCGAACCCATGACCACTGAGTCAGCAGATGAGCATTTAGCTATTGTGTGTTATAATTTATAGCAATATTCTTATTAGTCATGGTTGTGTTGCTCTTGACAAATGTTGTTATAACCGAAAGGTCTGGAATGTGCGGCGTGTATGTATTTATTTATTATTATTTCAAACACAGACGCCATAAATAAAATATTGCATGATTTCTTGTCTGGCACATTTTGCTGCATACTGCAGAGTTATAAATCATATTAGGTGAAAAAATGAATGATACTTAGGTTGAAATATGATGTATATGAGTATTATTCATTTTTTTTCACATAACATGATATATTACTCTCCTGTTTGAACATGAGAAGATACAGTGAAATATACCAAACAAGAAATCATGCAATATTTTCTATATGGTGTCTGTGCTTAAATTCACATTACTTATGATTACTTTTCTTAGTTGTTATATAATTTGTACTACCTCTGAAGTCGGAGTGGGTTCGCCTAATGGCGAGGGACACTGTTAATAGGGAAAGCTAATCCATACGCAAAATTCAGTCCACCACTACTATAAATAGTGTGTATGGACTATGCTTAAGTTCAAAGAGAGCAAGCGCCAAAAAAAAAAAAGAAAAAAAAAAACACTTTCTTGAGGTCCTTACACAATATGTATATGTGTTTGTGCTTGTTTCTTCAGGGGATCTTAACATATCTTTTGTTTCATTTTGCATTATATAGTGGCGCTCACCAAACCCAACACTCCACATTGTGTCAATGGCTTTGGATGGAGGAGCACAATTTGGAGGGCACAAGCCTTACCCTGGTGTGAGGAAATACAACCTAAGATTACATTTCATGGCAGAGCAGGCCAGGCTCTAAGCCCTGGTTGGAAACTGGACTATGATCGAAGCTCCGACAAGCGAACAGTTAGATCATTGCTTTGCTGTTCCAGCAGTGTCTGCAGCTTGCCTTGTTCCAGACGCATTGGTGTTACCTTTCTTCTGGAGTAAACTAGGCAGGCTGAGAGAGAGATCATGCCACATGAGCAACACATGGTCTCTACAATTCAGCCCAGGATTTGTGCTATGGAGAGGTGTAACTCCATGCATAGTCTGGTTGTAGTTACGATGCCTTTTTTTAACACAATGTAACAAACTGTCATCTGTCAAGATGGCAAGCTGCCAGTATATCTGGTATTGTACAGATTAAGTGCACAGGTCATTTCATAGTATGGAGTTTTGTCATTATTAAGTGTTACTGCTTTATGGTAGGGGTGTTACTTTTACAAGGGACTTGTACTCTCTCTATAGTTAAGGCTGGATAAATACTTTAATAGCTATGCCATTTGAAGTTGTATATGTGTGTGCACATGCATATATATGTGTGCATGCAAATGCATGTGTGTGCATTTATCATCCTTGGCATTAATTGCTTTATAAAGTAATCCCTGAATATTGAAATAGCTGCATGTATGAACTAATTCACTCAGGTTTTAATATGATTAACTACCAACCTGTGTACTGTGTTCCATTAATGGTGAAGGACACATTGCTCTTGAAGTTCTGGAGTGCACGGAACTTGAAGAAATGGCTACAGTTCATACAAGTGCAAGCATACACACCATTTGTCAAATTGTCCTTTCTGGGCAGGTGACTTAGAAATTAGAAAAATAGCATATGTTAGTGTTATAAACAGATATATTGTGTGTTTAAAGTTTCTTATTCACAGAACTGTTACTAGTGAATCACGTTGGCAGCATCTTTTCCTGCTTCTTCTTCACTACTTTCATTATGCCATTTAGTATCAGGTTAGAAAGAGCTGTCTAGACAAAGCCATTGTGAGGGGTGCTTAAACTATTCTGCTAATTCATTGCTTGCAGAATAAGGCTGTTTCTAAGTGTCACTGTTGTTTGCAAAATGCTGTCTGGGTGTAGTTTTTTCATGTGATCCAACCATCTGATTCACTGTCTCTTGATGAAATACATTGCTGACACTGAACCAACTTTATTCCTGTAATCATCGCTTCTCTTCCAGTATTTTATCTTTATTCTTATAATTCTGCTTTTATCTCTTGTTATCACTGTTTATTTCTTGAAATGGTGGTGTGGGTGATGTGGGGTATTGGGGTGTGGGGGGTCTGTGTTGAAGTGGTCAAGTTCCAAAGGTCATGGGTTCATGACTCTGTCATTTTGTCAATAAGTGCAATGTTTCCAGACACCCCAGGAGGTCGTCACTGGAGCTATGGAGGCTGAAGCTGAACAGACAATTAATTCACACACAAATGAATATGTCCACTTATGACCTGATGTATAAACGTAAACGAGGTAAAACTGGGTGTAATTTTGTCACCTCTGTCTAAATTATTTGTATTCCCATAATTTCTGACAAATCAGAGAAATTTCTTTACAATGACCTTGAAAAATAGGCATTTAAGTATTTTACTAATACAACTAATAGTATTAGTTACTATTGTATTCTTGATTCTCTAGTCTCGAGAAAGCTGAAAGGCGTTAATATTTATTGTCGATCAGTATTCCATATCATTTGTTTTAACAATCAATAATAAGATACTTTTGTTGTCAACACGTAATTCATGTAGTCACAGATTATCATTGTTATAATATAATGTTATTTTCAATTACTGTAGAGCATTCATAATTCAATAATTTCTAAACTATAGTTCAATACCATACAATACTTTTTATTATTATTGACACTAATGTATTTACTATTTATTAGTATTAGGATACTAATTAGTATTAGTAATAGTAGTATACTGTATACAAACTACATGAAACACAAAATTCACATTTGAAGAAGAAGAAATAAAGATTTCATTCCCCACGTTAAAATGTTAGTTTTAGTATTCAATTGTATATGGTAATTGAAAGCAGTGGATACAAGTCATTGCTGAATAAAGACAGCTTTCACATATACAGGACAGGTCGGCCACAGTTTCAGTTCAGTCTCAGTCTCAGTCATTCTGGACAAGGTCACAGTGATCGGGACAACCATTTTATAACTGTTTTGTTTCGTTTTAGTGTGATAATTAATTTTAAACATCCTGTTACTGAGCAAAGTAAGGAACATCAATCCAGGTTTGAAATGGGAGAAGAATAGAATTATCATCATCATCAAGTGCCCTGCAAGCTGGCGTAGGCGTTCATGGCTCTCCACAGACAGTTTTTTTTTCTTGAACCCCTTATATACAGACAGTTATCACCTGAACCCCTTGTAAACAGACAGTTATTACTTGAACCCCTTATAATATATTAGGAGTGTCCCTTACAGGACGTTGCAGTCAACATCAGCATTTTTCAGCTGCTGTTGATGTACAACAAGGCAAGATTACGCTCAGTAGTTTCCCATTGCTTTCTGAGCGACCGGCTCACTTATCCCGTAAGTTACTAACGCGGGGAGAATCGCTTCCAATTCTCGCGCGCTGCGTTACCCTATGTGGATAAACAGGATTACGGAGAAAGTCGTTTAACGCCTCGGCCAGGGAGGCCGGCGATCATGTCATAGTCATACGATAAATTCTGACCAATGAATAAAAGAGCAAGTGCTAATCGTCCCATGATGCATAGGCCCTACAGACAGTTATTACCTGAACCCCTTATATACAGACAATTATTACTTGAACCCCTTATATACAGACAATTATTACTTGAACCCCTTATATACAGACAGTTGTTACCTGAACCCCTTGTATACAGACAATTATTACTTGAACCCCTTATATACAGACAGTTGTTACCTGAACCCCTTATATACAGACAATTATTACTTGAACCCCTTATATACAGACAGTTATTACCTGAACCCCTTATATACAGACAGTTATTACCTGAACCCTTTATCTACAGACAGTTATTACTTAAACTCCTACACCCCAAAAAGTTGTTGATTAAAAAAGACTATTACGCGCTGTACAGTATATGTGTGTTGTTGCCCTTGTTTAGATATAAGATATAAGACATTCTTGCAGTTACAAATACTACCTGGCTGCACAGACCGGACACGCGACCATGGACGGAATAAGACATTCTTGTAGTTACAAATACTACCTGGCTGCACAGACCGGACACGCGACCATGGACGGAATAAGACATTCTTGTAGTTACAAATACTACCTGGCTGCACAGACCGGACACGCGACCATGGACGGGTATTTCCATTCCTTGCGGAGATGTTTAGCTGACATGACTGTTAACTGTTAGATCCAGGCTACAAAGCAACTGGGCTGCCCTGATGCACAAATGTGTATGATTTTGCCTAACGCGTGAAGCCCAAGATAAAACACATATCAGATTATTAATTATCTGTCATGTGAGACATTGAGATTAATGAATGATATTTATCTTTGTGCGTTACGGGGCTTTGCGTAAGTAAAATATAAGTAAAGGAAACTTTTACGCGCCTTAACTGACTGTGAATCTATAATCATGGTCAAGATGCGAGAACAGCAAATTAAAAGAGGTGTGGCCAAATAAGAACACTATGCAGGAAGCCAAAGAAGATTGATAAACCAACACAGAACTGGTGTCATTAGCCGCTACACGCTGCAGAATTTACTGAGGAAGGGATCCGAGCACTTATGGACTGAATGGTTCGATGTGCAATGAGGATGATCTGTTGACTAACTAACTAACTAACTGATTCAGCGCCAAACAAAAACGTAGCTTTGGACCAAACATGATACACAACCAAATGAACACATATTTTTTGTTTTATTTTGCGTTCGCTCGCTTTGAACTCAAGCGTAGTCCATATACACTTCTTCCAGTAGTGCTGGACTGAATTTTGAGTGTGGATTAGCTTTCCCTATTAACAGTGTGTTTCGCCATCAGGCGAACCTACTTCGACTTCAGAGGTACTTGTAATTTACGTCCCCAAGTCAAGGACGATAGGTCAACATTTTAGTCCAACTATCCGGTGTAGGGGTTGAATCCCTTACCTCGGCATCAGCACACCGAATGTTTAAGAACACGCGTTCTTACCCATTCGGCCATGCTGACGTACGAACAAATATTATATGTACGCGTCCGCTCACCAAGCATTGACACTGTGGAAGATACACGAAACAAAGGAAATAACACGATAACCCTAATATGGCGAAATGTCGCCCTTCTCTCCAAATGGGAGATCATGTTTGGCGCTGTATTATCCGTTGGCATTGAATCAGTTAAGGCGCATTGAGCATATAGTGCTAGAACCACTCAAGGTCCTACAGGACAGCAAAGAATAGTAACAATGCAGTCAATTATGCATGTCGTCAGAAGCGATCAAGGAGCATACCTCATGTGTCTTACTGGGACCTTTAAGGGAATCAAAGAAAATTATTACGCTTTAACCTACCGTAATAGGCGACGAAGGAGAGTTGAGCTTGGGGCTGGCTTCCTCATTCTGTAGAAAGCCACAAAATCCAACCATTCAGGGATATTTCCAACGATAACGGGAACAGAATAACTAAGCTAACTAAGGGGAAAGGAGGCTCTTCTAGAAGAGGCATGGCACAATGTGGAGAAAACCAGATACAGTTATCAGAAGAAGAAAATAGGAGGTTAGAGAAAAGATAAGTTTGTCACTTAGTCGCGGTTATAACTTCACGGCAAAGGGTTGCCACACAATGCTCCATTCTTGTGCCAGTGAGTACCACACAAAATTCCCCTCACTGCCCCGTGTGAAAAGTGTAATAGACAGGAGTCTCGACAAACTAACAGCCAGCACTGGTATACTATGCATAATGTTAGTCAGTTGGTTGGTTGGTTGGTTGGTTGGTTAGTCGCGGTTCCAACTTCACAGCAACGGGTCGTCCCCATTATGCTCCGTTTCTGTGCCATTGAATATCACATAAAATGCTCCTCACTGCCCCGTGTGAAAAGTGGAATAGACAGGAGTCTTGACAACCAACAGCCTGCACAGGTACTTACACTGTGCATAATGCCGCCGCCAGAATGTCAACACAGAAATCCTCCACGAAAACACAGTTCATCTTATAATGCTGTTGCCAGAATGCCAACACAAAAGTCCTCCACGAAAATACAGTTTGTCGTCGATGGAAGCGGCAGTCATTAGAAGACCAGCAGCCACACATTTCTGCATAAGGCAAATGCCGGTCAATTATGCGACACAGCCAGCCGCCATTGCTCTGAAGTCTATATGTGGAGCTGGTCTGGTTCGCTGGATCAGTTCCGCGTCTAGCGTTCGTTGTCTCGGATGGCTGTGTGAGGTGCACCAAAATGGGATCTTCCCAGCCAACGTGAGTTAGCGAGGCAGGCGTTTCAAGAATGTAACCGCACCGTGCAGCCAGGGTCGTGGTTTGAGCGGGCAAAAGAGCAAAATTTGTACGACCGTTCGACAAAGTCTCGATAAGCGCCCACTCTCTCTCGATGAGTAGTGGGCCTGCAGTCAGTAAGCTGGTATAGCTTTTTTTTTTCGGTTAGTCCTGCCGGCGTAGCTTGAAAGCTCGTCGGTAGGCGTCCAGTGGTTTTGCATGTATCACCTTGTACCGGGAGGGCGCGCTTTAGCGATGCTACTCTTGGCTTGCGTGTGCGTGAATAGTCCGTCTGTCCGATAGATATCTGGTTGATCCTGCCAGTAGTCATATGCTTGTCTCAGCTTTAGCGATGCTACTCTCGGCTTGCGTGTGCATGAACGTCTGTCCGGTCAGTCGCCATGTGCACATTTGCGCTGGAGAGGCTCAACCGTAAATCGGGAGATCTGCTCGCAACTTAGACGAGCAGTAACTCCTGTGGGCAGTTTCTCGCCTCATGCTTGTGTGTGGTCTGTTCTGGCGGTCAGTCCGTCTTCGGTGAAGGAAATCGTGTTGATCCTATAAGTAATCATACGCTCATTGCTGGTCGCTACGTTTGTCTTAAAACTGAAAATTAAAGGAATTGACGGAAGGGCCCGAGGCTCCCGAGAGCCAATATAAACAGGGATAACTGGCCGTGGCAGCCTAACGTCCATTGCATCTGTGTCCGTCTTCCAGTCGTCTTGCCATGCTCGCCACTGGAGCCAGACGGACACAGACGAGGGAGCGGGGGCGAAGGTTTTGCGCGACCACTTCCTCGCTATACAAAACCAAAGCGCAAGTCATTCGTTCCTCATCAAATCAAAGATGTAGTGTAATGAATGGTCATCGTCAATGAATGATCAACGTCATTCATGATGGACGAACATCGAAGTCTATATATTTCTAGATGTTGTTTGTTCCGTTTCTAGATGTTTTCTAGCCAGCTGCGCCATTTTTTTTTTTTTTGAGCATTCAGTTCACGCCACAAACAACCTCGGACAGATGTAAACACATTTAACTGAACTGTACATAATGCCGTCGCCAGAATGGCAACACAAAAGTCCTCCACGAAAATACAGTTTGTCGTCGATGGAAGCGGAAGTCACTAGAAGACCAGCAGCCACACGTTTCTGCATAAGGCAAATGCCGGTCAATTCTGCGACACAGCCAGCCGCCATTGCTCTGAACATGCAGTTCACGCTCCAAACAACCTCGGGCAGATGTAAAAGTAACACTAAAAGCATTTCACATGAAATTCACAGCTCACAGTGTCGCGCCACGCACTCAACTCAGTAGCATGGCGACGGAACCATACACTTCCCGTCCAAAATGAGGAAAATGCGAATGCAAACGGTAGCCACGAGCATAAACACTCAAAAGGCTTTAACGGTTTCAATGCCTATCCTCCATGTTCGCGATCGGAAGTCACTATACATAATGCCGCTGCCAGAATACCAACACAAAAGTCCTCCACGAAAATACAGTTTGTCGTCGATGGAAGCTGCCGACACTAGAAAACCAGTAGCCACATATTTATGCATAAGGCAAATCCAATTCGTTCAGCAACCGGCGGTCGCCATTTTTCCGAACATGCAGTTTACGACACAAACAACCGCGGACAGGTGTATGGCATTCGACATGAAATCTACAGCTCACAACGTCGCTCCACGCACTCAACTCAGTAGCAGTGCGACGGAACCATAGAGCAAAATAAATAAAGGAAGGCCTAAACATTCCCGGAGAGAGAAGTAGAAAAAGAAACGATTGGAGTGAGTTGCTCGAGGACCTATGCCCCATTTGGGGAATAGAGACTAAAGAGGAATCAGTATTCGGTGGTCGGTGTGATCAGCAGCGGTTGTGTGTATCATAGGTTGTTGTTGTTTTTTGTTTTTTTTTTAGGTTGGGGGGAGGGCTGAGTGGTCTCGAGGTATGGTCTCGAGGTATGGCACCTCGAGTGCTGGAGGTCCCGGGTTCAATCCCCGGTGAGAGCCGGGAATTTTTCACGTGGATTTCTAGTAACAAAATTGCCCCTGGTCTCTGGGTAGTGAGATCGGACACCCGTGTGTATTGTTGCGCACGTAAAAAAATCCCTTGGCAGTTGAAAATCCAAAAAGAGTAGTCTAACGGCGCTGCCCGGGCAAAATGTCGAGTTAAAAATCTATCCAAAGTATTTCAGGATCCTCGCCGGTGCTGCTGAGTTTGTGCATGTAACAATGCAGTCAACATTCCACAAATCTCGCCTGCTGTCATATGTTCCAGTTTGTGTCTTCTCGTGTTTCCAGAAAATTATGACTGCCTCTTTCTGATGTTTGTGATGTCTTTGCGACTTAGCTTCCCTCAAAATATCCAGATTGCTCATTTTGGCAGTCCAATGAATTGTCAGCATTCGTCTATAAAACTACATCCCCCAAGGCCTCTAAGGATCTTTTCGTCTGTTTACCTTCAATATGACCTCTTCACCCCCCCCCCCCCCCAAAAAAAAAAAAAAAAAAAAAAAAATCAGTTTCTGATTTATGATACTGTTTATGAACTGGTTTTATTCAGTATGTAGATACGTTTTTTAAGGGAGTCACTATGTGAGATGAGTATTATCTTTTTCTCGATTCATAGCAATCGAAGGATTTTTATGCAATTTTTAACTCCAGCATGTTTTGTTTTTTTTTAAAATTGTGATTTCTTGGCAAGTTTACGTTCAGTAGTTTGTCATTGCTTTCTGAACAACCGGCACTTATACCATTGCATAAAAATCAGCACAAGGCTTCCAAATCGCCCGTAGCTGTGTTTCGAGGGCGATTAGGAATTGAGTTCGTAAACCCGTCGCCGGCTTTTTTCTGCAGTTTTATGAAATGGTACATGATTAACATTGGTCTTCGGCAGAGATGCATGTTCGCAAAACGTTTACTTTGTTTAAAAATGTGCTTGCTTGTGTTATACTTTGAACTATTAACTCAGTGGTTCTCAACCTTTTTTGGCCCAAGCACACCCCAGCTCCTTTCACCATATGTTGAGGATGTCATTCCTCCCTATAAATTCCCCCTCCCCCCACCCTGCCCCTACATAGTATATGTAAAAATGGAAGCTATCTTTAATAACACATACTAGAACAAGTTTAGATGTTTACATAAAACGTGATTTGTGGGTCTACTTACGTTATAAGACGAATATAAGAAGGGCGAGGAGTACAGAACTGTAAAGTATGGAGGGAAAACCAATATCAAGTAATCGGTTATTGTATTAAAGCGATCTTGTAATAATATTCACCCCCCCCCCCCCCCGGAAACCCTAAAATTCCCCCCCCCCTAGGGGAGAATTCCCCGCCGGTAGAGAACCACTGTATTAACTGATTCCGTGCCAAACAAAGATTAGGTTTGCACCAGACATTGTAGCCATCAAATGAACAAGTGTTACGATGTAATTTCCGTTCACTGAGCATTGAAATTGTGCAAGATGCCACGAAACAAAACAAATATCACGATGACCCTAGTATGGCGATATATCGTCCTTCTGTTCAAATTGGAGGTCACATGTAGCAATATATTATCCTTCTGCACAGAATCAGTTAATGCTGTTTAACGTGTGTATTGCTATAGACTATAGCTTTCTCACTTCCTTTAATTCGACCAGGAGCAATTGATTGTGAAGATTTTCGTACAATTAACCTTATAAACCATATCACTAAGCTTCTACTCAGAATCATAATGAGAAGAATCAAAAAGAAAATAAAAATGGAAATTAGTGAAGAACAGTATGGATTTGTGGAAGGAAAGGGCACAAACAATGCAATTTATACATTACGGACACTAATAGAAAGGTCAATAGAGAAACAGAGAGACATATATTTGTGCTTCATAGATTATACTAAGGCATTTGATAAAGTAAAACATGATGAACTGATTAAAATGTTGGAAGATATCAACATTGATGGAAAAGATTTAAGAATAATAAAGAATGTTTACTGGAACCAAGTAGCAGCAATTAAAATGGGAAATAAAGAGGGTAGTTACGAACGGATAAAGCTAGGAGTACGACAAGGGTGTGTCTTGTCACCAGATCTTTTCTCCCTGTATAGCGAAGTAATAATGAGAGAGATCAAAGAGATGCCAGGAATACTAGTTGGAGGTTATAATATAAATAATATACGCTATGCAGATGACACAGTATTGGTGGCGGATAATTCAACAGACCTACAACAATTATTAGACGTTGTAGTAACAGAGAGTGCAAGGAAAGGACTCTCCTTGAATATCAAGAAAACAGTAACAATGGTAATATCAAAGAAAATGGTGACACCAAAATGTGACATAGAAATAGAAGGGAAAATCCTTAACCAAGTTGATAATTTTAGATACCTAGGGGCATTTATAACATCAGATGGAAGATGTACAACAGAGATTAGGAGTAGAATAGGGCAGGCAAAAGCCGCTTTTCAGAAAATGAAGAGTATCTTATACAATAAGTCACTATCACTGAATGTAAGAAAGAGAGTGCTGAAATGCTATGTAGAACCAGTTTTGCTGTATGGCAGTGAATCTTGGAACGTAAATGAACAAATTAAGAAGAAATTAGAAGCAACAGAGATGTGGTTCCTGAGACGAATGTTGCGAATTCCTTGGACTGCCAGAGTAACTAACGACGACTGCCTGAAACAGGCTAATGAAACTAGAACATTATATACAACAATAAGACAGAGACAAACATCTTTCTTCGGTCACGTGATGAGAAGAGAGGCATTGGAGAACATCGTAACAACTGGAAAGATCGAGGGGAAGAGAGGCAGAGGTAGATCAAGAGAAGTGATGCTGGATGGATTGAGACGGTGGCATGGAGGAATATCAGCACCAGAGTTGATCCAGAAAACCAAAGACCGAGATCTATGGAGAGCCATGAACGCCTACGCCAGCCGGCACGGCACTTGATGATGATGATAATTCGCAATTGTTGTTAATTTGGAGCTAATGTATTAAACATGTTTCATACTTTCTTTTACTGATATGATTGATTAATTCAGCGCCAATATCTAACTAAATAAACTTTATTTATCTAAACAGGTTAGTGTGCAAAACATGATAAACCTTTGACTTGTTCTTGTATAAAGAGAAAGTAGTACGAGAAAGATATTTTTCTACGTGATAAGGGAACAGTGATAAAGGTGTTAGTGATGCTTGTGTAATTAGTTAATTACCATTTAACAGGTGCGATGAGTGATATCATAGGTCAAAGTATGTAGATACATCATCACGGTTACCAGTTTGTATTTATTATTTCCATTTTCCTAACCCGTTACAGTAAAACTCGGTTTTCGTTGCCTCCGATCATCGTTTATTTTTTCCGCGAAATGTGTCTCGGATTTTTTCGGCGTGCCCACGTGACACTGCTGCTAATTTTGCGAAAACAAAGGAACCCACGCGTTCTTCAGCTCAGTTTGACGTTGTTTTTCGTTGTGAGAGCATCACTTGCTAATCATAAAATATGAGAGCGGCATTAAGATTTCTGAAATCGGCGGCAAGTCGCCATTCACGATAAGTTCCTTGTGGTGAAAAAGGAAGAAATAAAGGAGGCTAATGTAGCGAAAGGCGTGAATGTGCTAACGAAACAGATCACAAACAATTTTAATTAAAGAACAGTTAGCACATTAATTTGGATAAATCAAAAACATTTAGATGACGATTCGTTTCAGAAGCAATCATATGTGAAAAGGGCCAGACTGTTGTATGACGATCTCATTAAGAAAATTCCTGGGACAAGTGCTAGTGTACTTAGTGATGTTAAGGCCAGCAGAGGATGGTTCAAAAAATTCAAGAGGGGCACTAGCACACACAGTGTTACTAGGCACGGCGAAAGTGCGAGTCATGGTAAGTCTGGGGCTGAAAATAGTATTAAACACTATATATATATTCTCTATAACATTTGTTTCTGGTATTTATTTTGGAGTATCTAGAACGAATTAAATGGATTTATGCTGATTCATATAGAAATAATGACCTCGGATTTCATCGGTTTCGGATTTCGCCGATTGTTTTAAGACGGTTTATTTTACTTATTTCATAATCCATGCTACTCAGTCCATGTACAGCTGATTTCACTTAACTAACTTTATGCTCATTAAACATGCTCTCTCCCGCTGCAGGTGAAGGCATACCTCAGAGTAGCTGCAGACACAGACCACCAACTGCATAAGACGCTGGATGCAGTTAAGGGTCAGCGACTGATAAGAGGGAAATCATGGATGGCTCAGGCGGAGGATATGATCAGACAGGTGTGCCCCTTGGAGAGCATTAAGCGTGGAGAGGAGTGGGTCAGACTGCCAGTGGAGCAGTCAGACTTGTGCAGAGTTATAATCACATTAAGCCGGGAGTGCAGGGAGTGGCCAGCAGGGGTCACGGAAGTGGAAATCCAGCAACTAATTCAGGACAATGCTCACTCGGGTGATATGATTATCTACACAAATGGTTCGGTGTCAAGAGGTGAGTGAAGTGGCTGGGGGTTCATAACCAAAGCTAATGGTCGACGTTTGGTGCAGGAGAGCCTGGCATATGATACAACAACATCTAGCTTAAGAATGGAGGTGGAGGCAGTCACTGCGGCTCTCCGCTGGATGGAGAATACGGTACACACACACACATCGTGATTGTAACTGACTCAGAAAGCATGCTGACGAGGGTGAGGACGGGCAGACTTCGTGCAGAGTGGCTTGCTTCGCTTCGGAAGTCACGGGTGACAAGCTTCGCCTGGATCTTTTCTCCGGGGCATGCCGGTGTGCTGGGAAATGAACAGGCGGACAGATTGGCTGGCTCTGCAGAACTTGGTGGAGTATTGATACATGACAAGGCAGACGTGGTTGCGGCCTTGTGGGAGCACATGTACACCTCAGAGGAGTAGATGGATTACCATGGTCTGGCAAGAATGAGAAAGTGAGTGACGAGGGGATCTGGCCGATGCTCAACGCTCAGAGGAAAGGTGAGACGGACATATAATCAGATTGCTACTGGTACTATTGGTGTTGGAACTCTTCACTGGCTGCTGAGGATGGGGACGGAGTGCTTATCGGAATGTCCCGAGTGCTGTGATGTCGATTCCTAAATCAATCAATCAATCTCCCGCTGTTTATAATTTACCTCGACATCGCAATTTTTCACAGGTTTACAATACATGTCTGCACTGCTACCACTATATTAACAATTGTTAACTCATGAACTGTGACACACCTCTACTTCTTAGTTTCAGCCATCCTGTTTTGCTTGGTCCAAACCTACTTTTTACTTGGCACTGAGTATGTTAAATGTTTGTTGATCGCATTATTATATTATCTACATTCATAGTCCAACACAAACACCACTTTGACAGGTAGACGAGAATGCCAGCATAAAACAATAACAGGGTATAAAATCTGTGCTAATTAAGTATTGCTATCCAATGTAGCTATAACTATAGACAACATCCTTTACCTTCACATATTGGCAACATTTGTGCACACTAAAAGAAAAGCAATCAAAGAAATAGATGGAATCAAATAGAACTTTTTATTTACAAAATAATACACTGGGTAAGAACATTAACTGATTAAATGCCATGGGATGATTAATCGTATTAAGCGACTTCTTGTATCTGCCATGGGCTTATATATCATCAAAATGTTGCCACTGCGTTATAATACAACATGTATGTTACCATATTAACAACTTTTAAATCATAACTGTGGCACACCCCTACCTCCCATTTGACACCATCCATGTTTGTTTAGTCCAAACCTACTTTTTGTTTGGCAATGAATCTGTTAACACTTGCCTATATCCTGTGTCAGAACCGCAGTAACTGGCATGCTGGCCAGCAGGTTTGGTGGCCATGTGTTCCAATCCCCATTGATGGAAGGGATGTTTCTAAAAATGTACCTGGGCTTGCAGACTGACACAGCCTAACCTGAGTACCAGAATATGTCATGGGAACTCAAGGTGGTCAACAGGATACTGCAGACATCACCCATCGAGTGTTGACTGGTACACAACGTTGCTAGCACTATGTACCACATGAAAAGTTGTTCTTTACTTTACTTTATCTCATTGAGCTAAATGTCCTCCTTTCTTCTACAACTGCATTAGTCCCTTCTAACACTTATTTGTTTCTCTTATCTGTGTATACACTTAAACAAGATAACATTATCACAACTTGGGTTCAACAGTATACAAGAGAATGTTAATGGCGGTTGTGATTGTTCAACAATACAAAACAGAACACTAATGTGATTTATCACTGATGATTAAATGGGTGTCACTAACTGAATTAAAACTGACTAGTCATTCTACCGAATGAAGTAACAAATGAACAGATTTGCACAATCACTGTCTCGTTATCTTGGTGGGCTAATCTTGCTTTGTTGTAAATGAAAACTGAAGTCACGACATATGTAGGAAAGTCCAGCAATTAGGACAATGATTTGCTGCTTCCCTTTGATAATTTACTATCGATTAATTACTGTGCTGTTTATACTGACAACATTTGAATATATCGGTTCATTCCTGGCAGACGATGAAATTGGTGACAGAAATTACAAGACCAAACACTGCTTCACAAAAACTAAATTAAATAAAATCTGGATGGATTGGAACAGATAGAACAACAAAGGTCAGATCACTGAGAGCATGTGTATTTCCTGTGACAACATACGGGGGTGAAACATGGATATTTAACCAGTCTGCTGAAATGCACATATGTGAATATAAGTGTTAAAGAAGAGTATTACAAACTTATAGGACAATAAAGAGAACAAATAGATCCACCCAACAAGAACTCAGTACTGAAGATGATTTGTTGTTAACAATTACAATTTAGGAAAATAACACTTTGTGATGTGGAAAGACATGAATGGTTGGAAACAGTGTCTATGGAGAGAGGCATACTATTAAAGCAGAAGAAAGAAAGACTACAATGTAGATGGATTTGATATGTGATAGATAATTTACATATGGCAGCAACAGAGGCAGGACATCTGGGTAATGATAGAGAGAAATTTCAAAAGACTTTTGTGGTGGCAAAATGTACAGGACAATGGATGATGATGATGATGATGATGATGATAGTAGAGCTAAATGTTGATGGTAGTTGAACAATGGGCAGTAATAAAAATGGGAAGATAACATCAGAGGATGAACAAATTGCAATCTATCAATGTACCACTGGATCGAGAGACAAGAAATATTGTAGATTTATCACAGTCAAACTTCACTGTGGAGATGACACTTGATTGATTGATTCCTTTGTAAAAATTGCATACTTCATCATCATCTTGTTCCCTGCCATCTGGCAATGGCATTCAAGCATCTCCACAGATCTCTGTCCCAGATGTTCTGGATCAAGTCCACTGATGCTATTAGTGATATTAGTTACTATTAGTGACAATTCCTTTTAGCAACTTGGAACTGTCTTTGAAAATAGTTTTCAATATCGCAGTCTAGATTTTCAGATCTTCTTTAATCATATAATGAGGAGAGTAGGTCAGAAGGGATAAGAACGTGTGTTCTTAAATATCCGGTGTGCTGATACCGAGGTAAGGCGTTTGTGACATATATGTCATCATCTCGCAGTCTTTTCCAGCAGACGTTGCTAGGATGCGCTACCTGCAGGCACGAGGCTATTAAAAATTCGACGGGAAAATTAACAAAACGAAATTTCGTTTCGTTTAAAGTTAAATGATTGGCCGCGCCCCGGAAACACAGGCTTAATCTAGACAAAGGCTTGGGAGACAAAGCGGTCTGTTCAATCGCCATGTTTCTCCAAGGGTAGCGGGTGACCCATTGTTAATGGGTTAATTATTAGCTACGTATTCTCTGCGTTTTAGGTGAGCATTATATTATATACAACATATCATGTTAGATATTAGGATACATGCTTTGAGGCAACTAATATCATGATTGAAGTTGTGTGTGTGAAAATGATGAGAATCGCTTTCATTGAAAGGGTGGTTTACGTCACGCAGCCTAGACACCGCCATGTTGTCCAGTCAGCCTTCATAAAGCTTACAAGATAATCTTGCTATGAGTCATTCTTCTGAGATGATTTTATGAACTTACTTTATTCCTAAATACTTATTTTTCACAACTGGTCTCTGTGTTATAAAGTGTTTTTTTCCTGAGTGCTTATTTTGTATTTCTGCTCTTATGATGGAGAAATATTACTATCTCACATTTGTGTACAACTTTAATATAGGTTGTTAGATAGAGAGAGAGAGAGATATATATTCTCGCTTGACTTTTTCATGCACTTAGGAGTTAATCTTTTGTTTACCTGGTTGTACATACACAGAAATTGTCTTGTAGTCCTTTTTCATAAATGATGTTATAAGATTGTCATTTGGTATGATATATCTATATATCATCTCAAGGGAGTGGGAAATGACACCTGCTCTTGTGTTTTACTTTGAGATGTTGTAATACCCACTAGAGAGTTCATACCATGTTTAGTAAAAGTCTAACAAGTTTTTCTGTTATTCATCATATATATCATATGTATATTCTATTCATGATGTTACTGCTGAAGTAGATCTTTTAACTTCACCCCCATTGGGGACAAACACATGATGATGATGATGATGATGGTGCAAAAGGAGATGACTGAACTGGTAGCTAAACTTCTGCCATTTATCAGTGGTACTTACATAATGCTGTTTGTAACTATGGAAAGGAGATTTATGAATTGTTTACATGAGGACAGTGTCTCATGAACTTTTTCCATGGTGTGACAGCGGTACTATCAAAATGTTTGGATGGATTAGGTGGTGCGTAACCCCTCAGGAAGCTCCAGTATCAGTCCAGAAGAAATGTACCTATTGAGTAGATATCTCACTCACATTTGGAGTGAGACAAAACTCTACAGTAGGCGACAAGTGCTAGGCAACTATTGTCACCTTTCTTTCTTCTCCCTTTTGTTCCCTCTATTTTTAATTATGATACACTGTTATTAATCATATAAATGTATGTTTTATTATGATACATTGTTATCAGAAGTTTGGGTTGTATTACTAATCTATATCAACCCTGTTCTTCTTCACTACATAGGCGCTAGAGATGGCGGTGGAGTATTGGCACTAGTCACCATGCTTCGCACTGGATTTATAGTCAACTTGTTTGGATTTAGAGGCAGGAAACTGGGATATCAGCCTCCTCTAATATTCTACAAAGAGTGCTGGTTACTGCTACTCACCCTGAACCTGAATGTCAATGCCTGGATACTTAATGGATTTTAAATATGCTGAAGTGGATTCCCTACCTCTGGGAACTTAAAGACGGTGTTAAGCTTTTCAATGTCTGCAAAGACATGAGGCATGCCTGGCCTAGATGGATACAGAGTATAACCTCTTCTAAAAGTCACCGCCTAATTCCACATTCAACTGTCATATTCCAGAGGCTCATGGATAAGTCTGGAAGTCACCATCATTTACCAGTATGGATTACCAACTGATTTTGTGAACTCCCAGCTTCCTTTGAATCTTCTCATCCATCATATCCCAGACATGGATAATCAAGCACATTACCAACTCCCGTCAATCAAGTCGCATATTCAGCTGAAGAAAGAATAACCTACATCTTAACCCAGAGAAAGGGGCTGGAATATTCATGCCCCATTCAAGTTAGTTCTGTCAGGAAATTCTAATGGATTATGTGATGTCACTCCTCATCCAAAGAGATACTGAAAGTGTTTGTGCCTGATCCTGATCGAATCAATCACATGGACTCCTGTGTGTCATGCCACGCCAGAATGCTTCAGACTTATTTATACATGTCTGTTATATCACCCTGGAACGCTCCTAGCCCAGTGACTTAGCAACTGTGACTTGAGAGATTACAGTATATCCACATTGGATTCATATGGATTACTCCTACATGTTTTTCGCGATGGATATATGATCCAGAAGTGAAAGTTCTGTGTGTGTGTGTGTGTGCAATCCCCAATTTTCTAAATAGGTGGATATATGCAAAGCAGCTGTTTTCCTGGATTATAGAGAGGGTGATTATGGCCAGACTTTTTCTAGTGGATAATGAAGGAGAGGAAGTCATCAGACCCATAGGATATTTCTAGAGACAGATTAGATAGATTTTCTTTATCTATTTCTTTGTATGGATTATTTACTTTGTTTTGTGTTTGACACATGTATTTGATGTGAACCTTTTTTGGGGAAATAATGTTGGGGACTTCTGTTTGGTTGTATACTTTGTGTGCATTGCCTGAAATATGATAATTTTTCATTTCCATGTCACCATATTGTAGCCAACAGGGTTTTCCAGAACCCAAATGTTTCCACAATACAATTGTTTGTTTGTTTGGTTTAACAAAGCCTTGCAGTTACTTCATTGTTAACCTGTTGTTCCAAAATTGATGTTTATAGTCCAGTTATTGTTACTGTTATGTGATACAGTGAGTCATTGTACTGTTTTTATCTAACAGTGGCTGTTTTTCCTCTGTCAATGTAATCCAGTTGTTGCGTCTAACATGGGTTGTTGTCCCTCTGTTGTATAATACTGTGGATGTGCATGACAGTGGATACTTGTCATTGTTTATATATATGTGGGAGATTAAATGTGGGGCGGGGCACTTACACATAGAGACACCCTCGGGGTAGAGTGATTAGTACTCGGGTGTCTGTGGTAGAACTTCCCGGATCTCCCAGCCTTCTATGGGAAACATTTCTTTTATGTTAGTGTTGAACTTGCACCCTTTTCTGCCTTGTTCAATACTTGGGGGTTACGAGCCAATATATTAATTCCTATAGAGGGCATGTTTGGGTTTTAGACCCCATTCATACTGAATACCCCTAGCAAAACTTGTCCTTATTCTACTTTATTATATTTACCACCTCACAGCGTTCAACCCCTACACCGGACAGCTGAACTAAAATGTTGACCTGTCGTCCTTGACTCGGGGATGTTAATTACAAGTACCTCTGAAGTTGGAGTAGGTTTGCCTGATGGCGAGGGACACTGTTAATAGGTAAAGCTAATCTACATGCAAAATTCAGTCCAGCACTACTAGAATTAGTGTGTATGGACTACACTTGAGTTTAAAGTGAGTGAGCGCCAAAACAAAAACAACAAAAAAAATAATGAGAAGAGAGGCATTAGAGAACATTGTGATGACTGGTCAGATCAGCAGTAGAAGAGACAGAGGCAGACAGAGAAATAATGCTGGATGGTCTGAGATGGTGACATGGAGGAGTATCATCAGTAGGACTGATCCCGAACACCAAGGACTGAGATCTGTGCAGAGACATGAACCCCTACGCCCCTTTACAAGGCACATGATGGTGATGATGAACTGCCATGTGTCACAACACAGCAGTGTTGAACTCTGAACATCACATTATACAATGAAGACTTTACAACACTGTTACATTCATTCATGCATTTGTTCATTCATTAGCATGTCCTTTGCAGAACCTAGCTCTCATAACAACCTTCCATAAACCTCTCAATTATAACAAGATGTCCTGAAGATCATCCGCCACATCCTGCACCCATCTTCTCTTTGGCCTTCCTCTTCCTCGCCAGTTGTCTTCACTTCCCAAGACATTTCTTGTTACCCTTTGTAGGGTGGGTCAATGTGGGAGCACAGGTCAATTTAAAACAAATGCCCACCTCAGTGGGCGGTGATTCAAACACATAACTGGCAGACCAGCAAGAACTACATTGGCATCGCATCTGTATAAGGATACACTGATGTGAAATCCGTGAACCTACACTACATATACACTCTTCTTTGGACTCTGCCTCATCAGGGAATGAAATCAGCAAACATTACAAAAACTGAATGCCAATTCCAAATTGAAGACCAGGGCAGGCCCTAGAGAGATAAACATGTGCAATGATTAATTATATTAACTCGAGGCAGAGATAATCACATGGCATATATTGTCATAGGAGCGTGAAATTTTAGGTTTTGGCGTAGACACATTCATGGAAGTATTAGGTTTTGGCATAGGCAAGTTCATGGGAAGTGTTTGGTTTTGGCATAGACATGTTCATGGCATAGACCCCCCCCCCCCCCCCCCCCCCTGGACACTAGGTTGGAGTCTGTTGACAATGGAGTCTCTGGAAGATACATGACTACCCTAGGCCTAATCTCAATGAGTCTGCATGTGCTGTGCCGAATCATTACCTTGTTACATCTTAGTTTAGTTCAGTTTAGTCGACGGATCAACATCATGGCACATGGGTGTAACCCATAAGTGCTCCGTTCTGCTCCTAACTCAAGCCTGAGTCCAGAGAATCTCAGCTCAGTGCACAAACTCTGCAGTAACGGCGAACCTGAAATACTTTGGGAGATTTTTAACTCAAAATTTTGCCTGGGCAACGCCGTTAGGCTATGGTGTCCGCCTCGAGTGCTGGAGGTCCTGGGTTCAAGCCCTGGCGAGGGCCGGGATATTTTAACATGGACTTCTAGTAACAAAATTTCCCCTGGTCTCTGGGTAGTGAGATCAGACGCCTGTGTGTATTGTTGCGCACGTAAAAAAAATCTCTTGGCAGTTGGAAATCAAAATCCCTGGTTACATCCTAATACGCCTCTCCACTGATGTGAAGTTCTATTACCTGCCTTGCACTCCCTACTAGTTTTTGGGTTTGGAGAGGGGATGGAGGTGTCTGTAGTACCCCATGAAGATGGTACTTTGGTACAGGGTTGAGAAAATTGGAGGAAAATAGTCCCTACACCAATCAGCACATGATGGTTGATGTGATTAACTGATTAAGTGCCGTGGGATGATTAATCGTCTTATGTGCCTTCCTGTTTCTGCCATGCACTTAAATATCACCCAAATGTTGTCATTGTGTGTAATACAACATGTCTGCAATATTACCATATCAACAACTTTTAACATAACTGTGACACACCTCAACTTCCCATATTCCATTTCTCATTTTTGTTTGGTCCAAACCTACTTTTTGTTTGGCACATCATCATCATTAGCATCATCATCATCAGCATCATCATTAAGTGCCATGCCGGCTGGCATGGGGGTTCATGACTTTCCACAGATCTCGGTCTTTGGTTTTCTGGATCACCTCCGCTGATGATATTCCTCCATGCTACCGTCTCAGTCCATCCCGCATCATTTCTCTTGGTCTACCTCTCCCTGTCTTTGCCTCAATCTTTCCAGTTGTCACAATGTTCTCCAACGCCTCTCTTCTCATCACATGATCAAAGAAAGCTGTTTGTCTCTTTCTTATTGTTGCATATAATGTTCTAGTTTCATTAGCCTCTTTCAGCCAGTCGTTGTTAGTTACTTTGGCAGTCTAAGGAATTCGCAACAATCGTCTTAGGAACCACATCTCTGTACACAACATATATTAATACCCCAAGACATTTCCTGGTACCCAATTTAGACTGGCTTGACCAGGTCATTATAACAATCTTTTCAATGTGGATTCAAACACATAATCAGTAGGCAAGAAGGCTAGCTACTGCGGCACCCACATTTGGGTTGTTATTGATCAAGACCTGTCACCATCTCCACGTGGGGCATCCTGAGCAGACACTATTCTGGCTAGTACAGGGAGGATCGACTATAGTCTCTGCTGTGATGAAACCTGCCAAGGACTCAAGCCTTGCATGCTACAAGACTTCAAACAAGCCACAACTATTCCCCACAATATGGTAGACAATCCTCACCGATGTTTTGCACTCACCACCTAAAGAGCTCAGGAGCATGCTTGGAATGAATGTAATGCTTGCCCATCAGGATGGGAGGTGAAGCATCACCTGTCCCCAATTATTCAAGTCATATGAGAATGAACAACTCAAACTGTCAGGATTGTCAAAAACAAATATAATCATCACATTGAGAACCTATCACTTGGTGCTTCAATTGCATTGTTTGTTAGATGTCATCTGAGAGCATGACATAAGCATAAGCATGCACAAGGGGCATAAGCAGGAGACATTGCAGACACCTGGGGCATGACAGTGCACAAGACAGGAGACATTGCAGACACCTGGGGCATGACAGTGCACAAGACAGGAGACATTGCAGACACCTGGGGCATGACAGTGCACAAGACAGGAGACATTGCAGACACCTGGGGCATGACAGTGCACAAGACAGGAGACATTGCAGACACCTGGGGCATGACAGTGCACAAGACAGGAGACATTGCAGACACCTGGGGCATGACAGTGCACAAGACAGGAGACATTGCAGACACCTGGGGCATGACAGTGCACAAGACAGGAGACATTGCAGACATCTGGGGCATGACAGTGCACAAGACAGGAGACATTGCAGGCACCTGAACCATGAGAGTGTATGAGGCAGGTGTCATTGCAAGGGATCAAGTATTTTTATGGTGGGCAGTGATGGGAGTGACATTCTACACAGGATTTCCTACATGACGATGCTGCATACTGGAATCCTCAAAGATTATGAATATTCTACTGTGTGTAGGCAAGTCACTGATTTACCAATTGCAACTGTCAAGGGTCTTATAGACACATCATGTGCATGGAACCTCCTATTATTTCACAGAGTCCTAGAAGGATTGACATCTGATTCACTACCCAGAGATCAGAGAGGGTGTATGACATTTGAAACTATCGTCCTTGGGTGGATTCAAACTGTAGTTATGAGTTTCAGGTGAAGGTCATACCTTAGAACTACTCTGAAAATAATTGTGTTTCATGGCTGCATAGAAAGAACAAAGATCGTATTTAGCTTTAACTGAAAAAAGCAAGATTTCTTTCCTGTCTGCTGTCTACTGACATCTTCTTCCACCGCAGCCTTGTCTTCCAAGAATGAAAGCTTCCATTACTGCACTTAGTGGTAACTGGCCCTGTCTGGGATGTCTTCTTTGGTTGTTTCTATGTTGTTAAAATTACACTGAAATACTATTCCACTGCTTTTCTCTATAAGTTCTCTTTTGTCTCCCCCCTGCCTTCGTCACCACTTGTAAATGTTAGACTGGGACCTTTATGTCCTGTAATCTTCTGAAGATGGTTGAGGAAAGAAGTAAGCTTGTTAATTCAGTCAGATCCTGACATCATCTGGAGGTGACAGGATCAACTCCAGAAATGTTAATTTTCTTGTTGTTGTCTAATGAGAAGGCATCTGTCATCTGTGACATCTACTTCTTCCCTCTTCTGTTATCAATATCAATCTATACCATCATCTAATGGCTGCTGTAATTTTTGATTCATAAAAGGACAACGCTTGGATGTTTCAAATGATCATAAAATAGATGGACTTATAAGGAATTGTTACTTAATACTAAGCAGATGCTTAATTAAATCATGTTGCTCTCAAGGACGCAAGTTTTTAACAGCTGTAATACAATTTTGATCCTGGAGATTAAATAAACTGCAAGAAATACAAACTAATAAACTTATCCAGTAGTTAATGAATCAATCATTCCTTTAGCAAAGAATAAAAGAGTAGAAACTAAGGTAACTGGTTCTGTTTAATTTCTTGGTAAAGTACAACATAAGATTTCTGGTTTGTGTTATTGTTTATTATTCTGTCCACATTTAACCAAATTTAAACCTAGAATGGAAGTAAATATCAAAGCATGTGCTTTATAATAGTTGACATTGAAACTGATCAATGAATTATTAATTACGCTTCTTATGAAGCCAAAACAGTGATCAAAATTATGTGATTAGGAGTGGTATACTATTAATAGTCTGTGACCATTTAATTGTTTAGGAGACCTAACAAGTTTTAGTTGAAAGAAAAGTGACCTTAATGGTAGTTCAGTTTAAATACATATAAATGTTCTTGCAAACATTAAACTGTGGTTTACCATGAAAAATCACAACTTATAATAGGCAATAGGAGTGCTATGTCTGATTAGTAAAGAAATTTTTTTTAAAAGTAGCAATAAATAATACATTTTAGCAAGAATCTCATTTACAGTATTAAACAATTTATTCCAAGCAAGTATGTGAGATACAAAGTTATAATTTGTCAGATAATAGTTTTTTTTCTCTGACAACATGGTGATTTGAGTACATGAGGTTGACAGCTTTTAGTGAAAGTTTGTCTTACAAATAGGTAAAAACTGTAGGCACCAATGTCTAATTGCTGTTTTAGTATTTTACCTTTGTTTATAAATGGGTTAACTATCCAAACTGCACTAAAATAAAAGTATTTTGTCAAAGGGCCTTTGGTAAATTGGAAATGTGTTTCCATATTTCTAAATAAATTGTTTTTAGTGTGCACATATTTCTGAAGGAAGATACTAACTAAACACAGATTATTCCAAAATGGTGGATAAATCTGCAATGTCCATTTATTACACTTTCAATCCTTGGACATATTATAGCAAGATTAATCACTTGGGTGATGATTTTTCAGGTTTGATAAATAATTTTCACCACAGCATAAAATAATTACACACTGAATTAGTTAATACAAAATAACAACCAGTAAACATTTAAATAAAACTATGGGATACTGGTTTCACAGAAGAATAACTTTCATGTGTTATGTGTTACATAGGTTGCATTATTTATTGCCTGACATATGTCAATATCCCACTGAAGCAAAGCAGATCAAGTTAATCTGTTTCATCGAATTACAAACACACACATACACTAACAGTTAAATGTTACTCATCTTCTGCTTGTGTTGCCAAAGTGGAGTCAACCTGATCACCAAGTATGTCTGCTTATAGAGGGATGGATGTCAGTGGTGGTTTGCCACAGCTTCAGCAAAGTAAAGCTGGTGTCAATTGTTGGTTGTATAATCATCATTAATACAACATAATAACAAACAAATCCAGTGAAATATACTGCAATATATTGTGTAATATTTTTCCTGTGTCTTCTTTATTAAGCATATTAACCAAAGAAACCAATAATTAATTGTTATTTTTATAATTCAACTTACTTGTCTCCTTTCTGTATCCGCATGGGTATGACATAGTTTAATTCCAGGCGGGCTGTTCCGCTCATACACAAGACAATACCTAAGCCATATGACCATCGAAGGGTAGAAGCCATCTGACAAACTGATGAGGACAGATTGTCTAAACACACAGAGAAATGAAGGAAGTGTTTCACTTAAGTAACACATCATTAGAATATAACATCTCAGCAAACTGTCATCAAAGTTAAAATATATGTTTAACTCTTAAAGCATCTGGGACCAGTACTTAGGGGTCTATATTTAAAATGTTTTTAACAGAAGATGAGTATTGTTTCAATTTATAAATAAATAAAATTAAGTTGCATGTCCTTCACAGGATGTAGCAGTCAACCCCAGCATTTTCCCTGTTCGTGATTCCTGGGCAAAATTTACGTTCAGTAGTTTGCCATTGATTTCTGAACGACCGGCTCCTATACCTTTTTTGAAAAAAACCGGGTATACGGGCTCACAAACCGCATTCGCAAGCCCTTAGCCACAGAGACCGGTAATGTTTCAATTTATCCTGGTTAAAATGTTTAAGTATTGCAACCACTAAAGAAATTTCTTCGAAAGAAAAACAAACAAATATGGAGGTAATGACAGCTGTAGGCATTGCTAAATTGCTAATCAAAACCATAGGAAATGACAAAAGAAATGTATGGGGCATAGCAACAAACAAGAATACTTATTTAAATTAGTCTTATTTAGGAACACGCTGGGCAAGAGAGAAATAGTAAAGCAGAGATGTATGTGGAAAACGTAAACAGGTGGGCAATCAATACTATTATCTTTTTCTTCTTTGTATACTTTCAAATGTCAACATGATCATATCTAAAAAAAAAAAAAAAAAACAGCTGTCAACTTCAGCTTGTTGACACCTTCATAGGAATTGTTTTCAAATAGAGCATAGGCCACAATAGTTTTCTCTGCATGCACTCCACATGTTGAACACTCCTGAACAAATGTCTAGCTGTTATTTTACCAGTTCCACAGTAACATTCATCAGTATCTCTATTTTTAGTTTATTAGCAAGTGGTATTTCAGCTGGATATGTCCTGTGTGGAGAGGGAAGATTTGTATTTGTTCTCTTTGATGGAGTTGGTAATATGCATCATCTTTCTGGTGGCATGGATGCTCTAATTCCCACTTGGTTCTGTAATTGCTTCTTATAAATCTCTTGGTCTCATTATAGCTTGTGCCTATATCACGCTGAGATAGTCTTTCACCTTCCTTTGCCAATCTGTCAGCCTCTTCATTACCAGATTCATTTCATTTCTCCAATGTAAGGAGATCCACTGTATTACAACTATTTGACATCTGACATAGTCTATGAAGTGCAGTTCTTAGGTCTGCTAGTTCTGCACTATTTCTATTCTTCAGTAAATAATAAACAGTTTTGAAAAACCTGAGCAAGTAACTGACCCTTCAATAAAACATGCAAACAATAACTAAACATTGGAATATCCTCATATTTTTTAAGATTTCATTAGTTGGTGCAGAAAATATCTATTATGTATTATCAACATGGAAACAAATAAAATATTCAACAAGCAGCATTTTATCGTTGCTGATGTCTACAAAAAGAGCTTTCTAAAGAGTATCAACTACTTTTCCATGCCCGACAGAAGAGCTTTCTAAAGAGCATCAACCGTTTTTCCAGGCCTGACACAAGAGCTTTCTAAAGAGTATCAACTAATTTTCCAGGCCTGACACAAGAGCTTTCTAAAGAGTATCAACTATTTTTCCAGGCCTGACACAAGAGCTTTCTAAAGAGTATCAAGTATTTTTCCAGGCCTGACACAAGAGCTTTCTAAAGAGTATCAACTATTTTTCCATGCCTAATATCTTTAGACCACATAATGAGGTTCTCAGAAAAATAGTACAGACTCAGGAGAACTACTGTCGATGTGATCATGTGTGAACAATGATCGCACATAATTTGTGGATTCATTCATTCATTCAGTAGCATGTCCTTTACAGAACCTCGCTCCCATAACAACCCTCCGGAAAACTTCTCGATCACAAGCAAGATGTCCCGCGTCTGATACACCCATCTGCAGATCATCCGCCACATCCTGCACCCATCTTCTCTTTGGCCTTCCTCTTCCTCTCTTCCCAGGCATATACCCTTCCATTATTGTTCTCTCCAAACTGTCGTGACGTTTCAAGTGACCAAAATACTTCAATTTTCTTTGTTTTATCGTCTTCAATAGCCATCCCTCCTCAATATTCAACTCTTGAAGTATGGATGCATTTGTTCTTTTCTTTACCCAAGATATTCTTAGAACTCGTCTATAACATTTATATTCAAAGGCATGTATGCGCTGTTCAGCTTGTTTAGTAAGTGTCCATGTCTCACAGGCGTATGTTGCAATGGGAAAGATGCATGCTCTTAAAAATCTAATTTTTGTAGTTCTGTCTGTCCCACACCATAATTTATTCATCTGTTTTAGTCTTTGAAGAGCAATGGATAGTCGCCGTTTTATTTCTTTCATTGTGTCACCATTATTCGTAATCAATGACCCAAGATATTCAAAATTTTCCACCACCTCCAATTTTCCCCCATTAATGTATATTTCTTTCTCCATAGTAGTTTTATCTGTATGCATTATCTTAGTTTTTGCTATGTTAAGATATAAGTTGTGATTTTCACTATTCAATTGTGTTGAGGCTATAAGGTTTTCTATGCCATTCTGTGTTGTGGATAGTAATACTGTATCATCAGCATATCGAATCTCTGGTATGTCATGACCGCCGATATTTAGGGCATCATATGGCTCCCTGTTTATATCATCTCTTACATTTCTCATTATATTTTCGGCATACAGGTTAAACAAATAGGGTGACAGCACGCAGCCCTGACGGACTCCTTGCTTGATGTCAAACCAATCTGATGTCTCGCCATCTATTCTAACTGCTGCTTGTTGGTCCAGATATAGCATTTTTATGAGATGTACTACACGTGAAGGAAAGCCCATATTCCTCATGATTTCCCAAAGTTTCTGATGCTGTACACAGTCAAATGCCTTTGAATAATCCACAAAACATGAGAATAGGTTTACATTAAATTCTCTGCACTTCTCTATTATTAAACGCATGTTGAATATGTGATCTCTTGTTCCTCTTCCTTGTCTAAATCCAGCTTGAACTACGTTAATCTCTTCTTCCATTTTCTTACTAAGTCGTCGCATTATGACTTTTAGTAGAATTTTACTTGCATGACTTATCAGGGCAACAGTTCTATAGTTGGTGCATAATTTCAGGTTGCCCTTTTTTGGTATTGGAATGAAGATAGTTCTCTTCCAATCTTTTGGCCATATACCATATTTCCAAATCTTTGTACATAATGCATGATATATGTGTATGCTTTCTTCTCCTCCTGCTTTAATTAGTTCAGCTGGTATCTCATCACATCCAGGTGATTTACCATTCTTCAGGTTCCTTATAGCCCAAGCAATTTCATCTAATGAGGGTTCAGGTTCTGTCTCTGCTGTCATTGGCTCATGTATCTCATTCATATCCTCACTGTCACTCATATCATACATTCCACTGCAGTACTCCTGCCATCTTTCTAGAATTTGTCTAGATTCTGTTAAGGTATTTCCCATCTTGTCACAGATAACATTCAATTGAGGTTGAACATTTCTTGTCAATAACTTCATTTCCTTGAACATTTCATAATCTCTTCCAGCCTTATGATATTGCTCTATTCTGGTACAGCTATCTTGTATATATTGATTTTTGTCCTTTCTTGTGTTCTTTCTTATTTCTCGAGTTAAAGATTTATACTTCATCCTGCTATCGGATTCATCTCCTTTCTGTTTCAGCTCCCTTCGTTGTTTTATTAATTCTAACGTGTCTGATGTAATCCATGGCTTACGTTGCGTTTTCTTGGTCGGAATGAAATCTTTGGCTGCAGTTATCAAGATATCTCTAGCTTGTACTGCCAGTTCATCAGGTGTCATTTCTTCTTGTACAGACATCAAGACCCCAAAGCGATTCCTAACTTCTATGTTGTATGCGTCCGGTATTTGTGTGAGATCAAAACGAAGTGGCCTTGGTCCTCGGGTAAGCTTTTTGAGTTTTAATTTCAGATCTGCTTCTAATAACTGATGATCTGTGTCACAGTCTGCACTTCGTAGGGTTTTTGCAGATGTTATGCTTGATCTCCATCTTCTTTGTATTAAAATATAATCTATCTGATTTTTGGTAAAACTGTCTGGAGACTTCCATGTGAAGAGTCTTCTTGGATGTTGTTTAAAAAGTGTGTTGGCTATCGTTAACTCATTTTCTGTGCAAAATTCAATTAATTTGTCACCTGCATCATTTCTATTTCCTAATCCAAATTTTCCTAAAATGTGTCTCTCATTTTCAGCTCTTCCTGCACCCACTTTAGCATTAAAATCTCCCATTATTATTGCTATATCATTATGACCAATCTTATTTAATGTGTCTTGTAGTGTGTTGTAAAAATCTTCAATTTCGTCCTCCTCTGCTGTTGAAGTAGGTGCATATATCTGTATGAGAGTTGTGTTTTTTGGACGGCCTTTAAGTCTAATAGTGAGGATTCTATCACTAACTGGATTATATCCCATTAAAGCTTTTGCAGTTGTCTTATCTAAACAAAATGCCACTCCACTCTGGCCTCCGACATCTCTACCAGAATAAATGAAAATACTTCCATTTTCAGTTGTGAAATGTCCCTTGCCGCTCCAGCGATGTTCACTAATTCCTAAAATGTGAATGTTTAACCTCTCAATCTCATCACACACTACTTTAAGCTTTCCCTCATACAAACTTCTCACATTCCACGTTGCCATTCTCACTCTGTTTCTTAGTCTGACACAGGGAATTTCCTTGGTAACACAGTCAGGATTAACTCCGTCATCACGATTACTAGTACTGGTCCCTGCGTCACACTCTTCCCCAGTGTTATCTGATCTGCCTGGCCTGGGGGTCTCGCCACCAGATCTCTTTCTTATTATGTTTTCTTTCATGGTTGTTATGGTTTCTTGGCAAGTTTTGCAGAAGGTAGTTTGCCATTGCTTTCCTTCTGGGCAGTGACTGTACTAGTCGGTGGCCATAGCCATTGTCTCTACTGATGAGATCATCTGCCTATCGCCGCAGAGTGCAAGACCATAACCAACAACAATCTGTCGGCTGCTCTCACACTCCATCCACCACCTGCTTCCATGGCTTCACGTAACCCTGATCGGGGGGCTAAACGGGTACTCCACCTTGCCCAAGGGTGTCCCGTAGACTAACGGAGGAAAGGAGGCGTCTTACATCTCCTTTGATAGGGGATACCCCTACCCCGCTAACCGGAATTTGTGGATAGTTTTCCAATATAAAAACAGTGATAGTGTTTAAAAAGGTGAGTTGTGTGTTCTTAACAGTATGTTGCACGCAGTCAACCCCAACATTTATTGGCTGTTTGTGATTTACTAGGCAATTTTTACATTTAGTAGTGTGCCTATGCTTTCTGAAATGGCTGACGCCTCAAACCATTGAAAACAACACTAAGCAATGCACTCTCAAATTACCCACGGCTCATTTTCAACCCTCGACTAGGTATGTCAGGGAACTGTGAAACTGCATTTTATCCAACCCTAAGCCACAGAAGCCGACTGTGCCAGGGAAGCAACCATGTCACTGAAATGTTGTTATTCCAAATGCCAATGGATTGTTAACATGAGTAATGAGCAAATGCCGTGGCATGGTGGCTAGCATGCTTGCCTGCCAAGACACTGGCATAGGTTCAGTCCCTAGCAGTCAGGATGGTTTTTCCAACTAGTACATCTTTGGGGTCGACCCAGTCCCTGGAAAATGGGTACCAGGCAATGTTCTGGTAACTGTCTGAGAGGTTAAGGTGGCGAAGGAGGGAACTTCATTTGTACTGGCCTATAATATGTGAACACCTCAAACTTCACCCCCCAATGGCAGTATCTACTAAGGGACTGCCATTAATGTACACATGGGACTTATCCAAAACCAGAACCTTTTAAACTACAGGTTACTCCAATCTCCTGTTGTACAACTGGTTTATGACATGACACATCTGATATTTGTCCCGTTCACCAAACAGGAAATTGTACCCGCCTCTTCTTTATGTGGTGAATGAAGAGGTTGTGGACACAGTTCGTAAACCTGCATACCATGTTCAAAACACAGTTGCAGGCAATTTGACAATTTTGTTGTTTTTTTCTAAATAAAATTGTATGGGTGCTGGTCATTCAGAAAGCAATGGCAAACTCCTAAACGTAAACTTAGCCAGGAATCATGAACAGCCAAAAAATGCTGGGGTTGACTGTGACATCCTGTAAAGGATATGCAACTAACTTTTTTTTTAAACTTCTTTATGTAGACGCCAAAAGTACAGGCATTATATATAATATGAACTTGACACAACTTACGAAAGTCCATGGTCCCCAAATTACCAGCATTGATGAAGAAGTGTGCCTTGAAGAGGTCTCCAAACCTTCCCTGGGCAGGCCTGAAAGGCAGGGGGCTGTAAATATGTGCTGCTGCAAGCCAGTAAGATTCAGCACCGAGGGCATCATCTAGATATGAACAGACATTGATTAACAGGCACGAAACCACAGGTATGCAGAATTAGTTCTTAATGCTAAGGACTCATATCCATGTGCACAGTTAAAAATTTAGTTGCATATCCTTTACAAGACGTAGCAGTCAATTCCAGCCTTTGTTGGCTGTTTGTTATTCCTGGGCAAGTTTACGTTCAGTATTTGCCACTGCTTTCTTAATGGCCGTATTAATACCATATGTCAGAAGTCGGGGTGCCCCACCGGCTAGATGAATGTATTATTCACTGGCGAGCAACCCCAGATAGTCAGAAACTGACTAGGGACAAAATCTATATGGCTGAACTACAGATTAAGCCCATGAATATCCAACGTACAGCTCCAAGTGGCTCGTTACAAAATGAAATGAACTGTGCTGAATATTCGCCAAGGTATAGGAAAGAGAAGGTTAGCTTAAGATAGATGTTTTAAGTCTAAATATATTAGTATAGACGACTATCTCAGTCCAGGTTTTCTCCCTGACTGCTCCTTTCCTTGGTGTGTAAGTGAACCCCCACCAATGTACACACACAACACGTATGCACAATTGGAATTAAAATATAACGACAGAACTATGAGTTACAATACTACAACATTTATTTGCTAATCATAACCATAGACATAGGATGATTGTCAATATGAGGATGATGAAATCATATACATATTGATATTGATGACAAACATTACGTAACTTTACTTGTTACTCCATCTATCTGGATCTGTGGTCCAGATCCCCACTCTCCAGTAGACAACAAAAGAAAAAGAACAGCTTGCCGGTATTCTGAAATCCTGTCAGTCCTGACACTCCTAGTCAGTAGTCTCTAGTCTTGAGATCTATAACATAGGGCTCCTTGTGAGAGCTTGAAAGAAAGTCAAGAATGTGTTATATCAGTTCTACATCAGCGCAATCCTAATTAAAACATATCATAACACAAACATATACAATGAGCAGTCTGGCAAAGTTATCTTCCAGCTCTACTGTGTTCACCATCCTTCTTCTCCCTACTGTCTTTAGTCTGGGACGGGCTTTTCAATTGTCTCACACGCCTGTAATGATTACATTTTTGCCGCCCCATGTCCATGTCGCTAATACAGAAATTCTGTGTCATACAGCCGCTCCGTCCAATGTTAGTTTAGCAGCTCACCGGGTCGGTAAGGGTATTATAACAATGCCTGATCATCCGGGCTTGCAAGCCGTGACAAGTAGCTGTGCCAGGTTTCCATGCATTACCGTGGACGCACGCCCACAATACACTGAGAAAGTTTAGCACCATATACCCTATACTACCAATTGTGGGTAATGTCTGTACCATTACACCTCTGCTTCCAACACAATCATTGGCCAATGTGCCAATGCGCAAAAATAGCATAACACTTCATATTGGTAGGTTTGCATATGACAAATCAATATATCAAACATCCAATACACATAAAACATTACTTAAACTAGACATATTATGATACTTTAACATAATAGCATAATGCCCTAGTTAGTTTGTAGGTATACGAAATGAGATGTATATACACAAAAAGAATATGTACGAAGCATATTCCTAGCATCGTATATTCATATGAAATTACACATACATACATCCAACATATCCGTAAACATTATATTACTTCAAGATAGACATCTAATGATACTCACATAATAGCATCAGGCATTATTAATGAGTACTAATATTGTATAGCTACAAAATGAGATATACAACAAGTCTAATTGAAGTTACCACACAGACCAGCCATATTTGCTGAGCTGCCCGGTTTAATCACACTTAGTTACTGCTGTTGTAAGAATTAAATAAATAGTCAGTTGACTATATTCTGTACAACAAATGCACACACCAAAAACGAGACTAGTCTAGTTTAGAAAGAGATGGCAAGCATCTGCTACGACACCTCAAGTATATCTAGACAAGACCTGCCTTCAATAAGTTTCTACTTCTCAGAAGAGTAGCACTTACAGCACCATGATATTGAACACAGAACTTAGAAAGAACACTCCAGTAACCTATGACAATGATAGTTCTTGCAATAACCTAGATCAGATATAGACTGAAAATCGGTCCATCCATCTAAGAAACTAAGAGACTTACTAAGGGACTAGTTACTAAGAAATAATTCCTAGCAGCCAACATAATATTCATGCATATGACTACAGACATTGAGATAGTTCCTACCTGTTCTGAAGTCAAACTTAATCTGACATAAAACAGGCTAGGGACCCTTATTTAAGCTGAGTCAAGCAGACCATATTATCTCCTTGGCATTCCCGTCATAAATTCTTCTTATCTCCTCCTGACAGTAATTGCCCTTATCATTGCAACTGGCCATCACACCTTGCTCCTCTCTGTCTGGCCCCAAGTCCTCAGTGTTAATTGTCTTATCAGACCTGGTTCACACCTCCCTGAGTCTGCCAGTCAGAGTGGGCGGGGCTTAGTTTACAGCCCTGGGGCTATTATCTTTCCCTGGGTTAATGTTGTTCACACCTGGCGATTTCCTACCTGTGCTTATCAGGTGTCATGCCTGGTCAGTTTTAATTACACAGTCCATGGCCCCTTCATTGTTGATTCAGCATGTCTGGGTCAGCAGTTTCCCAAGGTGTATACTAATTTAAATTATCTAGTTGTGTCCGTCTCAAGTATCCCATTTTACTTGCCATCTGCAAGCTTACGTCATGGCTAGAGGCTTTTTGTGAATAATCTTACCTCACGACTAGATAACCTTGGAGTAGCGTGATTAATTCATTCTTTCTCAATTTGGCCTCTCAAATTTGGAGACCGAGAAAAATATTCTGGGATGTTAAGGCGGCCAATTCGTGACAGAGCTTTCCCCTTAAAAAAAAAGTTTCTGCCAGAAATCTTTTGTCAAAGCACGCCGTACATCCCAGAATAATGCCTAAGCACTCTCCGTTCTGTATCTGCCTAAAGGTTTCCAATATTCCTTGTGGTAATGGGTTGTCCTGCATCTGCATAAAGACGTTCCATTTCCATACTTCCATGATACTTTGGATAGGTCCTTGTACCTGGTTTTCGGCCGGGATTCCATGCAATAGCTTGGTAAAATCCGGTAATTGTCAGAAGGTTGTAATTTTACCCCTCTGGGAAAGATCACAATCAACGGGATTCTTCTACGCCTCTGGGCAGCAATTATTTTACACCATTCACTCACGTGATTTACTCCTTGCAGCCGAGGATGTACCCGTAGTGAGGTCTTGCATAAGCTGGCCACAGCAAAGCTTGTCTCCGTGATTTTCCTCCGTCCGTTATAGATTCTCACCTGATCCATCAATAACTTCCTTTTGAAAGGAATAATGTTACACATCATGGTCCCCTGATATAAATTCAACTGGCGCTTTCTTCCTTCAAAGTTGGGCGTAACAATTTTCCCTCCTCGGTGTCGCGGTTTCTTCCCCTGATAATCAGTTAACGGGCTGAGTTTCTCTGCAGTAGAGTTTCGTGTGAAAACCGTGCTAGAAATTGGAAATTTAGTGTGCCAAGTTGTCCAGCCTTGAGAAATAATATAGTTACTCCAGGGCGATAAAGTGGTGTTACTTTTGAATAAAGTATCCACAAATAGCTGATCTACTCCTATCAAATCGACCTGACTGAAGGGTAGATTGAGTCCTAAGCGTGTTGATTCCAAACCACTCTTGACTTCTGTTACTTCAGGTTCCTGTTGCTGGAATTCCCTGATAACTTCAGCTAATGAGATGATAGGCGTTTCTTCCTCCATCTTGTGCAAAGAATTTTCTTCTTTAGCAACTACAGACAATGTTGTCATCACAATATCAGAGTCCATATTCTGGCTACTAACAATTCCCGGTGTTTCCTGAGTCTCCGAACTGGTATACTGTGAGATAACAACTGGAAATGTTTCCTGGTCTGGATGTTCCTCTCTGGTCATGCTTTCATGGGCTAAGTCCAGTTGAGGTAACTCCTGTGATGGGCTGTCTAAGCAATCCATCACAATAGGTAAATGATTTGAACTGAGATCTAGTGTCTTGTCCTGAGCTGCAGCCTCAAAGATCACAAAGGGTTCCGGGTCATCCTTCATCCCACTGTCAGTCAAATTTAATCCCCCTTCTTCCTCGTCTGGGCTGAAGGGAATAATAAAGTCGGTTACCTTTCGATCTCCGACCTCCTTAAAAGATGTCCTCAGGTCATCTTCCTCTTGAGTTTCACCTCTCGTTGAAGTAAAATGAGATTCCTGGGAGTCTTGTACTGGCAAACCGTAGTGCAAACAGTTGTCCTCTGGGTAACTGTTACTAGGTAAATTATCTGAACTGATAATTAGTGACTCTTCCCGCGTTGCAGCAGTGAAATTCACCTGGGATTCTGTTCCTTCCTTCCTCCCTATTTCAGTCAGATGTAATTCCACTTCGTGATTCTGTGACCAGAAGGGAATGTGAGAATCGGCTAGGTCTCCGCCTGCGACCTCATTAAAGGTTGTCTTCAGTTCCTCTTTCTCTCGAGATTCATTTCTCGTAGCAGTCAAGTGGTTTTCCTGAAGGTCCTCTACTGTCAAACGACTATTGCCGTGGTGCAAACAGTTATCACGTTTGTGACTGTTTGAAATGCCCTTGGCACGTTTTTTCTTCCCTCTTTTCCGTTTAGGACTGGGTCGAATGAGAACCTGTAGTTCCCGGTCCACTACCTCTGATTCCGCGGTGGTTGGCAAAGATGTCCCTTCCTTCCTGGTTGGGTGAGCATCCATATCTCCTACCTTATGTTCCGCTAGAACGGTTAGCTTCTCTGCATTGACTACTTCCAAATGCTGTTTATTAATCTCTGCTTCTTCAGTTTTGCTACGCTCTTGTGCTCCAAAGAACTCATCATTTTCTTTAAACATAATTTCTTCTTCTTGGTCCCACCATTCTAACTCAGCTATGATATACATTTCTAGTTGCTCCCCCTTTAAGCCTTTTCTTATGCCCCACCCTTTCGCGGACTCTGAGAAATCTGCGCGCGCCTTCATGTCCTCTTCGGGATTCCGGTAACGTAAGGCCATAATTGCTAAGGACTATATTCCGGTAAGCTCCTATGTATATATCAAAATCAGATCTAAGCTAGAAAGACCAGAGTTAACTACTGACAGTCTACGCTATCCAATGTGTATAGTTTAGCCTCAGCAGTGAAAGACAACTGAAAATAATATTCAAGTAGTACCTGGCGACAGCAGTGAAGTAAGTGTGAGAGATATACTACATAGTAATCAACAGTAATATTTATCTAAATAAACATTAAAATGCACTGCATACATGTCAAAATGAACATGGCATATATTAGCATAAAATTGCAAATCAGTCAAGCAGTTAAATCATCAAACACATCAATGTAAATATGATTAAAGTGTTCAATTATCAATAAATGATTAATGGTAACACTAATTGATAATAGTTACAAACAGTTATCAATAAATGATAGATGATGGTAGTTTTCTCATAAGTTCTTATCTGTTATACTTTTGAAAAGTTATATATGTACTCTGAAACTTCCTCAACTAAAAGTAGCTACATTTGATGATAGTCTATTTTGATGACTGAAGATTACAAGAGTTAACTTTGAAAAATCGTTTGTCTAGGGTCTAGTACCGGAGTCTATTGAAAGCGAGAAGTCCGAATTCAAATACCGTACGAGAAGCCCAATCTGTCAGAAGTCGGGGTGCCCCACCGGCTAGATGAATGTATTATTCACTGGCGAGCAACCCCAGATAGTCAGAAACTGACTAGGGACAAAATCTATATGGCTGAACTACAGATTAAGCCCATGAATATCCAACGTACAGCTCCAAGTGGCTCGTTACAAAATGAAATGAACTGTGCTGAATATTCGCCAAGGTATAGGAAAGAGAAGGTTAGCTTAAGATAGATGTTTTAAGTCTAAATATATTAGTATAGACGACTATCTCAGTCCAGGTTTTCTCCCTGACTGCTCCTTTCCTTGGTGTGTAAGTGAACCCCCACCAATGTACACACACAACACGTATGCACAATTGGAATTAAAATATAACGACAGAACTATGAGTTACAATACTACAACATTTATTTGCTAATCATAACCATAGACATAGGATGATTGTCAATATGAGGATGATAAAATCATATACATATTGATATTGATGACAAACATTACGTAACTTTACTTGTTACTCCATCTATCTGGATCTGTGGTCCAGATCCCCACTCTCCAGTAGACAACAAAAGAAAAAGAACAGCTTGCCGGTATTCTGAGATCCTGTCAGTCCTGACACTCCTAGTCAGTAGTCTCTAGTCTTGAGATCTATAACATAGGGCTCCTTGTGAGAGCTTGAAAGAAAGTCAAGAATGTGTTATATCAGTTCTACATCAGCGCAATCCTAATTAAAACATATCATAACACAAACATATACAATGAGCAGTCTGGCAAAGTTATCTTCCAGCTCTACTGTGTTCACCATCCTTCTTCTCCCTACTGTCTTTAGTCTGGGACGGGCTTTTCAATTGTCTCACACGCCTGTAATGATTACATTTTTGCCGCCCCATGTCCATGTCGCTAATACAGAAATTCTGTGTCATACAGCCGCTCCGTCCAATGTTAGTTTAGCAGCTCACCGGGTCGGTAAGGGTATTATAACAATGCCTGATCATCCGGGCTTGCAAGCCGTGACAAGTAGCTGTGCCAGGTTTCCATGCATTACCGTGGACGCACGCCCACAATACACTGAGAAAGTTTAGCACCATATACCCTATACTACCAATTGTGGGTAATGTCTGTACCATTACACCTCTGCTTCCAACACAATCATTGGCCAATGTGCCAATGCGCAAAAATAGCATAACACTTCATATTGGTAGGTTTGCATATGACAAATCAATATATCAAACATCCAATACACATAAAACATTACTTAAACTAGACATATTATGATACTTTAACATAATAGCATAATGCCCTAGTTAGTTTGTAGGTATACGAAATGAGATGTATATACACAAAAAGAATATGTACGAAGCATATTCCTAGCATCGTATATTCATATGAAATTACACATACATACATCCAACATATCCGTAAACATTATATTACTTCAAGATAGACATCTAATGATACTCACATAATAGCATCAGGCATTATTAATGAGTACTAATATTGTATAGCTACAAAATGAGATATACAACAAGTCTAATTGAAGTTACCACACAGACCAGCCATATTTGCTGAGCTGCCCGGTTTAATCACACTTAGTTACTGCTGTTGTAAGAATTAAATAAATAGTCAGTTGACTATATTCTGTACAACAAATGCACACACCAAAAACGAGACTAGTCTAGTTTAGAAAGAGATGGCAAGCATCTGCTACGACACCTCAAGTATATCTAGACAAGACCTGCCTTCAATAAGTTTCTACTTCTCAGAAGAGTAGCACTTACAGCACCATGATATTGAACACAGAACTTAGAAAGAACACTCCAGTAACCTATGACAATGATAGTTCTTGCAATAACCTAGATCAGATATAGACTGAAAATCGGTCCATCCATCTAAGAAACTAAGAGACTTACTAAGGGACTAGTTACTAAGAAATAATTCCTAGCAGCCAACATAATATTCATGCATATGACTACAGACATTGAGATAGTTCCTACCTGTTCTGAAGTCAAACTTAATCTGACATAAAACAGGCTAGGGACCCTTATTTAAGCTGAGTCAAGCAGACCATATTATCTCCTTGGCATTCCCGTCATAAATTCTTCTTATCTCCTCCTGACAGTAATTGCCCTTATCATTGCAACTGGCCATCACACCTTGCTCCTCTCTGTCTGGCCCCAAGTCCTCAGTGTTAATTGTCTTATCAGACCTGGTTCACACCTCCCTGAGTCTGCCAGTCAGAGTGGGCGGGGCTTAGTTTACAGCCCTGGGGCTATTATCTTTCCCTGGGTTAATGTTGTTCACACCTGGCGATTTCCTACCTGTGCTTATCAGGTGTCATGCCTGGTCAGTTTTAATTACACAGTCCATGGCCCCTTCATTGTTGATTCAGCATGTCTGGGTCAGCAGTTTCCCAAGGTGTATACTAATTTAAATTATCTAGTTGTGTCCGTCTCAAGTATCCCATTTTACTTGCCATCTGCAAGCTTACGTCATGGCTAGAGGCTTTTTGTGAATAATCTTACCTCACGACTAGATAACCTTGGAGTAGCGTGATTAATTCATTCTTTCTCAATTTGGCCTCTCAAATTTGGAGACCGAGAAAAATATTCTGGGATGTTAAGGCGGCCAATTCGTGACAGAGCTTTCCCCTTAAAAAAAAAGTTTCTGCCAGAAATCTTTTGTCAAAGCACGCCGTACATCCCAGAATAATGCCTAAGCACTCTCCGTTCTGTATCTGCCTAAAGGTTTCCAATATTCCTTGTGGTAATGGGTTGTCCTGCATCTGCATAAAGACGTTCCATTTCCATACTTCCATGATACTTTGGATAGGTCCTTGTACCTGGTTTTCGGCCGGGATTCCATGCAATAGCTTGGTAAAATCCGGTAATTGTCAGAAGGTTGTAATTTTACCCCTCTGGGAAAGATCACAATCAACGGGATTCTTCTACGCCTCTGGGCAGCAATTATTTTACACCATTCACTCACGTGATTTACTCCTTGCAGCCGAGGATGTACCCGTAGTGAGGTCTTGCATAAGCTGGCCACAGCAAAGCTTGTCTCCGTGATTTTCCTCCGTCCGTTATAGATTCTCACCTGATCCATCAATAACTTCCTTTTGAAAGGAATAATGTTACACATCATGGTCCCCTGATATAAATTCAACTGGCGCTTTCTTCCTTCAAAGTTGGGCGTAACAATTTTCCCTCCTCGGTGTCGCGGTTTCTTCCCCTGATAATCAGTTAACGGGCTGAGTTTCTCTGCAGTAGAGTTTCGTGTGAAAACCGTGCTAGAAATTGGAAATTTAGTGTGCCAAGTTGTCCAGCCTTGAGAAATAATATAGTTACTCCAGGGCGATAAAGTGGTGTTACTTTTGAATAAAGTATCCACAAATAGCTGATCTACTCCTATCAAATCGACCTGACTGAAGGGTAGATTGAGTCCTAAGCGTGTTGATTCCAAACCACTCTTGACTTCTGTTACTTCAGGTTCCTGTTGCTGGAATTCCCTGATAACTTCAGCTAATGAGATGATAGGCGTTTCTTCCTCCATCTTGTGCAAAGAATTTTCTTCTTTAGCAACTACAGACAATGTTGTCATCACAATATCAGAGTCCATATTCTGGCTACTAACAATTCCCGGTGTTTCCTGAGTCTCCGAACTGGTATACTGTGAGATAACAACTGGAAATGTTTCCTGGTCTGGATGTTCCTCTCTGGTCATGCTTTCATGGGCTAAGTCCAGTTGAGGTAACTCCTGTGATGGGCTGTCTAAGCAATCCATCACAATAGGTAAATGATTTGAACTGAGATCTAGTGTCTTGTCCTGAGCTGCAGCCTCAAAGATCACAAAGGGTTCCGGGTCATCCTTCATCCCACTGTCAGTCAAATTTAATCCCCCTTCTTCCTCGTCTGGGCTGAAGGGAATAATAAAGTCGGTTACCTTTCGATCTCCGACCTCCTTAAAAGATGTCCTCAGGTCATCTTCCTCTTGAGTTTCACCTCTCGTTGAAGTAAAATGAGATTCCTGGGAGTCTTGTACTGGCAAACCGTAGTGCAAACAGTTGTCCTCTGGGTAACTGTTACTAGGTAAATTATCTGAACTGATAATTAGTGACTCTTCCCGCGTTGCAGCAGTGAAATTCACCTGGGATTCTGTTCCTTCCTTCCTCCCTATTTCAGTCAGATGTAATTCCACTTCGTGATTCTGTGACCAGAAGGGAATGTGAGAATCGGCTAGGTCTCCGCCTGCGACCTCATTAAAGGTTGTCTTCAGTTCCTCTTTCTCTCGAGATTCATTTCTCGTAGCAGTCAAGTGGTTTTCCTGAAGGTCCTCTACTGTCAAACGACTATTGCCGTGGTGCAAACAGTTATCACGTTTGTGACTGTTTGAAATGCCCTTGGCACGTTTTTTCTTCCCTCTTTTCCGTTTAGGACTGGGTCGAATGAGAACCTGTAGTTCCCGGTCCACTACCTCTGATTCCGCGGTGGTTGGCAAAGATGTCCCTTCCTTCCTGGTTGGGTGAGCATCCATATCTCCTACCTTATGTTCCGCTAGAACGGTTAGCTTCTCTGCATTGACTACTTCCAAATGCTGTTTATTAATCTCTGCTTCTTCAGTTTTGCTACGCTCTTGTGCTCCAAAGAACTCATCATTTTCTTTAAACATAATTTCTTCTTCTTGGTCCCACCATTCTAACTCAGCTATGATATACATTTCTAGTTGCTCCCCCTTTAAGCCTTTTCTTATGCCCCACCCTTTCGCGGACTCTGAGAAATCTGCGCGCGCCTTCATGTCCTCTTCGGGATTCCGGTAACGTAAGGCCATAATTGCTAAGGACTATATTCCGGTAAGCTCCTATGTATATATCAAAATCAGATCTAAGCTAGAAAGACCAGAGTTAACTACTGACAGTCTACGCTATCCAATGTGTATAGTTTAGCCTCAGCAGTGAAAGACAACTGAAAATAATATTCAAGTAGTACCTGGCGACAGCAGTGAAGTAAGTGTGAGAGATATACTACATAGTAATCAACAGTAATATTTATCTAAATAAACATTAAAATGCACTGCATACATGTCAAAATGAACATGGCATATATTAGCATAAAATTGCAAATCAGTCAAGCAGTTAAATCATCAAACACATCAATGTAAATATGATTAAAGTGTTCAATTATCAATAAATGATTAATGGTAACACTAATTGATAATAGTTACAAACAGTTATCAATAAATGATAGATGATGGTAGTTTTCTCATAAGTTCTTATCTGTTATACTTTTGAAAAGTTATATATGTACTCTGAAACTTCCTCAACTAAAAGTAGCTACATTTGATGATAGTCTATTTTGATGACTGAAGATTACAAGAGTTAACTTTGAAAAATCGTTTGTCTAGGGTCTAGTACCGGAGTCTATTGAAAGCGAGAAGTCCGAATTCAAATACCGTACGAGAAGCCCAATCTGTCAGAAGTCGGGGTGCCCCACCGGCTAGATGAATGTATTATTCACTGGCGAGCAACCCCAGATAGTCAGAAACTGACTAGGGACAAAATCTATATGGCTGAACTACAGATTAAGCCCATGAATATCCAACGTACAGCTCCAAGTGGCTCGTTACAAAATGAAATGAACTGTGCTGAATATTCGCCAAGGTATAGGAAAGAGAAGGTTAGCTTAAGATAGATGTTTTAAGTCTAAATATATTAGTATAGACGACTATCTCAGTCCAGGTTTTCTCCCTGACTGCTCCTTTCCTTGGTGTGTAAGTGAACCCCCACCAATGTACACACACAACACGTATGCACAATTGGAATTAAAATATAACGACAGAACTATGAGTTACAATACTACAACATTTATTTGCTAATCATAACCATAGACATAGGATGATTGTCAATATGAGGATGATGAAATCATATACATATTGATATTGATGACAAACATTACGTAACTTTACTTGTTACTCCATCTATCTGGATCTGTGGTCCAGATCCCCACTCTCCAGTAGACAACAAAAGAAAAAGAACAGCTTGCCGGTATTCTGAGATCCTGTCAGTCCTGACACTCCTAGTCAGTAGTCTCTAGTCTTGAGATCTATAACATAGGGCTCCTTGTGAGAGCTTGAAAGAAAGTCAAGAATGTGTTATATCAGTTCTACATCAGCGCAATCCTAATTAAAACATATCATAACACAAACATATACAATGAGCAGTCTGGCAAAGTTATCTTCCAGCTCTACTGTGTTCACCATCCTTCTTCTCCCTACTGTCTTTAGTCTGGGACGGGCTTTTCAATTGTCTCACACGCCTGTAATGATTACATTTTTGCCGCCCCATGTCCATGTCGCTAATACAGAAATTCTGTGTCATACAGCCGCTCCGTCCAATGTTAGTTTAGCAGCTCACCGGGTCGGTAAGGGTATTATAACAATGCCTGATCATCCGGGCTTGCAAGCCGTGACAAGTAGCTGTGCCAGGTTTCCATGCATTACCGTGGACGCACGCCCACAATACACTGAGAAAGTTTAGCACCATATACCCTATACTACCAATTGTGGGTAATGTCTGTACCATTACACCTCTGCTTCCAACACAATCATTGGCCAATGTGCCAATGCGCAAAAATAGCATAACACTTCATATTGGTAGGTTTGCATATGACAAATCAATATATCAAACATCCAATACACATAAAACATTACTTAAACTAGACATATTATGATACTTTAACATAATAGCATAATGCCCTAGTTAGTTTGTAGGTATACGAAATGAGATGTATATACACAAAAAGAATATGTACGAAGCATATTCCTAGCATCGTATATTCATATGAAATTACACATACATACATCCAACATATCCGTAAACATTATATTACTTCAAGATAGACATCTAATGATACTCACATAATAGCATCAGGCATTATTAATGAGTACTAATATTGTATAGCTACAAAATGAGATATACAACAAGTCTAATTGAAGTTACCACACAGACCAGCCATATTTGCTGAGCTGCCCGGTTTAATCACACTTAGTTACTGCTGTTGTAAGAATTAAATAAATAGTCAGTTGACTATATTCTGTACAACAAATGCACACACCAAAAACGAGACTAGTCTAGTTTAGAAAGAGATGGCAAGCATCTGCTACGACACCTCAAGTATATCTAGACAAGACCTGCCTTCAATAAGTTTCTACTTCTCAGAAGAGTAGCACTTACAGCACCATGATATTGAACACAGAACTTAGAAAGAACACTCCAGTAACCTATGACAATGATAGTTCTTGCAATAACCTAGATCAGATATAGACTGAAAATCGGTCCATCCATCTAAGAAACTAAGAGACTTACTAAGGGACTAGTTACTAAGAAATAATTCCTAGCAGCCAACATAATATTCATGCATATGACTACAGACATTGAGATAGTTCCTACCTGTTCTGAAGTCAAACTTAATCTGACATAAAACAGGCTAGGGACCCTTATTTAAGCTGAGTCAAGCAGACCATATTATCTCCTTGGCATTCCCGTCATAAATTCTTCTTATCTCCTCCTGACAGTAATTGCCCTTATCATTGCAACTGGCCATCACACCTTGCTCCTCTCTGTCTGGCCCCAAGTCCTCAGTGTTAATTGTCTTATCAGACCTGGTTCACACCTCCCTGAGTCTGCCAGTCAGAGTGGGCGGGGCTTAGTTTACAGCCCTGGGGCTATTATCTTTCCCTGGGTTAATGTTGTTCACACCTGGCGATTTCCTACCTGTGCTTATCAGGTGTCATGCCTGGTCAGTTTTAATTACACAGTCCATGGCCCCTTCATTGTTGATTCAGCATGTCTGGGTCAGCAGTTTCCCAAGGTGTATACTAATTTAAATTATCTAGTTGTGTCCGTCTCAAGTATCCCATTTTACTTGCCATCTGCAAGCTTACGTCATGGCTAGAGGCTTTTTGTGAATAATCTTACCTCACGACTAGATAACCTTGGAGTAGCGTGATTAATTCATTCTTTCTCAATTTGGCCTCTCAAATTTGGAGACCGAGAAAAATATTCTGGGATGTTAAGGCGGCCAATTCGTGACAGAGCTTTCCCCTTAAAAAAAAAGTTTCTGCCAGAAATCTTTTGTCAAAGCACGCCGTACATCCCAGAATAATGCCTAAGCACTCTCCGTTCTGTATCTGCCTAAAGGTTTCCAATATTCCTTGTGGTAATGGGTTGTCCTGCATCTGCATAAAGACGTTCCATTTCCATACTTCCATGATACTTTGGATAGGTCCTTGTACCTGGTTTTCGGCCGGGATTCCATGCAATAGCTTGGTAAAATCCGGTAATTGTCAGAAGGTTGTAATTTTACCCCTCTGGGAAAGATCACAATCAACGGGATTCTTCTACGCCTCTGGGCAGCAATTATTTTACACCATTCACTCACGTGATTTACTCCTTGCAGCCGAGGATGTACCCGTAGTGAGGTCTTGCATAAGCTGGCCACAGCAAAGCTTGTCTCCGTGATTTTCCTCCGTCCGTTATAGATTCTCACCTGATCCATCAATAACTTCCTTTTGAAAGGAATAATGTTACACATCATGGTCCCCTGATATAAATTCAACTGGCGCTTTCTTCCTTCAAAGTTGGGCGTAACAATTTTCCCTCCTCGGTGTCGCGGTTTCTTCCCCTGATAATCAGTTAACGGGCTGAGTTTCTCTGCAGTAGAGTTTCGTGTGAAAACCGTGCTAGAAATTGGAAATTTAGTGTGCCAAGTTGTCCAGCCTTGAGAAATAATATAGTTACTCCAGGGCGATAAAGTGGTGTTACTTTTGAATAAAGTATCCACAAATAGCTGATCTACTCCTATCAAATCGACCTGACTGAAGGGTAGATTGAGTCCTAAGCGTGTTGATTCCAAACCACTCTTGACTTCTGTTACTTCAGGTTCCTGTTGCTGGAATTCCCTGATAACTTCAGCTAATGAGATGATAGGCGTTTCTTCCTCCATCTTGTGCAAAGAATTTTCTTCTTTAGCAACTACAGACAATGTTGTCATCACAATATCAGAGTCCATATTCTGGCTACTAACAATTCCCGGTGTTTCCTGAGTCTCCGAACTGGTATACTGTGAGATAACAACTGGAAATGTTTCCTGGTCTGGATGTTCCTCTCTGGTCATGCTTTCATGGGCTAAGTCCAGTTGAGGTAACTCCTGTGATGGGCTGTCTAAGCAATCCATCATAATAGGTAAATGATTTGAACTGAGATCTAGTGTCTTGTCCTGAGCTGCAGCCTCAAAGATCACAAAGGGTTCCGGGTCATCCTTCATCCCACTGTCAGTCAAATTTAATCCCCCTTCTTCCTCGTCTGGGCTGAAGGGAATAATAAAGTCGGTTACCTTTCGATCTCCGACCTCCTTAAAAGATGTCCTCAGGTCATCTTCCTCTTGAGTTTCACCTCTCGTTGAAGTAAAATGAGATTCCTGGGAGTCTTGTACTGGCAAACCGTAGTGCAAACAGTTGTCCTCTGGGTAACTGTTACTAGGTAAATTATCTGAACTGATAATTAGTGACTCTTCCCGCGTTGCAGCAGTGAAATTCACCTGGGATTCTGTTCCTTCCTTCCTCCCTATTTCAGTCAGATGTAATTCCACTTCGTGATTCTGTGACCAGAAGGGAATGTGAGAATCGGCTAGGTCTCCGCCTGCGACCTCATTAAAGGTTGTCTTCAGTTCCTCTTTCTCTCGAGATTCATTTCTCGTAGCAGTCAAGTGGTTTTCCTGAAGGTCCTCTACTGTCAAACGACTATTGCCGTGGTGCAAACAGTTATCACGTTTGTGACTGTTTGAAATGCCCTTGGCACGTTTTTTCTTCCCTCTTTTCCGTTTAGGACTGGGTCGAATGAGAACCTGTAGTTCCCGGTCCACTACCTCTGATTCCGCGGTGGTTGGCAAAGATGTCCCTTCCTTCCTGGTTGGGTGAGCATCCATATCTCCTACCTTATGTTCCGCTAGAACGGTTAGCTTCTCTGCATTGACTACTTCCAAATGCTGTTTATTAATCTCTGCTTCTTCAGTTTTGCTACGCTCTTGTGCTCCAAAGAACTCATCATTTTCTTTAAACATAATTTCTTCTTCTTGGTCCCACCATTCTAACTCAGCTATGATATACATTTCTAGTTGCTCCCCCTTTAAGCCTTTTCTTATGCCCCACCCTTTCGCGGACTCTGAGAAATCTGCGCGCGCCTTCATGTCCTCTTCGGGATTCCGGTAACGTAAGGCCATAATTGCTAAGGACTATATTCCGGTAAGCTCCTATGTATATATCAAAATCAGATCTAAGCTAGAAAGACCAGAGTTAACTACTGACAGTCTACGCTATCCAATGTGTATAGTTTAGCCTCAGCAGTGAAAGACAACTGAAAATAATATTCAAGTAGTACCTGGCGACAGCAGTGAAGTAAGTGTGAGAGATATACTACATAGTAATCAACAGTAATATTTATCTAAATAAACATTAAAATGCACTGCATACATGTCAAAATGAACATGGCATATATTAGCATAAAATTGCAAATCAGTCAAGCAGTTAAATCATCAAACACATCAATGTAAATATGATTAAAGTGTTCAATTATCAATAAATGATTAATGGTAACACTAATTGATAATAGTTACAAACAGTTATCAATAAATGATAGATGATGGTAGTTTTCTCATAAGTTCTTATCTGTTATACTTTTGAAAAGTTATATATGTACTCTGAAACTTCCTCAACTAAAAGTAGCTACATTTGATGATAGTCTATTTTGATGACTGAAGATTACAAGAGTTAACTTTGAAAAATCGTTTGTCTAGGGTCTAGTACCGGAGTCTATTGAAAGCGAGAAGTCCGAATTCAAATACCGTACGAGAAGCCCAATCTGTCAGAAGTCGGGGTGCCCCACCGGCTAGATGAATGTATTATTCACTGGCGAGCAACCCCAGATAGTCAGAAACTGACTAGGGACAAAATCTATATGGCTGAACTACAGATTAAGCCCATGAATATCCAACGTACAGCTCCAAGTGGCTCGTTACAAAATGAAATGAACTGTGCTGAATATTCGCCAAGGTATAGGAAAGAGAAGGTTAGCTTAAGATAGATGTTTTAAGTCTAAATATATTAGTATAGACGACTATCTCAGTCCAGGTTTTCTCCCTGACTGCTCCTTTCCTTGGTGTGTAAGTGAACCCCCACCAATGTACACACACAACACGTATGCACAATTGGAATTAAAATATAACGACAGAACTATGAGTTACAATACTACAACATTTATTTGCTAATCATAACCATAGACATAGGATGATTGTCAATATGAGGATGATGAAATCATATACATATTGATATTGATGACAAACATTACGTAACTTTACTTGTTACTCCATCTATCTGGATCTGTGGTCCAGATCCCCACTCTCCAGTAGACAACAAAAGAAAAAGAACAGCTTGCCGGTATTCTGAGATCCTGTCAGTCCTGACACTCCTAGTCAGTAGTCTCTAGTCTTGAGATCTATAACATAGGGCTCCTTGTGAGAGCTTGAAAGAAAGTCAAGAATGTGTTATATCAGTTCTACATCAGCGCAATCCTAATTAAAACATATCATAACACAAACATATACAATGAGCAGTCTGGCAAAGTTATCTTCCAGCTCTACTGTGTTCACCATCCTTCTTCTCCCTACTGTCTTTAGTCTGGGACGGGCTTTTCAATTGTCTCACACGCCTGTAATGATTACATTTTTGCCGCCCCATGTCCATGTCGCTAATACAGAAATTCTGTGTCATACAGCCGCTCCGTCCAATGTTAGTTTAGCAGCTCACCGGGTCGGTAAGGGTATTATAACAATGCCTGATCATCCGGGCTTGCAAGCCGTGACAAGTAGCTGTGCCAGGTTTCCATGCATTACCGTGGACGCACGCCCACAATACACTGAGAAAGTTTAGCACCATATACCCTATACTACCAATTGTGGGTAATGTCTGTACCATTACACCTCTGCTTCCAACACAATCATTGGCCAATGTGCCAATGCGCAAAAATAGCATAACACTTCATATTGGTAGGTTTGCATATGACAAATCAATATATCAAACATCCAATACACATAAAACATTACTTAAACTAGATATATTATGATACTTTAACATAATAGCATAATGCCCTAGTTAGTTTGTAGGTATACGAAATGAGATGTATATACACAAAAAGAATATGTACGAAGCATATTCCTAGCATCGTATATTCATATGAAATTACACATACATACATCCAACATATCCGTAAACATTATATTACTTCAAGATAGACATCTAATGATACTCACATAATAGCATCAGGCATTATTAATGAGTACTAATATTGTATAGCTACAAAATGAGATATACAACAAGTCTAATTGAAGTTACCACACAGACCAGCCATATTTGCTGAGCTGCCCGGTTTAATCACACTTAGTTACTGCTGTTGTAAGAATTAAATAAATAGTCAGTTGACTATATTCTGTACAACAAATGCACACACCAAAAACGAGACTAGTCTAGTTTAGAAAGAGATGGCAAGCATCTGCTACGACACCTCAAGTATATCTAGACAAGACCTGCCTTCAATAAGTTTCTACTTCTCAGAAGAGTAGCACTTACAGCACCATGATATTGAACACAGAACTTAGAAAGAACACTCCAGTAACCTATGACAATGATAGTTCTTGCAATAACCTAGATCAGATATAGACTGAAAATCGGTCCATCCATCTAAGAAACTAAGAGACTTACTAAGGGACTAGTTACTAAGAAATAATTCCTAGCAGCCAACATAATATTCATGCATATGACTACAGACATTGAGATAGTTCCTACCTGTTCTGAAGTCAAACTTAATCTGACATAAAACAGGCTAGGGACCCTTATTTAAGCTGAGTCAAGCAGACCATATTATCTCCTTGGCATTCCCGTCATAAATTCTTCTTATCTCCTCCTGACAGTAATTGCCCTTATCATTGCAACTGGCCATCACACCTTGCTCCTCTCTGTCTGGCCCCAAGTCCTCAGTGTTAATTGTCTTATCAGACCTGGTTCACACCTCCCTGAGTCTGCCAGTCAGAGTGGGCGGGGCTTAGTTTACAGCCCTGGGGCTATTATCTTTCCCTGGGTTAATGTTGTTCACACCTGGCGATTTCCTACCTGTGCTTATCAGGTGTCATGCCTGGTCAGTTTTAATTACACAGTCCATGGCCCCTTCATTGTTGATTCAGCATGTCTGGGTCAGCAGTTTCCCAAGGTGTATACTAATTTAAATTATCTAGTTGTGTCCGTCTCAAGTATCCCATTTTACTTGCCATCTGCAAGCTTACGTCATGGCTAGAGGCTTTTTGTGAATAATCTTACCTCACGACTAGATAACCTTGGAGTAGCGTGATTAATTCATTCTTTCTCAATTTGGCCTCTCAAATTTGGAGACCGAGAAAAATATTCTGGGATGTTAAGGCGGCCAATTCGTGACACCATATATGCACAGAACAGGACTAAAGTAGTATGACAGACTCACTAATATGGAGCAAGGCAACATGAAAGAGAACTGGCCACTTCATCTCATATGCTGTGGCCTGGAACATGTGAAAGCCTAACACAGAAATATGCAACAAATTCAATGAGCTCTTATACCTTAGTAGACAGCACACTGTATTGTCAGCTACCCACTAGTCTAATATTATCCCACCCATATTCGACACTGAGGTTCTTCTTATTTTCGATTGCCTGGTCTAGGAAAATTTCAGTATGCATCTGTTTATAACATCATTATGTGTCATGCCGATCAGCGTGGGCGGTTATGTTTCGCCATCTTACACGATCACCAGAATCGTGGATCAGTTCCGTGTTCTTGTCTCTACCCTGCCATGTGGTCAAGCCATCCAGATATTTGCTTCTCTGTCTTCCCCTTGTTCTTTCCCCCTCAATCTTGCCAGTTGCGACCAAGTTCTCTAGTTTATTTCTTCTCATAATGTGTCCAAAAATTGTGAGTCTACGTCTAATTTCTCTAATCAGTTTACAGTTTTCATCTGCTTCTTGTAGATTTGCTCATTGGTTTTCTTCTGCCTGTCCATGGTATTCTTTGAATTTTCCTCAGAAACTGCAATTCCACAGCCATTACATGTTTTTCAGCTTGTCTGATCATTGTCCACGTCTCACATCCATACAAAAGGACAGGTTCTATGTAGCACTTCAGTGTTCTTTTTCTCACTGCAACTGACATCTTTTTATTGGTCAGTATGTTTTCCATCTTGCAAAAGGCTACCTTCACCTAAGTGATTCTTGTTCTAACCTCCCATCAGATGTTATGACTGTTTCAAGATAGTTTTACCTGTTCACTTGTTTAAGAATATTCTCATTTACCCGTATATTATATAGTGGTATTACTTTGTTCCTAGTGACGACCATAATCTGTGTCTTCTTATAATTTAATTCTAACCCAATGTTGTTCACTGTGTGTACTTCTTCTTCTTTGCATTCATCCAGAGTGTTTTTTCAGATGTGATTGCAGTGTGTCTGTTATGCACCCTTGGGTCGAAACCCTTAGGCCAACACATCTGACTTTTAGCATGCATTTTTGACAGGTAGCATTCCTGTGGGACTCTCACTTTTGTGGTGCCATCCACATCCCAGTTTGTCAAGTTGGAACGGTCGAATGCTTCAAAATCAGCCAGCCCTCAAGGGAAGGCAGGGACAGTCCATGGCATTTTCCGCCATCCAGGGTGGCTCCCATAGTTGCAGAGCTGACACATAGCACCCTGGTGCTGGGCTCACCGTGGGAATCGTCATGTCCTGCTCATGGCTGCTTGAATTCCTCACTTCGATATATTGGGCATATCGTTCACCACGAGCCTTTCTGGCACTGACCAGACCGGTCTGCAGACGGTATCCACTCGGCGAGTTTTCGATTTGGACATGTGCTTGTCGATGTGCCCGGAACAGCTCTGACGGGCACAACGAACATTCGGAATCTAGCTAGTCAGAGCTTTTCCGGACATGAGCTATTCGGAAAATTAGTTAGTTAGAGCTGTTTCTAGCACGAAAGACATTTCACTCTGACATTTTTTGCGTTGTGCCTGATTTATTTGCACCCGTGGGCCAGCACATCCGACTTCAGCAGGCATTTTTATGGGTTAGCCTTCCCGGGGTTTCGAGAGACGTTAGCCTGTTAGTGCTGTGGTGTCGCCCACATCTCAGCTGGTCAAAGTAGAACGGTCAACAACATCACGGTCAACCCCCAAGGGAAGGCAGGGGCAGACCATGGGCATCCCCTCGCTATCCAAGGAGGCTTCCATAATTGTAGAGCCGGCACATACTGCTCTGAGACTGGGCTCACCCAAGGAGTTGCCACATCCTGCTCATGGCTGCTTTAGTTCCTCACTTCCATGTGTTGGGCATCTCGCTTGCCACTGGTCACTCAAGCACACACCAGGAACGGTCAGTCTGCGGGCGACATCCACTAGGTAAGCTTTCGCTTTGGACCACGCAATGGATTCGCTAGCCATGCGTTCCATTTCATGTTATTTCGACGTTTTTCCACCTTTGTCTACACTCTCTATGAGTTAAATACAGACAGTTTTCGTAACCATTTCATTCGACTGGGGCGCTTCTTCTACCTTTTAGCACTCTCATGGGTTAGGCTACATGTGCTGCCGGCTCAGCACCTTACCTCCGTGCAGCAGTGAGCGAGAAATGGCCAGGCCCTCTCATCCGGGGATCCCTCATATCCCCCAGCTGAGAGCCTTCGGACAAGTATCTGAACTGGGCATGTAGCATGCTCAGTATCTCACCTTCATGTTTTGGTAGGTGGGTATCGGCCCGGCTCTCACATCCGAGGGTTTATGGCTTAGAGGCGTTCAGCCACAACCCTCGACAGAGAGCCTTAGAGTATGTATCCGGACCAAGAACTTCTGCCTTCGTGCACCTGATTCAAACTTTTGACTGCTATCCTCAGTCTACCTGCAGAGCAGCAGGTTGTATCTTGCTTAGTCTGGCCCCTATCCCATAAGCTGTCCGATATGTAGTTTTAATCCATTGACATAGCACATGGGGTCAATGGGACACGCGCTCCCCCACCACGGCAAGGTGGAGACACATCGGGGGAGTTCACTGTGTACAATAACCGTATCTAATAAACGTTGCTGATCCTGTTCATTATCTGCAATCAATACTGTATCATCCACATAACTAATGTTATAGATGAAATGATGAAGAAATAATAATAATAAAACCCTAGTATAACAGTCAGTCCCCTTTTGGTAGACCAGAATGTTCCACATAGCTAATAACAAGTGCCCACCGTTCATTAATATTACTAAGTCGTGCAGTACTGATTTTTGCATTTTTCCCCATGCCTTTATAATGCATATCTTTTATATTGTTGCCTTGAATCATGTGTAAATGAAATAATGTATGAAAGAGAGTGATAGAAGGGCAGAATGTTAGATGGACCTGCGTGCCCAGTTCTTAACCCTTTGAAAATAAAGTTTGTTTGTTTGTTCATTCGATGTTACGTCCCCCAGTGGTGATTCTTCTCATATTTCCTAAATATATTTTCACTTTATAGGGAAACAAGATCTGGAGACATTACACATCCCTGTCACACCCCTCTCTTAATAGGCTGATATTGACCTGCTTCATTATCAATCTTGGGCAGTGGGGAGCGTTTTGAGTGATATTCACTGGCACAGGAACGGAGCATAATGAGGACAACCCGTTGCTGTGAAGTTGGAACTGCGACTAACTAACTAACTAACTAATTATCAATCTTTATGGCAGCTTGTTTCTAATATATGTTTTTTACAAGTCTAAGGTCTTTCCCAACAATTTGTAGATCTGCAAGCATCTTCATTATGTTGACATGTCTTACTTTATCCAAAGACTCCATATATGATGCTAGGGCAATATTTTCTTAATGGGTAATTGAGTTAGTTACATGATGACCAACTTGCCACCAAGTAATTGTTTTGCTACCAATTTTTAGACTGTGTCAATCCATGGGTCATATCATGAGGCACTGAAGAAATCCTACCTGAAGGGGGTTTGTTCTTCTTCGTTTCTCTTCATGCATCGCAGTCATGCGCCTCATAGGTCAGTGTGCTTGATTTCTGCATGCATTTGTGTAAGGTCCGCTTCTTTTCGACAGATTTTATCCATGGTAACGTATCTATTTGCTCATGGGTAGGTTTCTATCCTTACAATGTTCCCAGGGTTCCAGCCTTGTGGCCCACTCTCTGTGATTTCCAACAGCCATGGCATTTTAATTTAACATGCACAACATACACATGGGACTCCAGGTTTTTACCCTTATCTGAGAATGCTAGGTTTCCTGTCTCATTTCCAAAGAGATCAGGGGGATGTGTGATATCATTATTATTCTTCTGCGTTTGTCCAGAACATTGTTTTGGAGGTAATTGCATTGTGCCTGTTTACAGCAGAGCTGCGATATTTGCACTTTTTGGCCGACACAGCCAACTTCTTCAGGCATTTGTTGACCAGGTTAACCTTCCCAGTGATATCATTATATACCCATGGTTCTTGGAAACATTCCCAACCCTGTACTATATCAAACCTGGCACTTTCTGAGGATAAGGAGGACCTCGTAACCTCTCAGCCATGGACCATCCTTAAGGGGGGTTTGAATCCTGGACCAGGAGATAATTACAACAGCCATTACTCTAACATGGCTCATCATACCTCTACGGTAGAGAAACATGGAAATAAATGTGCTTGCAGCTGATTCATTAGAATAACTTATTTTCAGCTTAACCCTGTTTCTTCCTTACTGCTGCCTTCATATCTGTCTTACCGTGACTGTGAGGTCCACAGCTCTTTAGGCTGAAACCTCTAAGTGTCAAAGGCCCTCCCAGGAAAAACTTATCACAGATTGCAACGGAGGCCTGGGGGTCTAAAGACTTCATTATTCCTCCAGCAAGTGACACCTGGAATACCTATATGAAGAAAGAGAAACATAACATTACAAATGTGACAGCTATGCAACATGATCTGGTCAGGAAGGTCAGAATGCAAGAGGATCGACTTCATTGCACCAGGTGTTATCCCATCTGTCACAGTCTCTCTCCACAGAATGGCAGGCCACCTGCTGATACCATCAACAAAACGTGAACTCTGTGCTCCAGCAAAGACACCAGGAGTCTCTGGGGAAAACTGTACTCTGGTCTGAATAACGCAGTCCCACAATTAAACTGTAACCTTCAGAATGCAAGGCAGATAGCTTAACCATTTTGCCATGGAGATCCCCAGATTTAGTTCATCACATAAAAATTAACAGTCACAATGACATGGGCACAGTAAAAAAAAATAGTCCATAAAATAAACAGGAATATTAAACTATCAGAGTTAGAAGGGTAGCATTTCTTGTTTCCACAAAATCAAAAAACTATACAGAAAACATATGTGATATTTATACATTGGAGACTATCGTAGACAGAAAACAACAACAGCTGAGGGATTGACTGTTGCAGATGTCACTGGATCACTCATTAAAGTGATAAAAGTACAAATGAAGTTTACGTGACATATAAACAGAAATGAGTGACTGATTGATTGACTAGTATCAACATTAGCTCACTAGAGACACAACTATTTACACTTTGCTCTCACCAGATATATATGAAATGGGTTTAACTGTGGTAAAGCTGTGGAAATGTAAACAACTGGATAACACAATGTGTAGGTCAACTTGACAAAATACAATTTAAAACAAAAAACAATCAGAGGAAATTGCAGTGACAAGCCTTTATCAGTAACCCCTCCCCCCCAAAAAAAACATAACAGAAGAAGAGAAAAACAGAAAGGACACTAAAGTTGCCTTGCTATGGCATAATAGTATAGAACCATGTGAAATAAATATAAAAATAAGCGAGCAGAATGAAATGAAATAAGTGGTATTTTTTCTCAGAATCTCTAAATATGAAAAGGTTGAATCTATACTTTTATTCCATTTCTATTTTGCATTTGCTTGTGTGTGTGTTGCGATTTGTTTCGTGTTGTTTGCTGATGAAGACCTATTGCCGCAATGTCCTCTTATTTTTGTTAACAGTAATTTTGTCAAGTTGGCCCATACTTCACTTTTTCCAACTGTTTAAATCACCATATGTAGGAGTTAAAGGTATTGATTATTCCCATAGTGCACCAACTTTCAGTGTATCTCTGTCATCCCCACCCACGATCATGACTGCTACTGTCACAAATGATAGTTTTTTTCCCTTTTTTTCACGCATATCCTTTACAGGACATCGCTGTCAACTTCAGCATTTTCCAGCTGATTGTTGATTTCTTGGCAAGATTACACTCAGTAGTTTGCCAATGCTTTCTGAGCGACCGGCTCAAATACCCCGTAAGTTACCGACGCGGAGAGAACCGCTACCAATTCTTGCGCGACGTCACGTTACTTATGAGAGTATACGAGATTACGGAGAAAGTCGTGTAACCTCTAGACCAGAGAGACCGGCACAAATGATAGTAAATGACACAAATCTGAGATGGGTTGATACATCAACTTCTGTGTGAATCCATAGCAGGTACAGAATACTTGTTAGTGTTATGCAGAAGTAAACAAAGGAAGTTACAGAAAGATGTATATGAAAAAAACTTAAATAACAGGGCAAAAATAATATATAAACAACATCAACTTGAATAAAATATAAAATAACAGAATACAGTTGAGAGCCTTGATTGCAGATATCTGCAATAGATACAACACCAGAAGAATATTTTTGTGTGTTCGTATGCGAGCAAGCATGCACGTGTGCCTAGGTTTTATGTGTGGATTGGTGGGTATTTAGGTATTTGGGCAGGCGTGTAAAGCATCCTTTTTCATGCCATGAGGTATATTGGGTATATGGTGTTAGTTCCATATTTTTTAACCATTCTGCACTTGATGGGTGATATGTTCAATAAAGTCAGCCACCTTTATTTCCCAAGAAATTTACCTGTACTCATTTAGTCTAGGTCAACGATGAGGATTCGAACACATAACTACTGGGCCGATTGGCAAGCATGCTAGTCACTGTGCTGTCATGGCTTACTGGCTATGTGTGAGTGTGTAAAAAACAAGATCTCCATAAATGCAAGTTCTACGGTTAAACAACCTACTGTATCCCAAGGAAGAGAAACGTTCCATTGGAAAGTTCCATTCTGCTTTGCGTATTCCACATTGCCTCCCAAACCAGAATATTCCTGCAATATAAATAGTATAAAAACCTCCAAAAGAAATGAAAAAAAAAAATGTAACGCACGTAATAATACACTGTTTTGAACTAGAGGACATCAAGGCTTCACACTGGTGCCGAGGTGTAGAAAAGGATATCCCTTTACATGTATCACCATAACTTTGTCACATGCCTGTGGCCGAAGTCACCACACCACAACCACCTTACCTACTTGTAAAGGTAATCCTATGGCAATTACTGAAACAGCATTGTGGAGACTTAGACCCTTAATATATACTAGCTCATGGCATCATAAAGTATATGTAATCATTGTTACCTACCAGGAAATTATACAAATGATCGGGAGAGGTCTTTCCAAGGCTAGACCAACCACAGAGCTGCACAGGTTGGAAACAATTCAAATCCTGCGACCACTGGAAACTGAATCCCAGGCCACCATGTTGGTAAGTGAATACACTAGCAACTACGCTATCATGGCCGACATCATGTGTAACAAGGTAAGGTGAGTCTACAGCAGATACTGCCTTTGGAGTGTAGTGTCAGACTGTCACACATACTTGCGCATAGCACAGGGATGAGTTGGCCAGTTACCTTCCCCATCACTTGTCCATCCCAGATAATTCCTAGAACATTATTTGGTACCCATCTTCATGAGGCTGGGTTGACCCCAGAGCCATACAGGTTAGAAAATTTTTTTTCCTCTATTGAGGATTGAACCTGCACCACTGTCTTGGCATGCAAGTGCACTAACCACCATATCCCTCAACACCATGTGACCAGTTTCTAAAATACATGACAGAAAATACTCCAGAAACACAGCAGAATATTTCCTACCAAAAGTAAAGTTGACCGCTAATACCGAAGACAAATGAATGTAAACTGTGATGAGGAAATACATTTAAAACACCAACATCTCAACCAGTCTTCTTCGATGAACAACAAATGCCATCCGCAAGTGTTTATCTAGGTATGTGCACCCCTACAGTCCAGCTGAGAGGGTCGGAATGATAGTGAACAGGCAAACTGTGCTCCACAAAATGCCAATCTGACATATTACCTCTTCTTCTTCTGTCTTCCATCTCCTAATGGATCACAGACACTCGAACAGCTCAAGGCAAACCTTTTGTAGACTTGTTCATGATGGATTGGGTTTTGCAGCTGCACGTTTTCTACGGGGGAGGTATAGGGTGTATTTGTAATGACTGAGCAGTGTTTGAAAATATTGCTGGTCCAAGTTTTGCATTTACCTATTATGTTGCATGAACTTTACAGAGGGTGAATACAAAACTTGGACCGGCAATATATTCAAACAATGCACAGTCATTAAAAATACACTCTATAGTTAACCCTCCTTAGTAGCCTTTACGATATGCATGGTGGGTCAGTGGTACTATTCTTTGCATCCGGTAAGGAAATATTACTATCATGCATCAAACCGAACAAGTCAAATATTCCAGCTTGACTGTAAAAGGACACATGCAACAAACAATACTTTTATGGACAAACATGGAAGAATTAAGAAAGTATAGACCTACTCTGATTACCAATCAACACCTATTAACTGAGGAGCGGCTGGCCAAATAGTTAGAATGGCAGATTCTCCTTTGGGAAACCAAGGTTTGAATCCTCAGTAAGGTGTGGATTTGTTTCTGTTGGGGGAAAAAAATAAAACATTAACCTGCACATTTTGAGGCGACTGCACTAGCCAGGGAGCCTTAATTCCTCAGGTTCAAGATCCCCCCCCCCCCTGTTCCACACCGCAAGGTACTATAGGTAGTAGATTACAGTTTTGACCTATTAACTTATAAATTATTACTTTAATGGCCCCTGGGGTTTCTCCAATGCTCCCCATTTTCTTGTAGTAAATCTTACACTACACACTAAAGAAGACAGTGTCGTGATATTCAACAAATACCTGGCTGGTCTGCCATAAAGTTCCTGCAGTGGGCAGAACCGTGTCATCTCGGGAGTCAATAGAAAAAGTATGCTGAAAAAAAAAATAAAAAGAACTCATAGAATATAAATCTGAAAATAAAAATGAAATAAGTGAAACACTACTTGTGTATAAAATAGTACACATGTAAAAGAAAGGACCCTTGTCAATGGCTCAAGGTGTAGTGAGAATATGATAAATAGTAAAACACTTACTTCTTTTACATACCTTAGGAGTAGACACATCTTTTTATAGATCAGTTGGCAATTTATGGGTGATGTGGTCAGTGCCACACTAGCCCCATATTGTTTACAGACTATAGATAATCTATGGGTGATGTGGTCAGTGCCACACTAGCCCCATATTGTTTACAGACTAGAGATAATCTATGGGTGATGTGGTCAGTGCCACACTAGCCCCATATTGTTTACAGACTAGAGATAATCTATGGGTGATGTGGTCAGTGCCACACTAGCCCCGTATTGATTACAGACTAGAGATAATCTATGGGTGATGTAGCCAGTGTCACACTAGCCCCGTATTGTTTACAGACTATAGATAATCTATGGGTGATGTAGCCAGTGTCACACTAGCCCCATATTGTTTACAGACTATAGATAATCTATGGGTGATGTAGCCAGTGTCACACTAGCCCCATATTGTTTACAGACTATAGATAATCTATGGGTGATGTAGCCAGTGTCACACTAGCCCCATATTGTTTACCATCCATCCATCATGTGCCATGCCGGTAAGCGTGGGCGGTCATGTTCTGCCATCTCACTCGATCAACAGAGTCGTGGATCAGTTCCGCGTTTTTGTCCCGACCATGCCACAAGGCCAAGCCATCCAGATACTTGTTTCTAGGTCTTCCCCTTGGTCTGTTCCCCTCGATCTTACCAGTTGTCACCAAGTTCTCCAAATCATTTCTTCTCATAACATGCCCAAAAAATTGTGACTGTCTACGTCTAATGTCTCTGATCAGTTTACGATCTTCATTTGTTTCTTGAAGGACTTGTTCATTGGTCTTTCTGGCTGTCCATGGTATTCTTTGCATTTTCCTCAGAAACCACATTTCTACAGCCATCAGATGTTTCTCAGCCTGGCTGCTCATTGTCCAAGCTTCACATCCATATAAAAGTACAGGTTCTATGTAGCATCTCAACACTCTTTTTCTCGTTTCAATTGACATCTTTTTATTGGTCAGTATGTTTTTCATCTTGCTAAAGGCTACTTTTGCCATGGCGATTCTTGTTCTAATCTCTTCAAGGCATCTCCCATCAGATGTTATTACTGTTCCGAGGTAATTGTACCTATTCACTTGTTGAAGAATATTCCCATTTACTTGTATATTACATTGTGGTATTTCGTCCTTCCTAGTGACGACCATAATCTGTGTCTTTTTACAATTTAATTCTAACCCTTGTTGTTCACTGTGTGTAACAACCGCATCTACTAAATTTTGCAGGTCCTGTTCATTATCTGCAATCAAGACTGTATCATCTGCATATCTAATGTTATTGATGCATCGTCCCCCAATGTTGATTCCTTCCATATTTTCAATATTTCTGAAAATATTTTCACTGTACAGGGAAAACAGATCTGGAGACATTACACATCCCTGTCTCACACCTCTCTTAATAGGCTGATATTGGCTTACTTCATTATCAACTCTTATGGCAGCTTGTTGTTTCCAATATATGTTTTTTACAAGTCTAAGGTCTTTCCCATCAATTTGTAGATCTTCAAGCATCCTTATCATGTTGACATGTCTCACTTTATCAAAAGCCTTTGTGTAGTCAATGAAGCAAAGGTGTAGATCTTTGTTTACTTCTATAGAACGTTCGATTACGGTTCTCAGTATATACACAGCATTTACTGTACCCTTGCCTACTACAAACCCACATTGTTCTTCTCCTATTTCAGGTTGTATTTTCCTCCTAACTCTTTGCATGATAATTCTTAGCAAAATCTTCGTGATGTGACTCATTATACTAATTGTTCGATGTTGATCACATTCCAAGGCTCCTGATTTCTTTGGGATTGCAATAAATACAGAATTACATAACTCATGAGGTATGTTTCCAGTATCATATATTGTATTAAGCAGACTGGTAACTTTATCTATTCCATATTCTTCTAAAGCATTAATCATTTCTGTTGTGACGCTGTCTGGACCGGGGGTTTTGCCAGATTTCATATGATTAAGAGCATTCTGAACCTCCATCTTCAAAATTGCTGGCCCTTCATTGTTATTTTGAACAATATATTGTTCGTCTCTGCTATCGTCATAAAGGTTTTTCACGTAATCTGACCATACATGTAAGATCTGATCTTTTTCTATTATGACTCTTCCATCTTTTGTCTTTAGGCAGCCTGCTGATGTACGTGTTCTTTGATTAGTAATCTCCTGAATTCTTTTGTGCATTAGTTTCGCATTTTTACTGTTGTGTTGTTTTTCAATTTCTCTGCAATTTTTCTCAAGCCATGTTTCTTTAGCCTCCTTACATAAGGTTCTGACTTTTCTGTGAATTTCTTCATATTTGGCAGGATTATTTTTGTTCTGTCTTCTTGTTTCCATTAGTTGTAAAATTTCTTCAGTCATCCATGTCTTACGGCCAACTTTCTTTACTTTTGGAATAGTTTTTTCTGCTGCACAACTGATTGAATTCTTCAGCATTTCCCATTGATCATCTACATCTTGAAATAGGATCTCTAGATCAGACGATAAATCAAATTTGTTCTTTACTTCTATGTTAAAATTATCTTGTATTTCTTTGTCAGTTTTCAATTTGCACAAGTCATATTTAGGGTTTCCTGCTGTATACTTGACTTTCTTTAACTTTACCCTCAATGTGCCAGTAATTAATCTGTGATCACTGTAACAGTCTGCATTTGGAACTGTTTTTACAACTGTTAATGCATTTCGAAACCTTTTGCTTATCAGGATGTAATCTATCTGGTTTTTAATCCTGCTGTCTGGACTCCTCCATGTCCATAATCTTCTAGGATGTTGTTTAAACCAGGTGTTTCCTACAACCAATTCTTGTTCTTTTGCCCATTCTACAAGTCTGTAACCTCTTTCATTTCTCTCTCCCAAACCATGGTTGCCTACACTGTATCCATCGCTTTGCTTTCCTATTTTTGCGTTGAAATCACCCATTATGATATTTATTTCTGATTTTTGACAGTTCTTCAAAGCAGACTCCATGTCATTATAAAATTCCTCTATACTTTCTTCACTGCTTTCACTTGTTGGGGCATATACTTGAATTACATTTATTTTAAAAGGTCTTCCGTTTAATTTTACTAATAGAACTCTGTCTGACACAGCCCAATATCCTTTGACAGAATTTGATGTTTGTTTATCTAATATAATGGCTACACCTCTTTGCTGTTCTTCTCCCCCCGAGTAAATAATCTTACAATCCTCTCCTGTCCTTATCCCTGCTCCTCTCCATCTCGTTTCCGATATTCCTAATATGTTAATCTTCTCTCTCTCCATTTCTTTTTTGATGTCCTCCAACTTTCCATCTGCATTCATTGTTCTAACATTCCAAGTTCCTACTTTCAATGATATTAATCTTTTGCACCTAGTAGCCTGTTGACGGTCTGGAGTCACCTGGTGCGCATGACTATCCCTACCGGGCGAGGCTGCTCCTATGGAGCACCCATTTACGCCGTTTCTCTGATTATCGATAAGTGAACACAACATGATTTTCTTGGCATGTGTAAAGAAGGTAGTTTGCCATTGCTTTCCTTCCCAGCAGTGACCATACTGGTCAGTGACCGTAGCCATTGTCTCCTCAAAAAAGGAGATCCTCTGCCTACCGTCGTGAAGGTGTAGACCATAACCTACAACTATCTGTCGGCTGCTCTTCATCTTCATCCACCACCTGCACCCATGGCTTCACGTAACCCTGATCGGGGGGCTAAACGGGTACTCCACCTTGCCCAAGGGTGTCCCGTAGGCTAGCGGAGGGAAGGAGGCGCCTTACTTCTCCTTTGATAGGGGATACCCCTACCCCGCTACCCCCATATTGTTTACAGACTATAGATAATCTCTGGGTGATGTAGCCAGTATCACACTAGCCCCATATTGTTTACAGACTATAGATAATCTATGGATGATGTAGCCAGTGTCACACTAGCCCCGTATGTTTACAGACTATAGATAATCTATGGATGATGTAGCCAGTGTCACACTAGCCTCGTATGTTTACAGACTATAGATAATCTATGGATGATGTAGCCAGTGTCACACAAGCCCCGTATGTTTACAGACTATAGATAATCTATGGGTGATGTAGCCAGTGTCACACTAGCCCCGTATTGTTTACAGACTATAGATAATCTATGGATGATGTAGCCAGTGTCACACTAGCCCCGTATGTTTACAGACTATAGATAATCTATGGGTGATGTAGCCAGTGTCACACTAGCCCCGTATTGTTTACAGACTATAGATAATCTATGAGTGATGTAGCCAGTGTTACACTAGCCCCGTATGTTTACAGACTATAGATAATCTATGGGTGATGTAGCCAGTGTCACACTAGCCCCGTATTGTTTACAGACTAGAGATAATCTATGAGTGATGTAGCCAGTGTCACACTAGCCCCATATTGTTTACAGACTACCACTAGCCCCGTATTGTTTACAGACTATAGATAATCTATGGGTGATATAGCCAGTGTCACACTAGCCCCGTATGTTTACAGACTAGATAATCTATGGGTGATGTAGCCAGTGTTACACTAGCCCCATATTGTTTACAGACTACCACTAGCCCTGTATTGTTTACAGACTATAGATAATCTATGGGTGTATTAGCCAGTGTCACACTAGCCCCATATTGTTTACAGACTATATATAATCTATGGGTGATGTAGCCAGTGTCACACTAGCCCCGTATTGTTTACAGACTATAGATAATCTATGGGTGATGTAGCCAGTGTCACACTAGCCCCATATTGTTTACAGACTATAGATAATCTATGGGTGATGTAGCCAGTATCACACTAGCCCCATATTGTTTACAGACTATAGATAATCTATGGGTGATGTAGCCAGTGTCACACTAGCCCCGTATTGTTTACAGACTACCACTAGCCCTGTATTGTTTACAGACTATAGATAATCTATGGGTGATTTAGCCAGTGTCACACTAGCCCCGTATTGTTTACAGACTATAGATAATCTATGGGTGATGTAGCCAGTGTCACACTAGCCCCGTATTGTTTACAGACTACCACTAGCCCTGTATTGTTTACAGACTATAGATAATCTATGGGTGATTTAGCCAGTGTCACACTAGCCCCGTATTGTTTACAGACTATAGATAATCTATGGGTGATGTAGCCAGTGTCACACTAGCGCCGTATTGTTTATAGACTATAGATAATCTATGGGTGATGTGGTCAGTGCCACACTAGCCCCATATTGTTTACAGACTATAGATAATCTATGGGTGATGTAGCCAGTGTCACACTAGCCCCATATTGTTTACAGACTAGAGATAATCTATGGGTGATGTAGCCAGTGTCACACTAGCCCTGTATTGTTTACAGACTATAGATAATCTATGGGTGATGTAGCCAGTGTCACACTAGCCCCATATTGTTTACAGACTATAGATAATCTATGGGTGATGTAGCCAGTGTCACACTAGCCCCGTATTGTTTACAGACTAGAGATAATCTATGGGTGATGCAGCCAGTATCACACTAGCCCCATATTGTTTACAGACTATAGATAATCTATGAGTGATGTAGCCAGTGTTACACTAGCCCCATATTGTTTACAGACTACCACTAGCCCCGTATTGTTTACAGACTATAGATAATCTATGAGTGATGTAGCCAGTGTCACACTAGCCCCATATTGTTTACAGACTATAGATAATCTATGGGTGATGCAGCCAGTAACACACTAGCCCCATATTGTTTACAGACTATAGATAATCTATGGGTGATGTAGCCAGTGTCACACTAGCCCCGTATTGTTTACAGACTAGAGATAATCTATGGGTGATGTAGCCAGTGTCACACTAGCCCCGTATTGTTTACAGACTATAGATAATCTATGGGTGATGTAGCCAGTGTCACACTAGCCCCGTATTGTTTACAGACTATAGATAATCTATGGATGATGTAGCCAGTGTCACACTAGCCCCATATTGTTTACAGACTAGAGATAATCTATGGGTGATGTAGCCAGTGTCACACTAGCCCCGTATTGTTTACAGACTAGAGATAATCTATGGGTGATGCAGCCAGTAACACACTAGCCCCGTATTGTTTACAGACTATAGATAATCTATGGATGATTTAGCCAGTGTCACACTAGCCCCATATTGTTTACAGACTATAGATAATCTATGGGTGATGTAGCCAGTGTCACACTAGCCCCATATTGTTTACAGACTAGAGATAATCTATGAGTGATGTAGCCAGTGTTACACTAGCCCCATATTGTTTACAGACTATAGATAATCTATGGATGATGTAGCCAGTGTTACACTAGACCCATATTGTTTACAGACTATAGATAATCTATGGGTGATGTTAATATCATGTTTAATCACATCTACTGCCTTCCCTTCCAAGAAATGTTCCTGGTACCCATTTTAGCCTGGGAGTCAATGTAAAACTTTGTTTTAAATCTCTGCTTCTAGGAAGATTTGAACACAAGACTACCATGCTGGCAGGCAAGCATGCTAGCCACTGAACTATTGTGAACCTGAATAAAACATTACCAGATGACAGATATCTCTAATGTATTTTCCTGATAATCTAAATGTGTGACATTAAAGGTCTCAAGTTTGTTAGATATTTTCTACAGAAAGCTGTTTCTATGGACTTAGCAGTAATTCATCTAATACGCTACACATGAGGGTGCTTTAGAGATAAGAATACTGGTCTCTCAATCAGGAGACCGCACTTAAATCCCTCGTTAATGCAAACAATCTGTATTTATCGGAGGTGAAACAATATCTTAGGCAATACATTAAATGGTATCTGTACTAAGGCAAGTGGCCTTTAAATCATGAATCTTTTAAAACAACTACTGTATTTGTTTAAACTGGATGGAACTGCCATAGATTTGTATTTCCATGCAGACCGCCATGCGCTGGTTTAATACAGGTATGAGTGCCGTCGTTCAGAAAGCAATGGCAAACTACTGAATGTAAACTTGCCAAGAAATCACAAACACTCCAAAAATGTTGGGATTGACTGCAACATCCTCTAAAGGATATGCAACTAACAAGAAGTAGAAGAAAGAGGGTTGTTGGTTAACCCTTTAAAGACGGCGAGGCCGATTTAGTGGCCGTGACGTCACCACACGGTCATAGTGAAAAACCCGGTTCGGCCGATTTGGCCGATCCCGTTGTAAGAACTGCTTTGATTGGTTTGCTTTTAATAGTACAGACCAATCAAATGCTTCCTTGCAATCGTCAGCCATTTTAGCCGCCACATTTCCGTTTCTAGCGTGATTCAGACAAGTGGACATGATTTTGTGCAGTTTTTTCCGAAGTAACCCATTTGTTCGTGGATTTTTGAGTTCTAAAATAGCCAGCTTTGAACCTGAAGACGTACTAGCATTGAGTGTTAGGTATTTCATTATCAACAGGTTCCAACTTTATGCCCTGGGACATAGATGGTGGTTCAGATATGCAGGAATTATTAGATTAAATGGTATTAGTCTCCCCTCCCTCTCCCTCTCTCTGTGTGTGTGTGTATGTGTGTGTGTGTGTGTGTGTGTGTGTGTGTGTGTGTGCGCGCGCGCGCGCGTGTGTATAGTTTATAATGACTATAATGTTAAAAGCCAGGCCCAGAAATACGTAAAACAATTCTTACTATTTATAAATAATCGTTACTGAATAACTACACCATTATGTTCCAAGAAGTAATCAAAGTACAATACATGCATCTTAATGTCATGATTCTGATTTACCCTAGACAAAAACTTTTTACAAATGAATTTCATGTGTCCATATACCTTTACACTGGACTTGAGTGAGTTGCCTGATTGCTCGCGCACAGCAAAGGATGTGTCTCTTGACAGTGCTCGCAGATCTCTCCATATGCCCTCCCACTGCAAGCTATGAGAGCCCATTAATGTGCGGAACTAATAACACAACAGAACAAACATGTCAGCAACATTACCAACCATCTCCAGTCTGACTGTGTGTGATGGTCATCATTATCATTCTTAAAGGATTCAGTGATGAAGGATAACATATCGCTAAATGGGACCTCCTATTTGTACAGAAGGATGATATAGCCCCATACTAAGGTCATCATGCTATTTGCTTTGTTTCCTGGTATCTTTAATGCTCAGTGAATGGAAATTTACATGATAATACTTGTTGATTTGATTGTGTATCATGTTTGATCTAAACCTACTTGTTTGGCACCGAATCAGTTAACTGTTTTGCTGACTAGCCCAGGTGATCATGCTTCTCCACATCTCGTGATCTCCAACACAGTGTATCAATCCGTGTGCTGACATGTCAATGCCATGATGAAAGACTGTCAAGAATGTTCTCTCATTGTCTTATTATGATTCTTTCCATAAATCTTTTCAGTGTTCACATGTCCATTTGTTCTCTTCTCATAATGTGACCAAAAATGGCAGTTGCCTCTTTCTGATGTTTATCATGTGATATCTTTGCATCTTAGTCTCTTTCAAAACACACAGATTGCTAATTTGGCTGTACAAGTTGTTTTCAGTATTCTGCAAACCTACACCTCTGAGGCCTCAAGGGATTTTCTCCCCTTGTTTTACTAATTTCCAGTATTCACGGCCATAGGTTGAAATTGAAGCCATATTTCTTAACATCCATGGTAATAAGGAATAATTGTTGCAAGCAAGCAGTCACCAGGGTATTTATTACACAACACAGGATCATGTCATCTTTTCAGTGTCACTGACAAAATGGTGAGAACTGGTTACACACTCTCCAGCTGTTTTTATGAATACATAAAAATTGAAATTGCCTGCACCTCTCTCTCTCACACACAAATTTAACTCTTAGCACACAACATGTTACTTGAAGTGGCATGTAGTTTGACCCAAATAATACAGGAAGCCACTTGAAAAACTTTGCACATGGTGTTATTTTGTATGCAGTCTTAAAATATTTATACAGCTGTGTTCAACATGTGAGAAACAAAACATGGTATAAAAAGTAGACGGACATAAAAACTGTTTTCTCTTAAAATCATGTACATTGTAATAAACTGCCTACATAAAAAAGGCAGCAAATCCTTTAGGATGTTCATCCTAGGTAAACATCTCAGTAAAGTAGAGGGGCTGTCCAAAGAGAAACTGGACTTTTAAAACAATACTGCAAGTAAGTTGGTCAGTGAGCTAGCTTCTCAACATGTGAGCCAGGGAAATTTACCTTTAGTCTAAAAAATAACAGGATCACAACAAGATGGTTAGTTGCTGATGTACTTCTGGTAAAGATAAGGCAAGTGGTGCACTTGACAATTTGTTTACATGTTCAGCAATGACGGATGTTGATAAACAATTAATTTACGTTACAACTTTTACTGAAACCTTTCAAATGTTGCAACAGGCCTAAAAAGACAACTCCTATTTATTGTCATACCCTGATGCTTCCTGCATGTTCACTTCCTGTTATTCATTTCTGATCCTAATTCTCTGCTCTATGTTTTTTTTTTCTTCTTCTATTTTTTCCAATGGAGCAAATGTCCTCAACGAAACAGACTATGCTATTGTTCTTCTTCTTCTGTCAGTTCCCAATGTCATTTCCCAACCAACTCACACCATGCTCTGTGCAGACTTGTATATAACTGGTTGGATTTTGCAGCTACAGTTGTCTACAGAATGAGGCAGCCAGCCTCAAGCCAATCCTTGAGTCACCTGTCACCACAGACATGGTAGGTTACAGTCTTACTATTCTCTGCTTCCCTTTCGGGCCATGGTAACACATGGGCATGCATGTTTTTAGGTTGTCTACAGAATGCGGTAGCCAGTCTCAAGCCAACTCTAGAGTCGCCTCTCACCACAAACATGGCACGTTACAGTCTTACTATTCTTTGCTTCCCCTTATGAGCCCTAGTAACACATGGGCATACATGTTTTTAGTTTTAGGTTGTCTACAGAATGAGGAAGCCAACCTCAAGTCAACCCTTGAGTCACCTGTCACTACAGATATGGCAGGTTACAGTCTTACTATTCTCTGTTTCCCTTTTGGGCCCTGGTAACACATGGACATATGTGTTTTTACATTATGTATTCATTGTTTTCCAGCTCTGTGGCGAAGGGGTTAAGGACACAATTCATAACCCCATATACTGCGTTTGAAATATAGCTGTGGGTGATTTGGCAGCAGACCACCTTGTGTTGATTTCCATACAATGGTATGGATGCCGGTCATTTAGAAAACTGGCAAACTACTTAATGTAAACTTGCCAAGAAATCACAAACGGCAAAGAAATTCCTGCATTGACTGTGACATCCTGTAAAGGATATGCAACTATTTTTTTTGGTTTATTTTGCCCTGTGGGTTTCAGAGAAAGAGCTTCCTGGTTATACCATACAAAGACTTTCTCAATGTGCATCCTATCCAGTGCTATCACCATTTGATTCACTGGAATTTTGTTAACTTTTCTCCATAAGCTTTGTATTAGTAATTCTGTCACCGATTTTGGTCCTTCTATTCTGCACAGGAACCTGTTTAATTAACTGATCCATACACAATACTTATTTGACGTTAGAGTTAAATATTCTATGTTTGGTATTATATTTCATTTCTTTTCCCTTCCACAAACTGTCTAGTGTATGAAAGCTCCACTTGCCTTTAGTCATATTGCTAGTAACCGAATAATTACTGTATTATGACGTCTCATTATTGTAGAGGTAAAACATAAAAAAGAACTTACAGTGAAGGAAAAGGCGGTACCCTTATCTGTCTCCTGGTAACCACTCCATGGAAAATCTCCATGAAACTGGTAGGCAGTCCAACCAAAGCTGAAGAAGGCGTGTCAACAATTATTAGTAGCAAATAAAACTATTGGAGGTTTTAATATAGAAAAAAGTAAACTTATGGAGATAATTATGATGCTGCTGTTGTACAAACCCTGCTGTTTGAGTTACCCACTCTTAGATGACATGAAGAACTTGGGGAGTGGTGATGATTTTCCGCCCGGGTAGACAAACAACACACTCCAAATGTGAATGTAAGGCTTGGGTGCTGAATGTCTGCCATCTTCATTGGGGGATTTGTTGTGACTCTCTTTCAGATTAAAAATATGCAAGGTGCATGCTCTTTGGCAGGCTTCATCACAACACAGAACATGAACCTCTGGCAGGTAAAAATAAGTCACCTCATCCCAATACCAATTGTGCTTTAATGTGACATTTGACAGACTTGCTACCTTTCATTGGCTGGGAAACCCCGTTTATGGTAAACCTCCCACACAGCATTTTGAGATAACAATCATCTGCAACAGCCAAAACTCCTTAATCATCTCTACAATATGATTGGCGCATAACACTGTACCTATATGACGTCCAGTTCAATATGGATAGGCTGTAGAGCTGTTAAGGCCTCAGGAGTGTTTTTGTTTCTGGCTATGGTTTGCTTATGCATTTTCCTCATTTTGGACTGATAGTATATGGTTACGCTACCCAGCTACTGAGTTAAGTGTGTGGAGCAGCACTGTGAGCTGTTAATTTCATGTGGAGTGCCTTTACATCTATCCACAGTAGTTTGTATTGTGAACTGCATGTTCAGAAAAATGGCAGATGGCCGGTTGCTAAACTTGCTTGTTTTGCAGTAATGTGTGTCCAACTGTTGGTTTTCTAGCGACTGCCTTTTCCGTTTTCATTGACAATGAACTAATTTTAGTGGTAGGCTGATGCATTGGCATTCTGGTAGCAGCCCACTGTATTTTTGCCTGTGCATGCTGTTGGTTTGTCCGGACTGAAGTCTGTACCACTTTTCACATAGGATAATAAGGAGCATTCTTGTGTAATATTCACTGGCACAGGAACAGACCCTTTGCCATGAAGTTAGAATCAAGCCTATCAACTAACTGTACCTATTCTTTTCTTCTGGATAACACAGGTGAAAGACAATGATACAATTTGTGTTTTTTCTTTATATGTAGGTTCAATCACCACTAAAGTCTTTAGTGGTGAGTGCCTTTAGTCTAAATACTTCCTGCAGACGTAGACTAACAATGAAGGTATTGTTCTGCACATTAGACATGAAGCCTAGATATTTTCATATACTCTGAATCAAAGAGATTAACAAAGTGACTACTGAGAGGTGCAGGCGGCTGAGGGGACAAAATGTCCACATTACACATTTTTTTTGGGGGGGGGGGGGGGGGGGGGTGTTCGCTCAGGCGTAGTCCATACATGTACTACTATGTCTAGTGCACTGAACTTAATTTTGCATATGGATTAGTTTAAATAGTTTTCCCTATTACCAGTGTCCCTAGCCATCAGGCAAACCCACTCTGACTTCTGAGGTACTTGTAATTTATGTCCCAAGTCAGGGACAAGCAGTCAACATTTTAGTCAAACTACCAATATAGGGGTTGAACCCGCTACCTCGGCATCAGCACACCAGAAGTTTAAGAGCGGGCGCTCCTATCCATTCGGCCGTGCTGACCTCCCACATGGAATGTGTTCAATCCTTGATAAGGCTCAGGTTTTTTAAAAATCCTGTTTGGGCAAGTGGCCTTGATTGCTCAACCTCTAGAAAACCTCCCCTGGTTCACACCAGTAATTATATGGATGTCGCAATGAAAACAAACAAACAGACATAAATACTCTTGATATATTCCTGATAATATCAGCCATCCAGTGGTTTGTCCTGTACAGAACTTTTCTCCCAAAGCAGTCTTTTGAAATGTCTCTCTATCGTAAGTCAATTTCTTTAGACCTCTGGGAGCATCACTGGAGCTACAACAGGACCCATGCGTGAAGAGACTGAGCCATATGGGATAAAACCCAGTGCAATTAAGTTGACCCATTTGCTTTTTAAACCTGTTAAGTCAAATTCTTTGACCGTTACAGTTTTCTAGGCATTTGTTTGTACAGCTGGTAGTCTACAACTGGTTTCTGTCGTGTCAGTTACTATACTTATTGGTGGCTGTAGCTATAGTCTCTATAAGTTGATCTTCTGCCTACTGCCACGAACTTGACACCCAAACAAACAACTATCTGTTGACTGCTCTCAAGCCCAATCCATCCCTGCTATCATGGCTTCACATGACCTTAGTTGGGTACCCAGTGTACTCCGCCTTGCCCCATAGGATAGTGGAGAGAAGGAGGTGCCTTACTTCTGCAGTAAATTCAAGTGCATAAGAAATAAAAGACATGATATGTGAGAAAAAGAGAGAGAGAGAGAGAGAGAGAGAGAGAGAGAGAGAGAGAGAGAGAGAGAGAGAGAGAGAGAGAGAGAGAGAGAGAGAGAGAGAGAGAGAGAGAGAGAGAGAGATGGGCGGATGGACAGACAGATTAAACATGACATGCAAACAAGAATATGCTTACAAGAGATCTGGGTTGTTGTTTAGTGGTTTCTGAAAGCTAGCGCTGTACTTCTGAGTCTTCCTGGTGCCAAGTGTGTAGACCAAACTAAACTGTTCACCTCTTCCTAGCATATTTGGCATTTTGATCTGGAAGTCCTGCAAAATAAACTTTCATGAGACTCTACAGACAAGCATAAAGACAATTCCAACAACAGTGCATGCAAAGACAGACACAAACCAGGTTGGATATGACATATAGAAATGAAAACAAAGACAAAAATTACAATAAATAATGAACACAAGTGGGCAAGTTGATGTAATGGGTAGGACATTGTGCTGACAATTGCATGAGCACGATTGGACAAAGATTCAATCATCATCATCATCATCTTCCACTTTTGCCATCAAGCGTCATGGGGAAAAGGGAAGGAGGGAGGGGGAGAAATAGAGATAACTGGCGCTCCAGTGCCCGGTGAGTGGCACTGGATAGTGTCATTCTGTGTGACTATACTTCTTCTTCTTCTTCGTTCATCCGTATTTTTTTTCGGATGTGACTGCGTTGTGTCTGTTTACAGCAGAGCTGCGTTCTTGCGCCGTTAGGCCGACACATCCGACTTCTGCGGGCATTTGTTGACCGGGTTAACCTTCCCGGGGGTGTGACTATACAATGTCTTTGATGTTGTCAATCCATTATCTTCTCAGGCGTCATTTTGCTCTCATAGCAGATGTTCTTTGATATAGGACCAGTGATGGTAGTTGATGGTGTTGCATTCTAACAAGATGGCCAAACCACTTGATCTTCTGTCTTTCTATGTTGCACAAGGTGTTGATCCCACTGTCTGTCTGATAACATCACTTCTTATTCGGTCTCAGATAGTTAAATTGGCAGCTCTCCTCAAGCATCTCATGTCACAGGTGTTAATTTTCCATAAGTGTGATTGGGATAATGTCCAAGTTTGACATTGGTAGCATAAGATTGGTGTGAATATACTATTTATTATTTGTCATTTTGCGGACATAGGTATATTTTAATGTTTCAGCATGGGTGACAGTTGATATGGATGTGAAACTTGGACAATGTGCAGTCAAGCTGAAAAACATCTGATGGCTGCAGAAATGTGGTTTCTGAGGAAAATGCAAAGAATACCATGGACAGATAGAAAAACCAATGACCAAGTACTACAGGAGACAAATGAAAATCGTAAACTGATTAGAGAAATTAGACGTAGACAGTCAAAATTTTCTGGACATGTTATGAGAAGAAATGGATTGGAGAACTTATTGACAACTGGCAAAATCAAAGGGAACAGACCAAGAGGAAGACCGAGAGGAAAATACCTGGATGGCTTGGCCACATGGCATGGATGAGACAGGAACACTGAGCTGATCCACGACTCAGGTGATCGAGTGAAATGGCGAGTCATGACCGCCCACGCTTCCGGCATGGCACATGATTGATTGATAGTTGATATATAAGCACACTAGCTTTTTGACATCTGATTTTGGTTTCTCTGCCCATTCTGCCATCTTCTGTGACCATACTTCCAAGATATTTGAATTCTTTAACTTATGTCAGCTATTTGTCAGTACACATAACTGCAATGACAGCTCTTATTGTTCACTATGTGAGGAAACAAAGCTGGCCACCTATTTGTTTGTGCACTCTGGCCCTGCAAATGCGACTATCCTAACACTTCAGATACCCACAGCAGGTTCCTGCTAAACTTTTTCTCCTTGTTTTGTGTGTGTGTGTATTAATGGCATTTCAAAATCAATAAATATCAACTCTGTTGATTCTGTAAACATCTTCTCCCATTGATCTTTCCAGTCATCATAATGTTATTCAATGCCTCTCTTCTCATTACATGACCACAGAACACTGTTTGTTTCTGGTAAGTCAAGGACCTTTTTACACACCTTACGTACAGTGGGCATATGGTGCCAGACCCTTAGTTTTATAGACTTCTGGCACTCTGTGGGTGATGTGGCACTCTGTGGGTGATGTGGCACTCTGTGGGTGATGTGGCACTCTGTGGGTGATGTGGCACTCTGTGGGTGATGTGGCACTCTGTGGGTGATGTGGCACTCTGTGGGTGATGTGGCACTCTGTGGGTGATGTGGCACTCTGTGGGTGATGTGGCACTCTGTGGGTGATGTGGCACTCTGTGGGTGATGTGGCACTCTGTGGGTGATGTGGCACTCTGTGGGTGATGTGGCACTCTGTGGGTGATGTGGCACTCTGTGGGTGATGTGGCAATCTGTGGGTGATGTGGCACTCTGTGGGTGATGTGGCACTCTGTGGGTGATGTGGCACTCTGTGGGTGATGTGGCACTCTGTGGGTGATGTGGCACTCTGTGGGTGATGTGGCACTGTGGGTGATGTGGCACTCTGTGGGTGATGTGGCACTCTGTGGGTGATGTGGCACTCTGTGGGTGATGTGGCACTCTGAGGGTGATGTGGCCAGTAAAGTGCCGACCACCTTTACTTTATAAGACATGTACTGGTACCCATAAAAGGTTGACCGGTCTCTGTGGCTAAGGGCTTGCGAACGCGGTTTGTGAGCCCATATACCCGGGTTAGAAACACAGCGATGCTGGTTTTTTCGAAAAAGGTATAGAGGCCGGTCGTTCATAAAGCAATGGCAAACTACTGAACGTAACACTTGCCTAGTTCATCAACAGCAGCTGAAAATGCTGGTGTTGACTGCAACGTCCCGTAAGGGGCAACTTTTTTTTTTTAAATATAAGGTTGAGTAAACCTGGGAGCTCAGATCAATTTGTAAAATCAAACCCACTCTCATTCAAATTAAACCCCGTGACCACCAGGTTGGTATGTGAGTGTCTAGCAACAACGCTAGCGCATGAATGGCAAGGTGCATGACAAGTCAATAGTTTATCTTAACCAGAACAATTAATAACATATGAAGTCGTATGTGAGGCAGAAATAAGAATGAGAATAGAATTGATCAAAGTAACAGTCAACAACATGAAACAGCTTCTGACATATAAACGGTTAAATTATGAACTAAAAGTAAAAGTGATTCAAGTGGTACATTTACTTTACATTACTGTACAGTGCAGATACATGTACAATGAAAATACAATGTCAGTGTAATACTTAAGCTTTCAAAATGTGCTTATATAGACAAATAGGAGGAATATCATGGCAGAAGAAGAAACCAAACACAGAAGTATTATAAAAACTCTAATTGAAGAAAACATTAATTGCATGACCGGTTTCAGGTTTAGTCTTTTTCTAATTTCCTTGTTCCTAATTCTGTCTGTCACTGTTACACCTGCAGTTTCTCCATGGCATCTCATCTCTTTAATGCAATATAATTCTCAATGCAAATATGTTTTTAAAAAAACAAAACATCTAAAGGCAAAATAAATTAAAGCATGCTGAACTACATATACAACACTTACCGAACATACAACACTTACCAAACATCCATCATTATCGCCAAATGTTGTCTGGACTCCACCATCAACGCGTCTAAACTCCTGCACCTCAAACATCACTTCATATCCATTCTCTCTTTTGTCTGGCTTTCATTTGATCAACAAAAATGTAAAACCACAATCAACATATCTAACATCTGTAGTTATGGGTGTTAACTATAAATCTGTTTCAAGACGACAATAACCATGATGAAGAAACATTCTCATTAAATTGTTCTAATAATAAACAATTCCATATTCTAAAAAAAAAAACTTGAAGTAATTTTATCTGGTTCAACCTATGATTGCCAGCTCCATGGCGAAGGGGTTTCGGATGCAGTTTGACATAATCTTGCATACCCGTGTTCAAAACACAGCTGCAGACGATTTGGTATTTTACAAAATGGTATGAGTGCCGTTTGTTCAGAAAGTAATGAAAAACTACTGAATGTAAACTTGCCAAGAGATCACAACAGCAAAGAAAATGCTGGTGTTGACTGCAACTTCCTGTAAAGGATGCGCAACAAACTAAAATAAGAATGAGACAAACAACTTTCTCTGGTCATGTGATGAGAAGCGAGGCAATGGAGAACATCGTGACAACTGGAAAGATCAATGGGAAGAGGCAGGGGCAGACCAAGAGAAGTGATGCTGGATGGACTGAGACAGTGGTATGGAGGAATATCATCAGCAGAGTTGACCCAGAACACTAAAGACCGAGATCTGCGGACAGCCATGAACGCCTGCGCCAGCTGGCAGGGCACTTGATGATAATGATAATGAGTCTGCTCAAGTGGGTTAGTGAAAAGATCAGCTCTGAAATATTTTAGGTGCAACTGTAGTGTTTATTTGTCAATTTTTTGTGTGTGGGGAAAAAAGTCCTAAAGCAGAAACCAGATATGGGTCTGTAATGTGCTAGGACCATCCCAGTTTGCAGACCTGAGTGCATGGAGGAATAGATGGCCAGTCTACCCGTAGCAAGCGGCAAGACCCAGAAATTTTCCAGCTGTGCTCATGTCATTGTTAGCACAACTTTCTAACTGCTACACCATCGCACCCGCTCACTTTTACATAACAAACTCGCTGACCAACTAATTTCTGACCATGTCCCTGTTTCTACATCCTAAAACTTGTCTTTATGAAGTGGTTCTTGCAAGTACATAAAATATTACAACTATATGTTAATGCTTGTGTGTTAGGGTAAAAAAGATACAGGTAGAGCATAAAATATTACATTATATTCTTTGCGCTGATTCTGAATTAAAGGGACAGACAGCAAGCAAAGCTGATGATGATTATATATCCCAAACAGTATGATAGAGGCAGGAAGTCATGAAACTCTGATGTAATAAAATTTCTCAAACTGAAAAAACAATAGGACAAAATTCTACTGGATTGAGCTGACAAAATGACTTCCAACATTATCTCATGCAAATCACTACGTTAATTACAAGCTGGGACATTAATTTATGTGACTTAGTTGTGCTTCAAACTTAGTACACCTTTTTAGTCACCTAAAACCTTTTTATGCCACCTGCTAATGTGTGTTTTGACTCCGCTCATTTGTGTCAGATGTTTAACTGGAAGATATGTTGCAGCATGTGTGACTGCGCGCCACTTTGGCACCAATTTTTAAACATTACTGTAATATATTTTCTACTGTACCTACTTGCAGCAAAAATATATGTAAATGTAGAATTAGATGCAGAAATAAACCTTTGTACAATAATAATATCATCATCAGCATGTGCCCGGCCAGCTGGCACAGGCATTTATGTATCTCCACGGATCTCAATGCCGGTCTCCCTGGTCTAGGGGCTACACGACTTTCTCTGTAATCCTGTATACTTTCGTGAGTAACGTGATGTGCGCGAGAATTGGTAGCAGTTCTCTCCGCGTCTGTAACTTACGGGGTATGTGAGCCGGTCGCTCAGAAAGCAATGGCAAACTACTGAGCGTAATCTTTCCAAGAAATCAACAATCAGCTGAAAGATGCTGATGTTGACAGTGATGTCCTGTAAAGGATATGTGAACAACAACAAAATGGATCTCAATTCTTCATGTTCAAGATAAATTCTGTTGATGATATTCCTTCCTCTTGTCATCTCAGTCGGCCCATCATAATTTCTCTCAGTCTTCCCCTGCTTCTTCACTTCTGTTGATGATGTTGATCAATGTCACCATCTCAGTCTGTCCAGCATAATTCCTCTCTATCTGCCCCTACTTCTTCACTTCTGTTGATGATATTGCTCTATGTCACCACCACCATCTTCACTCACGCTCAGATGGCGGCCTCTACAATGCTCAGAGATTGAAGGCCAAGACCAACCTTAGGAAGGTACTGATCAGAGAGTTGCTTTTTGCAGATGATGCTGCAGTTACGACCCACTCTGAGGAAGAATTGCAATGTCTACTATCTGCATTCTCCAATGCTTGTTCTGAATTTGGTTTAACAATTAGCAAAAAGAAGACACAGATTATGTCACAAGGTGCACATGGGGTACCATCAATCTTTATTGACGACGCCGAACTAGAGATGGTAGACCATTTTACATATCTAGGATCAGTGGTAAATAGCAAATTATCCCTAGATCAGGAAATCAACATCCTGATTGGTAAGGCAGCAACAACAATGAACAGGTTAAGAAAAAGAGTCTGGGAGAACAGGAAGCTTACTGCCAAAACAAAAGTCCTTGTCTATCAAGCCTGTGTCCTTAGTACTCTTCTTTATGGCATTGAAACCTGGACAACTTACTCACACCAAGAGAAACGTTTAAACAGCTTTCATATGCGGTGTCTGCGAAGAATTCTTGGTATTAAGTGGCAAGACAAAATCACATATACTGAAGTATTGGAAAGATCAGGTTGTGTGACAGTTTATTCCATGCTCAGTCTTCGTAGACTTAGATGGATAGGACATCTTAGGAGGATAGATGATGGTAGAATACCAAAGGACATCTTTTTTGGTGAATTACAGATGGGTAAGAGATCTCAGGGTCGGCCTCTGCTATGATACAAAGATGTGTGTAAGCGGAACATGATTGATACAGACATTGATAATGCACATTGGGAGCAAGTCGCCACTCAACGTGTTGCATGGAGGGCAAACATCAGAAATGGAATAAAGACAAAAGGAGAAAATTATTGCAGATAAGTCACACACCGAGTGTTTAAGATGGTGCATGATGGTGGAAATGACCACGTGTTCACATGCACCCACTGTGAACGGACATGTACAGCGCAAATTGGCCTTATCAGTCACATTCGCTACCGCCATAGGTAAAAGTTATTATGCCTTTTTAAAGCACAAACTATCGTCTGTCAAGACGGCAAGGTGCCAATGATGTCACCATCTCAGTCTGTCCCTACTTCTTCACTTCTGTTGATGATATTGCTCCATGTCACCATCTCAGTCCATCCAACATAATTCCGCTCAGTCTGCCTCTCTACTGCTGATCTTTTAAATCATCATGATGTTGTCTTATGCCGTTCTTCTAATTACATGGCCCATATAAAATTTCTGATCTTCTTATATTTGCATATAATGTTCTTCTTTCACCAGCCTTTTCTGGGCACTTATCATCAGTTATGGTTGCATAAACATGTATTATTAAGGATTCCATGTCCTTTTATACTAATACAACCTACACTGAACATTGTTGATCTACTTCTTATATTTGCATATAATGTTCTTTTTTCATTAGACTTTTTCAGGCACTCATCATTAGTAACTATATGTTACACAAACATATACCCTTTACAGGTCACAGCGTCCGATTCCGGCCGATGCCATAAAACGATCGTAGCGTCCGATTCCGGCCGATACTATTATGCATTGTAAAATCGCGATCTCTCTGCTTTCCGACACTTCCGACGGCTACTTTCGCTTTCGCCGACAGCTTGACAACGTGGCCGCCATTTTTAAATGCGATAGTATGAATTTGAACGGACTTTTAAGGACAATTTTTGATAGTTTTCGGGATTTTTACGCTGTTTTTCAAAATGGATTTCGGCGATTCTTCAAGTGATAGCCGAGATTTCGCTAGGTTTATTTTAAATGACATTAAAGGGCACGAAGTTGACTATTAATCGGAGCTAGATATCAGTGCAAAGCGTTACTTTGCATTAGCAGTCTGAGTCGGACTTTAAAGAAAGTGATTATGATTCTGAAAATGTGTTTGTAAATTGCCGTATAGATGACGGAAAATCACAAGCAACATGCCGTATTTCGTAAATATTTGTGTTCATATATGGATTACCGACAAAAATCATGTGAGTAACATATTCTACAAGCTTTTCCCTTCATTGTGTTGTTTATTTAACTAAAATCGGTTGACTAACACCTTATTTGTGATGTTTTTACTAAAGCGACCCGAAATTTTACCGAACCTGAAAAAATCTTGCCCGTTCAGGGCTAGAAAACGGACAAGCGTCTGCCCTGTAAAGGGTTAATAAAGAAACCATTTCCTGTTATACTAATACAACCAACACTGAACCCCTATCTGAGGTCAGTGCGTTGCTGTAATTTTCACACTTTGTTTTTAATGCATGACTCATCTTTCAAAACTCTCTTTGAGACATTGGCTTAGGGTGGCGGAGTCAAAGTCTTTTAGAATGGACAATGTTTTTAAATAAGCGATAACATAATTGATGTTAACATGTTAACAATCTTTTAGCTTTTTCAGTCCCAAGCAATGTGTAATTCGTGATTGGCTTCTATCCTTGAATCTCAACCATTGCATAATGTGCTCTTTTACTGTTTACATTTGGCAAGAGCATACTAAAGAAATCTGGCCTCCCCAGTGGCCACTTCCACCGTGTATTTAGTCTCTTTAAAAGTAATGCAATCACTATTATTCATAGTAGTTTTTTTCTCCAGGATATCTGATGCGAAACCTTTAGGGACTGGAAGAGTTGCATAATCAAATGTATATTGTAAAATATATAGTAGTGAACCAAAGTATCCAGAAACATCCCTGAATGTTGTGAATAACTATCTTCATCAACATTGACAATTTTCATACAAATTCCTTAACTCTGATTATTTTAAAGAATAAATTATACATAATTATTTAGTGAGCACAGAAACCTTGGACTGAAACAAAAAACGCTAGTCTACTGCTGCTGGTCAAATTGTAAGAAATGGATCTTCATTGCTGTTGATAACTTAAATTGCAATCATAAAAGCAAAATAAACAACAAATTAAGATATTAAATATGTTTCAGGCAACATGAAAAATAAGAAGGTCCTCTACATCAAATCATCCATTTACCAAACAATTATACCCTGGTAAATAAATTAACATGATTATAAACACCCACCTTTACTCACGTCTATAGCAATGACCACATTCTCAAACAGACCAAGCTTCTCCATCTTCACTTTGGCATTGTAGCTGAGTTGCACCAACTGCCAAAACAGCAGACTTCATGTTAGACTCCAAGATAAATCACACAATGGTGCCAGAAAGAAGACAATGACAGAGTTCACAGTCTCAGTTAAAAGATCTGATAGGAAAGCAAGAGGGTGCCTGAGAATAAAAATGATTGATGACATTAAAGATGTTGAACACTCATAGGTATGATATTATCCAGTGCCAACCATTGAGAGCTGGAACATCAACTCTTCCTCCCAATGATACTTGAGGTAACAGTGAAAGATGAAGATGATGATGATGATGATAATTCAAGTCATGCAAAATTACCCCATTACAACACAACTTTCTGCCACCAGATACAGAAGTATAAAGAATTTAAAAAGTCGCTTAAAAGTTGACAGGGTCGACTTCATTGCACCGGGTTTTATCCCATATGGCTCGGTCTCTTTCCGCAGCACGGAAAGCGTCGCACAAAGCACGAACTCCGTAGCTTTTAGCGACGACCCACGGGAGACTCCGAAACATTTAAATCGTAAACCGAAGGGCGCGGTCCGGAATCGAACCCACGACCTTCAGAGCACGAGTCAAACGGCTTGACCACTTCGCCACAGAGACAGAGAGTATAAAGAATTGTATGTCCTTAGCAGGACATTGCAGGCAACCCCAATTCTAGGCTGATTGACTAGACAATTTTTATGTTCAGTAGTTTGCCACTGCTTTCTGAATGAGACATCAACATCCAACTGACTGGTCAAGTGAATGAACCAGGTACCCAAGTGTCAGCATACTGAAGGTTTAATTTTAAGCGCACTCGAATTAAGCCTCGCAGACCACTACAGAAATATAATATATAGGTATATGTACAAATGATATGCTGTTTAACTCATTTAGTGCCAGAAGGTTTTACAGCAGACGCCAATGGCAGCAAACAACCACTATTAAAATAAACGATTATATTAAATTCAAATAGGCTATATTAACTTTTGTTTTTTCATGTGTCCATTTAGTCTACGTTTCACTCAGGAGCCACGAGGTATGGAGTTTAAGTTTTAACAGGCTGGGTGACTAGGGCTGAAGGACATGATGCTTTCCCATATTTGTGCAGGATTTTACTTTTTTTTTAAGTTTCCACCAATCTTAACGTGGATACTGTCAATGTGTTTCTGAAAACTATGTTGATGTTATGAGTTGAGAAGGTTCTTACAAGTGGAAAGATCATGAGTGTTAGAGACAAAGGTGGACAGAGGGGGAAAATACTAGATGTGTTGACAGAGAGGCACAGGCGGCAATAAAATGGTCGAAGTTATCAAGAACACAGTGGACAGATGTTTGTGGTGGGACATGGTAATCCATGCCGCCCAGCATGGCACATGATGATTATAAAGGAAATATTTACAACAGATAACCAAGGAAAACAAATTAAATAGTTTAGCAAACTGAACGAGCCATCATGAATGCTTGGAAATATTATTCCAAATACTTGCTTTCTGTCCTGTAAGAGTTGGTTCTCTTGGAAAGTTTGTCTCAGGCTTTAAAATAAAAGCTGTTTGCAGTCTATATTGTGCATTCTATAGACTCGCAAGCTCTACAGTATCTTTAACTCCATTCATTTATGTGGAATGCCCTTCTAATATCAGAATAAAAACTCAGCTTGAAAATCCTTGATATAATGTCAGTCCTTGTTTCCTCACATCTAGAAAACACCAGATTAGACTCATTACTCCCATGAGACACTAGCATACACTTTGAGAACCATCAGTGTGTCCATTCCCCCCCCCCCCCCTCTTCATTCCACCTTTATTATACTGTACTGGCCAAATTGGTACAACTTTTGATTAACTTACCTCATCAAATGTTTTTGCACCCAGAAGTGTCTTGATTTCTTTGACAATAACATCATCTTTGGTCCGAGTTAGGCCATCTACAATCACTCGCTGTACCTGCACCTAAGTAAAATACCATGATAAGTAAGTCAGAAGTTATGCAAATGCATATGGGAAAAATATATAATTATGCTTACATCTTCTGAACAGTTGTGTAGTCATAAATAGAACACATTCATAACACAGAACATGAGTCAGTAACTAAACAGAAAGAACTTAACCACACTAATGAGAACAAGCAAAACCTAGAACTAATAAATGACTGAAGAAGAGTCTCTGTAAACCCTAAAACAGCTATTTTCAACAAGGGTAAACAATTAAAATTTAAAAAAAAAAACGTCTTACCTCAATAATATTACACCCCCCCCCCCCCCCCTTCTACTTAACTCTTCCTACCACATGCGGTTGATGTAAATGATCAGCTATCTGGCTCAAAAAGCACTGCATCTGAGCAAGGAAATTACAACACATTCTGATATGACCAAAAAGCATTAAGCAATCCAAGATTCTGGTGATTCTGTGAGATGCCAAACCATGACTTCCCATGCTGAGAAGCATGGCACATAATTATAATAAGCCTATTTTAAACACTTAAAACCAGATTAATACTCAACATGTATGCCTGCGCAAGCAATTTATCGCTCTTAAAAACAAAAATAAGGGAAAATTATACCAAAGCTGTTGAGAGGATTTTCTGGGCCGAGACATACAGGCTATTTGCCCAAAGAATTACCATGCAGTGTACATCCTAGATTATTATGGCAAACAACCTGCTTTCTTATTATAAAAAAATTTGAACTTACATTTTTTCTGTTGCGTCATTGAACTATCTCAGATTCAGAAAGCCTCACTTAGTTACACATGCTACCACATCACCTCTCTCTATTTTCCTAACACAATAATGATGCAAGAGATGATAACGGGAGACTCACAATGAAAATTCAGCCATTCATACATGATTGCAACAGCAAGGACCCTGTTAAGGGGTGACCCAGAAGAAAAGAGATTACATCACAAACCTGTAGTGAGCACCCCTATAGCAGACAGCTTCAGATGGCATCATGCATCATCTGATGGACAGGAAGCAGAAGCACAGGAGGCTTGAAGAGACATCTGGACATTCATTCAGTGCATTTATAATGAAGGCAGCTGCCAGCTTAGCTTGCCAGCCATTTTCAACTTAGAAAGGAAAAAGAGTTCTAGGACTAGAATTCCCCACCATCTATCCAATGGATCAAAGAACTGTCAGCAGCACAGTGAAAAGACATTAGTTGTTGTGCGGTGTAATCTCAAAATGGATACATTTAATGATATCTCAAAATTTCACGTGAATAAAATGTGAAGCCACATATTCTCATTCCTGAAGTTTATCCTGAATATTCCTCACGTCTATGCCAAGCATGCTTTCCTCAAATAAATAACAACATCCTCACTTTTCTTTATCATTGTAACATTTTATTTCATGTGTCTCGATGTTGTAACTTTGGTGATGTCATAATTAAATTACCAGTTATGACTAATGTTTGAATGCAGACAGAAAGGCTAGATAGTGCAATAATGAAGGATGGTGATAATTAAACTACTTCATGCTGTCCATTAAGAACACGTCACATGTAGCAAATTGAAATATTATGTATTATGTTAAAGAAATCATCATCATCATCATCATCATCATGTGCCATGCTGGTAAGCGTGGGCGGTCATGTCTCGCCATCTCATTTGATCACCAGTCGTGGATCAGCTCAGTGTTCTTGTCTCGACCATGCCACGTGGTCAAGTCATTCAGGTATTTACTTCTCTGCCTTCCTCTTGCTCTTTTTTTCTCAATCTTGCCAGTTGTCACCAAGATCTCAATTTATTTCTTCTCATAATGTGACCCAAAAAAATTGACTGTCTACATCTAATTTCTCTAATGTTAAAGAAATACATGTTCATAAATGGTATAATTTACTGTTAAGAATACATTATTCCAACATGTAAGGCTGTGTGGTTAGTTCTGTTTCTCATAGCCTTTCTCTGCAAGAAAATTCCAAGAAAGTTTACAAATTGTCTGGTACTAATTTATATGAGATTGAGTTGATCCCAGTCTACTGATTGAAAAAAAAAAAAAAAAAAAATCCTGCATCTGACAGACCACTGTCTTTGCAAGTGAGCAAACTATTCACTTTAACACCATAACATTAAAAAGAGCTTATGAAGCATTATGCTGCTCTACAATTGCTGTTGGTGGGGGTGAGGCCCCAAAACTCTTTAATACTTAGTGAAACTCAAGAGTAACCAAATACAGTTAATCAATAAAACTACTACAAAAGAGTCGATCTTCATCCAGAAAAAAAAACTCATTAGTACTAAGTTCATGACTTCATCCAAAAGCGGAACCAGTGGAGGAAATGAAGCTACTGAAGGCATATTCTAGTTTCAAAGAGACTTATTTTAGGAGTTTGAGCATGTTGTGAAACTTAGAAGTTTGATCACATTGTAAAATTTGCATGAAGATAAATGACTGCTGTATTTTGATTCACTTATAACCATCATATACCTGACTGTTAAATAAGAAAATATTTCCTATAAAAGATAATTTAGCAGTAAGTTCTATTATTATTCTCTAACCTCAGTGAACAGAACGAATACACAAACCTATTATGTAATTTTTTGTTGAAAATAAGGGGATGGGATTGAAGTGTGGGGCATATATGCTGCAATTCACTTAGCCCAACTTTGCCTTAATGATCAAGTGAGTATTATACTATTTGAAAACCTTTTCATTTTAATGGGTTTATTGTGATTAACTCAATAAATGAGAAATGCTAAATGAGAAAATACCCTGACCCATTCTAGCGTAGGAATTCATCATATTAATTTAATCCCCCTACACTTACTGAGGAAAGGAAAACACATGCCATGATGTTTGCAGCAGGCATTCTAGCTCCTTAGCCATGTGCTCTTCAGGCAATGCTCTCATTTTCACAAAGCAACCAATCACCTTTCCTTCAGGACACCCCAGCTTTCATATGCCAGAGAAAAAAAAAACTTTTAAAGCTGTCTCCAAAAGTTACTAACTCACTCTGTGGGCCTTATGGTTCTGTGGGACACATAGGCTGCATCTTCAAAAGAATAATGCCGGGCTGGCAAGAGTAGGCAACTCAGCAGCACTGGCATGTGGTGAATCCTCTGGAAGACTAAGTTTTAACTCTTTAAGTTCAATGCATTAGTGCTCAATCAGTTTGAGCCCCAAAACACACAGACCATGTGTGAGGTGGCAACCTTTTCTCATGGTCCACGGTGGCTAGAGGAGACTACTGCAACACACGTTGTGTTCATTGCGGATTCAAAGAGTATGCTTAGCAAGGTGGAGAAAGGAATGTTTCGTGTGGAATGGCTCTCGTCGCTTCAGAGGTCACAGATTGTGAGAATTGTATGGATATTTTGCCCTGGCCATGCGGGTGTACAGGGGAATGAACAGGCTGATAGGCTAGCAGGGACTGCACCTCTTGGTGATATCTTGCATTTGGACAAGGGGGAGGTGGTCGTGCGCTTGCGGGACCAGGTGGAGAAGGCGGAGGAACAGATTGAGAACCCATATGTGGAAAGAATGAGATTGCGGGGGATAGGCAGGGGTTCTGGAAGAATCTCAAAACTGAGGGGGAAAACCAGGAGAACATTTAAGCAGATAGCGGTGGGAATGATTAGTAGTATACCTCTTTGCTGGCTGTTGAACGAGGGGACTGAGCATGTATGGGAATGTCCTGACTGCAGTGATGTCGGTTCTTGACTCAACTCAACTTAACTCAACTCTCATGGTCCAGTACAAAATTACCATCTCCAAAGGGAAGATGCTGCATAACTCTCCTTCCCCTCTCCAAGTTCAGAAACCAGTGGACTGAGCAAGACTGGCACTGGAACTTCAAATCTATGGAGAAGCATATTAGGAAGTCACCATAATCTGGATTCAGCTCAGCACATATTCACTAGTTGGGATAAAATGACTTACCAATTACTAGGATCTGTAATGTTTGCACTATCTGACACTGAATTTGTGGTCATTATCATGTATCATGCTGACAAGCATAGGCAGTCATGTTTTCTCACATGATCACCAGTCTTTGATCACACTTTGTTCTTGTTCCAATTATGCCATGTGGTCAAGTCATCCATGTATTTACCTCTTTGCCTTTCCTTTGCTCTTTTCCCATCAATTTTGCCAGTTGTCACTAACTTTTCAAGTTTATTTCTTCTAAAATGTGGCCAAAAATCACGATTGCCTAATCTCTGATCAGACTGTGTTCTTGTCCCGATTATGCCATGTGGTCAAGCCATCCATGTATTTATCTCTTTGCCTTTCCTTTGCTCTTTTCCCATCAATTTTGCCAGTTGTCACTAACTTTTCAAGTTTATCTCTTCTCATAATGTGGCCACAAAAATCTTGGCGGTCTATGTCTAATTTCTCTAATAAATTTACGGTCTTCATATTTTCTTGAAGCACTGTCTCATTCATTTTTCTGTTCATCAAAGGTATTCTTTGTATTTTACTCAGAACCACAATCCATTAGATGTTTCTCAGTTTGTATGCTTATTGCCCATGTTTTACATGCATACAAACGTATACATTCTATAGCACTTAACAACTGTTTGTCTCGCTGCAACTGACATTTTTGTTTTAATTGGTAATTATGTTTTCTATCTTGCAATAGGCTAACTGTGCCATGGCAATTCTTGTTCTAATCTCTAACAGGTATCTTCCATCCAGTGTTATGACAGTTCCTAGAAAGATGTACAGATTCTCTTTTTAAAGAATTTACCTATTTACTTGTGCGTTATATGCATTAATTATCATAAGATTTTAAAACTTCTGTTTCAATGGTAAGTAACAGTTGAGGTATTTTTACATTGATTGTCAAGATAAAGTACTAGCACACACAAAAATATAAAAATAGTATAAGTCAGCAGCATCAATGATATTCAAAACGTTATTTTGGACAAGCACTTACAGGTAACTTGTTAAATTTCACAAAGATATCATCCTTCCTGTCTGCACTGACAGTCTGCAACAGTTGCAAGATAAACAGAAAACACTTAAAGAACATAAACATACTCTTTGTTTGTGTATTAACTGAAACATGTGGATTACGTATCTGTGACGTGATTACATATCTTCTTTGTTTTAATCATTCATTGATAAATACTTTGGTTGATAAGTTTGCTGGTATCTGTGTATCTTTTGTTTCGTTGAACAATTTCCTAGTTATATTTTGTGCTCATTCTTTTTCCAGTATTAGCTTGGCATCAGTCATTACCTTTTTTATACCAATATAGTTAAAACAAGCTCCTACAAGTGCTGATTTATCTATAACAACCAAGACAGAATGGCAGAAAGTGCACTGACATATCAGCACAGAATCCAGAGATCAATCCCAACTTCCAGAGATGTCCTTTCTGTGGTCAACTCAGTCTCTTGCAACGAAAACTGAAGCTTCACTGAACAAGAAAACAGGAGTGGCAGCTTTTCAGCTGATGAATGAACATGAAATATTATTTGGATGTTAAAAAGTTGTTGCATATTCTTTACAGTGGACCCCTGCATACTTTGGCTGTTCGTGATTCCTGGGCAAGTTTATGTTCGGTAGTTTGCCATTGCTTTCTGAATGCTGGAACCCATACCATTTCATAAAAAGCCAATGTAAGGCGGTCTGCTGCCAAATCACCCACATCTGTGTTTGCAGGTATGCAAAATTATGAACTGCGTCCATAACCCCTGCACCATGGAGCTGGCTTTTTGAATAACTATCTATAAATGTTCATTTTTTTTATCTGTTTGTCTTTTGTTTGTTGAGATGTTCAGTCATATTTGACATTCATTTGCTGTGGAAAGAAAAGGTGGAGCCTAAATGAAATGGTTGTCTTACTTCCTATTTCCTAGTGTATGGGAAGTCCTATCACTTTGCACCATTGCAGCAGTTTCTATTAGAGGTTACTATTACCTATATGAAGTGTTATAGTGTAATGAAACAATGAAGCATATAGGGCAATCATTTAGTAGCAGTAGTTGTGGAGATGGTGAAGGTGCAGTGTGGTGGTGGTGGTGGTTCTAACAGTTCTATACTAAGCTATAATATAAACAAAACGGCCATAATCAAAACATTTTTATTTACAAATGTCAGGGACTACATTGCTTAAAGTTTTATATTTAAATATATGTCAGTTAATTATATAAGTGTATAATACACTGTAATAGTGTATAATGCATTATAAAGTGTAAGTTAAAATAAATAAATGAAATGAGAAAACAAACAAAAATAAACTGATACTGTCAAACTGTCATTTACTGCCAATATTAGTACCCTGCTGTGCATTGCGAGGATTGGGGAGGGGGGGGGGGGGGTCTTAAGCCTGAGGAATTAAGGCCGCCTGGCTATTGCAGTTGTTGCTGCTAACTGTGCAGGTTAGAGTTTTCTTTTTGCCCCCGACATAAAAAAAAACTCCATACCTTACCGAGGATTTGAACCCAGGCCTTCCACAGGAGAATCGGCAGTCTAGCCACTTGGCCAGCCGCTTCTTAAAAAAATTGGTGTGTCTCCAAAGGAGAGAGACATGCCTTTGTGTCTTGTAGACTACAAGGGTCCCATCCGTCCTTGTCAAGGGGAGTGCTAACCTTCTCTCCATTTTTTACAACACCAAATTGATACTTATAAATATTATTGAAAGACATTATAGACTGAAAGACCAATCTCAAAACTAGCATCAAGGACGTCTAAGGGTTAGTCTCTTCTGGACACTGATCATAGTGAATTTGAATAATGAAGACACAAACAATAGATTACACGGTTTATTGCCTGGAGTATTTTGCTGCATCTCGTCAGGTCTAAGGGTTAGTCTCTTCTGGATACTGATCATAGTGAATTTGAATAATGAAGACACAAACAATAGATTACACGGTTTATTGCCTGGAGTATTTTGCTGCATCTCGTCAGGTACATAATGCAGAAATCACACAATATAAAGTAAAATAATCCTTCAGGCTGAAATATACAGCACACATATTCACATAGTAAGTAATTGTAATTGTCTACCAAGGTAAAATTGTAAACTGACTGCCAATACTATCATGTCTTTCTGTTTGCGGTCAAAGCCACAGGTTGTTAAGAGGTTGATCATGAATGGATCAGGCAGATGATACCATCAAAGAAGTGTGAACACTTGAGAAGATTGGCAGAGGCAAGGAGTGGGTCAGAGTACCGAACAGACATTCAGACGTGTGTGTGGTTATAATCATACTGGGCCGTGAGTGTAGGGAGTGGCCAAGTGGTGCTACGGAAACAGAAATTTAGCAACTAATTCATGACTACTCTCGTTCTGGCGATGTAATTATCTATACCGATGGATCTGTGTAAATAAAAGTGCCTGGGGATTCACGGCAAAAGAAAATGGTCAATGTTTGGTAATGGTAAAGGAGAGTTTGGTACATGACACCATAACTTCAAGTCTGAGAATGGAGGTGGAGGTGGAGGTGGTGACTACAGCTTTCCCTGGTTGGAGAAAAAACTATATGCACATTGTGATTATAACTGATTCACAAAGCATGATGGCAAAGTTGAAGACTGGCATGCTCCAAGCAGAATGACATGCATCGGTTCAGAGGTAGAGGGTTGTGAGTATTAGCTGGATCTTTTCTCCAGGACACTCTTGTGTGGTTGGAAATAAACAGGCAGAAAGACTGGCTGGTGTTGCATCATTAAGGGGTGATTTGATGCATAATAAGGCAAATGTGGTGAAGGTCCTCTGAGAGAATGTGAATAATGCAGAACAGATAGACTGATGATAGACTATCCATGGTTAAAAGAAAATGCAGAAGCAAGGGGTGGTCAGAGGATCTGGTCGACAGTCATCACTCAGAGATAAAGAAAGACAGATATATAATCAGATTGCAACAGGCACCATTAGTTCGGGAACTCTTCACTGGTTGCTGAAGATGAGGACTGGGTGCTTATGGTCTTATGGCATGGGAATGCCCCGAGTGTGCAATGATGATGTCCGACATCATTAGGCACTATGTCTTAGGTTTGCCGAATTTTACCAGAGATTTTTTTTGCGTTAACTTTCGGTTTCTTGTTAAATTCCCCGATTATTTCAAGATCACATTAAAACAGAAACCGATTACCGAGTATTGTAGTTCCCTCCATTTTCTACGAATGTAAATATCTTGGCTTCTCAAATTTTTCTTCTTACGGAGATAAAGAGACTGTCTTTTTAAGACGTAAGTTGACTCGTAAATTTCGTTTTATATAGACTTTGGGAATTGATCTAGTATGAATAATTCAACTGAGCATCCAGTTTTACATGTATTATGTAATTTTCGACTATTTAAGTTGATAGTTACATCTCAAACTGAAATCATTAAGATCGCATGCTATGATGCTGTAACTTCCATGGCGGGAAAATAGCAATTTTCCGTGTCATAATCCAGCGATGATCATTTAATATTCTTATGGATTATTCAGAGAAATGAAAATGATAATGAATGCATGTTTGCACTCAACAACCATTGTAGTATTTATGTGTAAATTTTCATCACTCCACAAGTTCGGTTACATTTATATTTGGGTAACTTTGGAAGGCTAATTCTCTGGTCAAAATAGATATCCACCTCGCGTTGACATATATATATCATCTGTGTGTGCATGTGTGTGTGTGTGTGTATATATATATATATATATATATAAACTGGCAGCAGATATCTGTCCTTCAGTTAGACAGCTGCAGTGGTAATATCCCTTGGTGTTAGTGTAACCAACAGTGGTGTGAGTGTGTTGGTAGGTCACACTTTGTGAAAGAGTCCAAATCGTTTTTTTTTCTATTTGTAGCGAGTCCCATCATGCCGTTACCGGAAATGAAAAAAAAAAGTGATAGACAGAGTCACCGCCTGGTGATTCACCTTGTCCGCTGTCTATTTACCATGCATTCTTTCGACATCATTCATTCATTCAAATCTCACGTGACAATAACACACGTCATCCTGGGATTTCCAGGTATGGTTTGCCTAATATTCTGTGCACAGCGATTGGTTGAAATCATTGTGACCTTTTATATAAATAAGAATACATTTCATACTTACCGCAATTAATTTTTTTTTGGCATTGTGCATACAACTGCATCAAGTGCAGATGGATTTTCGAATTCTGCATACAAAATTACATATAACTGGAAAGTTTCATCACGGAACTAGCTCCCCATGTGGATGAAAACCAAATTTTCTGCAAAGGCGTGTTTTTGTTCTTTGCGCCTTATTGATCGGACTGGCATGTGCACTTTGAAACACTATTCTGGCGCTGTTCATAGAATTTAATCAAGTGCGTATGAATTTTAGAATTCTGCATATAAGATTACATATATCTGGAAAGTTTCATCGCTGCGGGTGCTTTATTTGAGGATGAAAACAAAATTATTTTGCGAAGACATGCCTTTGTGAATGTAGAAACGCATGGCCATGGGCCATGGCGGCTGCGCATGCGCATATCGATTGGAATTTGTGTACACTTTCACTTCGTAACACTCAAAACACACAAAACGTGCAATGTGACCTACTAAAGTTAAAGAGAACACAAGTTTAAAGATTAATAATAATTTATTTGTATACTTGTACTATTTTTTAATCAATTAACATGACGGAACATATTTTAGAAGTCAGTTTTCATAATCCGTCTATGACCCGTTTGGCTGAGGCAACCTCACACACGGAGAAAAATAGAAATTGCACGCTGAACCATAATTAATTTTTTTTCTGCCATTGTCAATAGAAAACCATCAATTGTAGATGGATCTTCGAATTCTGCATCAAATTTTTCGTAAGCTTACTTTAATTGTGGTTGAAAAACAGGCTAAGATGTTATGATCATGAAACCCAAAACAGCGGCTTGACTATATAAAAATCTTTGTGGAACAATCAATATGCACTCGCTGGGTTATGTTCCCAGATGGGCATTTTTTTTTTTTTTTTAATTTTTCACAAAATTATTAGGTTATATAATAGAAACTATTAAACATTACGAACTAAAATATTATATCGAACTAAGAAATTGGAAGTTTGTGAATAAAGTGTGCTCTATGGATCTGTGCGAGCTGCAGGGGAGCGCATCCCACAGAGGCAGCGGAATGATCGCGTATCAGAATCGATGGATCCAATAGATGTCTTTGTTTAATGTAAATTTTAATTGTCATATAAAATATTGCCCCTGAATCAGTATAGTTTCATCTCTAAACTTGCTCGAATTGTGGTTGAAAAACAGATTTTCTGCGAAGATGTGCCTTTGTGAATTGGAAACCCACGGGTCATGACGGCCGCCGCATTTCGATTTCGCTACACTTTTCAACACACAAAACGTGCGATTTGACCTACTAAAGTTAAAGAGAACACAAGTTTAAAGATTAATAATAATTTATTTGTATACTTGTACTATTTTGTAATAATTTAACATTACGGAACATATTTTTGAAGTCAGTTTTCATATGACCATTTGAGACCATATCGCACGCACACCCGCTGGTGAAGGTAATCGGAAACACTGGAGAGCTCCACTTACGGGTGAATAGCATGAGAAATCGCAACTCGTCTCACCTTCACAAAATTGTGGATATCTTCACTTAGAAGTGATATACAGGCATCATTGAGGTACCATTAGATTTTGAATTTCAAGGCCTATCTACTGTGGTGGTCTCATTAGTAAATTCTCAAATTTAAAATCGTGATAGTTCTCCCTACTACTTGTCTATATATATATATAAAAGACGATGTGTGTGTGTGTGTGTGTGTGTGTGTGTGTGTGTGTGTGTGTGTATAGGGATGTATTTGATGCGTTCGATAACGGTCCATCCGATTGAGATGAAATTTTCTACATGTATTCTTTTCATTACCGTGCAGCTAACTGTAATAGTTTGTTAGTGTACAATCAGCTATTTACTTACTAAAATTTAATATTTAAATTTACATTATCATTTATATATAACGAGGGGACTTAACTTAAGAAAAGTTATTTCAAGAGGCATAACTTTTAATAGCAATGCTATATATTTTATACATAGATTGTTGCATTGTTTTCAAAGATTTATAAACTCTTTGTCTATAGTTATTTACAGGCATATGAGTTATAATAAATAATGGTATAATCTTTAAGGCATTTTCAAAGTTTTCATAAAAATAATGCATCTATTTAAACAGTGAAAATTTTCTAACTCATATTTTTATGTTTAAAGAAGTTATCTACAGTCAAGTAGGTGATTAAAAGCAGTTTTCATTAAAAATAATGGATGGTGTGTGGAAAGACATTCTTAAGTTAATTTTTTTTTTGTTATATGAATTTAATGAGACGCTCCCCGCCAGGAGCTGGGCGACGCCGCACCGGGTCAGATAGACAGACAGATAGTCGGGAACCGGAGCTTATATGACTACTTATATGAATTAAATGAGATGCTCCCCACCAGAGGCTGGGCGAAGCCGGGCCGGGTCAGACAGACAGACAAGCAGATAGACAGACAGACAGATAGTCGGGAACGGGAGCTTATATGATTACTTCTTCTTCTTCTTCTTCAGCGTTCCGAGCCATTGAGGTTCTTTGCTGCAAATACAATCCGTCTCCATTCGTCTCTCTGGTTGACCTTCTCTTGCCAGTCGTTGATTCCAAGTGCTTGTAGGTCTGTACATGTATTATCTCTCCACCGTCTTCTTGGTCTACCTCGGGGTCTACGGTCATTTATTTCCTGAGTGTAAGCGAGTTTTGTTTCCCTATTATCTTCCATTCTTTCTATATGCCCCAGCCATTGTAGTCTATTATATATGATTACTTATATGAATTAAATGAGATGCTCCCCACCAGGGACTGGGTGAAGCCGGTCCGGGTCAGACAGACAGATAGACAGACAGACAGATAGTCGGGAACGGGAATGGGAGCTAATATGACTACTTATATGAATTAAATGAGATGCTCCCCACCAGAGGCTGGGCGAAGCCGGGCCTGGTCAGACAGACAGACAGATAGTCGGGAACGGGAGCTTATATGACTACTTATATTAATTAAATGAGATGCTCCCCATCAGGGACTGGGTGAAGCCGGGCCGGGTCAGACAGACAGACAGACAGACAAGCAGACAGACAGATAGATAGATAAATCTCCGCCAGGGACTGGGCGAAGCCGGGCCGGGTCAGCTAGTCTACAATAAATGATATTCTGATACACAAACATTAATATCTCGGCTTAGAAATGACCTACAAACAGACTTGAACAAGGTACCGTTAAATTTAGTTGTTGTTTTTTTTTCAAGAGGTATCCAATTTCAACTATGCGGGTTATAAAATTGAAAAAGAAATTTAGAAAATGTTACAAAAGTGGCTAGACATCAATGATGTCGGTTCTAGACTCAATTCGTTGTTTGCTTACCAAATTATCCACGACAGAAATATGTTCTGTACTCAAACAGTTTTTACGAAATCAAGTCATTGTTTATAACGTTTCCAGCTGTCTTTAGCAAGACTGCTTATGTATACCACAATTCAAAACTCGAGGCGCGCTTACCTTGGCGTGTACTATCCCCATGTCAGATTCCAGATTTTCACAGGGAGATCATTGCCAGAAACCAGTAAATGAAAAACTTAACGCGGTTATACATCCTACATAGCACTCGACCAGATAAATAACTTTATGAAAGTTAACATAGTATGTCAGCTAGTTAGCATTTTTATATTTATACATTTCATTTCTTGTATTTAGTTCCATGCTGTTGTTATTATTAATCTTGTGTAAACACTGAGTTTGTTAGTTGTCAAATTCTTTTGTTTCTTATCTTTAAGCTTGAATCTGGATTACATGATGGAGCTGTACTGTACTTATAAAACTATAATTCTAAAACAGCGCGAATTGGCCTTATCGTAGTTACAGTTAGTAAACCTTTTCGAAGCACAATGTAACAAACTATCGCCTGTCAAGACGGCAAGGTGCCAAGGGTATAATTCTAAAAATAAACTTAGCCGGAATTTTTTTTTTTTACGTGGACTTCTAGTAACAAACATTTCCATAGGGGATCTGGGTAGTGAGATCGGACGCCCGTGTGTATTGTTGCGCACGTAACGTAAAGACATCCATTGACAGTTGGAAATCGAAAAAGAGTAGCCAAACGGTGCTGCGCGGGCAAAATTTCGAGTTAAAAATGTACCCAAAGTATTTCAGGATCCTCGCCTGTGCTACGGAGTTCGTGCACTGAGCTGAGATTCTCTGGACTCAGGCTTGAGTTAGGAGTAGTGCACTAACTCCGTAGCACCGGCAAGGATCCTGAAATACTTTGGGTAGATTTTTTTTATTAACTCGAAATTTTGCCCGGGCAGCGCCGTTCCATCCATCATGTGCCATGCCGGTAAGCGTGGGCGGTCATGTTCTGCCATCTCACTCGATCACCAGAGTCATGGATCAGCTCCGTGTTTCTGTCTCGACCATGCCACAAGGCCAATACATTCAGGTACTTGCTTCTAGGTCTTCCTCTTGGTCTGTTCCCCTCGATCTTACCAGTTGTCACCGTTAGGCTACTCTTTTTCGATTTCCAACTGCCAAGGGATATTTTACGTGCGCAACAATACACACGGGCATCCGATCTCACTACCCAGGGACCAGGGGGGATTTTGTTACTAGAAGTTCACGTGAAAATATCCCGACCCTCACCGGGGCTTGAACCCGGGGCCTCCAGCACTCGAGGCGAACACCATAACTCGAGACCACTCAGCCCCCTGACCATCGAGTGCCTCTTTGAGATGATATAAAGTTAGTTACATGTGCTTTACTATTCTTTACAGGACGTTGCAATCAACCCCAGCCTTTATTGACTGTTTGTAATTTACGTTCAGTAGTTTGCCACTGCTTTCTAAACGGCCGACACCTCACACATCGAGGCTGTTTGTAATTTACTAAGCAATTTACGCTTAGCTTTTCCAGTGTGACAATCATTCGACCCTTTAATAGTAAAAGACTCATTTGAGCTGGTTAGATCATTTGATCTAACACAAAAGCCTTTCTTTTCACTAATATTCCCTTGGGTGAAACAGTGAAGATAATCTGTGATCGCATAAAAGTGAAGAAACTAAAGTTGGCCTACTCAAGAAGACCAATCTTTAGAAACTACTACTGAAGTGCACATCTAATATTACATGCCATTTCCTGAAAAATCATACCACCTAATTTATGGAATGGTTATGTGGAGTCGTCTAGGTCCCATTTTATCAGACCTATTAAGGACATTTTTCTACACCACCGGTAAGTGGATTATATCTCACAGAGATCAGATAACAAGCAGAATAATTCCACTCGACCATGAAGCAAATCCACAAGAACATTTCCTTGACTGTTGACCACGAACATAATGACACCTTACCGTTCTAACACATTCTAATCCGACGTCGAGATGATGGCATTGTTCAAAGAGCAGGCTGTCGAAATGGAACATGGATGAGCCATTTCCTCAATTTCAATAGCTTTGCGCCCATCCAATATAAGCGTCTCTTGATACGGACTCTATTTAATCGAGCTAGACAGGTGTGCTTTATCGATACACTAAAGGAAGAACTAGATACCATTCACTCGACTATAAGGGATGCAGAGGTTTTTCCAAGGCACCAGGGCCGGGTTATATACTGGCCAAGACCTATTGACGCGTCCTCATCGAGCGTCCTGGGCAACAGGTCCCTTCGGGGTCCTGGCTAAAGTCAGGATCGCCGATTCCTCCGAAGTCGGAGAGTGTCTGCCTGTACGGCGAGGAACCACCAGTCTGCACACCAATAAGCCAGACATGGGACAACGGATACTCACGCAAAACACAGGTCCTGTATGACATCACACTGATGTTGGACAACAGGATGCCTTCATCCGACATACAGGACTTCGCGTTGGAGCTCAAGCCAACGAACACAAGCAAGCAAGCAAGCAAGCACTCGACTATAAAATCTAATGTATATCCAGCCGGTTTAATAAAGCGTCACTGCCAGCCACCCAAACCTACATCCACAGAGTCAACAGCCTCACAAACTCCAAGTGTTTCTTTAGCTAACCTTTCGAGGATCGTGTAATGAAACGAATACACGATCGACTTAAAACGACTGTAAACCGAACATTCTTAGCTGT
>OY992892.1:50796784-51026784 GCA_963921405.1 Cepaea hortensis | reverse complement strand
CATCAGCAAACAAATACATACACAAAACACAACATGTAGTCACGGCATTCCACAGATTTACCGCAGTTCCGCCAAATTGTGTGATATATAGACAGACAGCGAGATAGACACCCAGACAGGCAGACAGAAGGAAGGACGGACAGACAGACAAACATAGTTGGATGGTTTGACGGACGGACGGACGGACAGACAGACATAGTTAGATGGTTGGGCGGATGGACGGACGGACAGACAGATGGACGGGCGGGCGGGCATGCGCTCGGGACGGATGGACAGACGGACAGACAGACGAAACAATGAAAATATGAAAACAATGTTGCTATTTAACTCAAGAGTCCAATACTACTGCTATCTACAGCAGTACCGAGGTAGCAGTACTCTTAGCTTCGGACTCTGAGTTAAGTAGCAATTTTTTTTTTCTTCATATTTCAATGATTTCTTCATTGCTCTCATTGTTTTTTCCAACTTTTTATTCTTCTCTTCCCGTCCTTATGCCTTAATGAAGTCACCGGAAGATCTTCTCCTGTACTATAATTTGTGTTTCGTGCATGTATTTGTTTGTTGATGAAGGCTAGTCGCCGCAACGTTTTGTATGTGTCGTAATTCTGTTATTTAAAGCTTCATTACTTTGTGTTATTTTATATTGTATACATTTCCACAGCTGTACAGCAATTCCACCGAAGTTTACTCATATTTTTATTTCAACAAGTTTAATGGTATCACTGAATCTTTCATATTCCAAGTATTCTCTTTCAGATTTTGCTTTCTGAAAATGGTATATCTTGTATGTACCTACAGAATTTCATACATTAAACATCGCAACAAGCATCCCAATTTACTAAGTAAATTGCCAAATAAGTATGCTTGTATATTGCGTCTGCTTGAGCTCGTGCCTGCGAGAGAGAAAGAGAGACAGAATACAAGTCCCACTAGTCATAAATTAGGCCTGTTAAAGGCCTTTCAAAAAATACCTCTTTAATTTTGATTATATAAACAATATAAAATAACCATTGGAATCAAATATATTAAACTTTTGAGCAGAAACAGAAAATGAGTTATAATATTCTCGAGTTTGTAATATATAGACATTACTTTTACAAAAATTTGAAAGATTACTTAGAATTATATACAGTTCTTTATGGTACGTATATCTATAAATTAATTCTGAAAAACCTGTATAAAATGTCACATAATTGCTATAAATATGTACATTAAATGTGATATTTATAATATGTATAGTAATGTCCCTTGAAATAACGTATATTGTTATGTCCCTTACCAATATTTCAATTAGATGTGTTCCTTTTAATGTGGTTTTTATTCCGTACAAAACCGCATTTACGAAGTGCATTTGTGGTGTTTCCATTTATATTTGCAAATACAACAAGACCCAGACATAAAATGCAGCAAGATTCTCTAAGTGTTTGTGTAATGACTGCACACTATTTACGCACGAATCACTTGGTGAAATGGCTCTTCTCTCCGAGTGAGGTGTGGCTTGGGAGCAGGCATATCACTGGTATGGAACACAGAACAACGCAAGGACAACGCAAAAGACCAAACGTATCGAACGTACGGCAAGGGAAAGATACCCAGAGTCATGACCCGGGCGAGCCCACCCCCAGAGAGTGTCAAGTAGGTAAAGGGCCGAGACTTTCAGGGAAGAAGGACGACATGTGACAATCAGAAATACCCCCCCCCCCCCACCACCCCTTGTCGTGCATCTCCACGGCGGAGTGTTTATAACTTCTATACATTAATTCCTCGTAGGCATTAAGTGCGGTTCGCATTCAAAAGTTGCATATAAATAAGAATTATAGGTATCCTATTCAAACATTAAGTTTTTATTGTCAGAACCTAAACACAAACGTGTCTAGCCCTATAGTGTGCGCTATTTATCTTGGAACAGTGAGACCTGTCATGTCATACAAATAGCTTAGTTAATTGCACATACATGAAAAGAAGAATAGAATTCAAATAGACAATATTTCATGCACCAGAAAACACTACTATTAGACGCACCGTCTGCGCGTAATAAGGACAAGTCACTGGTGTGCGTCAACTGACAACACAAAGTATGCAATTTCACTTTGGGCAAGGAACACCGAGACACCAACACGCTTTGTTATGATCCTCACACACTTTCATGGAAGCCAAAAGAAAAACCATTAGGAATTTTGGTTACAACAGCCAGTTACCAGCCAGGGGCATTTGTGGAGACGCACAAAACATAATAGTCGAAATTAGCGCTCAGAGTTGATAGAAAGACTTGCAATGTTCAGGCCAGGTTTTTTTTTTTGGAATTTTAGCAGGGAGCGAAGGAAAAGGGACCTGGGAAAAGACAGCCGTGAGTTACAGGCTGGGCGTACTTATGGCTAGGGGTGGAAACGGTGTGTAGTGGGCACAAATCTATTAGGTCAGCTCGACAGGCCTCTAGGATAATGTCTGCATGTCTGTGAGTATAGCGCTTTGAAATAAAATGGTCATGTTCGTTGGACTGCAAACAACAGGCCCTGTTGAGTCATTTGAAAACTGATTGTGGAAAGAAAATTGTCTTCGTTGAACGCATGTGAGCCCGCAGGCTAGGAAGTTGTGTTTTGTGAAGTGGTTGACATCCAAAAGAACTGTCATTTGTCTAAACCACTCTTCTCTGGTGAGGGAATATGAAGTCATTTCAAATTCATTAATTTACAAGAAGAATAAGAGAAGATTACCGTCATCACCATCATCAACACCTCAACGGTCATCTGATTAGCATCTATTTCATTATCCTCAAACTGCAACCCAATACCGAGAAGAATACCACCTGCGTAAAATACATTTCTTCCTCTCTCTCCCCCCCCCCCCCCCCGCGTTTCCATCCTGTTTCAGGATATTGCGGTAAACATCAGCATCTTTCAGCTGTGTGTTGATTCCTAGGCTAGATTACGCTCATCAGCACGCCACGACTTTCTGGGCGACCGGCTTCATACTCTCATAAGTCACTGGCGCGACTCGAACCGCTTCCAATTCTCGTGCGCTCACGTCAACCACGAGACTATTCGGGGTTACGGAGAAATCTGCTTACGCCTCGGCCAGGGAGACCGGCTAAAATACGACATAAACATCATTTTTTTCTGAACGGAGAGAGCAGGACACAAGTAACACAATATGATCTTTCTGTTTTGGTTTTGTCATGTTAACGCCTGCTCCGACCCATGTATTTCTTACATGTATGACAAAACTAACATAGATGGGTGGCACATAAATGACATGATACAACTACCTAACAATATTTTCCCAATTAAATAAACACAATGTTGATCCCAAATCTTATTTGCTGAACATCGAATGTGTTTGTCAGGGAGTTAACCATTTAAAATAAAATTTGCATCAGCAACCAACGATGTTGGGTGTTTTCATGTTATTGTTTTGATTCTTCTGTGATTTTGGCTTCTTCCTGGTCTTCTTGGTTAATAAATAACACAAGAGTGAGATACCATTAAACTTCCAGTATGAAAGAAATACATAGGAAGATTATTACAGTTTTTATTGAAAAAGCATACATTGCTTTACTTTGAAGTAAAACTAGGCGACCAGGACAGGTCTTGGGCTCCTCATGTTGTTTACAAAATGTGTATTGAACACTCGCGACAGTCCTTTGGTCACTCCGTTTTTCTTTTACTTCTATGAGCACTAAACAATACATGTGAATTTATATAAATACACGCAAAGAAAACATTGATAAACATAACTAGAGAGTTAATTCGCGGACGGATATGGTTATGTGACTTGCTATATCCATGTAAAAAGGTGGTTTCCAAAGAAGATAGTGTGTTGTCAAGATATTCACATATTCTAAGTCACAACACACTGAGATGGGGTGGAACGTTCCATTACTCGTCGTCGTTTCTTCCCCGACAATACGCAGAAAATTGTAAAATATTGTCTGGTAGCCATTTTATAATCATGAATCTCGGGCGATCCCTGAGTGGTACATTTGGCAATAAATAACCCAACCAAAGCTGGGGACTGAACTGGTACCACAGTCTTGATGAGATAACGACAGACAGACAGACAAATAGACCGATAGACAGACTAATATATAGAAAATATAAAATAACACAAATTAATGCAGCTTTACAGAACAGAATTACGAAACACACAGGACAGCCTTCATCAGCAAACAAAATACATACACAAAATTTGAATAACGAAGACACAAACAATAGATTGCACGATTTATTGCCTGGCATATTTCGCTGCATCTCGTCAGGTACATACTGCAGAAATCACACAACTTACGTGAATTAACTAGATAAATCCTTCAAGTCGAAATATACACAATTTCGCACAGTAATGTCACTTATCTACCACGGTAATTTTAAGCTGACTAACATGTCTTTCTGTTTGCACAATTCTGGCTTGCGTTGATAGATCATAATTGCTTCCGCAAATTTTAACAAGTGAGTATTTTGTGTGTTAAACAACACGCGAAATGCAGTGTCTCTGTCCACCTTATGACCACTGTCGACAATGTGCCTACCGATTGAAGACGCCGGGAGCTTCCGGTGTGTTGACCCCACGAGGCTAGCATCTCCTGTGTGTTGTATCTTGTTGACCCATTGAGGTATGTGCTCTGACACCCGTTTGTTAAGTTGTCTCTCTGTTCTACCAATGTAAACGGCCTGGCATCTACATGTGAATTGGTAAATACAATTGTTTGTGGCGTACAGAGGAACAGGCTCTTTGACTGCTGGTGTAGGAATCGATACGGTTTTAAATCTAATGACTGGAGTTGCCGCACAGAATGTTCGGCCTACTGCTGAAGTAAGCCGGTCTTGTAGACGTTGCATTACGTCATCCCCTCGAAAGGTTAGCTGGATGAATACCTTGAGTTTAGGGACTGTAGTTACGTCTGCTTTGGGTTTGGGCTGTTGGCAGTGGCGCTTTATAAATCCTGTGGAGTACCCATTCAGGTTTAAGACATTCTTCAGAGATTCAAATTCCTCTGTCATTGTGTCCTGGGTGCATATCTTTCTAGCACGGTCAAACAAGGTCCGTACTAAGCCCCGTTTGTACTGGACAGGTGTGAAGCTCTGAAAATTTAGGTATTGGCCAGTCCATGTCCCTTTGCGATACACCGATCTTTGAATTGTTCCGTCTGCTCTACGTCTCATTGGAATATCTAGGAACGGTAACGCTTCATTGTGTTCGTGTTCCATAGATAGAGAGATGTTTTTATGCGTCTTGTTCATTGTGGCATGAAACGATGTTGCTTGTAGCTCGTCTGTGGTGATAATTAGTATATCGTCCACATAACGACGGTAAAAGGCCAAGTTGTTGATGTCTGAGGATCTCTTTTCTTCTAAATGTGCCATGAAGATGTCCGCTAGAATAGGACCAAGAGGACTCCCCATGGCCACTCCGTCAATTTGGCGGTATGACTTAGTTAGAAAATTGAATTGTATGTTGGCGGTACATAGTAGTAGTAGCCTCTCCAGGATAGGTGTTGGTATGCCTAATTTTAGTTGTTTGTCTTTAATGCGTTCCCTTATTATTTTCACTGTCTCCTCTAATGGAACGTTAGTGAATAGGGAGGCTATATCCACATACACAAAACACAACATGTAGTCACGGCATTCCACAGCTTTACCGCAGTTCCGCCAAATTGTGTGATATATAGACAGACAGCGAGATAGACACACAGACAGGCAGACAGAAGGGCGGACGGAAGGACGGACAGACAGACAAACATAGTTGGATGGTTGGGCGGACGGACAGATAGACATAGTTAGATGGTTGGGCGGATGGACGGGCGGGCGGGCGCTCGGACAGATGGACGGACGGACAGTCAGACGAAACAATGAAAATATGAAAACAATGTTGCTATTTAACTCAAGAGTTCAATACTACTGCTATCTACAGCAGTACAGAGGTAGCAGTACTATTAGCCTCGGACTCTGAGTTAAGTAGCAATATTTTTTTTTCTTCATATTTCAATGTTTTCTTCATTGCTCTCATTATTTTTTCCACCTTTTTATTCTTCTCATCCCGTCCTTATGCCTTAATGAAGTCACCGGAAGATCTTCTCCTGTACTATAATTTGTGTTTCGTGCATGTATTTGTTTGTTGCCTGAGGAGAGCTGCCAACTTAACAATCCGAGACCGAGAAAGAAATGCTACTATCAGACAGACTGTGGGATCAACACCTTGTGCCACATTTATTGAAAGACAGAAGATCAAGTGGTTTGGCCATGTCGTTAGAATGCAACATCAGCAGCTACCATCACTGGCCTTACATCAAAGATCATCTGCGACGAGACCACGAGGACGTCCAAGAAGAAAATGGATTGACGACATCAGAGACATTGTACAACCACACGGAATGACACTATCCAGTGCCGTCCACCGGGCGCTGGAACGCAAATTATTCCTCCCCACGACGCTTGACGGCAGAAGTGGAAGATGATGATGATGATGATGATGATGATGATGATGATGATGATGATGATGATGATGATGATGATGATGAAGGCTAGTCGCCACAACGTTTTGTATGTGTCGTAATTCTGTTATTTAAAGCTTCATTACTTTGTGTTTTTTTATATTGTATACATTTCCACAGCTGTACGGCAATTCCATCGAAGTTTACTCATATTTTTATTTCAACAAGTGTAATGGTATCACTGAATCTTTCATATTCCAAGTATTCTCATTCAGTTTTTGCTTTCTGAAAATGCAGTATATCTTGTATGTACCTACAGAATTTCCATACACTAAACATCGCAACAAGCATCCCAATTTACAAAGTAAATTGCAAAATAAGTATGCTTGTATATTGCGTCTGCTTGAGCACGTGCCTGCGAGCGAGAAAGAGAGAGAAAACAAAGTCCCACTAGCTTTCAAAAATTTTTTTTTTTTTTTAAAACTTTTATTGAGTGTTAAGAAACATTTGCATTTGTATTGTTCGTGTTGTTACAGAGCGTTGCATGTGGAAGTGTAGGTGACATATGCGCACATTTTTACAACATTTATTTCAACATTTTTACATTTGAGATGAAGGGTAACGGTAAACGAGTACAAACAACAACAAGACGGTAGTATACCATTATTTTCCCTCTTCCCCCCTTTCACCTGTCAGCTCCAACCCCACCAATACCATCACCACCACTGGTAATGAGGAAAATGGCAGTAAAACTTGTTTGAACCGACCGGTGAAGGCAGCAGCAGCATCAAAACCAACAGTATCGAAAAGGTGGGGGGGGGGGGGGGGAGGGGGAGGGAAGGGCGGGGGTTGTCAAGGAGTATCCTAGTTTACAATGCAGGAGGGGTAGTTGTTGCATTTGTAACTATTGTTTGTGTTGTTACATGCGTACTGTGTGTTCAGTGTTTGTGTGCGTGTTTTTACAGAGCGTTGCATGTGGGCGTGTAGGTGACATATGCGCAAAAATTACAATTATTTTATACATGTAAACATTTCTCCATTGACCTTGTTGTAAGAGAATATTTTAAATCAAAAGCGTGATGGTAGCAGGCTGTTTTTATTTCCTCTGCCGCCCCGCTCTCCTGTCAGCTCCAAAAACTCCTACCAAGTACCATCACCACCGCTCGGTGATGATAAAACATGGCGGTGCAAAACTGTTTACAAACAACCGGTGAGGGTGGCAGCAGAGACAACAATCACAGTATCAAAAATGTGGGAAAGGGGGATGTGATAGTATACGCGTTTACAAAGCCATATATATTAAAAGTGATTACAATGATAATAATGCAAAGTAACAACCAAATACGTAAATAAATATAATATTAATAGTGACAAGGAATAACACTGATAAGGCCTAAGGGTGATAGTGATAGACTCAATGATAATAATAATAGTATTAATAGTTTTAACATGTGATTCCATGTGCTAAATTGATTTTCTTAGGAATTGTGTTTACATAAAATACATCTTATAATAATTATGACAAAGAATAGAACTACTAAGAGTGATAACAGCAATGCTAATAAACACAATAATGATCACATTTCCAAACATGTGATTCTATTTGCTAAATGATTTTCTTAGGAATGGTGTTAAAACATGGCAGGTACATACAATGAACAATTGCATCATGCACTGTTAAATAATATAGTAGGTGTAAAAAGGAGTTGGTTATCTTTTTTCTCCTTGCTTATTGTTTTTTTTTTTTTTTTTTTTTTTTTTACATATGCATGCAAAGTTCAATAATAGTAGAAGTAAAAGGAGTTTGGTTTTCTTTTTCTCCTTGCTTATTTTTTGGTCATATTTGTAAGGGTTCATTCATTTTTTTTCCTTCCTCTTTTTTTTTTTTTTTTTTTTTGTAAAAAGTAAAACAAGCATCAGTATTAGCACAAACTTTTTTTACAATCTTTACATTTTTGTTTCCCTTGCCATCTCCTCACCAATTTGTTTCATTCCACCAATGCCTTCATCAACCTTATCCGGGCAATGATGGTAAAGGCAGGATAATTATTTGAACCAAACCGGTGTGGGTATCAGCAAAGGCAAACACAAACCATGAGCAAGGGGAGGGGGGGCACATGGGAACGTTTTTTTTGTTTATTACTAATGATGACAATAATAATAATGGCAAGAAGAGGCATACTGAGGGTAATAACAGCAATTATAAAAAATAGCAAGGGTACTAATAGTTATGAAAATGATAACATTTTTACAATATGTGATTCCATTTGCTAGGATGATTTTCTTTGGAATGGTGTTAACATAGCCTAGCAGGTACATACACTTGCAAAATGCAGTTTTTAGTAATACTTGGAGTAGAGGAGTGGGTTATATTTTCCTACTTGTTTTTTCCTAAATGTAGGGGTTCATTCATATTTTCCTCTGTGTTCTCTCTTTCTTTTATTTTTTAAATAAAAATTTAACCAAGCATTTGTATTGACACAAGTGTTTACAGTATCATTGGTTTGGTAACCATTTGTGATTTTGTATTTATTCATTTAACACTCACTCACATGATTCAAAGGGGGTGACAAAGAGAGGAAGGGACATGACCACTCTTTATGATGGTACAGGCTGGACAAATGTTTGAAAACAAAATAGTGGGGGTAGTAGCAAAAGCAACAAACCTTAAGCAAAGGTGGGCGGGGGGGAACATGGGAGATGAAGTTGTAAATTAATAATGATGATATCCTTAATACTTTCCAAATTAATGATACTAAAGATAATAAGGGTAAGATAATGATAGTAATAATAATAATGATCATAATAATAGTAGACATTTTCATAATAATAAAAATAATAATAAAAATAATAACCAACAACAAACATATATTAATAATAGTAGTAATATTAAAAATAATAATAATAATAAATAGTATAATAGATATTTGATTCTATTTACTAAGGTGATAATCTTAGTAGTGGTGGTAGTATAGCACAACAAGTGCATTTAAAGCAAAACATTCCATAAATAGTAATTGGAATGGGAGGAATTGATTTTCTTTTCTCCTTTTTTCTTTTCCCCTTATCTATGAGTGTTACAACCATCATTTTGAAACAAATAAAACAAGCATTTATATTTCCACTATTCTTTACATAAGGGATTTGTCATTTGTCTTTTGACCATATGTGATCTTTTTAATCATTTACTCATCATTCACTCACAGTTTCTTCTTTCTTTCTCGCGCTCATGTATACCAAATTTGTAATACAATAAGGAATACATGTGGTTTAATCTGGAAATAGTTGTGATATTTTGCGCGTGTACATAAATGATATTAAGTGTGTGTTATATGTGTAGTGCTTGTGTCTGGCTGAGTTTCTGCATGTCCATATGAGATGTCTATAGTAAGAAAGAGCTATAAGTAGTTTTGTGTGTATGTCTTTTGCTGACTTTGGTAAAGTGTTGAGAAATATTGCTTTATATATGTCGGTTTGTTTGCCTGTGTGTGTTTGTATGAGGTGTTGGAGTGTTGCGCGTGTGGCAGTAATTGTTGGACATGTAAAATAAATGTGTTCCTCTGTCTCTTGTGTGTTGTTTCTACATAGTTGGCATTGTTTGTCTATGTATTGTCCCTGTGTTGTTGGAGTCATGCTGTATACTAACCTATATGTGATTTCTCTAGCTGTTGGTGTTATGTGTTTGTTGTGTAGGTTTGAAAAGGTGCATGTGAAGTCAGACATGAAGTATTTGTATCCTCTTTTGATCCTAAGTTTGAGTGGTGGTGCTTGCTCTCTAACTAACTGTTTGTATTTTGTGTCTGTTGTTTGCTGTATTAACTGTTCATGTCCTTGTATTGCCTGTATGCATGTCTGATAGAATGTTGGCAGTGTTCCCTGATAGTGTGCAGTTGCATTGTTAAGTGGTGTGAGGTGTTTGATGTTGTGGGCTATGTAGTATAGTGCTAGTCTGTGCTGTTCTGGGTGTCTGATGATTTTACCTATGTAACTAATCCTAAGTGACAGTATTTTTGTGTGGATGTCTTGTAGTCCAATTCCCCCCAGTTTCCTGTCTTGTATGAGAGTTTTGTGTTTAATGCTGTGTATTGTGTTGGTGAAGATAAAGCGTCTGATTTGTTTGTTTATGTTTGTGATGGTCTGTTTGGGAGGGTCCAGTACTGTCGCTAAGTATATTATTTTGGGTATTATGAATGTGTTGACTACTGTGCTTCTATCAAATATTGTGGATGTTTTGTACCTATACCTATGTAGCATGTCTGTGATCTTTTGGGTCAGTGCGTGCCATGTCTGTGTGTGTGTTTTTGTGGGATCACATGGAAATGTGATCCCATACAGTTTCATGGTGTCTGTGTGTCTCAGATCTGGAGGGAAATCAGACTTTTGTTTCCACTTTCCCAGACCCGTTATATATGATTTCTGTACATTTACTTTGGCTCCACTGCCTTTTCCAAAATGGGTAAAGGTGTGGAGTATGTTCCTTATGGATGTGTTGCTAGTGGGAAAGAAAGCAGTGTCATCTGCATAAGCAATGAGCTTCTGCTCTCCTATTCCATGCAGGAAGGTGCCTTTAATACTAGTGTCTTGTCTTATCTTCTCTAATAAAGGCTCTAGGGTGAGCACATACAGTAGTGGTGATAGGGGACATCCCTGCCTTACAGATCTTGTGAGCCTGAAGCTGGCTGTCAGTGAATGGTTCACTAACACTTTGCTTTCAGGATTTTTGTACAAGATCTGTATCCACTGCCTGTAATACTGTCCTATATTACAGTGTTCTAGTGTTCTATGCAGGTATGTGTGGGAAATTCTGTCGAAGGCCTTTTCCTGATCCAGGGACAAGATGGAGGATGGACAGTCTTTCCCGTGTGTATAGGTGATTATGTCTCTAATTAGATGGGTGTGATTATGTATATTTCTGTCTTTGACACTGCACTGTTGGTCAGGGTGTATTAGTGTTTGCATGAAAGGTTTAAGTTTGTTGGTGAGTGTTTTGGCAAGTATCTTGTAGTCTGTGTTTAGTAAGGAGATTGGTCTGTAGTTCTTCAGTTGTGTCTTGTCAGTTTTGTCTTTGCATATGAGTGTAATGTAGGACATGTTGCAGCTCTCTGGAAGTTGTTTTTTGTCAAAGGCTTCCTGATAGACTTTGAGGAGAAGATTGCCTAGGATAGGAAAGAAGTGTTGGTAGAATTCTACTGTCAAACCGTCTGGTCCTGGGGTTTTGTCTTTGTCGAGACCACGAGGACGTCCAAGAAGAAAATGGATTGACGACATCAGAGACATTGTACAACCACACGGAATGACACTATCCAGTGCCGTCCACCGGGCGCTGGAACGCAAATTATTCCTCCCCACGACGCTTGACGGCAGAAGTGGAAGATGATGATGATGATGATGATGATGATGATGATGATGATGATGATGATGATGATGATGAAGGCTAGTCGCCACAACGTTTTGTATGTGTCGTAATTCTGTTATTTAAAGCTTCATTACTTTGTGTTATTTTATATTGTATACATTTCCACAGCTGTACGGCAATTCCATCGAAGTTTACTCATATTTTTATTTCAACAAGTTTAATGGTATCACTGAATCTTTCATATTCCAAGTATTCTCATTCAGTTTTTGCTTTCTGAAAATGCAGTATATCTTGTATGTACCTACAGAATTTCCATACACTAAACATCGCAACAAGCATCCCAATTTACAAAGTAAATTGCAAAATAAGTATGCTTGTATATTGCGTCTGCTTGAGCACGTGCCTGCGAGCGAGAAAGAGAGAGAAAACAAAGTCCCACTAGCTTTCAAAAATTTTTTTTTTTTTTTTTTTAAACTTTTATTGAGTGTTAAGAAACATTTGCATTTGTATTGTTCGTGTTGTTACAGAGCGTTGCATGTGGAAGTGTAGGTGACATATGCGCAAATTTTTACAACATTTGTTTCAACATTTTTACATTTGAAATGGGGGGTAACGAAAAACGAGTACAAACAACAACAAGACGGTAGTATACCATTATTTTCCCTCTGCCACCCACTCACCTGTCAGCTCCAACCCCACCAATACCATCATCACCACTTGGTAATGAGGAAAATGGCAGTAAAACTTGTTAGAACCGACCGGTGAAGGCAGCAGCAGTATCAAAACCAACAGTATCGAAAAGGTGGGGGGGGGGGAGGGGGGGTTGTCAAGGAGTATCCTAGTTTACAATGCAGGAGGGGTAGCTGTTGCATTTGTATTGTTTGTGTTGTTACATGCGTACTGTGTGTTCAGTATTTGTGTGCGTGTTTTTACAGAGCGTTGCATGTGGGCGTGTAGGTGACATATGCGCAAAAATTACAAATATTTTATACATTTAAACATTCCTCCATTGACATTGTTGTAAGGAAATATTTTAAATCAAAAGCGTGATGGTAGCGGGCTGTTTTTATTTCCCCTGCCGCCCCGCTCTCCTGTCAGCTCCAAAAACTCCTACCAAGTACCATCACCCTCGGTGATGATAACATGGCGGTGCAGAACTGAAACAAAACGGTGAGGGTGGCAGCAGAGACAACAATCACAATATCAAAAGGGTGGGAAAGGGGGATGTGATAGTATACGCGTTTACAAAGCCATATATATTATTAGTGATTACAATGATAATAATGCAAAGTAACAACCAAATACATAAATAAATATCATAGTGACAAGTAATAAGGTAACAGTACTGAGACTAGAAATACTATCACTGATAGACTCAATGATAATAAATAATAGTTTTAACATGTGATTTTGTGTGCTGAATTGATTACCTTAGGAATGGTGTTTACATGAAATACATCTTATAATAATAATGACAAGGAATAAAAAACTACTAAGGGTGGTGACAGCAATGCTAATATTTATAAACACAATGGTAGGATTTGTTTTGATAATGATCACATTTTCCAAACATGTGATTCCATTGGCTAAATGATTTTCTTAGGAATGGTGTTAAAACATGGCAGGTACATACAATAACAATTGCATCCTGCACTGTTAAATAATATAGTATGTGTAAAAAGGAGTTGGTTATCTTTTTTCTCCTTGATTATTGTTTGTTTTTTTTTTTTTTTTTTTTTTTACATATGCATGCAATGTTCAATAATAGTAGAAGTAAAAGGAGTTGGTTTTCTTTTTCTCCTTGCTTATTTTTTGGTCATATTTGTAAGGGTTCATTTATTTTTTCCCTTCCTCTTTTTTTTTTTTTTTTTTTTTTTTTTTTTTTTTTTACTTTTTGTAAAGAGTAAAACAAGCATCAGTATTAGCACAAACTTTTTTACAATCTTTACATTTTTGTTTCCCTTGCCATCTCCTCCTCAATTTGTTTCATTCCACCAATGCCTTCATCAACCTTATCCGGGCAATGATGGTAAAGGCAGGGTAATTATTTGAACCAAACCGGTGTGGGTATCAGCAAAGGCAAACACAAACCATGAGCAAGGGGAGGGGGGCACATGGGAAAGGGTTTTTTGTTTATTACTAATGATGACAATAATAATAAAGGCAAGAAGAGGCATACTGAGGGTAATAACAGCAATTATTAAAAAAAACAGCAAGGGTACTAATAGTTACGAGAATGATAACCTTTTTACAATATGTGATTCCATTTGCTAGGATGATTTTCTTTGGAATGGTGTTAACATAGCCTAGCAGGTACATACACTTGCAAACTGCAGTTTTTAGTAATACTTGGAGTAAAGGAGTGGGTTATATTTTCCTACTTGTTTTTTTCCTAAATGTAGGGGTTCATTCATATTTTCCTCTGTGTTCTCTCTTTCTTTTGTTTTTTAATTAAAAATTTAACCAAGCATTTGTATTGACACAAGTGTTTACAGTATCATTGGTTTGGTAACCATTTGTGATTTTGTATTCATTCATTCAACACTCACTCACATGATTCAAAGGGGGTGACAAAGAGAGGAAGGGACATGACCACTCTTTATGATGGTACAGGCTGGATAAATGTTTGAAAACAAAATAGTGGGGGTAGTAGCAAAAGCAAACAAACCTTAAGCAAAGGTGGGGGGGGGGGGGGGGGAAACATGGGAGATGAAGTTGTAAATTTATAATGATGATATCCTTAATACTTTCCAAATTAATGATACTAAAGATAATAAGGGTAAGATAATGATAGTAATAATAATAATGATCATAATAATAGTAGACACTTCCATAATAATAAAAATAATAATAAAAATAATAAACAACAACAAACATATATTAATGATAGTAGTAATATTAAAAATAATAATAATAATAAATAGTATAATAGATATGTGATTCTATTTACTAAGGTGATAATCTTAGTAGTGGTGGTGGTATAGCACAACAAGTGCATTTAAAGCAAAACATTCCATAAATAGTAATTGGAATGGGAGGAGTTGATTTTCTTTTCTCCTTTTTTTCTTTTCCCCTTATCTATGAGTGTTACAACCATCATTTTGAAACAAATAAAACAAGCATTTATATTTCCACTATTCTTTACATAAGGGATTTGTCATTTGTCTTTTGACCATATATGAACTTTTTAATCATTTACTCATCATTCACTCAGTTTCTTCTTTCTTTCTCGCGCTCATGTATACCAAATTTGTAATACAATAAGGAATACATGTGGTTTAATCTGGAAATAGTTGTGATATTTTGCGCGTGTACATAAATGATATTAAGTGTGTGTTATATGTGTAGTGCTTGTGTCTGGCTGAGTTTCTGCATGTCCATATGAGATGTCTATAGTAAGAAAGAGCTATAAGTAGTTTTGTGTGTATGTCTTTTGCTGACTTTGGTAAAGTGTTGAGAAATATTGCTTTATATATGTCGGTTTGTTTGCCTGTGTGTGTTTGTATGAGGTGTTGGAGTGTTGCGCGTGTGGCAGTAATTGTTGGACATGTAAAATAAATGTGTTCCTCTGTCTCTTGTGTGTTGTTTCTACATAGTTGGCATTGTTTGTCTATGTATTGTCCCTGTGTTGTTGGAGTCATGCTGTATACTAACCTATATGTGATTTCTCTAGCTGTTGGTGTTATGTGTTTGTTGTGTAGGTTTGAAAAGGTGCATGTGAAGTCAGACATGAAGTATTTGTATCCTCTTTTGATCCTAATTTGAGTGGTGGTGCTTGCTCTCTAACTAACTGTTTGTATATTGTGTGTGTTGTTTGCTGTATTAACTGTTCATGTCCTTGTATTGCCTGTATGCATGTCTGATAGAATGTTGGCAGTGTTCCCTGATAGTGTGCAGTTGCATTGTTAAGTGGTGTGAGGTGTTTGATGTTGTGGGCTATGTAGTATAGTGCTAGTCTGTGCTGTTCTGGGTGTCTGATGATTTTACCTATGTAACTAATCCTAAGTGACAGTATTTTTGTGTGGATGTCTTGTAGTCCAATTCCCCCCTGTTTCCTGTCTTGTATGAGAGTTTTGTGTTTAATGCTGTGTATTGTGTTGGTGAAGATAAAGCGTCTGATTTGTTTGTTTATGTTTGTGATGGTCTGTTTGGGAGGCTCCAGTACTGTCGCTAAGTATATTATCTTGGGTATTATGAATGTGTTGACTACTGTGCTTCTACCAAATATTGTGGATGTTTTGTACCTATACCTATGTAGCATGTCTGTGATCTTTTGGGTCAGTGCGTGCCATGTCTGTGTGTGTGTTTTTGTGGGATCACATGGAAATGTGATCCCATACAGTTTCATGGTGTCTGTGTGTCTCAGATCTGGAGGGAAATCAGACTTTTGTTTCCACTTTCCCAGACCCATTATATATGATTTCTGTACATTTACTTTGGCTCCACTGCCTTTTCCAAAATGGGTAAAGGTGTGGAGTATGTTCCTTATGGATGTATCATATGATATATGATATGATAGCTTGATCACATGAGCATATGATCATATGATAGCTTTCAAAAATACCTCTTTAATTTTGATATATAAATACAATATATAATTACTTTTGGAATCAAACATATGAAACTTTCGAGCAGAAACAGAAAATGAGTTATAATATTCTCGCGTTTGTAAAATATAGATATTACTTTTACAAAATCTTGAAAGATTACTTAGATTTATATATACTCCGTTATGATACGTACATTTCTCGATTAATTCTGAAAAACCTATATACAATTTCAAATAATTGCTATAAATATGTACATTAAATGTGACATTTATAATATATCTAGTAATGTCCCTTGAAATAAGGTATATTGTTATGTCCCTTTCCAATATTTTAATTAGATATGTTCCTTTTAATGTGGTTTTATTCCGTATAAAACCGCATTTACGAAGTGCATGTGATGTTTTCCTTTATATTTGCAAGTACAACAAGACCCAGACATCAAATGCAGCAAGATTCTCTAAGTGTTTGTGTAATGACTGCACACTATTTACGCACGAAGCACTTGTTGAAATGGCTCTTCTCTCCGAGTGAGGTGTGGCTTGGGAGCAGGCATATCACTGGTATGGAACATAGAACACCGCAAGGACAACGCAAAAGACCAAACGTCTCGAACGCACGGCAAGTGAAAGATACCCAGAGTCATGACCCGGGCGAGCCCACCCCCAGAGAGTGTCAAGTAGGTAAAAGGCCGAGACTTTCAGGGAAGAAGGACGACATCTGACGATCAGAACCCCATTCTTCCCCCCCCCTCCTCCCACTCCTTGTCGTGCATGCTCCACGGCGGAGTGTTTATAACTTCTATACATTAATTCCTCGCTGGCATTAAGTGCGGTTCTCATTCAAAAGTTGCATATAAATAAGAATTATAGGTGTCCTATTCAAACATTAAGTTTTTATTGTCAGAACCTAAACACAAACGTGTCTAGCCCTATAGTGTGCGCTATTTATCTTGGAACAGTGAGACCTGTCATGTCATACAAATAGCTTAGTTAATTGCATATGCATGAAAAGAAGAATAGAAGCCAAATAGACAATATTTCATGCACCAGAAAAAACTAATATTAGACGCACCGTCTGCGCGTAATAAGGACAAGTCACCGGTGTGCGTCAACTGACAACACAAAGTATGCAATTTCACTTTGGGCAAGGAACACCGAGACACCAACACTCTTTGTTAGGAACCTCACACACTTTCATGGAAGCCAAAAGAAAATCTATTAGGAATTTTGGTTATAACTAACAGCCAGTTACCAGCCAGGGGCATTTGTGGACACGCACATAATAGTCAAAATTAGCGCTCAGAATTGATAGAAAGATTCACAATGTTCAGGCCAGGGTGTTTTGGAATTTGAGCAGAGGGCGAAGGAAAAGGGACCTGGGAAAACACAGTTGTACGTTACAGGAAGCGCGTACTTGTGGCTAGGGGTGGAAACGGTGTGTACCTGGCACCAGTCTATTACTATTAGGTCAGCTCGACAGACCTCTAGGATAATGTCTGCATGTTTGTGAGTATGGCGCTTTGACATAAAATGATCATGTTCGTTCGACTGCAAACAACAGTCCTTGTTGAGTCATTTGAAAAGTGATTGTGAAAAGAAAATTGTCTTCGTTGAACGCATGTGAACCGCAGGCTGGGAAGTTGTGTTTTGTGAAGTGGTTGACATCCAAGAGAACTGTCATTCGCCTAAACCACTCTTCTCTGTTGAGGGAACATGAAGTCAAATCCAGTCCATCAATTTACAAGAAGAATAAGAGAAGATAACCGTCATCACCATCATCAACAACTCAACGGTCATATGATTGGCATCTATTTCATTATCCTCAGACTGCAACCCAGTGCCGAGAAGAATGCCAACTGCGTGATATACGACATAAACATCCTTTTTTTCTGAACGGAGAGAGCAGGACACAAGTAACACAATATGACCTTTCTGTTTTGGTTTTGCCATGTTAACGCCTGCTCCGACCTATGTATTTCTTACATGTATGACAAAACTCTAACATAGATGGGTGGCACATAAATGACATGATACAACTACCTGATAATATTTTCCCAATTAAATAAACACAATGTTGATCCCAAATCTTATTTGCTGAACAACGAATGTGTTTGTCAGGGAGTTAACCATTTAAAATAAAATTTGCATCATCAACCAAAGATGTTGGGTGTTTTCATGTTATTGTTTTCATTCTTCTGTGAAGTTGGCTTCTTCCTGATCTTCTTGATTAGTAAATAACACAAGAGTGAGATACCATTAAACTTCCAGTATGAAAGAAAAACATAGGAAGAATATTACTGTTTTTGTGAAAAGGGCATACATTGCTTACTTTGAAGTAAAACTAGGTGACCAGGACAGGTCTTGGGCTCCTCATGTTGTTTACAAAACGTGTATTGAACACTCGCGACAGTATTCTGGTCACTCCGTGTTTCTTTTACTTCTATGAGCACTAAACAATACATGTGAATTTATATGAATACATGCAAAGAAAACATTGATAAACATAACTAGAGAATTAATTCGCGGAGGGATATGGTTATGTGACTTGCTATATCCATGTAAAAAGGTGGTTTCCAAAGAAGATAGTGCCCCTTAGGGTGTGAGTTGTCAAGATATTCACATGTTCTAAGTCACAACACACTGAGATGGGGTGGTACGTTCCATTACTCGTCGTCGTTTCTTTCCCGACAATACGCAGAAAATTGTAAAATATTGTCTGGTAGCCATTTTATAATCATGAACCTCGGGCGATCCCTGAATGGTACATTTGGCAATAAATAACCCTGCCAAATCTGGGGATTGAACTGGTACCACAGTCTTGATGAGATAACGACAGACTGACAGACAAATATACCGATAGACAGACTAATATATAGACAATATAAAATAACACAAAGTAATGCAGCTTTACAGAACAGAATTATGAAACACACAGGACGTTGCGGCGACTAGCCTTCATCAGCAAACAAATACATACACAAAACACAACATGTAGTCACGGCATTCCACTGAGCTTTACCGCAGTTCCACCAAATTGTGTGATACATAGACAGACAGCGAGATAGACACACAGACAGGAAGACAGGAGGACGGACGGAAGGACGGACAGACAGACAAACATAGTTGGATGGTTGGGCGGACGGTCTTGGTCACTAAATCCCACTAGTTATAAATAGGCCTGTTAAAGGCCTTTCAAAAATACCTCTTTAATTTTGATATATAAATACAATATATAACTTCCATTGGAATCAAAAATATTAAAATTTCGAGCATAAACAGAAAATGAGTTATAATATTCTCGCGTTTGTAAAATATAGACATTACTTTTACAAAAATTTGAAAGATCACTTAGAATTTTGATACTCCGTTATGGTACCTACATTTCTCAATTAATTCTGAAAAACCTATATAAAATTTCCAATAATTGCTATAAATATATACATTAAATATGATATTTATAATATGTTTAGTAATGTCCCTTGAAATAACGTATATTGTAATGTCCCTTTCCAACATTGTAATTAGATGTGTTCCTTTTAATGTGGTTTTATTCCGTACAAAACCGCATTTACGAAGTGCATTGTGGTGTTTTCCTTCATATTTGCAAATACAACAAGACCCAGACATAAAATGCAGCAAGATTCTCTAAGTGTTTGTGTAATGACTGCACACTATTTACGCACGAAGCACTTGGTGAAATGGCTCTTCTCTCCGAGTGAGGTGTGGCTTGGGAGCAGGCATATCGCTGGTATGGAACATAGAACACCGCAAGGACAACGCAAAAGACACAACGTATCGAACGCACGGCAAGGGAAAGATACCCAGAGTTATGACCCGGGCGAGCCCACCCCCAGAGAGTGTCAAGTAGGTAAAGGGCCGAGACTTTCATGGAAGTAGAATGACATCTGACTATCAGGACCCCCCCCCCCCTCCCCACCTCTTGTCGTGCATGCTCCACGGCGGAGTGTTTATAACTTCTATACATTAATTCCTCGCAGGCATTAAGTGCGGTTCTCATTCAAAAGTTGCATATAAATAAGAATTATAGGTATCCTATTCAAACATTAAGTTTTTATTGTCAGAACCTAAACACAAACGTGTCTAGCCCTATAGTGTGCGCTATTTATCTTGGAACAGTGAGACCTGTCATGTCATACAAATAGCTTAGTTAATTGCACATGCATGAAAAGAAGAATAGAAGCCAAACAGACAATATTTCACGCACCAGAAAACACTACTATTAGTCTGCGCGTAATAAGGACAAGTCACTGGTGTGCGTCAACTGACAGCACAAAGTATGCAATTTCACTTTGGACAAGGAATACCGAGACACCAACACTATTTGTTAAGAACCTCACACACTTTTATGGAAGCCAAAAGAAAAACTATTAGGAATTTTGGTTATAACAGCCAGTTAGCAGCCAGGGGCATTTGTGGACAAGCACATAACATAATAGTCGAAATTAGCGCTTAGAATTGATAGAAAGACTTACAATGTTCAGGCCAGGTTTTTTTTTTTTTTTGGAATTTGAGCAGGGGGCGAAGGAAAAGGGACCTGGGAAAAGACAGCCGTGAGTTACAGGAAGGGCGTTCTTATGGCTAGGGGTGGAAACGGTGTGTAGTGGGCACCAGTCTATTAGGTCAGCTCGTCAGGCCTCTAGGATAATGTCTGCATGTCTGTGAGTATATCATCATCATCATCATGTGCCATGCCAGTAAGTGTGGGCGGTCATGTTTTGCCATCTCACTCGATCACCAGAGTCGTGGATCAGCTCCGTGTTCCTTTCTCGACCATGCCACAAGGCCAAGCCACCCAGGTACTTGCTTCTAGGTCTTCCCCTTGGTCTGTTCCCCTCGATCTTACCAGTTGTCGCCAAGTTCTCCAAATCATTTCTTCTTATAACATGCCCAAAAAATTGTGACTGTCTACGTCTAATGTCTCTAATCAGTTTACGATCTTCATGTGTTTCTTGAAGGACTTGTTCATTGGTCTTTCTGGCTGTCCATGGTATTCTCACTCACGCTTAATTTTATTTCAGCAATATAAAATAACACAAAGTAATGCAGCTTTAGACAACAGAATTATGATACATACAGGACTTTGCGGCGACTAGCCTTCATCTGCAAACAAACACATTCGCGAAACACAACATATAGTACAGGAGAAGATCCTCCGGTGACTACATTAAGGCATAAGGACGGGATGAGAACAATAAAAAGATGGGGTGGGGGGGAGGGGGATGAGAGCAACGAAGAAAAAATGAAAATATGAAACAATGTTGCTATTTAATTCAAGAGTCCAAGACTGTACTGCTGTCTACGGCAGTACAGAGATAGCAGTACAGACTCGGACCTTGAGTTAAGTAGCAATATTTTTTTTCTTCGTATTTTCAGTTTTCCTCATTGCTCTCATCCCCCCCCCCCCCCCATCTTTTTATTCTTCCTATCCCGTCCTTATGCCTTAATGAAGTCACCGGAGGATCTTCTCCTGTACTATAATTTGTGTTTCGTGCATGTATTTGTTTGCTGATGAAGGCTAGTCGCCGCAATTTTTTATTATTATATTTCATATTTTATTGTTTATTTTATATTGTATATATTTCCACAGCTTTACGGCAGTTCCACCGAAGTTTATTCATATTTTTATATCAACAAGTTTAACGGTATCACTTAATCTTTCATACTCCAAGAATTCTCATTTATCTTTGCTTTCTGAAAATGGTACATTTTGTACGTATCTAAGTAATTTTCATACATTAAACATCGCAACAAGCATCCCATTTTACAAAGTAAATTGCAAATAAGTATACATATATATGGCGTCTGCTTGAATTTGTACATTTGTGAATGATAAAGAAAGCCTGTGGTCCAACGATCAAAAGAAGTGCACCGCTGAAAACCTTGACTGGAGAAATCATCACTGATAAGAAACAGCAGATGGATAGATGGGTCGAGCACTATTTAGAGCTTTACTCAAGTGAGACCAAGCTGGCGGATGATGCCCTCGACGCCATAGAGGCCCTGCCAACTCTTGACCACCTGGACACACTTCCCACTATAACAGAAGTTAAGTGTGCTATAAATGAGCTTGCATCTGGCAAGGCTCCAGGTAAGGATGGGATTCCAATAGAGGTGATCAGGAGTGGGCAAGACACCCTCGCTCTACAGATCCACCAGCTAATAGAGCTATGCTGGGGAGAAGGACAAGTCCCACAGGATTTCAAAGATTCAAACATCATAACGCTGTACAAGAACAAGGGAGATCGGAGCGACTGCAACAACTATAGGGGTATCTCACTTCTGTGTATTGTTGGGAAAGTATTTGCCAGAATTGTCCTGCTCAGACTTCAAGTCCTGGGAGATCAAGTCTACCCCGAATCACAGTGCGGCTTCCGTCAGAACCGGTCTACCATTAATATGATATTCTCATTGCGACAGATGCAAGAAAAATGCCGGGAACAAAATCAGCCACTGTTTATTGCCTTCATCGACCTCACAAAGGCATTCGATTTGGTCAGTCGTGAGGGTCTGTTCAAAGCACTAAAGAAGATTGGCTGTCCACCAACTCTTCTGTCCATTGTGGAATCGTTCCACACATTCATGAAGGGTATAATCAAGTTTGATGGCTCAACTTCAGAAGAGTTTGAAATCAAGAGTGGAGTTAAGCAAGGTTGTGTACTATCCCCCACCCTCTTTGGGATATACTTTTCACTTCTACTGAAATATGCCTTTCGTGATCAGAATGACGGTATATACATTCACTCACGCTCAGATGGTGGCCTCTATAATGCTCAGAGATTGAAGGCCAAGACCAAAATTAGCAGGGTACTAATCAGAAAGTTGCTTTTTGCGGATGATGCTGCGATTACGACCCACTCTGAGGAAGAATTACAACATCTGCTATCTGCATTCTCCAATGCTTGTTCTGAATTTGGTTTAACAATTAACAAAAAGAAGACACAGATTATGTCACAAGGTGCACATGGTGTACCATCAATCTTTATTGACGACGCCGAACTGGAGATAGTAGACCATTTTACATATCTAGGATCAGAGGTAAATAGCAAATTATCCCTCGATCAGGAAATCAACATCAGGATTTGCAAGGCAGCAACAACAATGAACATGTTAGCAAAAAGAGTCTGGGAGAACAGGAAGCTTACTGCCAAAACAAAAGTCCTCGTCTACCAAGCCTGTGTCCTTAGTACTCTTCTTTATGGCAGTGAAACCTGGACAACTTACTCACGCCAAGAGAAACGTTTAAACAGCTTTCATATGCGGTGTCTGCGAAGAATACTTGGTATTAAGTGGCAAGACAAAATCACAAATACTGAAGTATTGGAAAGATCAGGTTGTGTGACGGTGTATTCCATGCTCAGTCTTCGTAGATTTAGATGGATAGGACACGTTAGGAGGATGGATGATGGTAGAATACCAAAGGACATCTTTTTTGGTGAATTACAGAAGGGTAGGAGATCTCAAGGTCGGCCTCTACTACGATACAAAGATGTGTGTAAGCGGGACATGATTGATACAGGCATTGATAATGCACAATGGGAGCACGTCGCCGCTGAACGTGTTGCATGGAGGGCAACTATCAGAAATGGAATAAAGACAAAGGAGAAAATGATTGCAGATAAAGCACACACAGAGCGTGAGAGACGTAAGATGGTGCAAAATGGTGGAAATGACCATGTTTTCACATGCACCTACTGTGGGCAAACATTTGCAGCAAGAATTGGCCTTACCAGCCACACTCGCCACCGCCATGGATCGTAGTTATTGCCATATGACAGTTATTAAGCCTTTTTGAAGCACAATGTACCAAACTATCGTCTGTCAAGACGGAAAGGTGCCAATGAATGAATTTGTACGTGAGAGAGGGAGGGATAAAGGAACCTAAAGGCCTACTTGTAATAAATTTAGCCTCTTAAAGGCCTTTCAAAAATTACTATTTAATTTGACATATTTGATATATTCATGGAATTTATAAGTTAGGATCAAATACATATTAAAATATTTTTAGAGAAAGAGGAAATGAGTTATAATATTCTCACGCTTATAAAATATAGCCATTGATTTTAAATAATCTTTAAAGATGACTTAACATTCTACCTAATTCTTTATGATACATATATTTCTCGAATAATTCTATTAAACTTTTACAAAAATTTTAATAAATCCTACAAATATATACATTAAATATTACCTTTATAATATGTCTAGTAATGTCCCTTGATATAACTTATATTGTTATATCCCTTTCCAATATTTTAATTTGATGTGTTCCTTTTAATTAATGTGGTTTTATTCCGTACAAAACTGTATTTACAAGGTACATTGTGGTGTTTTCCTTTACATTTGCAAATACAAAAAGACCCAGACATCAAATGCAGCAAGATTCTCTAAGTGTTTGTGTAATGACTGCACACTATTTACGCACGAAGCACTTGGTGAAATGGCTCTTCTCTCCGAGTGAAGTGTGGCTTGGGAGCAGGTATATCGCTGGTATGGAACACAGAACAACGCAAGGACAACACAAAAGCCCAAACATCTCGAACGCACGGCAAGAGAGAGAGAGATACTCGGAGTCGTGACCCGGGCGAGCCCACCCCCAGAGAGTGTCAAGTAGGTAAAGGGCAGAAACTTTCAGGGAAGAGGGACCACTTCTGACGATCAGAAATCCCTTGTCGTGCTTGCTCCACGTCAGAGTTTTTATATATTCTATTCTATACATTAATTCCTCGCAGGCATTAAGTGCGATACGCATTAAAAAGTTGCATATAAATAGGAATTATATGTATCCTATTCAAACATTAAGTTTTTGTTGTCAGAACCTACTGTAACAAGCTACGTGGAGGGTCCCAAATAGCCCTGTCACAATATTTAAATGATCTTCTATATAGCCCTGGCTGGGATAGGTCTTTACCTGCCAACCCTCCACCGTTTTCCCCGGACTCACTGTCACTCTTTCTTTCGACCTAAGGACCTATTTCCTGTCGTGTTCCTCTGGCTGATCCATATATATAACACAGTGATCGTTGGAATAAACTAAAACTTGATTTATTAAATCAATAAAGGACAGCACAGGAAAACATCAAGGCAGTTAACACAGATAGTTCTAAACAGACACAACACTGATAAAGTTCAGGCACAGAGCCTCAGGTAGCCAGATTCACAGACCCAGCTTCATACACTGTCCGATCCGTCCAAACACAGCTCACCGAGTGTGCAAGAATCTCCTTCCTTCCAGGTAATTGGTTGTACGTACAACAGCCTTCTGTAGACCAAACTTCCAGGTTTCCATGGACCACAGTCTTTTTAGTAAACACATGTTCTAGGGAAGTGCCATGTAGTCACCTGTCATAATGTCAGGTAGGAAATAATGTCCTGGAGAATAGTTCTCATATAATAATGGGTGTGTCTGAGTGATTGGCGGGGTCCAGCCAATAATACAAAAGGACTCAATCCAAACGTATCGAGATGACTGGTGATGTGTCAGTACAGCTGATGGTCATTCTTTCAAGGTCAGCAGTGGCTCTATCTTGTAGAGATCATATTCTTAAAACAGGCATGGCCCAAACCTTGCCATGGCATAGTCATAACCTGCTTTCTGCGTAGAGCCCTGTCGAGACCTTCAGCTCTGTTCATACTTTCAAAAGAAGGACCCTGGAAAGGACAAACATTCGAGTGAGGGATCAAGCTGACTCAAGCACCACATATTAGTTATGCATTTCGGCTTACCAACACCAGTTTATCAGTGGCTTGCTTGAATTTGTCGGACATGTCAGGTAGCCCCTGGATTGGCTACGTCCTGGCTTGCATAGACCTCCAATCTGTAGACGTCCGGTCGGCTACACTATGCACCCTGTTACATACACGAATCACTCTCCTCACTCATACCCTGCCTTTATTATTATTGGGCACATTCATTTCCCAGCTTCTTTCTCCCTCGCAAACCATGCCTTTCTCACAACCAAGATCTTGTGGTGTGGTGCGCCTAGCAATCTGTGTGTTTCTCCCCGTTAACTAATAGTATATTAGTGGGGTTGTATGGCACGCAGTGTAGTTCCCCATTCCCAGCAAGAATATGCTAGAAGATACTACCTCTTCCGGCTGCTGCTCTTGTCTGAGCTGCCGCCGCAATGTACCGGCAGTGCCTCACCCAACACGTAGATTCAGAGGAATGCAGGTTCTCTCAATAAGATAACGAAGTTTATTTATAATCCCCACATCATCCTATCGACTACAAGACGAAAGAGATAGCACCGTGGATAGCCTCTTCCGGCTCAAGAAGATAGATCATAGAGTGGTGGACCCCATCCCCAAGGAGCACACCGTAGCTATCTAATGTGCGTATATTTAAAAGAGAGATGCTACTAAGTAACGGTAAGCCGTAGGAATCAAGATATCACTCGTCTATCAGCTGCCAAGAACAAGCGATATCATTTGGTAACTACTTATTCCTCAGATGTGTTCCCTTGCCATGCCAAGATCAAGACGCGTAGCCAGATCGGCTAACGGTCACCCCCTCCCAACATGGCAAGACTGCTGTTTTGCCATATCCTCTCAGTCGTTAAGACAATAGATATTTATAGGCCAAGTTTTGCCTGAACCAACTAAAACTCAAGTTTACCTTTCCACTACTTCAGTAGTATGTTGCATCTCTGTCGTAATCTTTAAATTAGTTGACATGCTGCAACTATCAAACGGTAGGTGTTGGCACGGCCATCAATTGACCAGCAGCTGCACCAGTGCACATTTGACGCAAGGCGCTCCATCGGGTCTACCCGAAAGGAAAGACAAATATATACTCGCTCCATGTAAAGATTGTGGTATGAAGATAACCCAAAGAACCCTCTTTCATGGAGATTTGAGCAAACAGGAGAACTGAGAGTTTCCGAAAGCCGTTTCCCCCTGTTTACCAAAACTAAAAGAATGCATAAGGACATGGGCCACTGGCGTTTCGCTACACCTACAAACAAACGTGTCTAGCCCTATAGTGTGAGTAATTTCTCTCTGAACAGTGAGACAATTCACCTATATTAGATTGACCCAACATTTTCGTCCTCTCAAATCCATGGACACAAACATTTCATTAAGAATGCTCCACTATACGCAAGAAAGCTTGCCTTTTAAAAATTTTAAGTACGCTTAAACACGGAAGCCGAGCTAGTGTAGTGGCTAGATGCTCGCACGTCGGTCTGGTGGTCATGGATTTGAATCTGCATTGGGGCGGATGTTTACAATGCCTCTGGCCTCCCATGTCGCCCTTGGGTGATGAAGGCTAGTGATCGCAACGTAATTTGTTTTCTGTAATGGTGATTGGTAAAACTGCACTGTTTCGTGTGATTTTATATTGTTTACATTTCAACAGCTTTACCGCAGACAAGTTAGAAAACATCTAATGGCAGTGGAAATGAGATTTATGAGGAAAATGTAAAGAATGCTATAGATGGACAGAAAAACAAACGAGAAAGTCATTCAAGGAACAAGTGAAAAACGCAAACTGATTATAAAAATTAACCAAATTTGACGTGAAAAGAGGATGCGGAAACAAGGAGAAATGACTAGTATAGTAGGTGCATTTCGATTCAATTCTCAGTGTTTTCATTATATGCGGCTATGTGACGTCACGAGAATTTGTCCCAAACTAGCACCGCAAATTTCATATTTTCTGCGCTAAAGGAGATAACTACTTCCGGTCTTAAAATTACTAAATTACAAAATTACACAATTTTAAATAATAGATGGCGGTTATTATTGTCTGTGGTGGGCGTGTCTTAAAAGTATCATCATACTATTGGCTATTGGAGGTGTGTAAGGATTAGTGTTACAGTTCTCTTCTTCCTCCTCGTTTTCGTCTTTCTCCTTCTTTCCCTTCCTCCTTCTTTCTCCTCTTCCTTTCTCCTCCTTCTTTCTCATCCTCCTTTTTCTTCTCTCCTTCTTCTTTTTCTTTTTCCTTATTCTTTCTCCTCATCCATTCTTCTTTCTCATCCTCATTCTCTTCGTCTTTTCCCTCTTCTCCTTCCTCTTCCTCCTCCTTCTTGTAGTTGGGTGGGCGAATTTGTAGCTTTGTGGTGCCGGGACATGTCCAGTGTTGGGGTGTGAACATTGGAGAGTTTGGTGGGGTGTCTGCTATCGATTTGGGCAATTAGGGGGGGGGGGGTGATTACATGATTTATCGTTTCCCGCGTTTATTAACTTTGAATGTGTTTGAAAATAAAAAATAAAACAGCAAAACAATCACACTTTAAAAATTAACAAACTAACACATAAAAAGAAATTAAGTAATTAAAAATTAAAAACAAAATAAAACAAATAAAACAAATTAAAAAGGTAAACAATTAAAGAATTACAAATAAAAGATGGTCGTTATTATTGTCTGTAGTGGGTGTGGTTTAGTGTCATATGTGCCGAAGGAACAGCATAATCATACACAAGTTTAGGGTTACGTGTTATGGGTTAGGATCGTTCAATATCATTTCATATAATATATAATACTAAGGAATAAAAATATAAAAATGTAGAAGTTAAAAGTAACAGTTGGCGGTTTATTATTGGTTGCAGTGGGTGTGGGTCGGTGTAATAGTACTGTATTAAATCTTGGGAGATAACTTGTGCTGGTAACTAAGTTATGAAAACATGGCTGCCGTGGGTGATGTAACAGGTGGCCAGTATTTGGATTGAACCACCTAACCATCATCAGCGTACAGGAAGAATAAGGCGGTCTACAAATCTCCCGCAGCTTTGAGCGTAGTATGCGCGACTGTAAAGCTTCGTCACAGTGCCGGCTACTGTTCTCTTTAAAAACAAAAAAATCAGAGCATTGGTGGAAGACTGGCGAAACAATCAACCAATCATGAAAAAGTCTACGAGGACCTATGCTCCACTGAGGGATGAGAGTCACCCGTATCAGCATGGCACATGATGTTGTGTGGTAAATGCCATGGTTGTGTGGACAGACGTAGAATATAATGTGTTTTATGCACACTGATAGGGAAATGGCTACGCTGGTCATATAGCCAGCCAGGATGCTTAAGATTGCGAAGATATTAAGTTACTATGAACCAGTAAATTGTTGTTGGTTTATTGTGTATTGTTAATATCCTGCTACAGTCAAGATATCTTATCTGTTATTGTCATTGTCGTGTTTTGCTATTCTTACTGCAACCTAAAGGTTACATACAATTACAAGAACACATTGTCATATTATAAAAAGGTCGTTACTTGCCACCTCCTGGCCTGATGTTAATATGCACATGGTGCAATGATGATATATTTCAAAATAACCATCTCATCTCATCTCATCGTGTTCCTCTTGTACCTTGCGGTTTCGAAGTGAAGTATAAACAGCGGGAGAGTGCCCACTTACGGGCTTCATGTATCGATATTCCCACGGACTCGGTTATTCCCTGCGTCCATCGTTTACGTGGTCGGCCTCTTCTTCTGCTTCCCGCTGATCTGTACATCATTGCACAATTTTATTTCATGACTATTGTCAAAGTCCTATATATATATATATATATATATATATATATATATATATATATATATATATATATATATATATATATATATATATATATATATATATATATATCACCGATAACTTAGAACATGACTGGTAGAGTTAAAGAGAGCCTGTAATGTATATTGATGACAGCTTATAATAGGACAGGAGGGGTTAAAAGACTTTGTAATGTGCACTGACGACGGCTCAGAATAAGACAGACTCAAACGAGTTCAAAAACAGACGAGTGTAGATTGCAGACAAAAACTCATGACAAGACGGGATGGTGAGAGTGAACACGGCTGGACGAGTGACCCGTAGAAAAGGGAGCATGGGATAACGAGATAGAACAGAGATGAGAGGACTGGGCAGTGTATGCATTGACTACAGCTGACGTTTGACAGAAAAGGGCGGTTTTTTTTCCGGTTTAGGGCGTCTTTAACTGGATAGAGAGATTATGAAGTGTGATAAGGACACAACTGTGAGAGCGAATAGTTGTTTGGACAACCCTAATGATTATACTGGGGATTTTATATAAATATAATAAAATGACAGTGAGAAAGTTGAATAAGGGTGTCTGAATAACCCCACGTGTATACATAGTGGGTATATTGTAATATATATTGATGTGTTATTTTATTACAAATGAATGGGTGGCGGTGTAATTACAGCCGGTGTTAGAGTGTATTCGTAAGAATGATTTGCCTTTCTGGGGCTTACTGTACACCTACAATTATTGTGTGAGTGCTTTGAATACTGACTAGGTCTCTTAAACTATATTAATGTGATGGCTATTCTAAAATCAACCTCCCACTGGCTACAAAAGCTACATACATCACTGCATTACTTTTCCACATAGTCACCACCTAAATTCAGGCACTTGTCATACCGTGGCACGATTTTTGTAACCCCTCGTCAGAAACGGCGCCGCCATGGTACTTAGCGGATTGTTGACTCTTCCATGAGTTCCTCGTCGATGTCAAAGCGCTGGGTAGCTCGTCGGACCTTCATCTTGCCGAAGAGATTATAATCGCTTGGTGCCAATTCCGGGCTGTAAAAGAAGGGGGGAAAGGAGGGGGGGTGAACATTTCTCACTAAATCTGCTTAAGTAAAGCCTTTGTGCGAACAGCAGTATGGGGCCACACGTTGTCGTGCAGGATAATGACGCCATTGGTGAGTATTCCCTGCCTTTTGTTTTTGATCGACCGACGAAGCTTCTTCGGTGTTTCACAATAAACTTCTGACGTTATTGTGGTCCCTAATGTCACAAATTCCGTCAACAAAATCCCACTGAGGTTTCAGAATATTGAAAGTATCCTATGTTGTTGTAAAAATGTTTGCTTAGATTTGCTGGGTTTGTTTGGTGAAAGAATATACATCCACTGTTTTGACTGTTCCTTCGTCTCTGCATTCATGAAGGGAACCCATTTCTAGTCCCGAATCACTATTCTGTTGATAAATGCACCCCCTCTTCCCAGTAATACCGAAGGACCGTCAATGATGAGCCATTCTTTGAGATTTGAGAACGTCAGTCAGTTGCTATGGTACCCACCGTGAACATATTTTGTTGTAAACTAACTTCTCTGTGACAATTCGAAAGAAACTAGTCCTAGAAACGTGTATAAATTATGTTGAATGAATCACCGAAAAAACGAGAAGTAGATTGTGAGCTTTACTAGAGCACGACTACAAGAAACAAAATGGACGTTGCGGCCAAAGCCTTCGCCAGCACAGAACATACAAACAAAAATAGACTAACAAATACACGAAAGACACTACATAAAAGTATTAATTTCACTTATCTGTGTCTTTGCTTGAGCGGCTATCCGTGAGTGGAATAAACCGGATGTAGTGGTTAACAGGGTCAACTGACTAACGGTCAATAAAGCCAGAAGCTCGGGGAGTGGCTAAGACAACCGGTAAGGGAACCCGCGCTGAGGGGATGGGATTGCGCCCATGAGTGCGAAAAGGGAAAATATGGATAGGTAGATTATGTTGACAGATCTGAAATTGTGAAACTGCGCTTTTCCACTACGACCTGGTCGATCTTTTGAATGTGCTCATCTGTCACATCTGGGTGTCGTCCTTGTTCACCCTAATCATACACATCTTTATACCCATCTCTGAATTTCCTGCACCAATCTCTCACAGAACTGTCACTCATAACGTTATCACCATACACACGACACAATCGACGATGAATCTCGGCCGCATTTGGACCTTCTGCTTGAAGAACACGAATCAAACCACGAATTTCACAGCTGGCTGGAAAGACAATAACAGTGTCCATGTTTATTCGTTCGCGATTCGTGAACTACTAACATATGCGACTGTTGGTTGATGTGTAGTGATATAAAAGCTACTGAACGAAGCAAGCAATGAACGGTGTCGCTGTGGCAACCAGTTTCTTTTTACCAGTCAATCGGAGGTTGATTAGGGAACAGCCCTCGTATAACGGTATAGGAAGTATGTCTACCTTAACATATGTTTAAAATGTTTTGCATATCCTTTACAGGACATCGCTGTCAACATCAGCATCTTTCAGCCGTATGCTGATTTCTTGGCAAGATTACGCTCAGTAAACCTTAATAGATATAAGAAATATGTCTCCCTTATTATATAGGAAGTATGGCTAATGAAAGAGTGAAATAAAATTGTGCTTATCACAGTTATTTCCCCTACATATAAAATTGTCGCTTCCAACATTACTGTAAAACAACTCATACACAAATACAAACCTGGTTTCATACTCTTATAGGATACGAATACAATAACATAGGGGAAAACAGAGAGCAGAAAGCTGAGTTCAGCTTGACGAGAGGCAGATCTCATTGGAGATAATAAACACTGCAGAGTTAAAGAGATTATTAGTGTTAAGTGGTGAAACAATGAAAGGCGGATAGAAGCGTGGTAGACGGCATTCAAGAAATCAATAATGCAGGCGCCATTTTAAGAAAAGACGACTCCATAGCATACACTTTTGGTTGGAGATTTGACGATATTGCTCTTGTGACATGACAAAGTGACAACGAAGCGGGTAACGTAAGAAATGATATTGTAGTTAGACTTCAAGAAAGCACTTGTATTGGTGGGAGAAGGTTCAATGGAAGTTGGTGTAGCAGACAATGTAGAATGGTAGTTAAATATATCGGCCATGTGAAATGGAACCATGATGCTGAATAGCAAGCTGATATCGAAGATGTGACAGGTGGAAACACCGACTGCATTGATATAAATGTTGTTAACCGATATGAATGATTAAATGGAAGTCCTGTATAATGGAGGCTTGAAATGTGATGTGAAATGAAAAAGTCGTGAAGACACCTATGATGGACAGAGACATATTGTGGTAGAAAGAAACCAAGAGTGTAGAGATGTCTGAGTAATCTGCAGAATTGACTCTTTTTCAGATACTGTGGAATGCACATTTAAAGATACTAGTGAAGTCAAATTGAAAAATGCCGATAAAGTTGACTTGCTGCGACATTCAAACTACAGCAGATACATAACAGACCTTTAAGTGCCATAACTGAAGAAAGTGTTGAAGGGGTGGCTGAAGCTTTTAACAATGTGAAATGCATAAGTTACGAAACTGAAATTACGAAGACGCAAAAATGAATTGACGAAGACACGAACTTAGAAAAACTGACGAAGATATGCACTTACATATGAGTAAAATGTCTACCCATGGTCTACACGTGTACAAGTAGAATATGCAGCCGTGTCATCCGTTTCTTTAACAATGCGATATTTTGTCACTTGTATGTAGTCTACGTTGCACTTGTTCGTCACTGATGTCCAATATGACGTTGCGTAACCTCCTTGTCTAGATTCACGATCATCTACTGTCAACTGAACTATTTTCAACTCCTTCATCAAATGTGACTGACACGCTTTCTGTTCGGTTATCTGTACTAGCGTCTATGTCTGTTTTCTTGTATGGTATCAAAGTACTGAACGTAAACTTGCCAAGACATCAACAACAGCAATAAATGCTGACGTTGACTGCAAACGTCATGTAAAGGATATGCAACTGCCTTCAAAATAAAAAAAAATATAGACTCTACCTTATTGGTCAACAAACAGTTCATGTCTCCGGGAGTGCAAAGGTGTAGGCAGGTTCAACAAGTCGGGGATGCGAGCATATAATTTATAAATGCATGAGTTCGACCCCCTTGATTCCTCCTACTCCCTCCCTCCCTCCCTCCCCTCATGGCACCAACAGCTACGCCACTGCAGAAGTGTGGTGTTTATCGCTAATCTGCTACCTTCTTTTTGTTATCAGTCGAGGTTAATCACTTCTGGGGGAAGCTCTTGAAATAAATACACACCCCACGATAAATATGGTTGAACAAACAGTACATGTTCACAGTAACAACAGCCTACGTAAGTTTACACAACTTCTAGCCTCAAGCATGACCTAAATTTGACCTGCCTTGCTGCGCTATGTCGCAAATCCGCATATCGTAATCTGCACCGTCACGATTCTCCCTTGCGACCCTCTCCATTCCTCCCATACCATGTTTCCATTTCAAAATTTGGGAACTTCAACACCAGTGTGCGGTGTGTTCTCGTACAGTGATGGCCTCTGTGACAATGTGTTATCATGAAGTGAGTTACAGCCACCCCATACATTAATACCGAGGAGGAGGGGGAAGAGGAGGAGTTGGAGAAAGAGGAGGGGCGTGGTTGAGAGGTTAAGGTGTCCGCCTCAGGCTCAGATAGTACTGGGTTCGACCCCTGCACAGGGCTGGGAATTTTCCCTAGAACCACTAGTGTCTAATGATATCACCGGCTCCCCTGACCTCTTGTGTAGTGAGATCGAATACCTAGCCTTATCGGATAGTGACGAAAAACAGGAGTCTCCCATGCACAAGCTGAAGCCTCAAGTACAAGCTAAGGTCCAATGTACAAGCGGATGACCCATGTACAAGCTGAGGCTCCATGTACAAGCGGATGTCCCATGTACAAGCTGAGGCCCCGTGTACAAGCTGAGGCCCCGTGTACAAGCGAAGGCCCCATGTAGAAGCTGAGGCCCCGTGTACAAGCGGATGCCCCATGTACAAGCTGAAGCCCCGTGTACAAGCTGAGGCCCCGTGCACAAGCGGAGGCCATGTGTACAAGTGGAGGCCCCGTGTACAAGCGGAGGCACCATGTAGAAGCTGAGGCCCCGTGTACAAGCGAAGGCCCCATGTGCAAGCTGTGTAGGTAACAAATCTCCCGGCACTTGAACATAGCAAAAATGTTGGCCATCCAACGCTTTAATCGATTAAGACGCATACAGCAAATAACAAGGATACAGACAAGTAATAACCTTTATATTTTAATGTAGTGTTTTTCATTTAGTTGTATGTCGGTTTGTGTTTGTTTGTTCTGTGCTGACGAAGGCTTTGGCCGCAACGTTCATTTTATTACTTGTTGTCGTGTTCTAGTAAAGCTCACAATCTAACTTCTCGTTTTGTGTGTGTGTGTGTGTGTGTGTGTGTGTGAGAGAGAGAGAGAGAGAGAGAGAGAGAGAGAGAGAGAGAGAGAGAGAGAGAGAGAGAGAGAGATTCAGTACACATATTGTTAGGAAAAGTAAACCTACCGACGGGTAGATAGTACCCGTTGCCCTAGACGGAATCTATCTTGAGGAGGCAAGCTTTCACACAAATTCATGTCGACGTAGGACACACTGACCTCTGAGGTGTATAGCTAGGTGTGATGTACTCCTCTGGAAAGAGGAACGAAGAAGAAGTAACAAAATGCATAGATCAACCCAGTTCTCAGCTGACTAGAAACTGCACGCAAACAATACCTGCCAAACAAACGCTGCCTTGCACCAAATAACGTGTCAACAACAGGTGTTGCTGGTACTCGTAAATGTGTGAACGACCTTGGTTTTAGATCCATATTGTAAAGTTATGAGTTGTAGTATAGTCGTGAAACTGGTTGGGCTTAAGCCCTTCTCCTCATTATCGTCATCATCATCATATGCCGGGTTGGGCGGCTCAGGTGATCATGTTTATCTGTAACCATATATCCCACGTGTGTTTGATGAGCTCAACTTCTGATCGTCTTCTGTGCCATTATGTCACCCAGGCAGAGTTGTCTCCTTTATTTTAATATTCTTCAAACAGTCCACAATTTCGCGATCACTAAAAAAAAAAGAAAATGAGGGTTTAATAAAGCTTAAGTGTTACACAAAAGTGAGTAGAATATGGTGGACCAAGAAAAGACATACTGAAGATCTACAGGGTTTGAACATTGAAGAAACCTGGTCCATGCAGAGTTTCATGTCTCGAAAACTACAATATTTTGGACATTAACTGATTGAGTGCCATGGGATGATTCATCGTTTTAAGCGACTTCCTGTATCTGCCATGGGATTATATATCGCCTGAATGTTGTCATTGCATTATAATACAGCATGTCTGCGACCAGGGTAATAACTTTTAAGCCATAACTGTGACACACCTTTACTTTCAATTTTCCGTCTTTCACTTTTGTTTGGTTCAAACTTACCTTTTGTTTCGCACAGAATCTGTTAAATGTCACAATTGGCTGGAAAGAATGGTGGTGAAAGGCATTTTTCCTGGAAGAGGACCAGAACAAAGATTGACACATGACATTACCGACACCTTGGATATGAGTATGCCTGAGACGGGAGAAACGGCCAGAGATTAACGAACTTATAAGCGGGCCGAGATGAGAGAGCCGTTCTGCAAAGAATCTGTTACATGACGAGGATGATACCAGTGCGGATTGTGACAATTGTCTACCCAGTCTAAAATTGGTACCTGGGCATGTTTTGGGAAGTAACGGTGGGCGGGCTGATACTGTGTACATCACCCTCCCAGTGCCCATTAGTATATAAATCAATATGGGTCTGTCTCCATATGCCCAATGCGTTCATGAAGTGTAGACCGAACCTTTACTTACTGCTACCAGTAGCTTGATGACGAGGCCGTAGTTCCGACGTGGCTCTGCTAATGCCGTTACTGCAAACATATATGTTGTGTAGGATCATGAATTTATAAGCATTAATAATGTGATGCCGGCTTCGTGGCTTAGAGGTTATGACTTTTCTCCGTAATCTCGTATACTCTCGTGGGTTAACGTGATGACGGTAAGAATCAGCGGTGGTTCGAATCGCATCGATAACTTACGGGGTATGTGAGCCGGCCGCTCAGAAAGCAATGGCAAACTACTGAGCGTAATCTTGCCAAGAAATCAACATACAGCTGAAAGATGCTGGTGTTGACAGCTATGACCTGTAAAGGATATGCAAAAAAAAAAAAATGTGATAGTTTCCCCTAACTTTCCATATTCACGTGGTTTTGGACTAGGCCCTCATCCTTTACAAACCTTTTACGTTTGCTATGGTAAGTGAATACCTTACTTTGTGATCATCATCATCGTCTTCTACTTTTTCCGTCAAACGTCGTGGGGAGGAATAGTTGACACTCCAGCGCCTTATGGGTGGCACTGCATATTCTACCGATGGTCTTGTCAGCCCTCTCGATGCCTTCCAACGCCTCTCTTCTTATTGCAAGACCGTAGATTGTTTATTATAGTTGTATATGCCGTTCTACTTTGATTACGCTTCCTTGCAATCCTTATTTGGTGCTCTCGCCGTCCAATGTATTCTCAACATTTATCTCAGCAACGACGTCGCAGCTTCCCTCAAGCAAGTTTTTCCTAAATCTGTACAGCAACCGGCTCTGTGGCTAAGGCGTTACGGATACAATTCGTAATCCTGTATATCCCTTTCGAAACACAGCTACTTTGAGATTTGGCAGCAGACCGCCTTGCGTTGGTTTTCATACAATGGTATGCGCTCCGGTCGTTCAGAAAGCAATGGCAAACTACTGAACGTAAACGTGCCAAGAAATCACAAACAGCTAAAAAATGCTGAGGTTGACTGCGACGTCCTGTACATGACATGCAAGTAACTAAATAGCAACATAAATCCAATAAACCAGACCTGTTGTGTAAATAATATTAAAACAAAAGCGAACGAGAAAAAGAAAAAGACTATTCATTTTATTTCACGTTATCATCCTTGATGCCGGCTTCGTGGCTTAGAGGTTATGACTTTTCTCCGTAATCTCGTATACTCTCGTCGGTAACGTGATGACGGTGAGAATCAGCAGTGGTTCGAATCGCATCGGTAACTTACAGGGTATGTGAGCCGGCCGCTCAGAAAGCAATGGCAAACTACTGAGCGTAATCTTGCCAAGAAATCAACATACAGCTGAAAGATGCTGGTGTTGACAGCGATGTCCTGTAAAGGATATGAAAAAAAAAATCATCCTTGATGTCACGAATTCGAATCCCCTTCGAGGCGGATGTTTCCACTGGCATCTGCTCTCAGGTCGACCCAACCAACATCAAATGCGACGTTTCCTGCGGAGTACAGGTGACCAGTGTTATACTGACCTCGTCAAAACGTCGACGGTCGGTCGCTCTAAAAAAAAAAAAAAAAGAAGAAGGGAATAGCATTATAACCGCAATACCCATCATTGTGTGAAAAGCGATCCTTTGTTTTGCTTTACTTAACTTACTTCCTCGACGTTTACTTGTTGTTTTGTTGTTTATCGTGTGAAATACGTTTACAGATCAAAAACTAAACCCGGTTGCGCACAAGAAACACGTCGACGACCCACTTTTTTTCCAGCACACAGGTAGAATATCTGTGTATGACGTATTCTCTAGGCCTCTGACGAGTACGCTTAAGTCAGACACAAGTTCGACCAATCTCTGTGTAAGCAATAAAGAAGGATCGGGTGTTCTAGAAACCATGTGAATGCAATAGAACAGTGTCATATTTATCTACGCATTTAACATAACCAACAAAAGCCTAAACATGGACTATCTGTATATACTGCACTGAATTCATCGTCATCATTATGTGCCATGCTGATAAGAGTGGGCAGTCATGTTTCGCCATCTTACACGATCACTAGAGTCGTGGATCCGCACTGTGTTCTTGTCTCGACCATGCCACTTGGCCAAGCCATCCAGATATTTACTTCTCTGCCTTCCCCTTGTTCTTTTCCCCCTAATCTTGCCAGTTGTCACCACGTTCTCTGGTTTATTTCTTCCCATAACGTATCCAAAACATATATTAAATAACAAATATAACATTTAAAATTACCACCTCGTTACACCCTTAACTTGGATTCTAGATCGAATTCAACAAACAGGCCTGATGCCGTGGTAGCAGGTTAAATCCCTACACTGGTCAGTTGGACTAAAATGATGACTTCTCGTCCTTGACTCGGGGTCGTAAATTGCAAGTACCTCAGAAGTAGGAGAGGTTTCCCCTAATGTGGGGGGGGGGGGGCATTGGTTATAGGGAAATCAGTCCAGAGCACTAGAAGTAGTAACACTATATAAACTACGGTTGCGTTCAAAAGCTAATTTTAAAAAAAAAATTCCCCAGACCCTGTTGATACCTATTTTAGGCTGGGTAGACCTATATGCAGGAACCGCGGTAGTGGTTAGACACTCGCCTGCCGTACCAGCGGTCAGGGGTTCGATCCGCATTGGGGCGAATTCGCATTTTTAGAAAATTGACCTTGGTTCCCAGATCGACCCAGCCTAAAATGGATACCTGGACATGTCTTGGGAAGTAAAGTAGGCCGGTGTGATACTGACCACATCAGCCAGAGTGCTGTTAGTCTATACAAATATGTGTTTAGCAACATGAGCCACTTATGTTTTAAGGAGTTTAAAAGCGACATTTACTTGTTTTTACTTTTAGGACCTTCTTCTTCTTTTCGTTCATCCGGAGTGTTTTTTCAGATGTCATTGCGGTGTGTCTGTTATGCGCCCTTGGGCCGAAACCCGTAGGCCAACACATCGACTTTAGCGTGCTTTTTTGACCAGGTAGCATACCTGGGAGACTCTCACTTTTGTGGTGCCATCTACAACCATGCTGGCCAAGGTTGAACGGTCGAAGACAACGGTCATCCCTCAAAGGAAGGCAGGGACAGTCCATAGCATTTTCCGCCATCCAAGGTTGCTTCCATAGTTGCAGGGCCGACACATAACGCCCTGGATCTGGGCTCACCGAGGGAAATCGTCACGTCCTGCTCATGGCTGCTTTAAATCCTCACTTCAGTATATTGGTCATTTCGTTTTCCCCGGGCCATTCCCGCACAAACCAGACATGTTCGCAGACGGCATCCACTCAGCGAGTTTTCGGACATGTGCTTGTCGTTGCGCCCATCAGAGCTGTTCCAGGCACGACAGACATTCGGAAACTACCTAGTCAGAGCTGTTCCGAACAAGAGCGGCATTCGGAAACTAGGTAGCCAGAGCTGTTCCTAGCACGAGAGACATTCGGACGAGACATTTCACTCGGACGTAATTGCGTAGTGTCAATTTTTAGTTTGCCACCCGTAGGCCGACACTTCCGACTTCTGGCGGGCATTTTTTAGTGAGGTTAGCCTTCCTCTGGTTTCGAGACACGTTAGACTGTTGTAATGTCACCCTCATCTCAGCTGGTCAAGATAGAGCGATCAACGATATCGCGGACGGCCCTCAAGGGAAGGCAGGGGCAGACCATGGGCATCATCTCACTATCCGAGGAGGCTTCCATAATTGCAGAGCCGGCACATATTGCTCTGAGACTGGGCTCACCCAAGGAGTTTCCACGTCCTGCTCATGGCTGTTTAATTTCCTCACTTCCATGTGTTGAGCATCCCGCTTGCCACTGATCGCTCAAGCACACACCAGGAGCGGTCAGATTGCGGGCGACATCCACTCGGTAAGCTTTTGCTTGTGACTTCAACCCACGCAATAGGTTCGCTCGCCGTGCGTTCCATTTTGCGTTGAGACGTTCTTCCACTTATATCTACACTCTCTATGAGTTAGGTACAGAGTTACCGTAACCATGCCCTTCGACTGGGGCACTTGTCTGTCTTTTTTGTACTCGCTCACGGGGTAGGCTACATGTGCTGCCGGCTCAGCATCTTACCTTCGTGCAGCAGTGAACGGGAAACGGTCAGGCCCTCTCATCCGGGAATCCCTCATATCCCCCAGCTGAGAGCCTTCGAACATGTATCAGACCTGAGCATGTAGCTTGCTCAGTATCACGTTTCTATTTTCCGGTAGACGGGTATCGGCCTGGCTCTCAGATCCGAGGGTTTGTGGCTTAGAGGCGTTCAGCCACAGCCCTCGACAGGGAGCCTTAAGAGTTTTGTCCGAACCAAGAAATTCTGCCTTCGTGCACCTGATTTTAAATTTTGACTGCTATCCTCAGTCTATACCTGCAGAGCAGCAGGTTGTGTCTCTCTTAGTCTGGTCCCTATCCCATAAGCTGTCCGATATGTAATGTTTCACCCATCGGCAAGCAAATGGGGTCGATGGGACACGCAAGCTCCCCCACCACGTCAAGGTGGAGACACATCGGGGGAGTTTTAGGACCTAAGTTCCCAGGTCAATTAAAAGACAAATATCCCCTCCCCTGTCGAGGGGGAATAGAACACAGGACCAAAAGTGCTAGCCACTGTGATACCGCTACTCCCAAGCAGTTACTTAAAGTAATACACGGTTTGGGTTTGAAGCAGTTAAACTTATAACAATATGCGACACGTGAGTTAAAATAAAGATGTGGATGAACGGGTTAACGTAACTGTTGAATGAGGTACAAAGGGTTAAAAGCACATCATGGAAGAAGTAACAGGTAAGCGCATAGTGTGTTGTTTGGTAGTGAATGAGATAATCTTGTATTGTTACTAGATCATAGGATACGATTCAAGGCAATTCCCTTTATCGCTTCATTTCTTTCCCACAAAATTCCCAGAAGCAAAAGGGACCTATTTTATGATTCTGGGTTGCTTTCTAGGGACGTAATTAACAGTAAATAGAGGACCCTTTCTAGGGATGTAGTTAACAGTAAGTAGAGGACCCTCTTTACACGACTGACATCGTATTGGGTGTGTGCTGCTTATCCCATATTTTTGTAAACCAACCAAGTTGGTTTGCTGATTGTTTGGGTGGCTTATTGGCTGGCTGGTTGGCTGATTGGTTGGCTGGTTAGTTTGCTGGTTAGTTGGTTGGTTGGTTGGCTGGTTGGTTAGTTGGTTGGCTGATTTGTTAGCTGATTGTTTGGCTGACTGGTTTGTTGGCTGGTCGGTAGGCTGGTGCTTGGCTAATTAGTTGCTTGGTAATGCTCTGGAAGACTGTGAGTATCATCTCCTAAGCCCGATGCACTCGCGTTCAAATCTCCCGATCCGGTACCATAGTACAAATTCCATGGGGACAGCTGCGGAGCTCTGCTTCTCCTCTCCAAGCACAGAATCCAGCGGGATGTGCACGAGTAGTACTGAAACTTCACATGTACGGAGAGTTATACTGGGATCTAACAACAACATAGTCAACACATATGCACTGGCTGAGACTTGCTGTTGTGTTTTCTTTTATTGTTCTTCGCTTACAACTCAAGCTTAGTCCATACGTCAAATGCAGTGAACTACGCTATTACGAGTATTACGTCTAATGAAGTGGACTGATTTCTGCGTGTGGGTTCTTTTTTTTTTTCTTCTATTAACAGTGCCCTTCGCCATCGGGCAAACTACCTCCGACGTCTGGGGTACTTGGACGAGAAGTCAACATTTTTGTCCAACTGACCGGTGTAGGAGCTGAGTCCGCTACCTCGGCATTAGCACATCGGAAATTTATGAGCTAGCTCTCTTAGTCTTTCGGCCATGCTCACTTTCACTGGCTAAGGTAAGATTTATGTTCAAAAAGCTCCCTCCGCTGGTTTAAGGCATTTCATTGTCAATAGACTATAATCAAATACCCAGGGGAAATACTGAGATCAGAATAAAGTCGAATACATGCTCACCAACGCAGTTTAGAAGCTATTACAGAGAGCAGAAATATAAAGTGCGACACGCGACCGTTAGACACAGCTTTACCGATGAAGAAAATCACAGTCCCCTGGGAGAACGTCTGCGGTAAAAGAAGCATTGGAAACCGCCGTGTAAAGCACGACATTACAGAGAACCGACTAGACAGCCAATATTACTTCAGAATAACTCTTAAAGTTCGTAAGTATTCTGTGCAGTATAATTTACTGTTAAAACTTAAGGGTTAAATAATTCCATTGTTTTCACAACTACATTGGCCATATATGTGACAATATACGAAATATTTAAAATGCGTAACCAGTATACAAAGAAACAGAAAGCTCAGCAGATTTATCCCATTATTAAAACCTGGACATATGGGCCCTAAATACTGTCTTCTCAACCTTTAAATGTTCATCATCATCATCATCATCATCATCATCATCATCATCATCATCATCATCATCATCATCATCATCATCATCATCATCAAAATAAAGTTCGTTCGTTCGTTCATAATCTTATCTGGTTCCTCTTGTACTTTGCGGTGTCGAGGTGAAGTATAATCAGTGGGAGAGTGCCCGTTTATGGGTTTCATATATCAAGATTCCCGTGGACTCAGTTATTCCCTCTAACTATTGTTTACGTGGTCGGTCTCTTCTTCTGTTTCCTTTTGGTCTGTACATCATTGCTTGTTGTGGTATACTGTCTGCTGGTACTGGTAGCCGAGTTATGTGGTTGACCTATTTCACTTGCGGTTTTCTAGTGCAATCTAGTGCTACTATTACCTCCACTTTAGTCCTGATTTCATTATTTCTTATTCTCTCTCTCTCTCTCTCTCTCTCTCTCTCTCTCTCTCTCTCTCTCTCTCTCTCTCTCTCTCTCTCTCTCCTTGATATGGTAATTATTCAACGTTGTTGTTATTGCAGAACGAGGAGGAGGAAGAGGAAAATATTAGTAGTAGTAGTAGTAGTAGTAGTAGTAGTAGTAGTAGTAGTAGTAGTAGTAGTAGTAGTAGTAGTAATAGTAGTAGTATAGTAGTAGTAGTAGTAGTAGTAGTAGTAGTAGTAGTAGTAGTAGTAGTAGTAGTAGTAGTAGTAGTAGTAGGAAGAGGAGGAGGAAGAGGAGGAGGAGAGGAGTGTATAAACTTCCATTTCCAAATAGTCACACTGAGAAGTGAGTGTGCCAGTCCCTGACCTACTTCCGGCCCAGCTATGTTCCTATTTCCATGCACCCAATTGCCAGCTTGTTTGATCAAAATGCTGCATACCTGACCGAATTCTCACTGCAAAACATAGTTGGGAGGAGGAAGAACACATACGAGAAATGAAAAATAGACATGTGAAGTGTGAAAGGTTGAGCGCTGTTAACTCCTCGTGCCCCATCCAGTTGTTGCATTACATGGGTACACACAAGAAGAGAAGATTGACGATAGAGAACGCAAAGAAGAACAACAGAAATAACTGACAGCCATATGATCTGCAGCAAACACCAATATGCGTTTCGCGTATTGTTTAATACGCAAAATAATCGCGTGTTAAAGGTCGCTGAAGCCATCGCCATTAATCGACAGAAGCCAGCCTTGTGCAAACAGAAAGGCATGATAGTCAGTTTAACAATTGAAATTACTATGTGAATATGTGTGCTGTACATTTCAGCTTGAATGATTTAACTAATCACTTTAGTTTATGTTGTGTAAATTCTGCAGTGTGTACCTGACGAGATACAGTGAAATATGCCAGGCAATAAATCGTACAATCTATTGTTTGTGTCTTAGTAATTCAAATTCGTTACGGGAAAACAAAACTGTTTCTTCTTCTGACCATCTAACAAGACCAATCACATAGTTATAACATCAATGCTGTCTATCCTTTGTCTTGTGCCTTTTATCATCCAATGGAACAAAGTCCCTCAATCAACTCAATCAGCACCGCATATCATTTCCGGGGACGAAAACATATAGATAGGTGAAAATAAGAAGAAGAAGAAGAAGAAGAAGAAGAAGAAGAAGAAGAAGAAGAAGAAGAAGAAGAAGAAGAAGAACAACAACAACAACAACAACAACAAGAAAGTTGTAACACGGTACGAATACTCAAATGTAGAGAACAAACCTACGCCAAAGATGGAAAAACTCACGTTCTTAAAGAGTTAACAAATACCTAAATCAGATAGTTAAAAATAAATAACAGGGGGATATAGTTGGTACACTAACCGACTTATCCGAGATAAGTTAAATCAACGGAGTTATGTGCCCTTATCTAAACAACATAGAGGGCAGACAGGGAGGGGCGATGGGGAAGAAAGGGGGCCAGACACAAGTCAAGGTCTCCATGCACGAAAATTCTGAATTTACGACGACAGCCTGTTAAAACAAGTGTGTTATCGGATGCATGTTGTGTTTCACCTCAATGTTTTTGTGTGCAGCACAGGCTTGTTCCTGGTTATACGTTCAGAAGCGATGATAAGAGATTACAGCGGCTGCAGGCAAGCGGCTCTGGACTTGACAGCCACTTGCAACACAAACCAAGTTAGAATGTTGCATGTTTTTTGCGAGACGTTGTGGTAAAGCCCAGGTTGATTTTCTGGGTATTTGTACGTTCAGTAATTAGCCATTGCTTTATGAAAAGAGAACATGTAAGTCCAATGTAATGCCGGTGTAGGGTTGAACCCTCTACCTCGTCATCAGTGTACCGGAAGTTTAAGAGTGTGCCGTGTCGACGCATCCAATCCAATCAGTCAATCAGGTGCCGTCTCCACAATGAAGGTTGGCTGCAATGGGCCTCCAACACTGTCATTTTCTCGCCTTGATTGTACATTCTGGCAGTCTGCCGTTTGTCCATCTCTTGCTCTTATCTGTCTGCTTGTTTCGTTGTCTACCTCTAGCTCGTTTGTCTTCAACCTTGCTCTCCAGTATGGTTTTTAAAAGAGGAGTATCATATGTTTTAACGTGGCAGAAATATTTCACTTGGCCATTTTTTATTTCTTTCATCAGCTCTCTTTTCATTTTGAATAACGAAGACACAAACAATAGATTGCACGATTTATTGCCTGGCATATTTCGCTGCATCTCGTCAGGTACATACTGCAGAAATCACACAACTTACGTGAAATTAACTAGATAAATCCTTCAAGTTGAAATATACACAATTTCGCACAGTAATGTCACTTATCTACCACGGTAATTTTAAGCTGACTAACATGTCTTTCTGTTTACACAATTCTGGCTTGCGTTGATAGATCATAATTGCTTCTGCAAATTTTAACAAGCGATTATTTTGTGTTCTAAACAACACGCGAAATGCAGTGTCTCTGGACACAACGTGACCACTGGCGACAATGTGTCTGCCGATTGAAGACGCCGGGAGCTTCCGGTGTGTCGGCTCCTCGCGGCTAGCCACTCCTGTGTGTTGTATCTTGTTGACCCATTGAGGTATGTGTTCTGACACCCGTTTGTTAAGCTGTCTCTCCGTTCGACCAATGTAAACGGCCTGGCATCTACATGTGAATTGGTAAATACAATTGTTTGTGGCGTACAGAGGAACAGGCTCTTTGACTGTTGGTGTAGGAATGGGTACGGTTTTACATCTAATGACTGGAGTTGCCGCACAGAATGTTCGACCTACTGCTGTAGTAAGCCGGTCTTGTAGACGTTGCATTACGTCATCCCCTCGAAAGGTTAGCTGGATGAATACCTTGAGTTTAGGGACTGTAGTTACGTCTGCTTTGGGTTTGGGCTGTTGGCAATGGCGCTTTATAAATCCTGTGGAGTACCCATTCAGGTTTAAGACATTCTTCAGAGTTTCAAATTCCTCTGTCAGTGTGTCCTGGGTGCATATCTTTCTAGCACGGTCAAACAAGGTCCGTACTAAGCCCCGTTTGTACTGGACAGGTGTGAAGCTCTGAAAATTTAGGTATTGGCCAGTCCATGTTTCTTTGCGGTACACCGATCTTTGAATTGTGCCGTCTGCTCTACGTCTCATTAGAATATCTAGGAACGGTAACGCTTCGTTGTGTTCGTGTTCCATAGATAGAGAGATGTTTTTATGCGTCTTGTTCATTGTGGCCTGAAACGATGTTGCTTGTAGCTCGTCTGTGGTGATAATTAGTATATCGTCCACATAACGCCGGTAAAAGGCCAAGTTGTTGATGTCTGAGGATCTCTTTTCTTCTAAGTGTGCCATGAAGATGTCCGCTAGAATAGGACCAAGAGGACTCCCCATGGCCACTCCGTCAATTTGGCGGTATGACTTAGTTAGAAAATTGAATTGGATGTTGGCGGTACATAGTAGTAGTAGCCTCTCCAGAATAGGTGTTGGTATGCCTAATTTTAGTTGTTTGTCTTCAATGCGTTCCCTTATTATTCTCACTGTCTCCTCTAATGGAACGTTAGTGAATAGGGAGGCTATATCCATGGATGCCATGTGTTTGTTATTTATGTCCATAGTATCCAATAATTCCACCAGTTGGAATGTATCTCTGAGTATTTTTGGATCGAAGGACTGTCGTACTGGCTTTAACATTTCGGCTAACCATCTCGCCATTCGGTGTTGTGCAGAGTTAACCATGGACAGGATAGATCTTAGCGGGATGCCGGGCTTGTGAAGTTTGGGTAGACCGTACATCTGAGGAGTGTGCGAGCCACGTGGTGTGAGCGTTTTTGCAGTGGCCTCACTGATGAGTCCCGCATTCACAAGTGACTGGATCTCTTTCCTCATTATAGCATCCAGGTCCTCCGACTTGTTTACTTTTTGATCTATCCTGAATTTGGATTCATCTGACAATATTACATCCATTTTTCTCTGGTAATCTGACATGTCCATCAGTACTGTACCGCTCCCTTTGTCAGGTTTCAGTATGACGAGGGTTTTGTTAGCCTTTAGCGCTTTTAAGGCAGTAAGGTGTTCGTTGGTCAGCGGACACGTCTGTTTAGAGGGTGTTGTGCGATACTGGTGTTCTAAATCTACCAGTTTGGCCTTCAGCCACCCGACCGACTCAGCAGAGGTAGGTGATAACTTGGAGACTTGATCGAACAACATTTCAAACTGTGCTTGCGACTCAACACGGTTGATGTGTTTAGGCTTTATGCAGAATTTTAATCCGTATGCAAGGGCCTCTGTTTCAATGTTGTTGAGTACGTATGACGATAAGTTCCTCACATACTTCTCTGGGTTGTCTAGTACTGACGTTGTTACCTTTTCAGTGCTCAGTGATTTGTTGAGGCGAGCATTCTCTGCGATTTTCACCTTGTACACTGTTTCTGTACAGAATTTAATGAACTTCAAGTAGCCATACAAGCTCAATTCTTGGGTGACGTAGTAGACTGAACTGTGTGTGCGCTTCAAGTTGGCCAGCTTGGACTGGGTTTCTTCTATCTGGTTTTTTGTCAGTCGTCTCAGGTTTTTTCTTGTCGGACATATTCTGTCCGTCCTCAGAGATCTGAAATACCGGTGAGGAAATATCCCCGTCCTTAGGCATTCCTCGAGAAATCTCAATCGACAATCCTGTAGCGATATTTTACACTTCAGCTTGAGTAATCCATCTAATCGCTTCACAGTTGGTAATGGGAGGCGACGTTTGAGAAATTCAAAACAATGTTTTCCCGTAGTGAATTTGAATAACGAAGACACAAACAATAGATTGCACGATTTATTGCCTGGCATATTTCGCTGCATCTCGTCAGGTACATACTGCAGAAATCACTCAACTTACGTGAAATTAACTAGATAAATCCTTCAAGTTGAAATATACACAATTTCGCACAGTAATGTCACTTATCTACCACGGTAATTTTAAGCTGACTAACATGTCTTTCTGTTTACACAATTCTGGCTTGCGTTGATAGATCATAATTGCTTCTGCAAATTTTAACAAGCGAGTATTTTGTGTTCTAAACAACACGCGAAATGCAGTGTCTCTGGACACAACGTGACCACTGGCGACAATGTGTCTGCCGATTGAAGACGCCGGGAGCTTCCGGTGTGTCGGCTCCTCGCGGCTAGCCACTCCTGTGTGTTGTATCTTGTTGACCCATTGAGGTATGTGTTCTGACACCCGTTTGTTAAGCTGTCTCTCCGTTCGACCAATGTAAACGGCCTGGCATCTACATGTGAATTGGTAAATACAATTGTTTGTGGCGTACAGAGGAACAGGCTCTTTGACTGTTGGTGTAGGAATGGGTACGGTTTTACATCTAATGACTGGAGTTGCCGCACAGAATGTTCGACCTACTGCTGTAGTAAGCCGGTCTTGTAGATGTTGCATTACGTCATCCCCTCGAAAGGTTAGCTGGATGAATACCTTGAGTTTAGGGACTGTAGTTACGTCTGCTTTGGGTTTGGGCTGTTGGCAATGGCGCTTTATAAATCCTGTGGAGTACCCATTCAGGTTTAAGACATTCTTCAGAGTTTCAAATTCCTCTGTCAGTGTGTCCTGGGTGCATATCTTTCTAGCACGGTCAAACAAGGTCCGTACTAAGCCCCGTTTGTACTGGACAGGTGTGAAGCTCTGAAAATTTAGGTATTGGCCAGTCCATGTTTCTTTGCGGTACACCGATCTTTGAATTGTGCCGTCTGCTCTACGTCTCATTAGAATATCTAGGAACGGTAACGCTTCGTTGTGTTCGTGTTCCATAGATAGAGAGATGTTTTTATGCGTCTTGTTCATTGTGGCCTGAAACGATGTTGCTCTTTTTATCTCTACGGTTGATGAGTCATTATTTCCGTATCTAATTGTTGTCACTTGTTCTCAGTACAAGGTACTAATGCGTCTGATGTCCTTTCCATCCACTCCTGTATCTTGAAGTCATGTAAATAATAGTTCATGATGTGCTCAATCATCAGCATGCTTGCAGTCTTCTTCTTCTTCTCCTTCGTTCGCTTGAAATATGTCTATATCTGCAATATTGTCTCTTGTATGAATTTAACTATCTTTTTCAGTTCACACAGCGGTCCATAGAGTTTATCTTCCACTGTCGTCTCTCTAGGCCCGAAGGTTTGCCTAGATATGTTATATTTTGGGCAGTCTTGGAGTATGTGCTCTGCTGTCTGCGAGGCTAATCCACATGTGCACATGGCTGATTCACCAATCTTGAATTTTGTGCTTATTCTTCTTCTTCAGCGTTCCGAGCCATTGAGGTTCTTTGCTGCAAATACAATCCGTCTCCATTCGTCTCTCTGGTGGACCTTCTCTTGCCAGTCGTTGATTCCAAGTGCTTGTAGGTCTGTACATGTATTATCTCTCCACCGCCTTCTTGGTCTACCTCGGGGTCTACGGTCATTTATTTCCTGAGTGTAAGCGAGTTTTGTTTCCCTATTATCTTCCATTCTTTCTATATGCCCCAGCCATTGTAGTCTATTAGCCTTCATGATACCAGTGATTAGCGGGGACTTAAACAGATCATAAATGTCTTTGTTACTTCTTCTTTTCCACTATCCACTTTGTGTATCCCTAATGGGTCCAAAGATGCGTCTTAAAATTGTGTTCTCAAAGGTTTGTAACAAGGCTTCGTCTCCGTTCGTTGTACTCCAGGTTTCAGAGCCATACAGCACAACTGGTCTGATCAGTGTTTTGTATATTGTGATTTTGGTGTTACGAGATAGCGCCTTTGATTTTAGTAGATGTTGTAGTGCATAGTATATGTTATTTCCAGAGTTGATTCTAGTTTGTATTTCTTTCCTTATGATGTTGGAGCAGTTGAAGATTGTACCCAGGTATTTGTATGTTTCCGTTCTTTTAATGGTCATATTATCTATTTGTATGTGGCCAGAGTTTCTAGCCATTCCGTCTCTTGAAATTACCATATATTCTGTCTTATCTTGGTTGATAACCAGCCCCATCTGTTGGGCTTTTCCCTTTAAGTGAGTCAATATTTCCAATGTCTTTTGTTCACTTTGCCCTATAATATCTATATCATCTGCATAACCAAGCAGCTTGGATGTTCCTCCAATATCACATTCCTCCTTTACCTTCCTTACAACTTTCTCTAGAGCCAGATTGAAGAGTAGCGGCGATAGTGCATCACCCTGTTTCAAGCCAGATGTTATTTGGAAGGGGTCTGATTTCCTGCCTTTATATGTTACTATATTATAAGTATCTTCCATGCATAGTCTGGTCATGTTGATTAACTTCCTTGGTATTCCAAATTCCTGCATAGCATTCCATAGACTATTTCTATGGACACTATCATAAGCCTTTTTAAAATCCACAAAAATGTTATGGAGATCTCTTTTATATTCCCAATGTTTCTCGGCTATTTGTCGTAAGATAAATATCTGATCTATTGTTGATCTGTTTTGTCTAAAACCCGCCTGGTAGTCACCTAATATGTCTTCTGAATATGGTTTTAGTCTATTTAGTAATACTGCGGATAGTATCTTATAGCTTGTGGACAGTAGTGATATTCCTCTATAATTTCCACATTGGAACTTGTCTCCTTTCTTAAAGATAGGTATCAATAATGACTCTTTCCAGTCATGGGGTAATTCTTCTGTCCTCCAGATTTTTATTATTAGTTCGTATAGCTTTAGATGTAATGCATGGCCACCTGCCTTTATAAATTCAGCAGCAATTCCATCAGTCCCAGTTGCCTTATTGTTTTTAAGTCATGTGATTACATATAGGATTTCTTCAAATGTAGGTTCTTCAATTTGTGGTTCGCATGTTAGAACCTCTTCCTGTGGGAAAATGTGACTTGGAGCTTCACAATTTAGTAATTCAATAAAATATTCTTTCCATGTGTTGCACATTTCCTCATTGGTATTTATCATATTCCCATTTTTGTCTTTTAAACCATATGTGTTTTGTTGGTGCCCTCGTTTCATTGACTTCAGTTCTTTAAAAAATTTTCTGGATTCATTTTTCTGGTGATTAGTTTCCATATCTTTGATTATATTACTCATATACTCTCGCTTCTGCTGTCTGACTATTTTTGTAGCCTCTTTACATTCATTTCTATAATGCTTTTCCTTTTGGATGTTATTGATGTCATTTAACCATACATGTATGGCATTCTTCTTCCTAATGACTGCTTCTTCACATTTTTGATTGAACCATCTGTTCTTTCTATGCGTGGTTAACACACCGAGACATTCTTCTGCGGTAGACTGAATTGTATTCTTGATGTTCAACCAAGTTTGGTCAACGCTTTCCTCCAAAGGGTTTTGCAGAGTTTCAAGTTTACATTTTATTTCATCTGTAAATTTCTCTTTGACTGTAATGTCTTGCAGTTTTTCTCTGTTATATGTTGGGTGTAATCTTTGTAATTTAGTATAGAAAGCTCTCTTAAGTTTATTTTAAATTTTGCTCCAACGAGGAAGTGGTCACTTTGGCACTCAGCTCCTCTATAACTTCTGACTTGCTGTATGTTTGATGCATTTCTGTTGTTAATTAAAATGTGATCTATTTGATTATAGGTTCTCTTGTCACATGATTTCCAAGTTTGTTTGTGTATATCCTTTCTTTGTAGTCTGGTACTGCTAATCTGCAGTCCTTTGGCTTCTGCCAGGTTGATGACTCTCCATCCATTATCATTTGAAGTTGTATGTAGGCTTTCCATACCGGCCACTTTTTTATTAGTTTGCTCTCTACCTATTTTTGCATTGAAGTCTCCCAGCACAATCAGGATGTCCTGTTTGGGGGTTTCTTCTATGACATCTTCCAGATCATTATAAAAGTCTTCTTTAATATCATCTTCTTTCTCTTCAGTAGGTGCATGTACATTAATCATCGTTATATTTTTCCATTTACCTTTTATTCGTAATTTACTAATCCTGTCATTAAAAGCTTTAAAGTTTAAAACGTTCCCCCATAACTCTTTTTTGATGACAAATCCTGTTCCTAATTCATGTTTATTTTGGGTGTTTCCTCCATATATTATAATCATTCCATTTTGCTCTAAAGTACCCTCTCCTGGCCACCTTATTTCTTGAATTGCTGTTATATCCATTTGATATTCACCCAGCTCCCGGGTTAGTTCTTCAGCCGCTCCAGCTCGATATAGTGTCCGTACATTCCATGTTCCAAATCTCAAAAGTCCGTTAACGTTCCAAGGTCGTTGTCCAGATAAGTCAGTCCAATATCGAGGCTCATGTATTTGTTTCGTAACAAAGAAAGGTTTTTACAAAGGTGGGGATGTTAACCCCACGCTTCAACCCCCAACCTGGAGGACCAGGGTGTTTCTCTTTGTCTGTTCTCTACCCTTTGACCTGTCCGGCTTGGGAGGCCCTGCTGGTAGCTACGCTACCGCCGGCATAGCTCTCAGGGTCATTGAGAAACTCAAGCTCCCCCACCACGACAAGGTGGAAACACCATACTATCCATCATACTTCAGTCCAAGCAGCTATATAAATATATGACGCTGAGTACGCACAGATCGTATAATTTAACACACGGGATATCCGGCGGCTCGGTGGACTAGAGGTGCAACGTTCGACTCTAACTGGAGTACTGAGGTCAGCAATCGCAGTGTGGATTCGTACACAATGAGGTGACCAAGGATTGTAGACTTCACCCTCATATGGGGTTGTAGATCGGACGTGGATGAAGAGTTACAAGGATACGTTGGTATTTTGTAATTCATTCATTCATTCATTCATTCAGTAGCATGCCCTTTGCAGAACCACGCTCCCATAACAACCTTCCGGAAAACCTCTCGATCATAAACAAGATGTCCCGCGTCCTATACACCCATCTGGAGATTATCCGCCACATCCTGCACCCATCTTCTCTTTGTTAAATTCAGGAAGAAGAAATTAAAAAAAAAAAGTATAACGAACAAACAGAACTACCAGCCAACCTGCATACCTACCGACTGATTTACCATATACGCACACACACATATACATAAATAGACGGATGTACGCGTGCACACAGACAGATACACACACACACATACACACATACATACACACACAGAGAGACAGAGAGAGAGAGAGAGAGCGAGAGAGAGAGACAGAGACAGAGACAGAGACAGAGAGAAACACACACACGCACAAATGGATATACTCATTCAGGCAGAAATATCCACACAGACAGACAAACAAAGACATAACCTTGTCAGGAGGGAGTATGTTACAATATGGGGGAAAATATCCCCGGATTCTTTGTGCTGTGTAATGCACGCAATTGTATAGATCGGTCATAAAGTGCGATGTTCATAAGCCGAGGCCGTGTTATTTGTGTCCGCTCTCTTACTCAGAAACCTTTACACAGAAGTACCCTTGACATCTACAACTGAATGCGCAAGGATCGTCACGTACTGGTTGTTTTCACTCGGTGATATCTTACTTCTGAAAACATCTGCACACTGCCGTAGTGCATATATGAGTGCATGTTAAAGTTAGTTGCATTACTTTTACAGGACGTCACCGTCAAACCCATAATTATTATGCTGTTTGTGATTTCTTGGCAAGTTTGCGTTTACTAGATTGCCATTGCTTTCTGAACGACCAGCACTCATACCATTTTATAAAAAATTCAACTCAAGACGGTCTGCTGCCAAATCGCCCGCTGTGTTTCGAACTGCGTCCGTGACTCCTTCGCAACGAAGACGGCATGAGTGCATGTACCAGACAATACTGTTAACTGTTGCATGTCCTTCGCAGAAAGATTGCGATCAACCCGAACTCCACGCTGATTGCCATTGCTTTCTGAACGTGAGATCAACGTTGAAGTTCAAGTGGCTAGTGTGGGGAATGATCCCCTTACCTTGCCATCAACGCACGGGAAGTTTAGTTGCAAGCCCCACGGTCACTCAGACCCCCATGGGACATAAGCAGGATAGATAAAATAGTCAACCAAGTCAGTCTGGTTATCGTGTGAGATGGACAAATATGGTCACCCACAATCAGTGGAGAGAAATGATACTGGATGGACTGAGGCGGTGGCATGGAGGAATATCATCAGTAGAGTTGACCCAGAACACAAAAGACCGAGGTCTATGGAGAACTATGAACGCCTACGCCAGCTGGCAGGGAAGTTAATGATGATGACACTCAGTGGCGGACTTGTACGGTGTCAGCTTGCCTCACGACTAGTGGGCCCCCGTGGGCCCCTTAACTGATCCAGTGCCGACGGAAAATATATTGTCTAGTGTGCCCTCCCATTTGAAGAGAAGGACGATATATTGCCGTACTAGGGTCATCGTGTTATTTATTTTGTTTCGTGATATCTTCCACAGTTTCAATTCTCAGTGAACGGCAATTTACATTATAATACTTGTTCATTTGATTGTTTACCAGGTTTGGTCCAAACTTACTTATTGTTTGGTACTGAATCAGTTAAACATTAGACAATATGTTTAAAATGTTAATGGTAACCGGTATCTCTAGACCCACGCTTACCGGCAAGTGTCATGATGTTGCCTGTTATTATAACTATCATTACGTTGTCGTTATTGCTGATAATGACAGTGACAATGATGATGCCTATTATTATTTTTATCGTCATTAAGTTTTTGCTATTGCTGATAATGACTGTGACGATGATGATGATGATGATGCTTATTGTTATTATTATTATTATTATCCGATATATGAAGCCCATACACGGGCACTCTCCCGCTGATTAGGCTTAACCTCGACACCGTGAGGTACAAGAAGAGCCTGATGAGATTACTACTACTACTACTACTACTACTACTACTACTACTACTACTACTACTACTACTACTACTACTACTACTACTACAAATACTACTACTACTACTACTACTACTACTACTACTACTACTACTACTACTACTACTACTACTACTAAGTTGGTGCTATTACTGATAATGACAGTGTCGATAGTGCGGCTACCATGGTCAGACTGCGAGAACAGCAAATTAAAAGAGGGGTGGCCAAACAAGAACACTACGCAGGAAGCCAAAGAAGATTGTAAAACCAACACAGAACTGGTGTCGTTAGCCGCTATACGCTGCGGGATTTGCTGAGGAGGGGATCCGAGCACTTATAGACTGAATGGTTCGATGTGCAATGAGGATGATCTGTCGACTAACTGACTATCTGACAGTGACGATGATGATGCCTATTATTATTATTATTTTTATTATTATTATTATTATTATTATTATTATTATTATTATTATTATTATTATTATTATTATTATTAAGGTATTGCTATTGCTGATGATGACAATGACGATGATGATGGTAGTGATGACATCACAGGGCGGTAACAACTACTAACATCCCATCCCAGATTGGCGAATACGGTAGACGGTAAAACATCATACCTGAAGCACGTGCACAGCACGAGCCAGGCAGACTGGGCACGTAGAGAAGGCTGATGTCATACAGAAAATCCCCATGGCTAAATAACAATGTATATTAATAGCCGTGAGAGAAATCGACAGGTATTTGTTGCTTATGGTCTCAGGTTCGCGAAGGTTTACAAACAAAAATTAGTCGCATATCCTCTACAGGACGTGGCAATCAACCATAGCGTGTATTGACTGTTTGTGATGTTCTAGGAGATGTTTACATTCAGTAGTTTGCCATTGTTTTCTGAACAACCGACGCCTCATACCATGGAAATCAACATAAAGCTGCGGTAAGAGACAGTAGTCGGCTTGGTGGCGAAGGGGTTACGTTCGCAGTTCGTGATCCCGCATACCGCGTTCGAAACATAGCTGCGGGCGATTTGGCAGCAGACCGCTTTGCGTTGGGCCATTTTAATAACATGGTATAGGTGCCGGTCGTTCAGAAAGCAATGGCAAACTACTCAATATAAACTTGATAAGAGATCACAAACAGCTAAAAATGCTGGGAATTAATGCGACGTCCTGTAAAGGATATGCAATTAACTTTTTAGGAGACAATAACAACTGTCATCGACCAATAAGGACACTGCCAAGAAAGACAGTTTTGGCAGACTACATTCTTTACGGATGACTAGACAACTGTTGTGGTTCCTGAGACGATTATTGCGACTTCCTTAGACTGTCAGAGTAACTAACAACGATTGCTCGAAAGACGCTAATGAAACTAGACCATTGCATACAAAAATTTAAAAAAAGAGACAAACAGCTTTCTTTGGTCATGTGAGGCATTGGAGAACATCGTGACAACTGGAAATATCAAGGAGAAGAGAGGCAGAGGCAGACCAGGAGAAATTATGCTGGATGGATTAAGATGGTGGCAGGGAGGAATATCATCAGCAGAGTTAATCCAGAGCACCAAAGACCGAGAGCCGCGGAGAGACGTCAACATCTTTGTCAGCTGGCAGGGCACTTGATGATGATGATGATGATGATGTTGATGATGATGTTGGTGATGATGAAGCTGATGATATTGTTGTTGATGATGATGGTGATGATGATAATGATGATGATGAAGATGATGATGATGATGTTGTTGTTGATGATGATGGTGATGATGATGATGAAGATGATGATGATGACGTTGATGAAGATATGATGATGATGATGATGATGATGATGATGATGATGATGATGATGATGATGATGATACTGTTGATGATGATGATGATTATGATGATGATGATGATGATGATGATGATGATGATGATGATGATGATGATGATGATGATGATGATGATGGTGAGACAAAGTAATTAAGGAGAAAAGAGAACAACCACGTATATCCAACACGAAGCCCATTGGTTATTAAGACAAATAAACCAGAGACAATATTTTAAGCGTGTAAAAAAATGTGAATGTGCGAAAAAGGTAACTATGGAGAGAGGTGTACCGGGAAAGCGGAGAAGAGGAAAGTCACGGTGTAGATGGAACGAACAACGAGCAAACTTTATTTTTAAAGGTTTAACTGGTTCAAAATGTAGGTTTGGACTAAACACAGTACACGATCAAATAAATAAATAAAATGTTAATTTTTGTTCACGTCACATTTGTTGATATATTATTCTTCGGCACTGAATCAGTATTGGGCGCGCAAACCCGTCTAACATTTTGTCCTTCTTTTATCTCTCTTTCATACATTATTTCATCCATACATCACTTATGAGGTTAACAAGAACAACAACAATATTAATATACGCATTGTAAAGTCATGGGAAATTTGCAGAAGTAATTACTACATGACTCACTAATATTAATGATTGAGGTGACATTTTTATTAGCTATGGGAAACTTACTGTACTACAAATAGGAGACGGACTGTTATATTAGGGTTTTATTATTATTATTATTGTTATTATTATTATTATTATTATTATTATTATTATTATTATTATTATGAAAGGGGAAGATATTCTGTACGGAGACAGTGATTGGTGAATTCACGATGCGATAGATAATTTACGCATGGCGGCAACAGAGGCAGGACGTTTGGTTTATTATAGAGAGGCATTTCCAAAGACTAGTGGATGCAAAGTTCAACACAGGAACAAGCCACTGGATGATAATTACTAGATGAAATCAGTCCGACCAATGGGGCAACGAAAATATCACTGCCGGGTTATGTTTGCTAATTACATTGCGGTCTTTAATTTGACAAAGTATTCTTCAAGCTCCCTTCGTTCATTATTGAGCTCGCTACATGTTAGTAAATCATGTTCGATTGATGTTGTTTTCTAGGCAGGCTATCAGTGTATGGTATGCATGTCGACCTTTAGCGCTGTCTTTCCACTGTTTCCTCCATTCTTTGAGTATGTGTAGTTTAATGACGCTCTTTCCATCTACTTTTCCTAGACATGTGTTGATTTCATTTCCACATGTTAGTCCTCGTTTCGCTGCTCTGTCTGCCTTCTCGTTTCTAGGAATACTCATTTGAGCTGGTACCCAACCGATGGTGACTTGACATACTATGTTTCTCATGTTTTTGAGGTTGGAGGCTGTCGCCAGTATTTCCTCTTTTATTTCGGCAGCAACTGCACTAGCCAGAGGGCCTTAATCCCTCAGGCTCAAGACCTCCCTGCCATACATCGCAAGGTACTATATTGGCAGTAAATGACAGTTGACACATTTCGGGTCTGTTTCCTCTAGTGAAGTTCCCGAGCGTTTGCACCGAGGACAAGGAGACTGTCAATATACAGAGGTTCTGAGGTGGGTCTTTGGCTGCAATGTCCAGTCCTTTCATTATAGCTACGAGTTCGGCCTTGCACACTGTTGTCTTGTTTGTTAGTTTGAACCGTCTCTTCAGGTTCCGGTGTGGTACCACTACCCCTGCCCCTACCTCTCCCTTTTTGTTCTTGGATTCGTCTGAGTAGATTATGAGATTATCCTTTCTGATTTCATCTATGTATGTGTCGGCCGTGTATCTAGATTCAGTGTCTTCTATGTTCTTGGTTACGTACTTTACTAGGCTCGTGTCTGTGAAGGGACTGTCAGTTCGCATGGTTTACGTTGTTTTGTCTGTCCTAGTGTTTCAGCTAACTCGTCCTCTGCATCCATTTTCTCTGCCGATTTCCAGCCTGCTGATCTTTGCAGTTTTACGATCGGGGTGCCTCCCCATTTGCTGCTGTTGTCACTGAATGTTTGGTAAGCCGGATGGTTTGCGTCTTGTGCCACTTTTATCCAGTAGTTATATGTCAGCTGTTCACGGCTCAGACTCAGTGGCATTACTCCCAATGCTACCCCATGGATTCTTTGGATGGTGTTTAAAACTTGGGTCTGTATGGGGCCCAGCCTCTTCTTGATGGCTTCTGATGCTGAGTCACACACAATGCTGCTATATTCCAGTTTTCCTCTGATAAATACTTTGTAGAACATCAGCATTGTTTTGATATGGGCACCCCATCCGTTTCCCTTTATCACTCTCAGTAAGTTGTTGGCTTTCTTGCATTTGTCCACTGTCTTGCGTATTTGTTTTGTCCAGTGCTGTGTGTTCTCATAATAGTTTCCCCCTTTATTTGTATGTTGCTATACTTTATATAGCTCTGTGTTTTGCTACTGAATATCATGCTGACTGTTTTATTATTTATTTGAAAGCCTCTTTTGTCCATCCATGTGGCTAGTTTATGTATCTATTTCTGGAGGGAGCCTCATGCGCCCTTTATACTCCTTCCACTCCTCCATAATGCGCAATCGTCAGCAAATTGCGATAGCCCAGTTTTCCCATCCCGAATCTCATCTGCTAGATCATTAACCAGTATTGAGAAAATTGTTGGGGAGATTACCAAGCCCTGAGGGATGCAGTTCTCTTGCGCATATGTCTTTGACATTTCGTTTCCTATCCTCACTGAGAAGCTTCTATCTTTGAGGAAATGTTCTATGTATTTATATGTTCTTCCAACTATACCTACCTTCTTTAGTTTGATTAGTGCTGCTTCTGTCCAACATTGATCATATGCTTGAGCTAGATCCAGGTAAATAGCCATCATCCCCCCCCCCTCCCCCTTTTTTTGAACCCCTTCTTGATATGATTTTCTAATTTAACTATCTGTGTGGCTTCTGGTTTTGTTACCGTCATTTAGAGTGGCCAGGTTACAAAAACACTGGCCTTGAGGAGAGACATAACTACCTCAGGGTTTCTTGTAATTCATTAACCTGCAGTTGAAATTACTAGAAAATGGTTTGACAAATCAGAATAACTACTGGAAATTAGAAGCAAAGGATTGGAAGAAAATACGGACGTAAAATCAAATGAGGTGAGGTTGGATATCCTGAAAGAAATAATAATAATGTTGAAAAACAGTGCAAAATCAGTAATAGAGGCACTCCTGTCTGGGAAATTGCCAGTTCTGAGGACACTACTTTCTGAACTTAGCAGTCAGCATAAGGTTACCATACAGTGGATACCATCCCACTGTGGAGTACCCGGAAACGGCAGAGCTGATCAATTGGCTAAGGAAGGAGCAAAAGAAGAAGAGCCTGATGTGCCCGTTACATACCACCAAAAGAAAAGAATAATCAAATCAGTCAGAAGGCCACCACCAAACCCTACTCAAGACGACTACCACGTTATGGACAGACCAGAACAGGTCATTCTTCTGCGCCTCAGAACAGGACACAATAGATTACGCAACCACATGTATACACAATTTAAGATTGATGACTCAGCCATGTGCACATGTGGTTTGGCGTCGCAGACAGCAGATTACATACTCCAGGACTGCCCAAACTACAACATATCCAGGCGAACCTTCTGGCCTAGAGAGACAACAGTGGAAGATAAACTCTATGGACCGCTGAGTGAACTAAAAAAGACTGTTAGATTCATACAAGAGACAACATTGCAGATATAGACATATTTCAAGCGAACGAAAGAAGAAGAAGAAAATCTCATCTCATCATGTTCCTCTTGTACCTTGCGGTGTCGAGGTGAAGTATAAACATCGTGAGAGTGCCCGATTATGGGCTTCATGTATCGATATTCCCATTGACTCTGCTATTCCCTCCGTCCAACGTTTACGTGGTCGGCCTCTTCCTCTGCACGGTGTGGAATGCGCCTGGCCCTGCAGCCAGCAGGGTTGGGATCAGCTAGCCTCTCCCAGGAGGGGTGAAAATTAGTAGCCTGCCGATGACCCGCAGACTACACAAGTCAACCCCCACCTCCACGTGGTGCAGACCGGGAAACCATGACCTCGCGGTCATGGGCTAACGGAGCTATGGGAGCCTCTGTGGCGAAGTGGTCAAGCCGTTTGACTCGTGCTCCGAAGGTTGTGGGTTCGATTCCGGGCCGCGTCCTTCGGTTTACGAGTTAAATGTTTCGGAGACTCCTGTGGGTCGTCGCTAAAAGCTACGGAGTTCGTGCTTTGTGCGACGCTTTCCGTGGTGCGGAAAGAGACCGAGCCATATGGGATAAAACCCGGTGCAATGAAGTCGACCCTGTCGACTTTTAAGAGACTTTTTTTGGCTCACCATAAGGAATGGACTCCCTGTGGTCAGATTTGTGTCCTAAACCTGCGACTGGCCTAGTAAGCCGGCAGGGGATCTTCATACTGCTCGTAGAAAAACTAAGAAGTATAAAAATAAAACAACGCTAATTGCACGAATAAAATGTTTAGTAATTGGGGGGGGGGGGAGAGAGAGAGAGAGAGAGAGAGAGAGAGAGAGAGAGAGAGAGAGAGAGAGAGAGAGAGAGAGAGAGAGAGAGAGAATTACACATTGCTTATGAATATAGTTGTGACAATTTGTGGCAAGAGCCGCCCCGTGAAGTTCCAGGTTCATGTATGTCATTCTGATGACTGCCTCTGCTGATGGCCATGGCCAGAACAAGTTCAGATAAGTCTACCCATAATCACTGTCGTGATACAAGAGCAGATACTACACTGTGATCTTAGCCAAAATGATGTGAAACAATGCCAAATGCAATATATTAAGGATCTTTGGCCTTTTAAATTTTGTTGTTGTTTTTATAAAGGTTCGCGGTTCTCCAAGGGGCCAGAGGTGCCGCATCAGGTCCCCACGTCCCTGTGTGTCATTCGGATGACCGTCTCTGCACATAGCCCTGGCAAAATAAAGTACGGATCTTAGTCAAAAGACCTTTGGCCCTTTAATTTTTCCGCCATTTTTCAGGTTCTCTTGGTCTCACTATGTGCCTTTCGGCCCACCGTGGTCCACCAAGGACCATCTGCCAGTGTTAGTGGACAGTGATTTGGTGATTAGTTTGCAGTTTTGATGACGCACACCGGCCAGATCAAGTGCAGAAAAATCTACACTTTGGTCTTAGCCAAAAGGCCTACAAGCGATAATTTTGGCCTATTACATTTATTTATTTATTTATGTTTCAATTAAACACATCAATGTATTGAATTAGCGGATAAAGTGTGTACACTTTTAGTACAACAACCAAGCCAGAGACCTCTGAAAGTTCAGTCAAGCTTCTTGAATCTAATGTCATCAGAGTTTTGCCTGAAGCAACGTCTGTAGATATTAGGGCCATATTTCCTTTTTTTCATATCGTTTTTACAGGACGTCGCTGTCAACACCAGCATTTTACTGCTGCTGTTGATGTCTTGGAAAGTTTACGTTCAGTAGTTTGCTATTGCTTTCTGAACTACCGGCTCCCTGCCAAGTCGTTAAAACCTGGCGCGACGCGGTCTGCTGCCAAATCGGTGGCAGCTGTGTTTCGAATGCAGGTAAGCGGGCTCACTAATCGCGTCCGTAAGTGCTTAGCCACGGAGCCCGGCATTTCCATATATAACTATTGCAGACTCGACATGTGGTGAGAGACCACGTTGCTGTAAAACACATCCTGCTAGGTGTCAGCGTAGGAGAGAAAAGAAAGATCAATATTCTCTGTCTACATTTAGTTTTGGCCTATTAGAGACCGGACAAAAATCTTGCTCATCTTACGATTTATCAAGTATGTCATGAATGGATAAACTATTAAATGTAATATTGAGAAAAAATAGAATAATTATCTATAAAATTCTCACTCATGTAAAATAAAGCCATCACTTTTAGAGAAAGTTTGAAGATTACTAAAGTTATTATTTCAGCATTTATGTAGTATATAATTGTTGTTAATTTCTGTAAAAGTTTATATAAAAGATTACAACAAATACTCCAATTATTTAAATTACAAATACATTTATCATGCTTTTAGTAGGGTCCCTTGAAATAATTGTTACGTTGTTATGTCCCTTTCTTATAAATTAATTAGGTGTGTAATACAACTCATAAAAATACTCTAGCTAGCTAGACCAGCAAGCAGCGGTTAGAATAGATGGCGAGACATTAGATTGGTTTGACATCAAGCAAGGAGTCCGTCAGGGCTGTGTGCTGTCCCCCTATTTGTTTAACCTGTACACCTAAAATATAATGAAAAATGTCAGTGATGATATAAACAGGGAGCTATATGATGCCCTAAATGTCGGTGGTCATGACATACCAGAGATTCTTCTTCTTCTTCTTCTTCTTCTTCTTCTTCTTCTTCTTCTTCTTCTTCTTCTTCTTCTTCTTCTTCTTCTTCTTCTTCTTCTTCTTCTTCTTCTTCTTCTGCGTTCATCCGGTTTTTCTATCGGACGTGACTGCGTTGTGCCTGTTTACAGCAGAGCTGCGTTTTTGCGCCGTTAGGCCGACACATCCGACTTCTGCGTGCATTTGTTGACCGGGTTAACCTTCCCGGGGCCAGGGATTCTATATGCTGATAATACAGTTAGTTAGTTAGTTAGTCGACAGATCATCCTCATTGCACATCGAACCATTCAGTCCATAAGTGCTCGGATCCCCTCCTTAGCAAATCCCGCAGCGTGTAGCGGCTCACGACACCAGTTCTGTGTTGGTTTATCAATCTTCTTTGGCTTCCTGCGTAGTGTTCTTGTTTGGCCACCCCTCTTTTAATTTGCTGTTCTCGCAGTCTGGCCATGATTGTAGATTCACAGTCATCACTAGGTTCACGCAAAAGTCTTACTTCTCGTAGAGTAGTCAGAATGTCAGCCTGGTCCATGGCGCGTCCGCCCTCCACCGTAGCCTCACCTGCGAGCTTTTCCGCCCGCTCATTTCTTTGTACTCCCGCATGCCCTGGCACGAAGATGAAACTAATCTTTGCCAGCCGAGACCGCTCCAGAGGCAGCAACCATTCTCTTCGGATCGACCCCTCCTCTATCCTCTTGATCATGTTCATTGAGTCGCTAAGGAAACATGCCCTAGTGAATGTCTGTGTCTCGAGCCATGTTATTGCTTTACTTACTGCCATGACTTCCATAGTCAGGCTACTTGTGGTTTAAGTGAAAGCACCAGAGTCCTCCTTCACAATTCTCCCTCCGATCCGAGCCGTAAAGGCCCATGAGCTTCTCACATGTCGCCGACCCATCTGTGTAGATGACAGCATCACCGTCTAGCGAATTCTCGAAAATCAACGCTTGTACTTCAGCCTCCACAGCAGCCGGATTTTCTTGTCTGCATATTTTGTCTAGTTGGATGCAAACTGAGAAGGATGTGCAGAAATCTGTTGGCACTTGTACCCACTCCTCGCCAGGTTCTAAGTCCTCAAGTGAACACACCTGTTGAAGAATGTCTTCGGCTTGACCCATCCACGACCGTTCTCTTTTTAACCTGCTGCCCTTCACCTTCCTAATTTCGCTATGCAGTGGGTGTTGTGTGTTTGCGTTAACTCTGAGGTAGGCGCGTGCTCTGCAAACTTGTATTCTCTCTTCAATAGTTGGAAAACAAGAAGGTAGCGCATCGCCCTGCATGCTGTATCTCTTGTACATCCAAGAATAAGGTGCATAGCTTCATTCTGTATCCTTTCCATCCTTTCTATTTGCTTACGGCTGAGAGTCAGGATTGCCATTGCATCCTCAAAAACAGACATGACCAGCCCCTCGTACAGAAGACATAGATGGCGCTGCTCACAGATTGCTGCCGCCATCACCCGCATCGCAGCCAAACCCCGCTTGGCCTTTGTTATCACCTGGTCTATGTGCTCATTATAAGCAAGGCTTCGATCAAACCGTATCCCCAGGTAATTCATTGCATGCGTTCTTTCCACCGTCTCTGAACACAGCTTGACAGTTGGTGTTGGAGTGTTGACAATATGATTATTCAACGAGAACCAAGTCACCGTTGCCTTTGTTGCGTTGACCATTGCCCCAGCTTCATCACACCAAGTACTTATGCGATTGAGTTCGGTTTGTAGTTCCACAGCAACCTACTCTCTATCCTTACCCTGACGATACACTAACACATCATCGGCATATGACAATGTCCTGCCAGGTCCAGTGATCTGCTCACTGGTGATTCTCACTGTGTAGGCGTTGAACAGTACCGGAGATAATGGTGATCCCTGTGGTAGGCCAGGATATATTGTTGTTGGTTCCGAAGTCCACATCTAAAAACTACTTTCCGTTGGAAGAGGGCTGCAGCGATCCAACTACGGAAGAATGGACTTATTTTAAGTTCAAGAAGCTGAGACATTAAAACATCCAATGGTACTCTGTTGTACGCGTCCTCAAGATCAATCGCTGCAGCAAAGGTTTCAATGCCTGAGTGGAAACCTTCATAGACATCATGGGCAAAAACTGCTGTATTGGTCCAGGTTTCTCTTTTTGGACGGTACCCACCCAGGGTAGGTGGGAAAACACCTTGCCTCTCTAGCTGGTTTGATATTTTCCTGGCAATTACCTTCTCCAGCAGCTTGCCTATTGTATTCTGCATGGTTATAATTCGATATCCCTGAATCTTTGTGTTGTCTTTGTCAGGCTTCGTCAAGGGAATCAGATAGCTGTGTAACCACTCCTCCTTGATGCTAGCACTACCTATACTGTTGTTGTACATGTCTGCTAGTTTCTCTAGCTCGTTGTCGGTACACCTATTGATGTCGTCGTATCTTATGCTATCAGGCCCTGGAGCTCTGTTTTTTTAGACTCATTGCTTATGAATATGGTTGTTAAAATTTGTGTTTGCGGCAAGAGCCGCTGCATGAAGTTCCAGGTTCCTGTATGTCATTCTGATGACTGCCTCTGCTGGTGGCCATGGCCAGAACAAGTTCAGATAAGTCTACCCATAATCACTGTCGTGATACAAGAGCAGATACTACACTGTGATCTTAGCCAAAATGATGTGAAACAATGCCAAATGCAATATATTAAGGATCTTTGGCCTTTTAAATTTTGTTGTTGTTTTTATAAAGGTTCGCGGTTCTCCAAGGGGCCAGAGGTGCCGCATCAGGTCCCCACGTCCCTGTGTGTCATTCGGATGACCGCCTCTGCACATAGCCCTGGCAAAATAAAGTACAGATCTTAGTCAAAAGACCTTTGGCCCTTTCATTTTTCCGCCATTTTTCAGGTTCTCTTGGTCTCACTATGTGCCTTTCGGCCCACCGTGGTCCACCAAGGCCCATCTGCCAGTGTTAGTGGACAGTGATTTGGTGATTAGAGTTTGCAGTTTTGATGACGCCCTCTGCACCCCGGCCAGATCAAGTGCAGAAAAATCTACACTTTGGTCTTATCCAAAAGGCCGACAAGCGATAATTTTGGCCTATTACATTTATTTATTTTTTCCAATTAAACACATCAATGTATTGAATTAGCGGATAAAGTGTGTACACTTTTAGTACAACAACCAAGCCAGAGACCTCTGAAAGTTCAGTCAAGCTTCTTGAATCTAATGTCATCAGAGTTTTGCCTGAAGCAACGTCTGTAGATATTAGGGCCATATTTCCTTTTTTTCATATCGTTTTTACAGGACGTCGCTGTCAACACCAGCATTTTACTGCTGCTGTTGATGTCTTGGAAAGTTTACGTTCAGTAGTTTGCTATTGCTTTCTGAACTACCGGCTCCCTGCCAAGTCGTTAAAACCTGGCGCGACGCGGCCTGCTGCCAAATCGGTCGCAGCTGTGTTTCGAATGCAGGTAAGCGGGCTCACTAATCGCGTCCGTAAGTGCTTAGCCACGGAGCCCGGCATTTCCATATAGAACTATTGCAGACTCGACATGTGGTGAGAGACCACGTTGCTGTAAAACACATCCTGCTAGGTGTCAGCGTAGGAGAGAAAAGAAAGATCAATATTCTCTGTCTACATTTAGTTTTGGCCTATTAGAGACCGGACAAAAATCTTGCTCATCTTACGATTTATCAAGTATGTCATGAATGGATAAACTATTAAATGTAATATTGAGAAAAAATAGAATAATTATCTATAAAATTCTCACTCATGTAAAATAAAGCCATCACTTTTAGAGAAAGTTTGAAGATTACTAAAGATATTATTTCAGCATTTATGTAGTATATAATTGTTGTTAATTTCTGTAAAAGTTTATATAAAAGATTACAACAAATACTCCAATTATTTAAATTACAAATACATTTATCATGCTTTTAGTAGGTTCCCTTGAAATAATTGTTACGTTGTTACGTCCCTTTCTTATAAATTAATTAGGTGTGTAATACAACTCATAAAAATACTCTAGCTAGCTAGACCAGCAAGCAGCGGTTAGAATAGATGGCGAGACATTAGATTGGTTTGACATCAAGCAAGGAGTCCGTCAGGGCTGTGTGCTGTCCCCCTATTTGTTTAACCTGTACACCTAAAATATAATGAAAAATGTCAGTGATGATATAAACAGGGAGCTATATGATGCCCTAAATGTCGGTGGTCATGACATACCAGAGATTCTTCTTCTTCTTCTTCTTCTTCTTCTTCTTCTTCTTCTTCTTCTTCTTCTTCTTCTTCTTCTTCTTCTTCTTCTTCTTCTTCTTCTTCTTCTTCTTCTTTCTTCTTCTTCTTCTGCGTTCATCCGGTTTTTCTATCGGACGTGACTGCGTTGTGCCTGTTTACAGCAGAGCTGCGTTTTTGCGCCGTTAGGCCGACACATCCGACTTCTGCGTGCATTTGTTGACCGGGTTAACCTTCCCGGGGCCAGGGATTCTATATGCTGATAATACAGTTAGTTAGTTAGTTAGTCGACAGATCATCCTCATTGCACATCGAACCATTCAGTCCATAAGTGCTCGGATCCCCTCCTTAGCAAATCCCGCAGCGTGTAGCGGCTCACGACACCAGTTCTGTGTTGGTTTATCAATCTTCTTTGGCTTCCTGCGTAGTGTTCTTGTTTGGCCACCCCTCTTTTAATTTGCTGTTCTCGCAGTCTGGCCATGATTGTAGATTCACAGTCATCACTAGGTTCACGCAAAAGTCTTACTTCTCGTAGAGTAGTCAGAATGTCAGCCTGGTCCATGGCGCGTCCGCCCTCCACCGTAGCCTCACCTGCGAGCTTTTCCGCCCGCTCATTTCTTTGTACTCCCGCATGCCCTGGCACGAAGATGAAACTAATCTTTGCCAGCCGAGACCGCTCCAGAGGCAGCAACCATTCTCTTCGGATCGACCCCTCCTCTATCCTCTTGATCATGTTCATTGAGTCGCTAAGGAAACATGCCTGTAGTGAATGTCTGTGTCTCGAGCCATGTTATTGCTTTACTTACTGCCATGACTTCCATAGTCAGGCTACTTGTGGTTTAAGTGAAAGCACCAGAGTCCTCCTTCACAATTCTCCCTCCGATCCGAGCCGTAAAGGCCCATGAGCTTCTCACATGTCGCCGACCCATCTGTGTAGATGACAGCATCACCGTCTAGCGAATTCTCGAAAATCAACGCTTGTACTTCAGCCTCCACAGCAGCCGGATTTTCTTGTCTGCATATTTTGTCTAGTTGGATGCAAACTGAGAAGGATGTGCAGAAATCTGTTGGCACTTGTACCCACTCCTCGCCAGGTTCTAAGTCCTCAAGTGAACACACCTGTTGAAGAATGTCTTCGGCTTGACCCATCCACGACCGTTCTCTTTTTAACCTGCTGCCCTTCACCTTCCTAATTTCGCTATGCAGTGGGTGTTGTGTGTTTGCGTTAACTCTGAGTAGGCGCGTGCTCTGCAAACTTGTATTCTCTCTTCAATAGTTGGAAAACAAGAAGGTAGCGCATCGCCCTGCATGCTGTATCTCTTGTACATACAAGAATAAGGTGCATAGCTTCATTCTGTATCCTTTCCATCCTTTCTATTTGCTTACGGCTGAGAGTCAGGATTGCCATTGCATCCTCAAAAACAGACATGACCAGCCCCTCGTACAGAAGACATAGATGGCGCTGCTCACAGATTGCTGCCGCCATCACCCGCATCGCAGCCAAACCCCGCTTGGCCTTTGTTATCACCTGGTCTATGTGCTCATTATAAGCAAGGCTTCGATCAAACCGTATCCCCAGGTAATTCATTGCATGCGTTCTTTCCACCGTCTCTGAACACAGCTTGACAGTTGGTGTTGAAGTGTTGACAATATGATTATTCAACGAGAACCAAGTCACTGTTGCCTTTGTTGCGTTGACCATTGCCCCAGCTTCATCACACCAAGTACTTATGCGATTGAGTTCGGTTTGTAGTTCCACAGCAACCTGCTCTCTATCCTTACCCTGACGATACACTAACACATCATCGGCATATGACAATGTCCTGCCAGGTCCAGTGATCTGCTCACTGGTGATTCTCACTGTGTAGGCGTTGAACAGTACCGGAGATAATGGTGATCCCTGTGGTAGGCCAGGATATATTGTTGTTGGTTCCGAAGTCCACATCTAAAAACTACTTTCCGTTGGAAGAGGGCTGCAGCGATCCAACTACGGAAGAATGGACTTATTTTAAGTTCAAGAAGCTGAGACATTAAAACATCCAATGGTACTCTGTTGTACGCGTCCTCAAGATCAACCGCTGCAGCAAAGGTTTCAATGCCTGAGTGGAAACCTTCATAGACATCATGGGCAAAAACTGCTGTATTGGTCCAGGTTTCTCTTTTTGGACGGTACCCACCCAGGGTAGGTGGGAAAACACCTTGCCTCTCTAGCTGGTTTGATATTTTCCTGGCAATTACCTTCTCCAGCAGCTTGCCTATTGTATTCTGCATGGTTATAATTCGATATCCCTGAATCTTTGTGTTGTCTTTGTCAGGCTTCGTCAAGGGAATCAGATAGCTGTGTAACCACTCCTCCTTGATGCTAGCACTACCTATACTGTTGTTGTACATGTCTGCTAGTTTCTCTAGCTCGTTGTCGGTACACCTATTGATGTCGTCGTATCTTATGCTATCAGGCCCTGGAGCTCTGTTTTTTTATCGTCGAAGCACAGCCTTGATTTCTTTCACTGGCACTGTGTCTTCATCCTAAGTGTTCTGGGCCTTGCACCTGTCTGAGGTGACCTCCTTGGCCAGATTTCGGCCTCCCATGTCTGTCTGGTTGCTCTGCTCTAGATAGCGTTCAAAGAGGGCTTTGCCCTTGTCCTCATCAGTCCTCTGCCAGATGAGGTCAGCACTTTGGAAGTCAGAAATGCTTTTATTCTTGACTACCCCCCTCATGCTTTTCTGTAGTCGCCAGAACAATTTCAGTGACTTGTCTGTGCTTACTCTTTGACACACCTCTGCCCAATTTTCGCTTTTAACCACCTTGACAAGTTTTTTTTAAATAGCTTACTTTTGTGTGCATCTCTCTTTCTAAGTGCATGCAGGGACTCGGATGGCCAGCTCTGTTCTTCTTGGCATTTTGTCATCTCCTTACAGCACTACGCTTATCCACCCAAGCTTTCTCCACCTCGAAATTCCACCAAGGTGGCTGCTCCCAGCTTTTTTTCCTGCCATGAAGCTTTCTGCGCTTGTCACGTCTTATTTTATTCACCACATCTTGCCCTGTACTGTCATACTGGACAGTCTTTACCGTTAGCTTGTGCTGCATGGTTCTGCCTTTCTCCACCAATATGCTGCATGGGTGGTGGTCGCTGCCGTGGTGTCCTAGGACACCCCTTCTACACACTGTAGTGAGTGAAGGTGAAACCAGTGCCATATCAATAGCACTGTCCTCATCGCCTGGACGGCTTGCTGTCCTGGTGACACAGCCACTGTTGATACAAACCAGGTCAATGGTTTCAAGTGCAGTCTCCCCCTCTGCTGTGTGTCCACCGTGACGAGGTAGAGGGGCTTGCGCGTTCCAATTACCCCAAGAGCTATGCCGACGGTAACACAGCTACTTGTAGGGTCACCCATGTCGGACAGGTCAAGGGAGAGGGACCAGACGAAGTGACGCACAAACCTGCTGCCTTGTAGGTAGACTGGGGACAGTCAAAGGCTAGGGAAAGCATCCCGAATAAATGCTTGTCGAAATCGGATGTACTGAGCCACAGGCTTGACAAAGCAGTGCACCGTAACTTAATTCATGATGTCACAAATCATAATTAATCGTTATGGTTCTCTAATCCCGCAAAGCCCCATCAGGCGGTGATAGTGCCGGGCCCCCTGCCTCGAGGGGGTCCACCCATGACTACTGATGGTCACCTTCCCCTGTGCTGTATAGTCAAGACACAGAGGAGTAGGTTAAGAGCTATTGACCAAATACCAAGGACACTCAACATACTACAGTGGAATGCCGAAGGAGTTTACAAGAAGAAAGAATCTCTAACACAGCGTCTTCATAAAGATAGAATAGATGTGGCATGCATTCAAGAGACACACCTCAATGCCAATCACAAATTCTCAGTCGGAGGATATCAGGCCACACGTTTTGACCGTGAAGGACACAAAGGAGGAGTTCTAATACTTACACGAAATACAATACCTTGCAGCGAAGTATCTGTGATCTCTGACAACCAAACGGAAATTATAGGTGTTGATATAATGATAAAGGACGTGAAAATAAGAATTTACAATCTGTATAGCCCAGCAGATAAGGACCTCACACTCTCAAACATGAAAATAACTGACACAAACTGCATTATTGTCGGAGACTTTAATAGCCGTTCAGAAAGATGGGGATACCCAGATACTGACAAAAGAGGAGATGAAGTGGAGGACTGGGGAATAGACGCAAATCTCCATCTACTCAACAAAGCGGATGACACACCGAGCTTATACTCCAGAAGATGGCTTACCACTTCTACTCCAGACTTAGCTTTCTGCACAGGAGACATCCTCCACAAAATCGATCGCCATGTGCTTGACAAATTAGCAGGTAGTGACCACAGACCAATCAAGCTTGTAATGAAAGGATTACATGTTCATCACACATGTTGTTTGGTTACTAAGATGTAAATAAGAAGATGTACCATAAAGGCACGATAGCTCAAGTTGCAGATAGTGAAACTATCTCTCCAACATGAAGGTATGTATTTCCATAATATGCGTGAATAGTAACTATTCTTCCGCACAGAGAAAAGATTCGAGAAATGCACTTAGAGCTAACACTCCACAACACATATAAAATTTGCAGATTTATATGCATTGATAGTGAGATAGCTTTACACATAGGAATTGAAGCTGTAAGCATAGGAAATTCGGTATTGGGACAAACATGTCCACTCATTAGAAAGCAATCACTCAGGCCATCTCCTCACATGAATTGTTGAACTAACAGCTTTCACAATTCATATTTAAACATAATGATACATTTATCTTATCAAAAGACATGGTTACATATTCATAATTAGTTTACAAACGTATCTAGGCCCCTGAGAGTGATATTTTTGGGCCAAACGAGAGGCGACTTGTCTTTCGAACGTTCTAGATGGCAAGTGTCTACTAACGACTGGCAAATTTAAGCGGCAATGTCTTGGCCGAGTACACGACCAATCATTTGGCCTACATTTAAACTGAAGCCATATAAATTATGACGTCGTCCAGACTAAGCCTAGCGCATTTCCTCATAAGGCCTGGTAACAAAGGCGTCAATTCTAGGAAATCGTAAGTACGCGACAATTATATTACACCACCCCATCTCTATCTTCTTGAGCATGCTCACTGAGTCGCTAAGGAAATATGCCCTAGTGAGTGTCTGTGTCTCGAACCATTTTATTGTTTTACTTATTGCCATGACTTCCATAGTCAGGCTACTTGTGGTCACAACAAAAGCACCAGAACCCTCCTTCATAATTCTCCCTCCGGCCTGAGCCGTAAAGGCCCATGAACTTCTCACACGTCGAACGACCGACCCATCTTTGTAAATGACAGCATCACCGTCTAACGAATTCGTGAAGATCAACGCTTGTACTTCCGCCTCCACAGCAGCCGGATTTTCTTGTCTGCATTTTCTGTCTAGTTGGATGCAAACTGAAAAAGACGTACATAAATCTGTTGGCACTTGTAACGACTCCTCACCGGGTTCTAAGTCCTCAAGTGAACACACCTGTTGAAGAATGTCTTCGGCTTGACCCATCCACGGCCTTCCTCTTTTTTAACCTGCTGCTACTAAACTTCTTAATTTCACTATGCAGTGGAAGCTGTGTGTTTGCATTCACTCTGAGATAGGCACGTCCTCTGCAAATTTGTATTCTGTCTTCAATGGTTGGAAAATCAAGAAGGTAGCGCATCGCCCTGCAAGCGGTATCTCTTGGACATCCAAGAATAATACGCATAGCTTAGTTCTGTACCCTTTTCATCCTTTCCATATGCTTACAGCTGAGAGTCAGGATCGCCATCGCATACTCAAAAACAGACAGACCAGATCCTCGTATAGAAGACATAGATGACGCTGCTCACAATTTGCTTGTTCTAACTCCATCCTTCTCAATTCCAACTCGGCCTTTAGATCTTCCCTTTCTGCTTGACGAAACTCCCTCTCCACCTCCTGTATGTAATCTGTTAGGGCAGAACCCGACAAACCCATTTCTTCCCCTTTTGCTCTTAGTTCTGTCGTGGTTAGTTTAGGAGTGGCCATTTTTCAGAAAGGTAAGTCAACAGATTGAGTCCAAGTTACACCAAGCAATATGTAGATAATCAATATCTAAAATTAATCCATATATATTACACCACAAAACAATCTCCCCACGACAAGAGTAGACTAGGACCAAGACCCATGTAGACTTGTAAAGTGTGAACAGGAAAGTTATGTGTCTTAACACCTATCCACATTCACCATAACTGGATCTACAACTGTCCGGCCCTTCCTCTATCACGGTAATGTCACCCACAATAATGTAATATCACCAACATTAAGATAATGTCACCTTCCCGTGTGACGTGCCCAAATAAATGTCGCTATCCTTAATGTGATATCACCATCCCGCGCGAGCCCCCATAAATGTCACCAGTCGTCCCTAGGGGGGAAGTGGAGTCAACAGGCACACTGTTTAAAATCCTTTTCCTTTGCTTGGGCTTCTGCCGGACCTTTGTCTACATACCCCCTGTCAGTAGACTGTTCTCCACTACGGAATATGGCCTATTAATGTCCATGAATCAGGAACACACTATGTACCTATTATGTTCCTTAAAATCATGATACCGATCAAGATCTCCTTATATCTCACATGAGTTTAAAGAAAACTTTCAGACCGGTTGCCGAATGTTACTGAATGAATGTCTTTACTCTGCAACCTCTCTACAACCTAATAGTTATCATCACTCGACATAGTCATAGTTACTGTAAAATCACTGTTGTTCCACCTCTCTACTTAATATTGTCATTGTCTATGGAGGTGTTAATAGTTTCATAAAAACAACTGCCTTGGCCACTCAATCACTGCTACACTGGCCCTTTCAGGATAACACACCTGATTTCTATGAGTTTATAATTTTTGGAACGATGTCCCATTTCCGAGGCCATTTAATATAACTGCACTCAGTGTGACTGCTATTTTCCTCCTCTCCCAGCTGTCCTTAATTTCTCCGGTACAATAAAATATCACTCAGTGTGACTGGCATTGTCCACACCTAGTAGTAATACTTCCTTTCTTTTACACCGTGGAACCTGTCAAAAGAGAACATTCTGTGAGAGAAAAACCCTATTCAGACCTATTAGATGTGATTGTAGGACAATGCCCCACTCAGATATTTATCCTGGTTAACTCTGGCATAAAGGCACAATAGTTCTTCACACTTGGGTGGTAAGGAAAAGGAAAGACCAAACGGACAAACACAGGAGCCCCAGTAGGTCTCCCTACCGGAATATCCCACCATTTACATTTCCCCTATTTCCCCAGCCGTCCCAAATCTCACCGAATATCATCCCATTACACTGGTGTTACCCTGCCGAGTGAAATGATATATCACTCTACCTCTTTTAAGCTAGGCATCAGCCAGCTGTGGCCGACGCTCCTAGACTACATTCACACAACACACTATCTCAATGTTCTAGTCCTAAGCTTTATTTAATACTAGACTACCTTGTGCTAGTGTTCCTGTTCGGAGTCGGAATTCACAATTCATCACAGTTTCCAAAACACAGGAGACCCCGTAAATCCTCTTCTCCATTAGAACTAGGAACACAAAAACACTCCCGTTATCTGTAGTTCATCCACAGACTGAACGCAAGTTTCGTTAACTTCAAACAGCCGAAATATGTTGTTCGAGTGACGTCACTCACGTGACCGGACTTCAATCAAGACGGCACCGCCCCCCTTCTCCATTCTCCTGAGATCCGGGCAAACAGAATGCTGACGTTTCTCTTTGATCTCGGGACTTCTCCTGGAATCCCGGTGGTGTCTGAAATTTGGAACATATTTCTCCACATCAAATAGTTGTGGCGCCTGGCGATGGCGGCTTCATGCCTTTCATCAATTCTGGATCTGAATTCTCCAGTATTATGTGACAGTTATGGTCTCAAGTTTCACGAGGAGCTCTTCTCGAGTCAATGGCTGCGGTCATCCGACCAGTACGGTCACTGCCATAGAGGAAAGCAACGGCAAACTACCTCTTTTAAAGTGCCTAGTACATTATGATTCGTTTAAAGACTGATCATCGCAAGACAAGGACAGAGACGTTAAAATTAGCAACTAGATATGCAGATGATACATTATTGATTGCAGACAATGCGCAGGATCTGCAACAATTAGTGGATGCGGTTGTTGTACACAGTGAGCAACTGGGGTTAGAATTAAATTGTAAAAAGACACAGGTTATGGCCGTCACAAGAAAGAATGAAGTGCCACAATGTAATATACAAGTAAATGGAAATATTCTTCAACAAGTGAATCGGTACAATTATCTCTTCATAACATCTGATGGGAGATGCCTTGAAGAGATTAGAACAAGAATCGCCATGGCGAAAGTAGCCTTTAGCAAGATGAAAAACATTTTGACCAATAAAACGATGTCAATTGAAACGATAAAAAGAGTGTTGAGGGGATACATAGAGTCTGTTCTTTTGTATGGATTTGAAACTTGGACAATGAGCAGTCACGCTGAAAAACATCTGATGGCTGCAGAAATGTGGTTTCTGAGGAAAATGCAAAGAATACCATGGACAGACAGAAAAACCAATGACCAAGTACTACAGGAGACAAATGAAAATCGTAAATTGATTAGAGAAATTAGACGTAGACAGTCAAAATATTTTGGACATGTTATGAGAAGAAATGGATTGGAGAACTTAGTAACAACTGGTAAGATCGAAGGGAACAGACCAAGAGGAAGACCAAGAGGAAGACCGAGAGGAAAATACCTGGATGGCTTGGCCACATGGCATGATCGAAACAGGAACACTGAGCTGATCCACGACTCTGGTGATCGAGTGAAATGACGAGTCATGACCGCCCATGCTTTCCGGCATGGCGCATAATTGATTGATTGATTGATTGATTGATTGATTGAAGGTTAGAAGATATAAGAAGCGGTTCCGATCTTGGGGCGGTGGCACTGAAGATGACGCGTTTCTTTTGAAAGTTGAATCCCTTGACTTAATATGTGTCTTCTTTTGCAATGGGAATTAATTTTTTTGTATTGTGGATGGTTGGCCAAATGTTTGGCGCGGCAGACATCTTGATGACTGCTGTGTATGGAAATCATTGATGTTTTTTTTTATTTATTGAGGTTGATGACATGATTATTGAGTTTTGGTGCATGTCTATGTAAACGATTATGAGTTTGTTGTCTCCATGTAATAACTACATTTGTCATTTTGATGACGGTTTATGTGTAAATGTCATTAATTACTTGCTTGATTACTGATTTTGCTTTTTGATGTGGCCACTGAAGACCAATCATGTTTTTTTTTAGGCAACTAGCTACTTTTAAATAGATAGTTGGGGTGGGGATATCCAATAGTCTATTCTTTTGCCGAGGACGTCAAAAAAGTATGATGTTGGACATATAACAGCGCCAAATCGACGCATCTTTGTTTGGTCTGTTTTAAAATAAAAATCTGGACAACGCCGGAAGTGCCAATTGTAACAAAGCAACTTTCTGGTCCTTTATCTGATGCCCGCCCGGATTTTTGATAGGAGCAAAAGTGCTGTTATGTTGTATTGAGATGTGGGAACAATTCCCTGAGCTTATTTGTCGTCAACTAATGCCTTTGTAAAACGTAAGTTTTAACTGATTAAGTCGAAAATAAATAATTACTATAATCAGTTCAGTTCAGTTATCAGTTGGGGTATCTTCATTGCACTCCTGACATGTCCATATGTGCTCAGATCCTCCCCCCAGCATATGCATCAGCGTCCGGTGGCTAATAGTGCCAGTTCTGTGTTGGTTGACGAGGCGCCTTGTTTTCCCAATGTACCTCTCGCGTCTGGCCGTGCCGATTCTTACTCCCAAGTCTTTCATCCTGGACAGCGATGTGGATTCACTGACGTCAAAGACCTCTGTTCTCGCCATATCTTTGAGGACGTTAATAACATCGGCACGATCCATGGGCTGGTCATCTACAGGGGATGCAGAGCCAGCCAGTTTATCAGCTCGTTCATTTCCCTCGACTCCCGCATGTCCCGGAACGAAGATGAAGGTGACTTTACGGACAACAGACTTCCGCAGCGACTCAGTCCACTGTCTACGTACAGATCCAGCTTCAACCTTCTGAATCATGCTCATTGAATCACTTAGTACATATACTTACTATAATCACATATTCTAAAGCGAAGCGCGTTCCAAATTACCGGTTTCAAAGTGTTTGCGTGGTAAAACAGGCATGTGGGGGGGGGGGGACACACAATTGTTAGGTGAGATGGTAGAAACAGAGAAATATAAATAGATAATATAAATAAATATTACTTAAATGGGCTGTCCTACATATCAAGTTAGCGTCATTGAAGCTTTATGAAAATAAGATTTAACCTGTTAATATATAGAGATGTAAGCAATCAGGCATGGTTATGTGAAATATGGAGAATAAGTCATTGGTGGTGGTCAAATATGGTAGAGACTTATGTCATATCATGCCAACCATGCTGGCACAAGATTATTTTGTTGGGAATATATTTTACACGATTATCCTGTGACAATGTGTTACTATCTAAATAGACATCTGAGAGATTTACCAAGATATACAATGTATGGGGCCATAAATTATCGTTAATGAAAACACTGACATGGTGCAATGATGGGCATAATATTGAATGTTTGTTATTAATTGTTGAGTATGAACACTCCTATGCAATAGAGAGTGGGAAAAATAACCATGATCATGTGTGTAATATTTATAACATGTGTAAAGCAGAGAAGAGTACTTACATGTTATATGTGGCGATGATGTGTTAAAGATTAAGCTTTGTAGTTAGAACATGTCGGTAACAATAGAGGTGAAGGAAATAATGTATTGTAGGGACTCCATGCAGATTGACAGCTACAGAGCATAGGAAGTAATGCACCTTTAATACGCTTGGTGTGTATCAGCCATCATAATTTAATAATAACTGTGAATGAAGTGCGGCTTTACTGAGGGAAGATAGTCAGGTGTATCTGGAACCATAGTAGTACCGGAGTTTATAATTTAGTATTGAAGTCTGTATCACATCTGCTACCAGAATGCAGTAATGTGTGTGCGGTGTATCAGACTGGGAGTGGAATCATATGGCTAATGTTTTATCTGCAGTAAAACATGGTGCTTGTTGTACCATGGGAAGTGTAGAATTATGCTACGTACGAACCTTCGCAAAGATGTTAACACGTATTCACTATGTGACATGAAGTGCAAGACAGCGAGATTTATAACCGGTGTATCACAGAAAGAATGAGGAAGAGATGACATACCTGTACATCTGCTGTCCACTCACAAAGAATAGTACACTGATGGGTTGGCATTAGACAACACTGGTTGACATTAGTGTGTAATAAAATCAGATATCATTGCGTATCATCATCATCATTGGCACAATGCTGTCTTGACAGACGATAGTGTGTGCTTTAAAAAGGCATAATAACTTTTACCTATGGCGGTAGCGAATGTGACTGACTGTCACGGGATACTGTGAGTTAATGATTCCCTGATAAACTAGTAAGATTAATTACGAGGTATGGGGAGGGTTAACAGTCGAGTACTTCATTCTGAGATGAGAACGAATTAAAGGTTATTCACCGGCAGTATAAAATAGGATACAGTGTAAGGAGTCATTGACCAGCTCTGTCAACGGAGAAAACAACGGGGAGACTTCGAGAACGGGAAAAAGAAACGGAGACGGCGATCAAAGGGTTCGGACGCTTTGAAGTACTAGCGTAGGGGAACACAGGGAAACCGCGGAAGAACAGAGGACGAAGAACGGAGGACGAGACGGAGCGCAATTGACGAATACGTGAGTTCACAGACGTTTGATGTGGGGACTTACGGAAAAATTTGAGTGTGGATCAAAAGACAACGGAGGATTGGACACTCGATATAAATAGTAGAAACTGGGTTTTTCTGTTTTAGTGTGTGTTCCAAAACTGGACAGAGATATCTATGAATCCTATGTGTGGAAAAGAAATTATAGTCCCGTATTGTTTAAGGCAATGGGATATTAGTGCCGATGTGCTTAATTATTAATTTCAATTCCTGGATGATAATAGAAGATATAAGGTTCCAATTCCACTATTGTAATCAGAAAAGAAATGAAGGTTACTCACTTGAGCAAATAAAGTACCTACCTAGAACCAACAAGAACATAGACATGTTTTAATATTGAGAAGAGATAACTTAACGTCAAATACAGAACACTGTATACTCAAACGAATATACAAGTAAAGCACTTAAAAGGAAAAGACGTTAACCTGTGGCAAGCAGGGATACTTAAAACTGCATGCAAGTGCACTGTGAAGAAAAATAAAACTTTATTAACAAGAGACATTGTGTAGAACATTTATAGTAACTCTAGACAATGTTGGATAGTGGCGGTGTGTATTCAGTGGTGGACTATACTACCTTCCAAAAAAAACAGGAAATATATGGATTTCAGTGACTTACCAAAATCGGATTATTTTCTGGTGATAGGACATTGAACATTTGTTTTTTTTTTTCAAGAATTGGATTAAGTCCAGACTCAAGCAGGAGGAGATCATCCAGGGTGAGATCTATCAATTTCTATGTTTGCTGTCCTGTGGTTTGGCCGTATTGATGAGGAGAGAAAGTATACGGCACATACGAATTCCTGAGTCATATCTTGCATTCACAATAGCAGACACTACCAACTACATATACACATTCAATACATACAACTGACATAGTTTTCAACAATAAACATGTTATTAATTGTTGGAGGAAACTCTTGTCAGGGTATGTTATGAAGGATTGCGAGAGAGAGAGAGAGAGAGAGAGAGAGAGAGAGAGAGAGAGAGAGAGAGAGAGAGAGAGAGAGAGAGAGAGAGATGTAGTGTATGGAAGACAGAAGGGAGGAGTGTAGACAAAAGTCATTCAATAGTTCCAATAGTAGAAGGATATTAAAGGTGTGCTTGTCGAGTCCACTTTCCTCCAGGGACGACAGGTGACACTGACAAGGCCAATTCGCGCTGTAAATGTTCGTTCACATTGGGTGCATGTGAACACGTGGTCATTTCCGCCATCATGCACCATCTTACGTCTCACACGCTCGGTGTTTGACTTATCTGCAATAATTTTCTCCTTTGTCTTTATTCCATTTCTAATCTTTGCCCTCCATTCAGATCAGATATCAGATATAGTACACTGGTTATTATATTAGTACTGATGTTCTGTATCCAGCCATGGACATTGTTTTGCTTCGATTCTGTCTCATATGAATGATGCACTCTTTCCACTATTCGTGTACTTTCACTTGATACTATGTGTGTTAATTTATGAACTGTCTTGGTGGCCTCAAAGGGTTCCCCAATTAATGTCCTGTGTAATACATATTTATATTTAACTTTCTGTAAGTGCTGTGGTTCCCCTATGTGCTAGTGTTGCATTTTCACATTCTAAAACTATTGTAATTCCACTTTGTATGTGTGTCCACTGATTTTCATATTTAGACATGTTTTACTTGTTGGTTATTAGTTTGTAATGCTAATCAGATACTATAACTTGTATGGTGTCATATTAGTGATGATATTCTTCATCTAAACATGGACATTGCGGGGGGTAGTTAGTCCCATGTCGTATGGTATTCCACATAATTAGAGGTATTTAGATGCAGAAGATGGAGATGTAAATGCACTATAGGCCTACTGGTCTGCAGGATTGTCAGGGTCTTACTTTATACTAACAGTGGCTCGTGTTCTCTAACAGGAGTGAAACAATCATACACAAAGAATGATTGTACTCAGACACGCGGCAACATAACTAAAACACTTTAATCACATAAACCACTCTCCTCCACGGCATTCATATAATGCTGCGCTCACAATTAGCTACAATGCCATTACAAATACATATATGCAATACACAAGTTCTAGATGGATGGAACAAAGCACTCACTCAGTCCCCAAACAGAATCCACTAAACATACAGGCTTTCTCACATCGAGGATAGAATAATACACGAATACACGCAACACTTTCTCTCATGTCCGTCCTGTCTCGAAGTCCTGAATCAGTCTGAGCTAACGCTGAAGTTTCTCGTTAGCCCTCGGCTTCTAGTCCCAGAGCGCTTCGTGCGTCACGCTGACCACTGGGCATCAACTGCGTAGTAGCTGCCCGTCGGGTTCATCGTCGTGCTTGTCCGTCACCTCCAGGCGATGTAGATTCTGACAGGATTAGAGATATAAGATCATGAGTGTCTTCTGCTTTTCATAGTTATGTGTTTGCAGCTGGGCAAATGAGACTCAATCTTCCACTGCCGGTGTATGTGGGATCTGTATGAGGTAGTTACATTGGACTGAAGGTAGCCTGTGAGTGAATGCTGGTCTGCACAGGAAGGTGGAGCAGACTGGGGTTATTGTATTAGGTGTTCCATCATAGCAATATTAAGTGTAATCTCATGACAGCGGCGGCACAACTGGAGAAGACAATAAAGTGGATGATATGATGATGCAACATTGATTGTTGCTTTTAACCATTAGAGATGTAGTCACCTTGAAAAAGAATGAGGCAGCAAAGGATGATCATGATTGATTGATTGATTTAGGAACCGACATCACAGCATTCGTGGCAATCCCATAAGCGCTCCGTTCCCATCCTCGGCAGCCAGCGAAGAGTTCCAACACCAATAGTACCAGTAGCAATCTGATTATATGTCCGTCTCGCCTTTCCTCTAAGCGTCGAGCATCGGCTAGATCCCCTCGTCACTTCTCGCTGTCTCATTCTTGCCAGACCATGATGATCCATTTGCTCCTCCGAGGTGTACACGTGCTCCAACAAGGCCGCAACCACGTCTGCCTTGTCATGCATTAATCATCCACCAAGTTTTGCAGAGCCAGCCAGTCTGTCCGCCTGTTCATTCCCCAGCACACCGGCATGCCCCGGAGAAAAGATCCAGGCGATGCTTGCCACCCGTGACCTCCGAAGCGAAGCAAGCCACTCTGCCCGAAGCTTGCCTGTCCTCACTTTCCTCAGCATGCTTTCTGAGTCAGTTACAATCACGATGTGTGTGTATCGTATTCTCCATCCAACGGAAAGCTGCAGTGACCGCCTCCACCTCCATTCTGAAGCTAGATGTTGTGGTATCATATGACAGGCTCTCCTGTACCAAACGTCGACCATTAGCTTTTGCTAAGAACCCCCAGGCACTTTTCCTACCACTCAACACCGAACCATCTGTGTAGATAATCACATCACCCGAGCGAGCATTATCCTGAATTAATTGCTGGATGTCCACTTCCGTGGCCCTTGCTGGCCACTCCCTGCAATCCCAGCTCAATGTGATTATAACTCTGCACAAGTCTGACTGCTCCTCTGGCACTTTAACTCACTCCTCTCCTCGCCTAATATTCTCCAAAGGGCACACCTGTCTGATCGTATCCTCCGCCTTAGCCATCCATGATTTCTCTCTTATCAGTAGCTGACCTTTAACGGCGTCCAGCGCCTCATTCAACGGGTGATCTGTGTCTGCAGCTACTCTGAGGTATGCCTTCGCCTGCATCACCTTGAGCCTACCAGCAACAATCGGCAGACCAAGGATGTAACGTATACACACTACTGGGGTGTCTCTGGTGCATCCCAGAATGACTCACATAGCTTCGTTCTGTATGCGCTCTAATTTCACCAGCTGACACTTTGAGACGGTGAGCAGTCCTAGTCCGTAATCAATCACTGAAAGGATCAAGTGCTGGTATAGTGTGAAAAGCATTCTCTGCTCTGTGTCGATTGCAGCCAGATTTAAGTGCATTGAGTCCCTTTTTAGACCTTGTCACAACCGTCTCCACATAGTCCTTGAAGGACAGGCTCTTGTCAAATGTGATTCCCAGATACTTCAGTTTGTTCTCTCTAATGACGCTTCTACCATCTATCTCTAGGTTTGGGAATCAAGCTCTCACAATCCTGTTATCCAGAGAGTACCACAAAACAGCTGCCTTTTCCGGGTGGATGACAGCACTCATTTCAGTGTACCAGTCAATCACTTTATCTACTGTCGCCTGTAGCTCCTGGGTTGTTTGCTCCCTATCTCTCCCCTGTCTGTATGCAAGAATATCATCTGCAAATGTTAGTATCCTTCCAACCTCTGGTGCTTCTAGATTTGCAATCTTGCTCGTATACACATTAAAGAGCACATGTGAGATTGCAGATCCCTGTGGCAGTCCTGGGGTTAAAATATGTGGCTCTAAGGTCCATGCACCCAGACAGAGAGCAACCCGACGAGAATGCAGGACATAAAGGACGATCATGCCAGACATCAAGGGTTACCTCAGAATAGTAGTAGTACAACTGGAGGGAATAACAAGGTGGATGACTTACTTGATGGGGGACATTTATTATCTGTGGGTTAATTAATATGTTATAATATATGTGCTCATTGCTTCATGTGTTTAATATGATTTCTTTTCAATGATAATCCTAGATTGTGTTCTATTGTTACAGAAGTTGCTGACTAGTGTCAGCACGCCTGGGTTCATAGTGTGGTGGTAATTTGTGTCACAACTCTTTTGCTTATGTCACTTCTTATGACTTATGTTGTGTAACTTATGTTTTCGTAGTGCTTTATTGTTTTCTGTGTCAAAGTTCTTTATTGTGTCAGTCTAACCAGCTATTGTTTGGAACACCTGTGCTGTGATAATTGGTGTACTCTGTTGTCTTAAGTTCTGTTGATTCATTAGGGGTTACCCGCTGTTGTTGTGTGATATATACAGTTGTCTGTTGTATCTGTTATTGAACTTCAATGTGGTATCCAACATGTACTGTTAGAAGAAATAAATAAAGAGCTTGTTTGTTTGTCCTTGATTTGTTTGTTTAGTCTCTTTTAGTTTTTACAATCACTATTTCTACCACAACCTAACACCTCAATCCACTGTCTGGGTCTCAAATATGACAGTTCCTGACTGAATTGAGACCCCTGTCCAAGATCTTTGTATCTTCTTGTCTAATTACTATCACTTTTTTGTCAGTTGAGGGCGGTGTGAGGTTCTCTCTCTTTTTACTACTTCTCTTCTTTGGCCGTAACGAGGTCACAGTTACTCTCCACCTCTTAGCACCGTAGCAAAGGAAACAGTGTCTTTCCCTTGTCTTTTCCCCTCAGCTACAGACAGACAGGCAGGCAGGCAGGCAAGCAGGCAGACAGACAGACAGATATATAGATAGATAGATAGATAGATAGATAGATAGATAGATAGATAGATAGATAGATAGATAGATAGATATGTAGGTAGGTAGGTACGCAGATAGGTAGATAGGTACGCAGGCAGACAGACAGACAGACAGACAGACCGATAGATAGATAGATAGATAGATAGATAGATAGATAGATAGATAGATAGATAGATTGATTGATAGATAGATTGATTGACAGACAGACAGACAGACAGACAGACAGACAGACAGACAGACAGACAGACAGACGGACAGACAGACAGACAGACAGACAGACAGACAGACAGACAGACAGACAGACAGACAGACAGACAGACAGATAGATAGATAGATAGATAGATAGATAGATAGATAGATAGATAGATAGATAGATAGATAGATAGATAGATAGATAGCTTGGCAGACAAACATAAAGAAACACATATACACTGCAGTACTTTTGAGAAGAAATGCAATCCAAACCCTTAGTAGCATTTGCGACCTGCCTGTGCCCTTGACAGACAACCATGAATACGAAATTAGATTGATCGAATAAACAGCGCCTTGGGCAAATGCGAAATTCCTCTTTAAAATTAATTTAAGATTTGAGTTGACAGATCACACGACAACAGCGTGGTCTGTGTACTTTAAAAGTCCTACCTTGAATATGCTGTGTTCGTAAATGTTTGCTTGTGAAAACGTCAGGTATGTTTTTTATTACGTTGAAAGCTTCTAAAGAGAATTTGAAAGGCGGGACGCTTTTGTTACTGATAAATATAAGTGGCTATAATGATTCAGCAGTCAGCTGTATAGCGTAAAGGTGGGGAGCACGGCCGGGGGGGGGGGGGGGGAAATACTCCGTTATTCTCGAATTGTGTACTGCTTGGCGTCATTTCCCACACCCAATGAATATTATTACTGTATTTCAGCTCATTTACCCCCCCCCCCCCCCAACGCTTCTAACTTACTACGCCACTGATTACAGCTTATGCATTATGAACAGAAAAATATTTCTTAATGTAGAATATGGATTTTGGGACAAGTGTACAGCAAACTGTATTACATAATCTTAATATGGCTATTTGCGTTGGAATAATAAGAAGAACTTTATTATTATTATTATTATTATTATTATTATTATTATTATTATTATTATTATTATTATTGGTGGTGGTGGTGGTGGTTATAGTAGTAGTAGTATTAGTAATAGTGATTGTAGTGGCTATGCTGGTGGAAGAAGAAAATATTCAGGATCATCGTCGTATTCCTTTACCATTTAGCGGTAGCGATCAATGCTCGCCATCTGACATTATCACGGATCTGGTATGTGTTCTTGTTCCGACTATGTCATGTGACCAAACCATTTAGATATTCATCTCTTTATCCTCTCAATCTCTTTTCTCTTCAGGTTTGCCAGCTGTCATTAAGTTTTAAAGTTTCCTTCTCTTCAAAACGTGCTCCCAAATTCGTGACTATCTAATTTCTCGAATCCGTTAACGATTTCATTTGTTTCTTGAAGAACTGCCATATTCGTTTTTCTCTCCGTACATCCTGGTCTTTGCATTTAGACCAGAAACTACACGTCCACTGTTATTAGATGTTTCTCAGCTTTTCTATTTAATGTCCATAGTTAACGCGCATATAACAGAATAGATTTTACATAAACAGTGCGAGCACACATTAAATAATCAATGGGATTCAAAAGAATGACCCAATAAAAAAGAATAACGCGCTGCCTGGGAGTGAAAGCGTTTACACTGTTCTCTCTCTCTCTCTCTCTCTCTCTCTCTCTCTCTCTCTCTCTCTCTCTCACACACACACACACACACACACACACACACACTGCAACTGACAGCACTTTATTTTGAGTGTGTTTTCCATCATCAGCAATCGACCTAGCCAAAACAATAACAGTGCTCTAGCTCTTACACTTACGTTGCGCTTATGGCGAGGTAGGGGGTTCAATCCCTTCATCGGCATTCAGCTGGACTTGAACGTTGACTTCTCGTTCAGAAAGCAGTGGCAATCTACTGAATGCAAACTTGCCTACAAAATGAACTTAGTTTTGATCGCAGCGACCTGCACAGGACATGCCATTTGTTTTTCCATCTTGCAAATGGTTACACAGAGCGTGATAGAATTATCAAGATACTATGATAGCGTGTATATGCCAGACAAACTAGGAGTATCAATGTCCGCCTTGTCTCTAAAGTGTCAAGAAAACAAAATTGAATAACCAGAAAATGGTCTGGTTGAAGCTGAAAAACCCGCGATCGACATGAGGCATCCTTCTGAGGTCACTCGAGGGTAAAGGCTTGTTTACGATGCTAAATATAGAAGTATGAGTCATGGTGACTTAAAGTTGGCGGCTGATGTAAGGGACTGTCAACAGGTTTGGTACAAGCTGTCATTCCTGGGCGACGTGTTATCAGTGATTGTGTCTTGCTGTTAAACCCTAATGATTACTGAATCTACATACTCTCGCACATTTTACATTTACATTTGGTCAGAGGGTCATCGTGTAGCAAATGACGGAGGCCGGCGTGATATTGACCCCAACACTCAGGCTTGTCCATGGAACACATTTTTCAGTCTCATCCCATCCCATCCCATGGCAATTTATGCTTGTCCCATCCCATCCCATAGGATTCCCATGATAATATTAATTTGGAATACGGTTTAAATAAAATTATGTAATGTATGAAAGTTTAGGGTTAGTGTCTACTAAATAGCACTACATGTACAAATTTCAATTTCCTGCTGATCAACTGTTTCTAATAATTCAGTTAATCCAGGTAATCTCTGAAACATTTCTACAATTTTCATCTTACATGCAAATCTGATATACACAAAGTTTACAACGAGAGCTGGTAACATCCGTTTTCGTAACTTACTCAACAACAATTCAGCTGCACTAAATAAGCGCTCTACTGCTGCTGATATGATGCACTGGAATGGCCAAAACAATTTTTGCATTTGCCTTTAGCAGTGGTGACCTATGGTCATTTTCCCAATAATTTAATGGTTGTGAAGTTGGTTGCCGTAAGTTTTGAAACATGGTGACTTCATCCTCAAGGCATTTGTTTCTGGGGTCATCAAACTTAAGTGCTTTGTTTGGTGGAGGATTCTTCTTCTTCTTTGCGTTCATCCGGAGTGTTTTTTCAGATGTGATTGCGGTGTGTCTCGTTAGGCACCCTGGGGTCGAAACCCTTAGGTCAACACATCCGGCCTTTTGCGTGCATTTTTGACCAGGTTTGCATTCCTGGGAGGTGGTGGATTAAAAACAAATAAGCCAAAATCACTTTTCGGCTTTTGTTCTACAATTCCTGCTACTTCACATACAGTAGATGATTCAGACGAAAGATTTAAATCCTTGATGAATGAAATAACATTTGGAACAACAGACTTAGAAAAAGTGATCCAATCATCAGCCCATTTATTGGTGTCCACATTCCCTTTCTTCGTAGCAAAAACTGACTTGACCATTTCTTCTATTTTGGCTTTAATGTCAACTCCAGTAAGGAATGCTGCAGTAACTGCCGCAAAATGGCCAAAGTATTTCATACCAAGAGTGGGCTTACAAATTGCCGGTTATTTTCATGGATTTCCTCGGTCCTAGTGTGGACCACACAGGCCAGTCTTGGTTAAATCTAGAGGCATTGGTGACTCCCTGCTCTGGTCCAGTGACTGGGGAAGGCTGGTTCAAGCGTCCATATTTGATGGTATCTACATATCTACAGCGATCTACATGATCGCTCCTTCGGCCACGGTTGTTACATTTGGAGAGAGCGGGAAACTGACGTGCATCTCTATTTATCAGTGTTTCCAGAGCAGCTTCCCATCATACCCCGGGACACTGCAGGGGATGCCGGTATTGGTAACATCACCATCATCATGTGTCGCGTCAGGCGATCACAGAAACGTTGGTAATACGATCGCGATTCACGTGTTACAGATATTGTTGGTATGGAAAATGGTAGCTGTGATGCCTTTGCCTGACGTGTATTGTAATATGTTTCAATAAATGAAAGTTGATCCATGAATTGATCCAGTTCAGAAATCAAGCCTCTGCTGAAACTATAAGTAATGCATGTTGATAACCTGTGCTCAGTACAACCAGATCGGTACACTTCTGTATCGGTATCAAACCGTGCATCAAATGCTGCCGTCATGCTTGCTGCATTATCAGTACACACAAACAATGGACTAGAGAATGTGGTAGTTCCGGCAAGAAATTCACGTGCAAAAAAACTGTGCGTAAATTGTGCAGTATGGGATTGATTACTATCAATGTTTATAAGAGACAGAGGGAAAGTAATCCATTCCCAATTTTGATCTAGTCCACATGCAATAATTCCCCCATATGGATGTATTGCAGACCAAAAGTCAACTGTTTCCGAAATTGCACATCCTGGATCTTGTGCCATATTTTGAAACAATTTTTGAAACTGCAGTTTGGCCAATTTTCCTTGCGCCAAAATAGAACGAGTCACTGATATAGTGTAATTATATACCTTGTTTGCAGCGTGAGTAGATCTTGCAGCAAAGTTAGCAGCATCACGTTGTGAGTTATTGTCAGAAGGAAACGGCGGTGATAAGACAAATTTTCAAAATCATACAGAATAAATAAGAAGTAACGAGATAGTGACTGAGAAACAGCTCAGTAGATATTGAATCATGATATTAATATGAATAGTAATCAGCCCGAACTAGGCGAGGTCATGGGACGAGGCCAACTTCGGGGTCGACACGGCTTAAAAGTTATTCGGCCGAGGAAGCTTGTGAGCGTAAGACCACTGCTATAGCAGCTACATTCATACTTTTTTCCCGCATATTCTTTACAGGACATGGCTGTCAACATCAGCATCTTTCAGCTGATTGTTGACTTCTTGGCAAGATTACGCTCATTAGTTTGCCATTGCTTTCTGATCGACCGACTCACATACTCCGTAAATTACAACGCGGCGAGAACAGCTATCGATTCTCACGCAGGTTACGTTACTCACGAGAATATACGGGATTACGGAGAAAGACGTTAACCCTTAGGCCAGAGAGGGCGGCAAATTCATACTACAGCAGCTAAATTCATTTATATATTTCTGAACAACATTGAAGAATAAAGGAGATGGATTGACTAAGCCAGCAAGCAATGTTTTTCAAAACAAAGTATTCCTTTGTCGACAGTATGACTGAAAGTTCCGTCAACTAGACAATAGTCGAACTTGTGTGTAAAAAAAGGAAGTCAGCATGGCAAATGTGTTACTAGTGTATTCAGTGTGTCAGGGCACCGTAAGTAGTGCTCTATTTTGAGTTATAGACATTTTGAATTGACAGTGAGAGAATGGTGTTTCACACTCTTGACGACAATGCCACAGTCTATTGATTATTGACTTCGGGTCAGATGGCCATGCATGTAATCACGATAACAACTAGATAGCCACACAATGAGTGAGGCGTGATGTTGATGGTGCTTGGCATTTGTTTCATCGTTGATCTTTAATAAAAACTAGAAGTGGATTGGGACGCAGGCGTTGCTCGTCATTTCATCTTGACACTGTCTTTACTAACATTGTCATATATTATTTGTGAAGCAATGAGCTAGATAATAATATGGCAACAGGTACATACTGCAGAATTAACACAACATAAAGTAAAACAACTAGACAAATCCTTCAAGCTGAAATATACACATGCCCACACAGTAATGTTAATTGTCTACCACGGTAATTTTATACTGACTATCATGTCTTTCTGTTTGGACAAAAGTGGCATATATAGATTAATCCTTATGGCTTCTGCAAACTTCAACAAGCGACTATTTTGTGCATGGAACAGCAGGCGAAACGCATTGTCTCTGTCAATCACATGCCTGGTTTTCAAAATGTGCCGTGCAAGTGAAGACGTCGGAAGTTTGTGGTGTGTCTGCCTAGCTCGGGTCCCATCGCCTGTGTGTAGTATCTTGTCAATCCAATTAGGGATGTGTTCAACGACCCTGCTGTTTAACTGTCGCTCTGTTCTGCCGATGTAGGTAGACAGGCACCTGCATGTGAATTAGTAAACATGTTTAATTAAAATGAATTGTGAATGAGAATACTTTGAGTGGTTTTTTTTTTGTGTGCGCTTGCTCGCTTTGAACTCAAGCGTAGTCCATACACACTATTTATAGTAGTGATTGACTGAATTTCGTGTGTGGATTAGCTTTCCCTATTACCTGTGTCCCTCGCCATCAGGCGAACCCACTCCGACTTCAGAGGTACTTGTAATTAACGTACCCAAGTCAAGGATGACAGGTCAACATTTTAGTCCAGCTGTCCAGTGTAGGGGTTGAACCGATTAACTTGGTATCAGCACAACGGATGTTTAAGAACACGCGTCCTTACCCATTGGGCCATGCGGACCTTCATACTTGGAGTATGACAGTTTCTTTTGCAAGATTTTAGTATACTAGTATACACGAGAGCAAATGATACCCCCACCATCATCATCAACAAGTAATGTGTAGGTAATTACACGATGCCATGAAGGTATATGCTGTATTCACATGTAAGAAACAAAAAACACACACCGGACTTTGTATGCACTGTTTTGTACGCAATAAACGTTTTTTTTTTTTTTTTTCAAAGTCAAAGAACATTGTTTTAATTAAGTTCAAATGAAAATGATGCAGATGCTCGAAAGTTGATTTAGGACATTACGTCTTCATTGGTGTACAAATACATGGACTCTTTCGTTTCTCAAGCTCAGCCCGAAGCTGTTTAGAAAAGTCATCATCTATATTATCATCATCCCAATTATCTTGTCACACGTTGATGTCTTCAGGTGGCTCTTCTTCTCCCCTCCAGCCTTCGGTGTTCCAGTGAGCTCTTCTAATATTCGTTTAGCCTTTGAAAGGCCGTACACAAATTGATTAACAACAACTCTGGATTCCTGTTCTACCTATAACAAAGTATAATACATTTAATGTAATATCAAGGAGAAATAGCAAACTGAGTTATAAAATTCTCACACTTGTAAAATCCATTTCTTTTACAAAAGCTTTGAAGAGGGCTTGACATATTAATATTCTCATCATTTATTCTGCGTATGACTGTCGCTAATTTCTATGGAAATTTTATAACAGATTAACATAAATACTACAACTATTAACTAACATAATACATGTATACTACTTTAAGTGATGTCCCTTTAAATAGCTGTTATGTTGTTATGTCCCTTTTCAATATTTTTATTAGATATGTTACTTTCAATGTGGTTTTATTTCGTAGAAAACAGTGTGTATTTACAAGGTGGATTGCGTTATCCTTTACGTGTGCAAATACAATAAGATCCCAGACATCAAATGAAGCAAAAGGTATTCGGGATTGTGAAAAGTCTTCACTGCAATTAGGCTACAGACCCCGGACGATGATGATGATGATGATGCTGATGATGATGATGAAGATGATGATGATAATGTCGATGATGATGTTGGTGATGAGGATGATGATAATGCTGGTGATGACGACCATGATGATGATGTTTATGATGATGGTGATGCTGATGATGATGACAATGACGTTGATGCTTATAATAACGATGATAATGTCGATTATGATGTTGATGTCGATGATGATGACAATGATGATGATGATGATGATGATGATGATGATGATGATGATGATGATGATGATGATGATGATGATGATGATGATGATGATGATGATGATGATGATGATGATGATGATGATGATGATGATGATGATGATGATGATGATGATGATGATATAGAAATGAAACTCCCTCAGTTTCTGCTTCCCTCTGTGTATTTAGCCACTTGTAAAGTGATTTTTATTGGTGGCTATTTCCCGCCCATACATCTGGTGTCGAACCTTTAAGGACTTAATGAATTAACCCTTCTTGCCAAAGCCAACTATAAGATAAGCCAGCTTGGATCCGTGGTGGCGCAGTAGCTAGCGCGCTTTCCTGCAGGACGATGGTCATGGGTTCGAATTCGCAATAAACTGACATTGGCTTTTAGGTCAACCTAGCCTAAAATTGGCAACATAAAATATCCAAGGAAGGAAAGGCGGCGGAAGAGATATTCACCACATAACTCCTCGAGTGGGCGAGTGGTCTATTAAAATATTAAGAACATGTGCTCAGTACGCCCCAAGATGCGGAGAAAAGTCCTGTTCTTGTACATTTTAAAATGTTCTAGTTGAGAACCACAGTGGGTACCAGGAAATGCTTTGGGAAGTAAAGACGGACGGCGTAATAATTGCCGCATCAGCCACCGAGCGTCGATTGGTTTATAAACATACGGGACTAGCAGCAAATGTCCAATGAGCTAAGGCCAAGGGGTGTAATATGGACCTTTACTTACTGACATGGAAACACCAGTTCAGCATTGCTCAGATCACCCCCTCCGGCTCTCTCTCTCTCTCTCTCTCTCTCTCTCTCTCTCTCTCTCTCTCTCTCTCTCTCGCTCTCTCTCTATCTCTCTCTCTCTCTCTCTCTCTCTCTCTCTCTCTCTCTCTCAGCAGGTGACGGTTGACGACACCAGTTCTGTGTTGGTTAGCTCTTCTCCTTTGGTTGGTCCCATACACAGCCTTCTTGTCTGGCCTCGGCCCTTTTGGCTTGAGGTTCTTGCTGTCTGGGCAAGGTTGCAGATTCGCAGTAGGTGGCAGAGTAAGACGCGACTTTGTGCCCTATACATGTGAGGAATTTACAGTCGTTAAACTATGCAACGGTACCTGCTCCGTGGCTAAAGTCTTGCGAACGCGGTTCGTGAGCCGGGTGCCAGGCGTTCGAAGCTCAGCTGCGACCGATTTGTGCAGCAGACCGTGTCGAGTTGTGTTATAACGTGCTGGTATGGGAGCCGGTCGTTCAGAAAGCAATGGCAAACTACTGAACGTAACACTGGTCTAGTACATCACCAGCAGCTGAAAAATGCTGGTGTTGGCTGCAACGTCCCGTAAGGGATACGCAACAAATTTTTTTTTAAAACTATGCAACAGAAGTAAACAATGGATCACGCGTGGACAGTGTTAATGTATGTTTCACAGTCAGAACGGCGGTCAGCTTGGCTGAATGGATAAGAACGCTCATTCTTAAGCATCCGGTGTGTTGATATGATGCCCAGGTAGTGGTTTCAAACCTTACGCCCCTCAGTTGGACCAAAATGTTGACTTCTCGCCTTGATTTGGAAACGTAAATTGCAAGTACCTCTGAAGTCGGAGTGGGTTTTCCTGATGGCGAGGGACACTGGTAATAAGGAAAGCTAATCCACACGCAACATTCAGCCCAGTGCTACTAGAAGTGGTGTGTATGGTCTACGTTTGAGTCCAAAGCGAGCCAGGGGGTTGGTGGGGGGGGGGGAGAGAAGCAAGAATAATGACTAACATTCAATACAAGGTCAATGCGAGCTCACGCGATGACCCAGAAAGGAGCCAGAAGAAAACCTTTGTAGAATAGAAAACAGGCATATTTAGAGTTGTCGTAAGCTTCGTGTTTATCACAGTTATCACTGTTTGTAAGACACCGTGACTCATTGTTTGTCACACTCCGTGACTCATTGTTTGTCACACTTCGAGATTCATTGTTTGTCACACTCCGTGACTCATTGTTAAGGATAAGGTGAAATGAGTCTGCCTGCCTGTCTGTCTGTATGTCTGTCTGTCCGCCTGTTTATCTGTCTGTCTATATATCTGTGTATCTCTCTTTGTCTGTCTGTCTGTCTGTCTGTCTGTCTGTCTGTCTTCTTTCCTGCCTGCCTGCCTGTCTGTCTGCCTGTCTGCCTGTCTGTTTTTATCTAACTAACCAACTAATCAACTAACAAATTACCTACCAGTATGTCTGTCTCTCTGTCTGGCCTTCCATCATTCCATCTGTATATCTGTCTGTCTAGCCGTCCATCAATCCGTCCGTATATCTGTCTGTCTGCCCATCAATCCGTTTGTCTCTATGTCTGTCCATCAATCCATTCGTCTCTTTGTCTGTACATCAATCCGTTCGTCTGTCTGTCAGGCCGTCCATAAACCAGTTCGTCTGTCTGTCTGGCCGTCCATTAATCCGTTCGTGTGTCTGTCTGTTTGGCTGTCTATCGATCTGTCTGTCTGTCTGTCTGTCCATCAATCCGTTCATTTGTCTGTCTATCTGTCTGTCCATCAATCCGTCCGTCTATATGTCTGTATGGCCGTCCATCACTCCGTCCGTCTATATGTCTGTATGGCCGTCCATCACTCCGTCCGTCTGTCTGTCTCTCCATCAATCCGTCCGTCTATATATCTGTATGGCCGTCCATCACTCCGTCCGTCTATATGTCTGTCTGTCTGTCCATCACTCCGTCCGTCTGTCTGTCTGGCCGTCCATCAATCCGTCCGTCTATATGTCTGTCTGGCCGTCCATCAATCCGTCCGTCTATATGTCTATATGGCCGTCCATCACTCCGTCCGTCTGTCTGTCACTCCATCAATCCGTCCGTCTATATGTCTGTATGGCCGTCCATCACTCCGTCCGTCTATATGTCTGTCTGTCTCTCCATCAATCCGTCCATCTATATGTCTGTATGGCCGTCCATCAATCCGTCCATCTATATGTCTGTCTGTCTCTCCATCACTCCGTCCGTCTATATGTCTGTATGGCCGTCCTTCACTCCGTCCGTCTATATGTCTGTATGGCCGTCCATCAATCCGTCCGTCTATATGTCTTATGGCCGTCCATCAATCCGTCCGTCTATATGTCTGTATGGCCGTCCACCAATCCGTCCGTCTATATGTCTGTCTGTCTGTCCATCACTCCGTCCGTCTATATGTCTGTCTGTCTCTCCATCAATCCGTCCATCTATATGTCTGTCTGTCTCTCCATCAATCCGTCCATCTATATGTCTGTCTGTCTCTCCATCAATCCGTCCGTCTATATGTCTGTCTGTCTGTCCATCAATCCGTCCGTCTATATGTCTGTATGGCCGTCCATCACTCCGTCCGTCTATATGTCTGTATGGCCGTCCATCAATCCGTCCGTCTATATGTCTGTATGGCCGTCCATCACTCCGTCCGTCTATATGTCTGTCTGTCTGTCCATCAATCCGTCCGTCTATATGTCTGTATGGCCTTCCATAACTCCGTCCGTCTATATGTCTGTCTGTCTGTCCATCAATCCGTCCGTCTATATGTCTGTATGGCCGTCCATCAATCCGTCCGTCTATATGTCTGTCTGTCCATCACTCCGTCCGTCTATATGTCTGTCTGTCTGGCCGTCCATCAATCTGGTCGTCCATCAATCCGTCCGTCTATATGTCTGTATGGCCGTCCATCAATTCGTCCGTCTGTCTGGCCGTCCATCACTCCGTTCGTCTATATGTCTGTATGGCCGCCCATCACTCCGTCCGTCTGTCTGGCCGTCCATCACTACGTTCGTCTATATGTCTGTATGGCCGTCCATCACTCCGTCCGTCTGTCTGGCCGTCCATCAATCCGTCCGTCGATATGTCTGGCCGTCCATCACTCCGTCCGTCTGTCTGTCTGGCCGTCTATCACTCCGTCCGTCTATATGTCTGTATGGCCGTCCATCAATTCGTCCGTCTGTCTGGCCGTCCATCACTCCGTTCGTCTATATGTCTGTATGGCCGCCCATCACTCCGTCCGTCTGTCTGGCCGTCCATCACTCCGTTCGTCTATATGTCTGTATAGCCGTCCATCACTCCGTCCGTCTGTCTGGCCGTCCATCAATCCGTCCGTCGATATGTCTGGCCGTCCATCACTCCGTCCGTCTGTCTGGCCGTCTATCACTCCGTCTGTCTGGCCGTCCGTCAGTCTTTATGTCTGTCTCCTTGCCTTCATGTTTGCCTGCTGCAGTAGATTAGTGGTTACAAACCTTGCTTCCCAACACAGAAGTATACATGAAACTGTCCAGAGACGACACAAGATTCCACCCCACTGACCCCTCCAAACACCAACAACTACATCACATGCAAAACTAAAGACTTGCTCTCACCATACCTGATAAACTTGTGCATGCGTGCATGACCTTTCTCTGCTGGCACGATGTCTTCTTTTTTTCTTTTCTCTAGAGGTCTTTTAAAGTCAATATTTTAAACACCTACTCTACCGAAACAAAATGTAAAAAGGAAATGCCAAAGTCATTCAAATTAAACAAGAAGTGTGTGTGTGTGTTTTTTTTTTAAACGGTCACAGCAGGCCTGGGAAGTAACTTAAGAACAGTTGCACGCCTGTTTCGTCATTATCACCAGGACGCCTACGTCAGTCAGGCAATGGGTGCATCCGAAGAGCATCCACACTTCACACCTGTGTTTTCATGCTTACATCACGTGCTCTGGTCATGGGAGACCTTTGGGTGGGCTTGGCTTCACGAATGTTCCACAGAGGTGAAGGTGTGGGATTATTGATTGATTGATTGATTGGTCGGTTGATTGAGTGCAGTCAAATATAGCTTATTGGTGGGCTCCCGGCGCGTGAAAATAATGTCTCCATTCAAGATTGACACATCGATTGGCAATATGCATGAATATGAAGTCTGTTTATGAAAGAGCGTGAAACTTCTTCGAGACATACCAGTGAGTGGTAAGTTGATATGGAATGTTAATCCGAGAACTCTGGAGAATAATCTCTTTATGCATTTTCCAGTGAGATTGTAAATACACACACACACACACACACACACACACACACACACACACACACACATATATATATATATATATATATATATATAGAGAGAGAGAGAGAGAGAGAGAGAGAGAGAGAGAGAGAGAGAGAGAGGAGAGACAGACAGACTGACAAACAGACAGAGACAGGCAGTCAGACAGATAGATAATATCTTATTGGCTAGTTTCATCATCATGCGCCATGCCGGTAAGCAGGTACCATCAAGGTTCGTGATTTCACACGATCACCTGAATATCATAAGGGCCCATAAGGGAAGCAAAGAATAGCAACACTGTAGCCTACCACGCATGTCGTAAGAGGCGACTAAGGAGGCTTGATGGTTCCGTCGCCCTGCTACTGAGTGAGTGCGTGGCGCGACACTGTGAGCTGTGAGTTTCGTGTGAAGTGCTTTTGAATCTGCCCAAGTTTTTATTTTTGGAACGTGACTGCATGTTCGGAGTGATGGCAGATGGCTATGTCCCAGAGTTGACCAGTTTTTGCCTTATGCAGAAATGCGTAGCTGCTGGGCTTCTGGTTGACTGCCACTGCCGTCGGTGATGAACTGTATGTTCGTGGACTGTGTAGGTGAACATCTAGGAAACATCCAGATAGGAAAATGACTGCCGATTCCATCAGAGATGAATTGGGTGTTTCGTGGGGGACTGGTGTGTTGACATTCTGGCGGTAGCATTATGCACAGTGTATCTGTGCGGGCTGTTGTTTGTCGAGACTCCTGTCTTTTCCACTTTCACATTGGGCAGTGGGGAGCGTTTTGTGTGATATTCACTGGCACAGGAACGGAGCATAATGGGGACGACCCGTTGCTGTGAAGTTGGAACTGCGACTAACTAACTAACTAACTAACCTGAATATCGGCTCAAGTCTGCTTCCTGGTTCCGATCGCGTCATTTGGCCAAGCCATCTGTGAATTGGCTCCTGGCATTACTCACGTACTGGTCTTCTTAGTCGACGTTAAACTGTGAAGTGTTAGGCCTTCACACATTCTTACCCACCTCATATGAAATATGGTAGCCAGTACCCTTCTCCGTCGCCTGTCCTTCCCAGACAATTCCCAGAAAATTGTCTGGCACCCATGTATGTGAGGCTGGGTCGACCCCGTAGTGGCCGTAAAATATAATCCTGTCTCTGTTGGGGATTGAAGCGGGGACACTGTCTTCGCAGATAAGTGCAGCAAATACTGTGTCGCTGCAGCTCCCTACGGTGGACTAGACAGTATAAACAATGAAAGCTGTAGGCTTTAGGACTCGTACCTGTCACCCTAGAATCTGGAAGGAGATTAACTGAAGCAACAAGGGCCGTATCTAGCTGGCTTTACATCTACTGTGTTCATTGATCGCTATTTCTTTATTTCACTTCTATAAGTGTCCATCAATATACATGCAAACTTATTTCGCCTATTTGTGTATCTGGCGAAGGTGCAAAACAGAGATTAAGAGCAGAATTTTTTTTTTTTTTAAATTCGCATATCCTTTACAGGACATCGCTGTCAACAGCAGCATCTTTCAGCTGTCTGTTGATTTCTTGGCAAGATTACGCTCAGTAGTTTGCCATAGCTTTCTGAGCGGCCGGCTCAGTTATCCCGCAAGTCACCAGAGGGGGTCGAACCGCCTCCAGCTCTCGCCCGCTACGAGACTCTGCGTGATAAACGGGATTACGGAGAAAGTGGTATAACCCCTCGGCCAGAGAGACCGGCAAGAGCAGAATAGGGCACGCAAAAGCTACATTTCAGAAAACGAAAAGTATCTTATGCAGTAAGTCACTATCACTGAATGTAAGAAAGAGAGTGCTGAAGAGCTATATAGAACCAGTTCTGCTGTATGTCAGTGAATCTTGGAATGTAAATGAACACATTCGGAACAACGTAGAAGCAACAGAAATGAATGTTGCGAATTCCTTGGACTGTCAGAGTAACTGTAACAGTGTACAGAGACTAACAAGACGCGTTGGTTTTATGCAAATACTGTTTATTTCTTCATGATGACAAGTCAGCTTCCTCTCTAGTCAAAGGCTTGATGTTAACTGCCCTTGCCAACCCAATACGTCACGATTGAGCATCCCTCCCCGCTTTCAGTCTCAATGCTCAATCGTGCTGTATCTGTTTCCCACTAGATCCTAATAATACCCCAGTACTCTATTACTGTTACACCTCCCCATGTTTATTAAAGAATTTTCCTTATAAAGGAAAAATCTTTACTCCTAATCCCCTTACTCTATTCCCTCTTTTTCCTTACTTCTCCCAGTTCCTCTAATCTTCCCCAAACTAACTAACTTAAATGAATATTCAATTTCTTTACTTTTTCCCTTGCTATATATGTCTTGTAATAGAGTACTGGGGTATTATTAGGATCTAGTGGGAAACAGATACAGCACGATTGAGCATTGAGACTGAAAGCGGGGAGGGATGCTCAATCGTGACGTATTGGGTTGGCAAGGGCAGTTAACATCAAGCCTTTGACTAGAGAGGAAGCTGACTTGTCATCATGAAGAAATAAACAGTATTTGCATAAAACCAACGCGTCTTGTTAGTCTCTGTACACTGTTACATAACTAACGACGATTGCCTGGAAGAGACTAATGAAACTAAAACATTATACTGTATACAACAATAAGAAAGAGACAAACAGTTTTCTTTGGTCATGTGATGAGAAGAGAGGCAGTGGAGAACATCGTGACAACTGGAAAGATCGAGGGGAAGAGAGGCAGAGGCAGACCAAGATAAATGATGCTGGATGGAATGAGACGATGGCAGGAGGAACATCAGCAGCAGAGTTGATCCAGAACACCAAAGATCGAGACATGAAAGCCTACGCCAGCTGGCATGGCATTTGATGATGATGATGATGATGATGACCGAAAAAAATAACTGCGGTCTCACTCGGCTTTGGCATCTCCTGGGGGTAACCGGTATACGAATTTCTCTGTGTCAGCCCGTGACTTTTCAAATCAGCCCGGCTAGACACGTGTGTTATTCCACTGTATGGAGGTTGGTCTAACCGCCACATCACATGGAGAAACCCGCGGATCAAACATACGTAATTTCACCTTTCACATCCTCACCACACTCTGTGCACGCGGTGCAGTTGTGGGTTTAAGGTTGCTGGCGCAGCAGGGCGGTGGAAAATATCCTATGTGGGTGCTTTTTTTAATGTCTTTTATTTTTAAAACTTTATTTTGAGGAGGAGGGGGATATTGGCCGTGCCCTTTAAGGGAACCCGTTTGAACCATGTTTTCAATGTCCGACGCAGAAGCCATTATGTGTTTACGTTCACTATTTTGTGCGAACAACATAACGGTCATTCACATGGTAGTTGTCAACATGTGCATTGTAATATATATATATATATATCTTCTTCTTCTTCAGCGTTCCGAGCCATTGAGGTTCTTTGCTGCAAATACAATCCGTCTCCATTCGTCTCTCTGGTGGACCTTCTCTTGCCAGTCGTTGATTCCAAGTGCTTGTAGGTCTGTACATGTATTATCTCTCCACCGTCTTCTTGGTCTACCTCGGGGTCTACGGTCATTTATTTCCTGAGTGTAAGCGAGTTTTGTTTCCCTATTATCTTCCATTCTTTCTATATGCCCCAGCCATTGTAGTCTATTAGCCTTCATGATACCAGTGATTAGCGGGGACTTAAACAGATCATAAATGTCTTTGTTACTTCTTCTTTTCCACTCTCCACTTTGTGTATCCCTAATGGGTCCAAAGATGCGTCTCGAAATTTTGTTCTCAAAGGTTTGTAACAAGGCTTCGTCTCCTTTCGTTGTACTCCATGTTTCAGAGCCATACAGCACAACTGGTCTGATCAGTGTTTTGTATATTGTGATTTTGGTGTTACGAGATAGCGCCTTTGATTTTAGTAGATGTTGTAGTGCATAGTATATCTTATTTCCAGAGTTGATTCTAGTTTGTATTTCTTCCCTTATGATGTTGGAGCAGTTGAAGATTGTACCCAGGTATTTGTATGTTTCCGTTCTTTTAATGGTCATATTATCTATTTGTATGTGGCCAGAGTTTCTAGCCATTCCGTCTCTTGAAATTACCATATATTCTGTCTTATCTTGGTTGATAACCAGCCCCATCTGTTGGGCTTTTCCCTTTAAGTGAGTCAATATTTCCAATGTCTTTTGTTCACTTTGCCCTATAATATCTATATCATCTGCATAACCAAGCAGCTTGGATGTTCCTCCAATATCACATTCCTCCTTTACCTTCCTTACAACTTTCTCTAGAGCCAGATTGAAGAGTAGCGGCGATAGTGCATCACCCTGTTTCAAGCCAGATGTTATTTGGAAGGGGTCTGATTTCCTGCCTTTATATGTTACTATATTATAAGTATCTTCCATGCATAGTCTGGTCATTTTGATTAACTTCCTTGGTATTCCAAATTCCTGCATAGCATTCCATAGACTATTCCTATGGACACTATCATAAGCCTTTTTAAAATCAACAAAAATGTTATGGAGATCTCTTTTATATTCCCAATGTTTCTCGGCTATTTGTCGTAAGATAAATATCTGATCTATTGTTGATCTGTTTTGTCTAAAACCCGCCTGGTAGTCACCTAATATGTCTTCTGAATATGGTTTTAGTCTATTTAGTAATACTGCGGATAGTATCTTATAGCTTGTGGACAGTAGTGATATTCCTCTATAATTTCCACATTGGAACTTGTCTCCTTTCTTAAAGATAGGTATCAATAATGACTCTTTCCAGTCATGGGGTAATTCTTCTGTCCTCCAGATTTTTATTATTAGTTCGTATAGCTTTAGATGTAATGCATGGCCACCTGCCTTTATAAATTCAGCAGCAATTCCATCAGTCCCAGTTGCCTTATTGTTTTTAAGTCGTGTGATTACATATAGGATTTCTTCAAATGTAGGTTCTTCAATTTGTGGTTCGCATGTTAGAACCTCTTCCTGTGGGAAAATGTGACTTGGAGCTTCACAATTTAGTAATTCAATAAAATATTCTTTCCATGTGTTGCACATTTCCTCATTGGTATTTATCATATTCCCATTTTTGTCTTTTAAACCATATGTGTTTTGTTGGTGCCCTCGTTTCATTGACTTCAGTTCTTTAAAAAATTTTCTGGATTCATTTTTCTGGTGATTAGTTTCCATATCTTTGATTATATTACTCATATATTCTCGCTTCTGCTGTCTGACTATTTTTGTAGCCTCTTTACATTCATTTCTATAATGCTCTTCCTTTTGGATGTTATTGATGTCATTTAACTATACATGTCTGGCATTCTTCTTCCTAATGACTGCTTCTTCACATTTTTGATTGAACCATCTATTCTTTCTATGCGTGGTTAACACACCGAGACATTCTTCTGCGGTAGACTGAATTGTATTCTTGATGTTCAACCAAGTTTGGTCAACGCTTTCCTCCAAAGGGTTTTGCAGAGTTTCAAGTTTACATTTTATTTCATCTGTAAATTTCTCTTTGACTGTAATTTCTTGCAGTTTTTCTCTGTTATATGTTGGGTGTAATCTTTGTAATTTAGTATAGAAAGCTCTCTTAAGTTTTATTTTAAATTTTGCTCCAACGAGGAAGTGGTCACTGTGGCACTCAGCTCCTCTATAACTTCTGACTTGCTGTATGTTTGATGCATTTCTGTTGTTAATTAAAATGTGATCTATTTGATTATAGGTTCTCTTGTCACATGATTTCCAAGTTTGTTTGTGTATATCCTTTCTTTGTAGTCTGGTACTGCTAATCTGCAGTCCTTTGGCTTCTGCCAGGTTGATGACTCTCCATCCATTATCATTTGAAGTTGTATGTAGGCTTTCCATACCGGCCACTTTTTTATTAGTTTGCTCTCTACCTATTTTTGCATTGAAGTCTCCCAGCACAATCAGGATGTCCTGTTTGGGGGTTTCTTCTATGACATCTTCCAGATCATTATAAAAGTCTTCTTTAATATCATCTTCTTTCTCTTCAGTAGGTGCATGTACATTAATCATCGTCCAGGTTGGGGGTTGAAGCGTGGGGTTAACATCCCCACCTTTGTAAAAACCTTTCTTTGTTACGAAACAAATACATGAGCCTCGATATCGGACTGACTTATCTGGACAACGACCTTGGAACGTTAAAGGACTTTTGAGATTTGGAACATGGAATGTACGGACACTATATCGAGCTGGAGCGGCCGAAGAACTAACCCGGGAGCTGGGTGAATATCAAATGGATATAACAGCAATTCAAGAAATAAGGTGGCCAGGAGAGGGTACTTTAGAGCAAAATGGAATGATTATAATATATGGAGGAAACACCCAAAATAAATATGAATTAGGAACAGGATTTGTCATCAAAAAAGAGTTATGGGGGAACGTTTTAAACTTTAAAGCTTTTAATGACAGATTAGTAAATTACGAATAAAAGGTAAATGGAATATATATATATATATATATATATATATATATATATATATATACATATACACACACACACACACTAGCTGACCCGGCCCGGCTTCGCCCAGACCCTGGCGGAGATCTATCTATCTATCTATCTATCTATCTATCTTCTATCTATCTATCTATCTATCTATCTACCTACCTACTGACCTAACTACCTACCTGCCTACCTACACATCCATCCATCTATCTACCTACCTATCTATCTATCTATCTATCTATCTATCTATCTATCTATCTATCTACCTATCTATCTATATATCTATGTTTCTATCTATCTATCTATCTATCTATCTATCTATCTATCTATCTGACCCGGCCTGGCTTCGCCAAGTCCCTGGCGGGGATCTATCTATCTATCTATCTATCTACCTACCTACCTACCTACCTATCTATCTATCTATCTATCTATCTGTCTGTCTGTCTGTCTGTCTACTTACCTACCTACCTACCTACCTACATCTGTCTGTCTGTCCGTCCGTCCGTCCGTCCGTCCGTCCGTCTGTCTGTCTGTCTGTCTGTCTGTCTGTCTGTCTGTCTTCTCTTCACACCCACAACGTTGGATGAGATGTTGGGAAAACCTGATGTTAACCGCACACGCGGCCAACTATTGTTGCACCTTTTTTTTTAAAAATATAAACGTTAAATGTATACAAAAACAATGTCTTTTTAGTATTTTAACAGGCATGTTGCGTGTATGGTATTTGTGTAGGTCTGTTTAACAGGGCGTTTGAACATCAAATGGCATATTTACATAGTATGCATAAAGTATGAACAAACAAAAAAATTAACTTAAGAATGTCCTTCCACACACCATGTGTTCTCTTTCACACCCACAACATTTAATGAAATGTTAGGAAAACCTGATGTTGACGGCACACGCCGTCATAAAAAAAATATAAGCGTTAATTGCATACAAAAAACAATGTCTTTTTAAAATTAAACTAAAGCATATACATTTTATGCAAGTGTGACTTTTGTACTGACCTTCTCCCGGCCAAGCGAAAGGAAAAACAAATCCTTCGTACCTGTAAACGCCAAAGTGTGAAGGATATCCAAATATGCTGAGTTGACTGCGGCGTATTCAAAGGATATGCAACCAAGTTTCTCTCCTCAAAAAGTACAGAAATAAAATTTTCACGTATCTAAAATAAATCCGTTATTTTTAATGAAAACATTTTTTATCACCTTGTTTATAACGGAAATGACTGTAGATAACTTCTTTAAACATAAAAATATGAGTTATGAAATTTTCACGTATTTAAAATAGATGCATTATTTTTATGAAAACTTTGAAAAGGCCTTAAAGATTTTATCATTATATTATAACGCATATGATTGATACGCCTTAATTAGACGTCTTTCCTTTTAATAATGATTTAATACGTAAATAACTGTTTTAAAACTAAATAACTATGCCAGTTGGCTGGGCGGGAATGAGAAGAACATCTGTAGAAAATTTCATCTCAATCGGATGGACCGTTCGCGAACTCATAAAGGACACACAAACAAAGAAACAAAGACACAAACAAACATTGTCTGTTATATATATATATATAGATGTGTGTGTGTATGTGTGTGTGTGCGCGCGCGCGCGCGTGCGTGTGTATGTATGTGTGTGTGTGTGTGTGCAAAAGATACATTTCAGAAGTTGCAAAGTGTCTTATATAATGCATCACTTTCATTGAATGTAAGAACGAGTATGGCGAAATGATATTTTCTGGTGTTATGTTATGTTATGTTATGTTATGACGTTTGACATCCCTGCACAATGGGCATTTCCATTAGTGCTCAGTCCCTCGAGGCAGCATCAATCTCAAAGTATCTGCTCACTGTTCCCATGAGGAGTTGGTTGTAATATCTTTTCTCTCGCCATCGAAGACGACTTTGATGTGCTTGGCCAGGGTACACTCCCAGGCGTGCTCTGCTATATGGCAGCGGATCTGGGATTGTCAACGAAGAAACCTGACAGAGCTTTAGAGACAGTAGAGATCTGGTTTCTGAGACGATTTCTGCCAATACCTTGGATAGCCTTGGTTCTAACGAGTACATGAAAGAGGCAATGAATGTAGCACTTTCTAGACAAATATAACAAACAAACAGTGCTCTGTAATGAGAAGAGAGGCATTGAAGGACATCGTGACGACTGGAAAGATCCGTGGTGGAGACAGTAGAGGCAGACCGTGAGAGCTAATGAAATTATGTAGGTCAATCAATATAACAGACCCAGAACAGAATACGTTTCCCTGACAATCTCTTCTCTCAGCGACCAAATACAAATGACGCTTGTCTTGTCCTGGTAATGGTAACATACACACACACACATGTGCGCACATACATCTGTGTGTGTGTGTGTGTATGTGTGTGTGTCTTGTATTACCCAATGAAGCATAGGCCCTCAACCAACTCACCTCAAGCCCTCCTAACTGTTGCCATCTCCTCCATGTTCTCCCCATATTCATCATCATCATCATCATCATCATCTTCCACTTCTGCCGGCAAACGTCGTGGGGAGGAATAATTTGCGCTTCAGCGCCTGGTGGGCAGCATTGGATAGTGTCATTCCGTGTGATTGTACAATGTCTTTGGTGTCGTCAGTCCATTTTTTCATCACTGCCTCTAATTCTGTTATCCCTATATTTTAGATATCCCTCTATTTCGTTTACAATGTGGGTTTCAGGACAATTAATTTCTAGCTATTCTACCTATAGGTTTGTGACATATTGGAAGTTGGAAGCAGTACCCACCTCGACTTACCCCACAATGAAGTATTGCTATGAGGATGGGACTGATTTCATTTGGAGGGGATGGGTCTTTGGAAGCCAAAGTGTCCCATAATAGCTCTGGAAATCTAGGGGTTTCCCCAGGAAAATTTATTTCTTCCCTCAAAAATCTTCCTTCCCGAAAAGAGAAACTTAATTAGCTCGAGAGTCCCCCACCTATGATCATTTTCCCTTTTAGGTGAAATGGTCACAGGAATTAATAAAATGTAAAGTTCCCTTTTCTGAGTAACCTGGAACCTGGGAGATTACAATAGGACAGAATTTAGCTGTCTATTAGAGTTTACCCAGTCACCTGTAGTTCCAGATACTACCTTTATGTGAAGTAGTTACATTAACTAAACACATAGATAATAATGAAAAGTTTTGTCACACCACAATGGACTGACAGAAAAATGCAGGAACAGTTAATTTTGGTTTATTAATCAAAATAAAAAAACCTGTGGAAGTAACCAGTGATGCATTATGACATATATGAAATACATCAAGACATTGAGATAATGTTCATATTCAACATTAGAAATAAGAACTCTCATGTTCAGAGATGACTTCAGTCATCTGGCTACTAAGCCTTCCCATCAGTTAGCCTGCTCTTGTTTCTGTAATAAATACCCCAGATGGTACTGGAACATTTCTCAAGGATTTGTAAAACAAATAGTCTAAACAGTCTCTACACACTGTATGAATCAGAGGAGTCCATGACTACTCTCTGTTCCTGAAAGTTATTGATTGTTCTCACAAGTATAAAGTTTCACTGAGTAAAATCAAAGTATAGCAGTGATGAAATGGTGCCAAACTTCTGCCATATTTGTAAATAATTTGCATTGAGGTATAAACTTGATCCTAATGATCTTAGAACTGTTTCTACACTGTAAATATATCAATCACCAGATCAATCATGAAACACAGATCCGGTTTGGGCACAGTTCAGTGAGGACTCATTGAATATTCTTGGTCCTGGCCACAGATTCCTGTTGCACCTTTATATTACAGATCTGCTCTAGGTTGACAGCCATTGTACATTATTGGGCAATGTTCTGCACCTCTGGATCATGACAATCTGCGAACACCGCCATCCTCACCTGACTCAGAAATAAACAAACTCAGGCATAATTTCGTCTGAAGCTTTCCTTCTGGATCAGGATGAGGGACATACAGAGACCTAAATCACATCTGGATGCTTTGCCGGTCGCTCTGCAAGTCCTTGACATTTAGCGTCGCTGGACCCAAAACCTTTCGCGGGCGACGCGATTATTCTAGGTTAACCAATGAATAGCATGGGCCTAGACCACATGATCTGTCCATCATTGGGTGTCACAGCTACCAATAATGTTGACGCTACATTCCCAGCATTCCAATTCTCTCTAGTGCAAACCCTTAGTGAGAAGTGTGTTTTGAAATAGTGATGTGCAGCAGTGAACAAGACGGAGTGCGCAATCATGCGACATGGTTTCTTTATGCTACTTAACTTACAGACTTTTTAATAAAAATTGCGTGTCTTTTGCAGACGTTGCAGTAATATCCAGTTCTTATTAAATGTTTGTGATTTACTAGGAATCGGAACAGTTACCTCGAAACAGTCATACCATCATTGGGTTGCCAGGCTTCCAGCAAAAAGAGGACATGTCCTCCTTTATAGTCTAATATTTTACGTCCGGCAGGCAAAGCTAAAAACCTTTAAAATGTCCGGCTATTCTTATATTTTATGTTTTTAAAAAAAAAATATTTTATGAGTAATTAATAAAGATTATAAGGTAATAATTGTACAATTGGCTGTTTAAATATTATTTTTTAGCATTTTGAAAAAGGCCTCCGTTGAATTTATTTTTATTTTTAACATGATTGTTTCTTGGGTCGATTCACTAAGAGTAAGATACACTTATTGGCAGCTATTGTAATAAAATTGTACTGATCGTGGGTTTAATCTGGAACGATTCAAATGAAACATTCAATATGTCCTCCTTTGTCCTCTTTTTTTGGGGGGTCTTATTATGTCCTCCTTTTGGTGTCTGTGTATCTGGCAATCCTATAGCATCAGATGGGAGATGCATTGAAGAGATTACAACAAGAATTGCCATTGCGAAGATAACCTTTTGCAAGATAAAGAACATACTGACAAATAAAAAGATATCAGTTGAAACAAGAAAAAGACTGTTGAAGTGCTACATAGAACCTGTACTTTTGTATGGATGTGAAGCGTGGACAATGAGCAGTCAAGCTGAAAAACATCTGATGGCTGTGGAAATGTGGTTTCTGAGGAAAATACAAAGAAAATCATGGGGGGGGGGGGGGGAATGAAGAAGTCCTTCAAGAAACAAATGAATATCGTAAACTGATTTAAGACATTAGACGTAGACTGTCAAATTTTTTGGACATGTTATGAGAAGAAATTAATTAGAGAACTTGGTGACAACTGACAAGATCGAAGGGAAGAGATCAAGGGGAAGACTGAGAAGTAAGTACCTGGATGGCTTGGCCACGTGGCATAGTCGAGACAGAAATACGGAGCTGATCCACGACTCTGGTGATCGAGTGAGATGGGGAAACATGACCGCCCACGCTTATCGGCATGGCACATGAAGGATGGATGGATGGATTTACTAGGCAAATCTTACATTCAGTAGTTTGCCATGACTTTCTGAACGAAAATTCAACATTTAGGGTCCACCTGACCCGGCGTGTGGAACGAATTCACAGTTGGATATAAATTTATCAATACCCAGTGTAGACTTTCGCATTGCTGTCTGAGCGAGTGAATTCACAGTTGGATACAAATTTATCAATACTCAGTGTAGACTTTCGTATTGTTGTCTGAGTGAGTGAGCCAAAAAGGCAGCCACCGTTCACCCCCCATAATCTCCGAGCATACACGGGAAAATGCGATGTGAACAAGGGTATAATCTAAAAGAGAAAGCTAAAGCCAAGGGTTACCCTTGGCAGAGTTGCCAAAGTCGCGCGCCAGACTGTACGTAAGCCACGAGTCGATCACGCCCTGTTCACGTTTTCAGAATCAATGGGAAGTAGCTGTGACTCTTCTGTGAACAGGATGATGCTCCGAGATGTGTAGCGATTTGTGGAATGAAAGAGAAGCAGAGTTGTGGTTAACTCTAAACTCTGATAGGGTTTGGGTGATCACTTGTTTCATGCAAGATCTCTCTCTCTGTCTGTCTCTCTCTCTCTCTCTCTCTCTCTCTCTCTCTCTCTCTCTCTGAATGCATCTCAAAATCTCTTAATCCCTCTCTTAATTTCTCTCTCTCTCTCTCTCTCTCTCTCTCTGTCAAAATCTCTGAATCCCTCTCTTAACCCCTCTCTCTCTCTCTCTCTCTCTCTCTCTCTCTCTCTCTCTCTCTCTCTCTCTCTCTCTCTATCTCTGTCAAAATCTCTTAATTCCTCTCTTAATCTCTCTCTCTCTCTCTCTCTCTCTCTTTCTCTCTCTCTGTCAAAATCTCTGAATCCCTCTCTTAACCTCTCTCTCTCTCTCTCTCTCTCTCTCTCTCTCTCTCTCTCTCTCTCTCTCACTGTCAAAATCTCTTAATTCCTCTCTTTATCTCTCTCTCTCTCTCTCTGTCAAAATCTCTTAATTCCTCTCTTAATCTCTCTCTCTCTCTCTCTCTCTCTCTCTCTCTCTCTCTCTCTCTCTCTCTCTCTCTCTCTCTCTCTCTCTCTCTCTCTCTTTCTCCCAGTATAGTAAAAGACCCTGGTTCTCACAATTGCTGCAAGATTCCCTTTCCCCCTGCGCCACCTCTGCCTCCCCCCTCAACCCCCCCCCTCAACCACCTACTCCCCCTTCACCAGCAGCTTCCAAGTTTTTATTATAAACTATATTGTTGTTAAACGTGGGTACAGATGCAGTTTAACACTGACAAAATACGCCCAGATAACAATGCAACCAAGTCTCATAAAAGTTAACAGCCCCAAACCTCTCTTCTTGTCACTAAAGCTTCAAAGCTTCATTCCCGAAATTACTCACCCGTCTCAAAGCTGTTAACTCACGTTATCTTCCTACGCATCACAGCCACTATTGAACAATGACTCTCACGAAACACTCCCTACTTTCCTGACTCATAAATCTACCAAGCAACTCACTTCACATTGATTGGGTTTTCCAGAAGTGACATATTTTCCGTACAGACCTAGAGGTGTTTGATAAATACAAGTTGATTTGGTGCACGGTGAATATAGCCCTTTCGCAGATGGAGTAGGTATCATGGTTATTCAATCAATCAATCAATCAATCAATCAATCAAACAAACAATCAATCAATCAATCAATCATGTGCTGTCTCCATAATGAAGATTGGCTACAATGGCTCTACAACACTGTCTGTTACTGTCTACACCTAATCAGTTTACAATACAAAGGAAAGTCTAAAAACGCCGAGGTTTTCATAATGAAGTGTTTTTATGCAAAAAGTCACTATCATTGAATGTAAGAAAGTGACTTACGTAATGTTATATACATCCTGCTCTGCTTTATGGCAGTGAATCATGGAACCTGAATGAAAACATTAGGAAGATCTTAGAAGCAACAGAGATGTGGTTCCCGGGACGGATGTTGCGAATACCTTGGACTGCCAAAGTAACTAACTAGCAACGACTGCCTGGAAGAGGCTAATGAAACGAAAACATTATATACAACAAGGGAGAAACAAACGGCATTATTTGGTTATGCAATCAGAAGAGAGGCATTAGATAACATCCTGAAAACTGTAAAGATACTGAGAATGGAGACAAAGGCAACTCAAGAGAAATGATAATGGATTAATTGAGACGATGGCGTGGAGGAATTTCGATTTAGAATTCAGAGAACCGAGATCTGTAGAGAGGCATGAACACATACAGACGGCAGTTGGCTGGGCACATCATGATGATGTTTTAACTCACTGTGGCTTTTACATTGAGGCATAAGAACGGAATGAGAAGAAGAATGAAATGCTAAAAAATGAGAACAATGAAGAGAGTATGAAAAATTGCACACACACAAAATGCTACTTATCTCAGAATTCCAGGCTGTGATGATAGTATCACAGCCTAGGATTCTCAGATAAGTAGGAATTTTTTTAATGTTTCATTTTCTCTTTATTGTTCTCATTTTATTTTTTTTCTTCTTAATTTTTTCATTTTTCTCATCCCGTTCTTTTGCCTTAATGTAGGCACCGGAGTGTCTTCGTGATTATATGTTGTGTTTCGTTTGTGTATTTGTTTGCTGATGAAGGCTAGTTGCCGCAACGTTATGTGTTTTCCGTAATTGTGTTCTGTAAAGCTGCATTACTTTGTATTATTTTATGTTGTTTACATTTCCACAGCTTTACTGCAGTTCTACTAACTTTATTCATACTTTTACATTGATAAAGACAGTGGTCAAACGGTTCGTTTGTATAAGCTTCTGGTTGTTGTTGTTTTTTTATCGAGCTTACAAGTCAAATTTCATGTTCAGCATTCTGGAAATATTCTTCTCCCTACACTTAATACAGATCATAAAAACATTTTACAATAAACAAACCGCAGACGTGAGACTATGCGATGATACAACAGATTGGCTTCATGTGGAACAGGGAGTCCGATAGGGTTGCACGTTGCCCCTTTATCAGTTACCTTAGATACTGCATCCAGTAGGTATAGGTCTAAAATATTGGCTGCCAGCACTGTCATTTACTGCCAACAAGATCAATAACATTCTAAATATATTGTCTAATGTTTAAGGGAGCCGACTTGATTGGGGGACCCCGGGGCTCAGTAGCCACTGGGCAATCTGACACCCTGACCAGTTCGTCACTGCTGACAACATCACGGGGAATGTTACAGATACTACTGACAAGAAACAACACGATCCTGTTGTAATCGGCCGAATAGAAATACTCAAATCCATATGTTAGCGATATTGTATCAACAACTCAAAAGGAAAATGAGAAACTAATAAAGTCAGAGCTAAGAGAAAACAAACGTGATATCTCAGTACAATAAAACAACCTTAAAGACAACCGATAAAACAAATATGTCAACCATACAGGGTTGTATTTTTAATGACTTTTTTTTGGTAGTTTTAATGACAAGTTTTGTATTCACCCTCTGTAAAGTTCATGCAACATAAGAGGTAAATATAAAACTTGGACCGACAATATTTTCAAACACTGCACAGTCATTAAAAATACACCCTGTATATGTATCTGTCATTTATTGCCTATAGTATCTTCGGTGTGCAACAGGTGGGTCTTGAGCCTCAGGAATTAAGGCCGCCTAGCTAGTGCATTTGCCGCGAACTGTGCCGTTTAGGGTTTTTCCCTTTTTTTCCTCGACAGGAAAAAAATCCCACCTTACCAAGGATTCGAACCCGGGTCTCTCGAAGGATAACCCAGCATTCTAGCCATTGGCCAGTCAATGAGGAGAAATGACAGAAAGCGAGCAGTTTTGAATGTCAAGGGTCACTGCCGACGGGTGGTGGAAAACCTTTATGGATGTGAACAGACAGGAGAACACAACTCAGTGTATTGAGAGTATGCATATTTCTTGTGGCAATGTCATCACCATCAAGTACCTTGCTGACTGGCTTGAGCGATCAGGCTTTCCCATACCTTGCGATCTCCAACTGCATGTATCAGTTCGTGTGCTCTTTTCCTTCCATGTCATGACACTAGATTGTCAAGAGTTTTCTCTCGCTGACTTTCTCCATCTCTTTTCCTCCAAATCTTCTAGCTGTCAAAGCATGTTCACTTGTTTGGCTTTCTCATAATGTGGGCAAAGAATGAATACTGCCCCTTTCTGATGTTTGTGGTTAGTTGTCTTGGCGATTTAGCCTCCCTCAAAATGTCCAGATTGCTCATTTGTGGCAATATACGGCTGTTCAATTTGGACTTTTAACAAAAGAGGTGAACAGCAATTATGCTCCTTTTAATATAATTGTTAAAGAATTATATTAAAAACTGACTGGACAAAAAAAAAAAAAAAAAAAGAATAAACCGATCCATCCAACAAGAACTCAGTATTAAATAAGACTGATTTTTAAGAAACAAGCCCATGACAATTATGACACAAGCCCGTGACAATAAGACACAAGGCCGTGGCGATTAAGACACAAGACATTTGTTAACCGGACCCTAAGGGGAAGCAAAGAATAGTAACACTTTAACTTACTACACATGTCGAACAAGGTAATTAAGGTGATGTTGTCTGTGTGTTGCTGGGACCCGCAAAGCAGCCATAAATAGTAACACTTTATCTTACTACGAATGTTGTAAAAGGTGATTATTGGGGTGGGGTGGGGAGGGGGTGGCCTCTGTGCTTTACTGGGACCCGCAAGGGAAGCAAAGAATAGTAACATCGCACCCTATTAGGCAAGTCGTAAGAGGTGACTAAGGTCTTTTGTCACCATTATTATTTTTGACTGACTATAGACTAGGTTATGAAGACAATAACTACTGCCATAAATGGAATTCAATGAACTTTAATAAAGCAGCTTGAAGATTTTGACTTCGGCCGACATTGCACGCGTGTAATCAGATCCAGGATAAACTAATTACGCTTGAAGAGATATCACAACAATTAGATCTAAAAATGTATAGGGTGAGACAAAGTTAATAAGATTAAACCAAGTAAATAACAACCAGGTCCCCTGTTGTGAAACTCCACTTCAGGAGACGGAATCATACACCTGTTGGAGTAGAGCATGGCCGAGTGGATAATATCGGTCGTTCTTAAACACCCGGTGTGCTGATGCCGATGTATATGCCGATGCTGGGCTTGACCGCTACGTCATGTAAAGGATATGCAACTAACAAAAAAAATCCACAAGCAAAACATCAGTTCAGTGCTACTAGAAGGGGGAGCATATGCATATACTACACTAGAGTTCAAAGCGGGTGGAAGAAAATACACCTATTTTGAAAGCAATGAAAACAAACATTACGGAACAAATATAAATGCTAAAATAAGAACACAAAAAAGCAAGAGGAGCTTTCATAGCACTAGCACAGTGGTTCTCAACCTTTTTTTGGCCCGTGCCCCCCTTCACCATATTTTCAGAACGTCACTCCCCCCCCCTTCCTATAAAAAATTTGGCCCGTGCCCCCTTCACCGTATTTTCAGAACGTCATTCCCCCCTTTCATATTTCCTATCTAAAAATCCCCCCCACCCCTACACAGTATACGTAAATATGGAAGGTAAATTGAATAGCATATACTAAAACAAGTCTAGACATCCACATAAAACATGATTTGTGGGTCTAATTACTTTATAACATGAATTTTAGAAGGATGAGACGTACATAACTGTAAAGTATGAAGGGAAAAACAATATCAAGTAATCGGTTCTTGTATTAACGCGATCTTGAAATGGTCTTCATTCCCCCCCCCCCCCCTGGAAACCCTAAAATTCCCCCCTGGGGGGAATTCCCCACCGGTTGAGAACCACTGCACTAGTAGATTTGTGGAAATTAAAGGACATTAAACTTAGCACCAAACTTTTAATCTCCAATGTTAAATCAGTATAACAATAAGGGTCAGAAACATAAAGAACAAAGACAAGAATGACAAATAAATCACAAACATTCAGTCATTGGTACCGGTGCAGAATAGTGGGGATAACATGGGATGGCAGAGCCATCAGTGTAGAGCTTATGAGAGAACTAGACAAATCCGAGGGAATCAAGGGGTGACGCACGCTGGTACTGGATAGGGGACACACACATACACACACACGCGCGCGCACGCACGCACTCTCTCTCTCTCTCTCTCTCTCTCTCTCTCTCTCTCTCTCTCTCTCTCTCTCTCTCTCTCTCTCTCTCTCTCTCTCTCTCTCTGAGAACACCCGAGAACTTAACAACTAGACACTCTCTTGTCTGGAATCCACAAGGCAAAGGAAATAGCGGGAGACCTAAAACATTCGAAGAAAAGAATTACAGACATAGATGAATAATATTGAGAGGACATGAAGGGAGCTGCAAAAGATAGTAAAAGATAGAACAGGCTGGCGTGGATTAGTTGATGGTCTGTGCCATAATGGGGGTGAATGGCAGAAGGAGAAAGAAGAATAATTAAGACACCCTTCGCCCACGCACATACACACACCCACCCTAACCCCCCCTCCCACACACAAACACACACACACACACACACACACACACACACACACACATAAAGTAGATGAAAATAAAATACTGAAAGGAAAAGATCACTATAGAGGGAAGAGTACCGATAAACCGGAAAACATGAAGACAGAAGCATCGATGGATTCCAAAAGTAATAGGTAATATGCACGTAACAGCAGTAGAGGCGGGGCGTTTGGCTTATGATAGAGAGGGATTGTGAAAGACTATTATGGATGCATCTGTTCTGTGGCGAAGGGGTTACTGACATAATTCATAATCCCTCATACCACATTAGAAACACAGCTGCGGGCGATTTGGCAGCAGTCCCCCTTGCGTTAGTTTTCATCCAATGGTATGAGTACTGGTTATTCAGAAAGCAATGGCAAACTGCTGAACGTAAACTTGCCAAAAGATCACAAACAGCCAAAAATGCTGGAACGTCGTGTAGAGGAATGCAATTAGAGTAACTTTTATTATGGATGCAAGATTCTACTACGGGGGAATTTTAGAGTTTCCAAGGGGGAAATTAAGATTATTTCAAGATCGCGTTAATACAAGAACCGATTACTTGATATTGTTTTTCCCTCCATACTCTACAGTTATGTACTTCTCGCCTTTCTGAAATACGTTTTATAACGTAAGTAGACCCGCAAATCACGTTTTATGTCCAGACTTGTTCTAGTATGTGTTATTAAAGTTATCTTCCATTTTTACGTATACTGTGTAAAAAAAAGGGGGGGGGGGGGCTTATAGGGAGGAAATACGAAAATGGGGGAGGGGGTGACGTTCTGAAATATGGTGAAGGGGTGCATGGGCCAAAAAATGTTGAGAACCACTGCTCTGGAGTATACTATGCAGGCCGAGAGAGGGATCGTGCCGCATGGGTCTCTAAAATTCAGACCAGGCTTTGTGCTGTGGAGAGGTGTAACTCAATTCCTGGCCTTACCACCATGGGTTGAAGTTGTTATGCTTTTTATTTCAGTAGGCCTACAATGTAACAAACTATCGTCTGTCCATACGGAAAGGTGCCGGTGAGTGACTTTGTATAGCCTCAAATAAAGAGAGTGAACAAAAGTCAGTTGTTTGGCATAGAAAAAGTCAAGAAAATAACATGGCTTGTCAGCGTCGTTATTTCAATTATGAGATGCGTGATGTGCAAAAGATTGAATTAAATGGGTCTTCCCTCCTTCCCTTTGTTTTAAAACCGGTCTACGCCCCTGTAAATTCCATCAGCAGTTGACCCTGGTGAAGACAAATAGCACAGGCCGCAACATGGGTCACATCATGAACCATATCACTTGACCCAGTATTAAAACAAAAACTCGGTGAAAAAGCAACATGTAGCCCGGGGTTTTCTGTACTATTCTTGCAGACGTTCGCTGTGTTAAATATGGGAACGAATGCATTAGCTGTAACAGGCAATGAATGGTGCTAAAACACAGGAAAGATAATAGGAACGCCAGAACCCCATCATTGGGTGTTTCAGTGGGAGAGAAGTTACGTACAAGACAGGCCATTGAATGAATAAATGGTGTCTATATAGTGATGTACCGTCTCCCTGGCGAAGTAGTTAAGGACGCTGTTCGTAATCCCGTATACTCACGTACGAAACACAGTTGCGAGAGATTCGACAGCGGATCGCGGCGTGTTGGTTTCTTACGGAGGGTATGTGAGACGGTCGTTCAGAAAGCAATGGCAAACTTTTTTGTTTTGCATATCCTTTACAAGACATCGCTGTCAACACCAGCATCTTTCAGCTGTATGTTGATTTCATGGCAAGATTACGCTCAGTAGTTTGCCATTGCTTTCTGAGCGGCCGGCTCTCATACCCCGTAAGTTACCGATGCGATTCGAACCACTGCTGATTCTAACCGTCATCACGTTACCGACGAGAGTATACGAGATTACGGAGAAAAGTCATAACCTCTAAGCCACGAAGCCGGCAATGGCAAATTACTGAACGTAAAACTTGCCAAGACATCAACAGCAGCTGAAAAATGCTGGTGTTGACTGCAAAGGATATACGATATAGTCATGTGGTGCACTCACGTGTGTAATCAACTGCCACTGTTGTGATTCCCACAAGCCTAAATGTTTCTGAATGTATGTAATCTTTGTATTATTTGTATTTGCTAGCACTTGTTCATCTCTCTCTCTCTCTCTCTCTCTCTCTCTCTCTCTCTCTCTCTCTCTCTCTCTCTCTCTCTCTCTCTCTCTCGGTGTGTGTGTGTGTGTGTGTGTGTGTGTGTGTGTGTGTGTGCTTGCGCGTGCGAATGTGCATATAAAACCGACAAGTAAAGAAGCGCTAGAAAATATAAACATACAAAGATTACTTCTTGAAGCAATCAAATAAAGCGAAGGACCTTTTGTCTTTGTCACAACCCGAGACTTAAAGGAACATTTCAGAGAGTACTAGAGGACAAATGCTTGGGAAAATAAGTAAGGGGTAGACTAAGAAAAAACATTTCTAAACCAGGCATACAGAGATCTATAACTACAGACACATGAAAATAAAGACAGCGGCACAATCCAGATAACTAGAGAGGATTGATCAATATGCAATACGACCCAGGGGGTATAAAATGTGATTACACAACGCGGCTTCAGACAGCGAACAATGGAATGCAATGATTATTTTAAGCTTCACTACCAAAGAGATTTGCGCCAGTATAGTGGCTAGTCGCCCGCCCGCCGATCCGTTAGTCATTGGTTTGATTGGGACGGATTTGAATGTTTAAAGTTAACCCGGGCTTTCAGGTCGACCCAGCTTAAAATGGAAACCAGGAAATGGCTTGGGAAGTAAATTCGGCCGGTGTGATACTGACTACCTGACCCACTAAGTCCTGACTGGTCTATACAGATGTGGGTCTGGCACCATATACCCAATACACCTTAAGGCGTTAATAAGGGTTCTTTACTGACGTACCAGACCAAAGACTGGACTAATTGATAATAATTATATACATAAGTGCGCTATCGACAGTCTAATAGCAATTAGTTACATAGTGTGTGCTCTAGATGAACAATATGACACGAACAATCAGTCATAAAAACATGTGCACTCTATTACAGTTCGCAACCTCAGCTAATGACGTGAGTGTGTGTACTGTACATACGATACCACAAACTGAGATAAATACATGATGTGTAACACCCTCAGATAAGACGGCACTGAGACAATTCCCAGTGCGGTTCATGAACGCTGGAAGTGCATTTACAGCAATAATGGAGGGGTATATGCCCGGGAAGAGAAGATGAGGAAGGTCAATAAGAAGATGCAGGTACAGGATGTAGCAAATGATTTCCAGATGGGTGTATCGAACGCGGGACATCTTGCATATGACCGAGAAGTTTTCCGGAAGGTTGTTGTGGGAGCGAGGTTCTTAAAGGACATGCTACTGAATGAATGAATGAATGAATGAATGAATGAATGAATGAATGAATGAATGAATGAATGAATGAATGAATGAATGAATGAATGAATATGGGTTCTTGGTTTACCAGAAATTACACAAGATATTGATTGCAACCATTGATCTTGTTGTTTGTGAATCTTCTGGAAGATTTGAGTTGTAACCCTTCAGTGCGATGAACTGGGGTTCAAAACACCTGAACCCAGGAAAAGGACTTGATATGCCGGAGTGAGAATGATGTAGAGACTTGCCTCCCGACAGGGTTCCAAAGTACCATCTCCACGGGGATTGTGTTACAGAAGTTCTCCCTCCTCTCTCCGCGTCCATAGACCAAGGGGGTGTGCAAGGCTGAGGAGGCAGAAACTTCACATCAGCATCGAGGATTATCAGGATGTAATCATGCCAGTACAGCGATTTTCTGGATGTAACCATGCCAGTACAGCGATTTTCTGGATGTAACCATGCCATTACAGCGATTTTCTGGATGTAACCATGCCAGTACAGCGATTTGCTGGATGTAACCATGCCTGTACAGTGATTTTCTGGATGTAACCATGCCAGTACAGCGATTTTCTGGAAGAGGCCAAAGGAGTAGAACATTATACGTAACAATAAGGCAGAGAAAGTGTTATTTTATTATACATCATGAAAAGAGCTGCGCTGAAGAACATCGTGACGGTTAAATGGATAGATGTATGATAGAAGATGCAAAATACAGACCGAGAAAATTATGGTCTAAGACGGTGGCATGCAGAAATATCATCAGTAGAATTGATCTAGACCTCCAAGGGCCGAGATATATAGAGAGGCGTGAACACTTACGCAATTTGGCAAGACATATGAGGATAACGAACCAGATCATGATTGAGCAGAGCACAAACGAGCTGACTGGGATTAGGCCTGGGCTGAGAATGTTTCCTCCACAAGGTTTGGTCATTGCCACGAGACGCCAGCCCAATGTCCAGAGACAATTGTTAACTCTAAAAATTCTAAAATAGACATTTTATTTGGCGTGTTATTTTAACTGTCTCAAGGGATCGCTGTGGCGAAGTGGTTACACCGCGCCTGCCTCGCGATCTGAATGTTGTGGGTTTGATTCCGGGCTATGACGTCCTGTACACGAGTGCAGTTTTAGCTCTCCCTATTACCAGTTTCTCTCGCCATCAGGCGAACCCACTCCCATTTTTGAGGTACTTGTAATTTACGTCACCAATTCAAGGACGAGAAGTCAACATGTTAGTGCAACTGACCAGTGTAGGGGTTGAACCCGTAGTTACTTAATTTCTTACTAACTTACATAGCTACTACTTACCTAGTTACTTTCCTACTTACTTTTCCTTACTTATTTATATACTTACGTACTTACGTTGCTTGCTTAATATTTTACTTACTTGTTTGCTTATGTACTTATTTTTCTTACCTACGTACTTTCTTGCTTGCTTAGCTACTTACTTACTTACTTACTTACTTACTTTCTTACTTACTTACTTACTTACTTACTTACTTACTTACTTACTTACTTACTTACTTACGTGCTTACTAACATACCTGCTTATCTACTTACTTACTTACCTTCTTACGTACCTACTTACTTACTTACCAACTAGCTTGCTTACCTACTTACTTAATTACTTATTTACCTATCTACTTACTTATTATTCTTCTACTTCTGTGAGCGCCAATCAACACTTGTGAATTTGTTTATGAGGTGTGTTAGTGAACCCAAGGGTTTCCCCAATTGATATTTTAGTGTATTACTTACTTACCTACTTACTAGCTAGCTAACTAACTAACTAACTAATTAACTAGCTAACCAACCAGCCAGTCAACCACTAACTAACTAACTAACTAACTAACTAACTAACTAATTAACTAACTAACAAGCTAACTAACTAGCTAACCAACCAGCCAACCAACCACTAACTAGCTAACTAACTAACTAACCAATTAACTAGCTAACCAACCAGCCAGCCAACCACTAACTAACTAACAAACTAACTAACTAACTAATAAACTAACTAACTAACTAGCTAACTAACTAGCTAACCAACCAGCCAACCAACCACTAACTAGCTAACTAACTAACTAACTAACCAATTAACTAGCTAACCAACCAGACAGCCAACCACTAACTAACTAACTAACTAACCAATTAACTAGCTAACCAACCAGACAGCCAACCACTAACTAACTAACTAATTAACTAGCTAACAAACCAGACAGCCAACCACTAACTAACTAACTAACTAACTAACCAATTAACTAGCTAACCAACCAGCCAGCCAACCACTAACTAACTAACTAACTAACTAACTAACTAACTAACTAGCTAACCAACCAGCCAGACAACCACTAACTAACTAACTAACTAACTAACCAATTAACTAGCTAACCAACCAGTCAGCCACTAACTAACTAACTAACTAACTAACTAATTAACTACCTAACCAACCAGCCAGCCAACCACTAACTAACTAACCAATTAACTAGCTAACCAACCAGCCAGCCAACTAACTAACTAACTAATTATCTAGCTAACCAACCAGCCAGCCAACCACTAACTAATTAACTAACTAACTAACTAACTAACCAACTAACTAACTAATTAACTAGCTAACCAACCAGCCAGCCAACCACTAACTAACTACCTAACTACCTAACTAACTAACTAACTAGATAACCAACCAGCCAGCCAACCCCTAACTAACTAACTAATTAACTAGCTAACCAGCCAGCCAGCCAACCACTAACTAACTAACTAATTAACTAGCTAACCAACCAGCCAGCCAACCACTAACTAATTAACTAACTAACAAACTAACTAACTACCTAACTAACTAACTAACTAACTAATTAACTAGCTAACCAACCAGCCTGCCATAAACTAAATAACTAACTAATTAACTAGCTAACCAACCAGCCAGCCAACCACTAACTAACTAACTAACTAATTAACTAGCTAACCAACCAGCCAGCCAACCACTAACTAATTAACTAACTAACTAACTAACTACCTACCTAACTAACTAACTAACTAACTAACTAACTAACTAATTAACTAGCTAACCAACCAGCCTGCTATAAACTAACTAACTAACTAATTAACTAGCTAACCAACCAGCCAGCCAACCCCTAACTAACTAACTAATTAACTACCTAACCAACCAGCCAGCCAACCACTAACTAACTAACCAATTAACTAGCTAACCAACCAGCCAGCCAACTAACTAACTAACTAATTATCTAGCTAACCAACCAGCCAGCCAACCACTAACTAATTAACTAACTAACTAACTAACTAACCAACTAACTAACTAATTAACTAGCTAACCAACCAGCCAGCCAACCACTAACTAACTACCTAACTACCTAACTAACTAACTAACTAACTAGATAACCAACCAGCCAGCCAACCCCTAACTAACTAACTAACTAATTAACTAGCTAACCAGCCAGCCAGCCAACCACTAACTAACTAACTAACTAATTAACTAGCTAACCAACCAGCCAGCCAACCACTAACTAATTAACTAACTAACTAATTAATTAACTACCTAACTAACTAACTAACTAACTAACTAATTAACTAGCTAACCAACCAGCCTGCCATAAACTAAATAACTAACTAATTAACTAGCTAACCAACCAGCCAGCCAACCACTAACTAACTAACTAACTAATTAACTAGCTAACCAACCAGCCAGCCAACCACTATCTAATTAACTAACTAACTAACTAACTACCTACCTAACTAACTAACTAACTAACTAACTAATTAACTAGCTAACCAACCAGCCTGCCATAAACTAACTAACTAACTAATTAACTAGCTAACCAACCAGCCAGCCAACCCCTAACTAACTAACTAATTAACTAGCTAACCAGCCAGCCAGCCAACCGCTAACTAACTAACTAACTAATTAACTAGCTAACCAACCAGCCAGCCAACCACTAACTAATTAACTAACTAACTAATTAACTAACTACCTAACTAACTAACTAACTAATTATCTAGCTAACCAACCAGCCTGCCATAAACTAAATAACTAACTAATTAACTAGCTAACCAACCAGCCAGCCAACCACTAACTAACTAACTAACTAATTAACTAGCTAACCAACCAGCCAGCCAACCACTAACTAATTAACTAACTAACTAACTAACTACCTAACTAACTAACTAACTAACTAACTAACTAACTAACTAATTAACTAGCTAACCAACCAGCCTGCCATAAACTAACTAACTAACTAATTAACTAGCTAACCAACCAGCCAGCCAACCACTAACTAACTAACTAACTAACCAATTAACTAGCCAACCAAGCAGCCAGCCAACCACTAACTAACTAATTAACTAGCTAACCAGCCAGCCAGCCAACCACTAAATAACTAACTAATTAACTAGCTAACCAACCAGCCAGCCAAACACTAACTAACTAATTAACTAACTAACTAATTAACTAGCTAACCAACCAGCCAGCCAACCACTAACTAATTAACTAGCTAACCAACCAGCCAGCCAACCACTAACTAACTAACTAATTAACTGGCTAACCAACCAGCCAGCCAACCACTAACTAACTAACTAACTAGCTAACCAGCCAGCCAGCCAACCACTAACTAACTAACTAACTAACTAATTATCTAGCTTACTAACTAACTAATTAACTAGCTAACTAACTAACTAATTAACTAGCTAACCAACCAGATAGCCAACCACCAACTAACTAACTATCTAATTAACTAACTAACCAAACAGCCAGCCAACCACTAACTAACAAACTAACTAACTAATTAACTAGCTAACTAACCAGCCAGCCAACCACCAACTAACTAACTAACTAATTAACTAGCTAACTAACCAGCCATCTAACCACCAACTAACTAACTAATTACAAGCTAACTAACTAACTAACTAACTAACTAACTAACCAGCCAACTAACTAACCAACTAACCAACCATCAACCAATCAACTAACTAACCAACCATCAACCACATACCAACCAACTAACTAATTAACCAACCAATTAATTAACTAATTAATCAACCAACCAATCAACTAACTAACTAACCAACCAACCAGCTAACCACCAACCAACAATTAACTAACTAACTAACTAACTAACTAACTTTCTTTTCGTGAGTTTGTTTCTCTAAAATGTCCAAATTACTCTGTTTATCTGTCCAACCAACCAACTAAGCAACCAACCAACTAAACAACCAACCAACCAAACAACCAACATAACAACCAACCAACTAAACAATCAACCAACTAAAACAACCAACAAACCAACTAAACAATCAACTAATCAAACAATCAACCAATAAAACAATCAACCATCTAAACAACCAAGCATCTGCCCATAGTATTCTCATTCAGCCTTTCGACTACAAAATCGTTTCCCAGCTAACTGCAAATAAATTCTAATTACGGTTTGCAGTTAATTAATCTACTCTTCTTGTCTTGTTACCCCTCGCTCATTCATACCCTTTCGCAAAGATTGTTCAATTTTCATAAACAGTACTTCTTATCACCGCCCTCATTAAGGTCAACACACTCACTCGCCATCTCGCTTATATCACTAAGTCCATGAACCCAGGTTTAATCAACCCCCACTCCCCACCCCTTCCTCTTAAGGTATTGTCCCGCTGACCTATAAACACAGTTATTTGTGTAACCTCGTATTTCTCAGTGTGCTGTGCCCCAAGTTAAGACAATATCATGACATGCTGTTGTTGTGTGAGTCATTTGTGGAGCGCTGGCATTGAGATGTTATTGTTCCCTTGAAGTACTTGCAAATCTTGACATGATTCGGCGAGTTCATGGGGAAATACGAAGAGTTCATCAGTTGAAGAAGTTTGTCGCGAATACATGTCAGCAGAAAATGGATATTAAGATTAACTCATTCTGCGCCAAGCAACCCATTCGGTGCCTGGCAACAAATTCTACAAGAAGCAACTCATCTTGTACCAAGAAATTAATTTTGTAACAAATAACTCATTCTGTACCAGGCAATTCTCTCTGCAATAAGCAACCCATCCTGTACCAAGGATTCAATTCTGAATGAAGCAACCGATTATTTACAAAGCAACTCATTCTGTGCCAAGAACCTCATTCTGTACCATGTAATTCATTCTGTGCCAAGTACCTCATTTTGTACCAGGTAACTCATTCTGTAATAAGCATCTCATTCTGTAGCAATAAACTTACTCTGTGCTAAGCAACCCATTCTCTTACAAGCAGCTACCCTGTACTAAGTAACTCACTCTTTACTAAGTAATTCATTCAGTAATAACTCATTATGTACCAAGCAACTCACCCTGCACTAGGTAACTCATTTTGTACCAAGCAGCACACCTTGCACTAAGTAACTCATTCTATACCAAGCAACGTATTCTGTACAAAGTAACTCACATTGTAATAACTCTTTCTGTAGTAACTCATCAATTAGGTGAAGATGTTTGTCATGTATACACATCAGCAGAAGGGGGATATTAAGATTAACTCATTCTGCACCAAGCAACTCATTCTGTGCCAAGCAACGCTTTGTACTAAGTATCTCACCATGTACTAAGTAACTCACTCTGCACCAAGAAGCTCACTCTGTACCATGTAACTCCTTCTATACTGTGATAGTTGGTTTTATTTGCTTTCTGTATTCTTGTTTCCATTTCTCTATCTAGTCTCCCATCTTCAAAAATAATTACATACCCTCCCTTATATACTAGCCTTCGTCCTTGACTTGAAGGCAAGACGTAAAATACAAGTGCACTGCACCTCTGAAGTCGGAGTGGGTTCGCCTGATGGCGAAGGACACTGGTAATAGAGAAAGCTAATTCACACGCACAAATCAGTCCATGGCACTAGAAGTAGTAGCATGTGTATGGACTGCCTTTGAATTCAAAGCGAGTGAACGAAAAAAAAATACCAACATTCTCGGACTCACAAAAGTAATGATATACTCTCCTATATATACCAACCTTCTCGGACTCACAAAAGTAATTATATACTCTCCTATATATACCAACCTTCTCGGACTCACAAAAGTAATTATATACCCTCCTTATTTACCAACCTTCTCGGACTCACAAAAGTAATTATATACTCTCCTATATATACCAACCTTCTCGGACTCACAAAAGTAATTATATACCCTCCTTATTTACCAACCTTCTCGGACTCACAAAAGTAATTATATACTCTCCTATATATACCAACCTTCTCGGACTCACAAAAGTAATTATATACCCTCCTTATTTACCAACCTTCTCGGACTCACAAAAATAATTATATACTCTCCTATATATACCAACCTTCTCGGACTCACAAAAGTAATTATATACTCTCCTATATATACCAACCTTCTCGGACTCACAAAAGTAATTATATACCCTCCTTATTTACCAACCTTCTCGGACTCACAAAAGTAATTATATACTCTCCTATATATACCAACCTTCTCGGACTCACAAAAGTAATTATATACCCTCCTTATTTACCAACCTTCTCGGACTCACAAAAGTAATTATATACTCTCCTATATATACCAACCTTCTCGGACTCACAAAAGTAATTATATACCCTCCTTATTTACCAACCTTCTCGGACTCACAAAAGTAATTATATACTCTCCTATATATACCAACCTTCTCGGACTCACAAAAGTAATTATATACCCTCCTTATTTACCAACCTTCTCGGACTCACAAAAGTAATTATATACTCTCCTATATATACCAACCTTCTCGGACTCACAAAAGTAATTATATACCCTCCTTATTTACCAACCTTCTCGGACTCACAAAAGTAATTATATACCCTCCCTTATATACCAACCTAAACGGACTCGCAAAAGTAATTATATGCCCTCCTTATTTACCAACCTTCTCGGACTCACAAAAGTAATTATATACTCTCCTATATATACCAACCTTCTCGGACTCACAAAAGTAATTATATACCCTCCTTATTTACCAACCTTCTCGGACTCACAAAAGTAATTATATACTCTCCTATATATACCAACCTTCTCGGACTCACAAAAGTAATTATATACCCTCCCTTATATACCAACCTAAACGGACTCGCAAAAGTAATTATATACCCTCCCTTATATACCAACCTAAACGGACTCGCAAAAGTAATTATATGCCCTCCTTATTTACCAACCTTCTCGGACTCACAAAAGTAATTATTACTCTTCCTTATACACCAACCTTCTTGGACTCACAAAAGTAATTATGTAACCTCCCTTTTCTAACAACCTTCTCGAACTAAGTCGTAGAAATCCCATTGCAGTTGGAAATCTAAAAGGGCAAATTGAATAAGCTGGCGCCCAGACTGCATTTCAAAGATGAGAAAAAGATGGTGGAAAAAAACAACGAACAAAATAGTGGAAGACCTAAACACACAAGGAGAAGAGAATTAAAGACAGAGATGAACTGTCCTGGGGAGGACATGGAGGGAGGTGCAGGAGATAGCAGATCATAGATAGGCTTGGCGTGAGGTGGTTCAGGGCCGATGCCTCGAGAGGGGATGATGGGCAACAACAGAAGCATTTACAGAAATGACAGAAAGAAAATGTATACCATGTGGTTCTGGTATAGTTTACGTATTATTATAACGTGTGATTTGTGTAAACAATACTCAGTATATGTAACGTGTGATTCTGGTATTATTATCTGGCATTATGTAGAACGCGTGATTCTGGTAATTATACATCCATCATGTGCCATGCCGATAAGCGTGGGCGTTGATTTCACGCGATCACAAGAATCGTGGATCAGCTCATTGTTTTTGTCTCGACCATGCCACTTGGTCAAGCCATCCAGGTATTTACTTCTCTGTTTTCTCCTTCTCCTTGTTCTCTTCCCCTCGATCTTGCCAGTTGTGACCAAGTTCTCTAATTTATTTCTTCTCATAACGTGCCCAAAATTTTTTGACTGTCTACATCTAATTTCTCTAATCAGTTTACGATTTTCATTTGTTTCTTGTAAGACTTGGTCGTTGGTTTTTCGGTCTGCCGGTGGTATTCTTTGCATTCTCCTCAGAAACCACATTTCCACAGCCATCAGATGTTTTTCAGCTTGACTGCTCATTGTCCATGCTTCACATCCATACAAAAGTGCAGGCTCTATGTAGTACCTCAACACTCTTTTTATCGAAGCAATTTACATCTTTTTATTGGTCAGTTTAGATGCGCATTATATATAACGTGTGATTCTGGTATAGGAAACGTATTATGATCCATGTCAGTGCTACGAAATTCATGCACTGCGCAGATTCTCCTTGTGTGATCTATGAGGGGAGTCTGACAGCGGCATGGAGGAGTGTCATGAATAGGACTGATCCAGAACATCAAGCATTGAGATCTGTGGAAAGACACGAACTCTATTTGGCACGACACTTGATGATGATAATGATGAAAGTGGCCGCACTATTACTGACCATTTCACCCAATGAAAGGAAGTTGGCGGAGAGTATGTGGGTCTAGCACCACGTACCATATTGTTCAACAATCGCGTGTACCTTTTCGACAGGCGTCTACTTAACTGATTAAGTACCATAGGATCATTAATCGTCTTAATCGTCTTCTGCTATGGGTTTATATACAGTAGTTTTCTTTATGCAACCCACTTCTGATTTGATATATAATACAAGACGTCTCCTACCATATTTACAACGTTTAAGTCATAGTTTAATTTAGTCGATGGATCAACATCACGGCACACGGGTGTAACCCTAAGTGCTCCGTTCTCCTCCTAACTCAAACCTGAGTCTGGAGAAACGCAGGTCAGTGCACTCCGTAGCACCGGCGAGGATCCTGAAATACTTTGGGTAGATTTTTAACTCTAAATTTTGCCCGGGCAGCGACGATAGGCTACTCTTTTTCGATTTTCAACTGCCAAGGGATTTTTTACGAGCGCAACGATACACACGGGCGTCCGATCTCACTACCCAGAGTCCAGGGGGAATTTTTTATTACAAGAGTCCACGTGAAAAAAATCCCGGTCCTCACTGGGGCTTGAACCCGGTACCTCCAGCACTCGAGGCGGACACCATACCTCGGTACCACGCAGCCATAATGATGACACACCTCTACTTCCCATTTTCCGCCATCCATATTTTGTTTGGTCCAAAACTACCTTTTGCTTGGCACTGGATCTGTTCACCTATACTGTTGTATGCCTGTGAAACATGGACAATAATTAGACAAGCCGAGAAACATTTCATGGCTGTGGAAATGTTGTTTCTGAGGAAACTGCAAAACGTATCAAAGGCGGAGATGAATATCATTGAGAACGTCCTACAAGAAACAAATGCACATCGTAAACTGTTTCGAGAAAATTGGAGATTGTCAAAATTTTCTAGGCATGTTGTATATTGTTGAATGAATGTTTTGCATATCCTTTACAGGACATCGCTGTCAACATCAGCATCTTTCAGCTGATTGTTGATTTCTTGGCAAGATTACGCTCAGTAGTTTGCCATTGCTTTCTGAGCGACCGGCTCCATACTCTCATAAGTCACTGGCGCGACTCGAACCGCTTCCAATTCTCGTGCGCTCACGTCAACTACGAGAGTATTCGGGTTTACGGAAGAAAGCTGCTAACACCTGAACCAGGGGGACCGGCTGTATATTGTTAGGATAAATAAATTTAAAAACTTAGCGACAGCTGACAAGATATGCGGGAAAGAGCAGGCGAAGGGCAGAGAGATGATTAGCCTAGATCAGTGGTTCTCAACCTCTTTACCATATTTTCAGAACGTCATTTCCCCCCCCCCCCCTTTTCGTATTTCCTACCTAAAATTTTGGCCCCTGCCCCCCTTCACCATATTTTCAGAACGTCATCCCCCCCCCTCCCTTTTTCGTATTTACTACCTAAAAATCCCACCCCCGCCCATACACATTATACGTAATAATGGAAGCTAAATTTAATAGCACATAATAAAACAAGTCTAGACGTCCACATAAAACGTGATTTGTGGGGCTACTTACTTTATAAATTTTAGAAGGGTGAGACGTACAGAACCGTACAGTATGAAAGGAAAAACAATATCAAGTAATCGGTTGTTGTATTAACGCGATCTTGAAATAATCTTAATCCCCCCCCCCGAAACCCTAAAATCCCCCCCCCCCCGGGGAGGGGGAATTCCCCACCGGTTGAGAACCACTGGCTTAGATGACTTGGCCTCAACTCAAGGCGTAATCGGGACAGGAACACAGACCTGAACCAAGACTGGCGATCCTGTGAGATAACAAACCATGACCACTTACGCTTATCGGCATAGCACATGATGATGATAAACGTAAATGTCTACTTCTCTACTATTTTTTAAACGATATAAAATAACACAAAATAATGCAGCTTTACAGAACAGGATTACGACACATACAAGACGTTGCGGCGACTAGCCTTCGTCAGCAAACAAATACGTAGGCAAAACACAACATATAGTCACGGAGAAGACCCGTGACTATATGTTGTTTTGTGTATGTATTTGTTTGCTGATTAAGGCTAGTCGCCGCAACGTCCTGTGTGTATCGTAATCCTGTTCTGTAAGGCTGCATTATTTTGTGTTATTTTATATCGTTTTATTTGGTTGTTTCGGGATTTGAGATTTAAATATTGAGCACATCCCACTACTGGCAATGCTGATCGTATTCTGGTATGAACCTAAGGCCTATCCACGTCAATGTTATTTTATATTGTTTACATTTCCACAGCTTTGCCGCAGTTCCACCAAATTTTATTCATATACTATTCTTTAACCAACAGGGTTGGCATTTCGGTATACAAATCTAACAAACGCAGTTATTGTTGTTTAACAGTAAAAGTGTTTATATGTCGAAATCGGTCTCCTCCTTTAGGGGCAATATCTTCAAGAAATTACGACAAACAACAAGCTATACAACTTCTTAAAGAGTTATTTACGTGAGATGTAACATGTTTACGAAGTTCGACTAACATGCTTCATGGTCACGTCCCGAAATCGGGGTAACCAGCATGACCGAATTCCCTTTGCAAAGGTGTTTCTTGCCGGGGTTCATGTAACGACGCCGCGTAAGCCGGGCAAGCTTAAATCTCCCACAAGATAACGCGTGCACACTGCATAGAACTAAGGACACCTCACAAAACACTAACAAAGAAGTGCGCGATGACTCACAGCAATCAGCTGATCGCGGCATGGCAAGCCTGGTTCAGTAGTGTTCGTGCGTTTCTTGTAATCTTGTTAATAATGTTTTTGCAGTCATCTTTAAATTGTACAAATATTTTATTACTATAATTAAAAATAATTGTATTTTTTAAATTAATAATTGCGTTGATGATTATAGCTGAATAAATGTTATAAGAAAAGAATAATTATTTAATTTATTTTGCGTACCAGTTCCAAGATGACACACGTAAATCGGTTATAGTATCCTTTCGAGCTTCGCCAAGGACCTGAGGTGAACTTGTTTTTTGCCGACGAACTAGGTCAGCACGTGAACAGCGAATGTTCCTTGGCCCCTATATAGCCGGCCCGTCTGCTGTGTCCTCAGTCATAACTTGGATTCGCTTACGAAGCTAACAACGAAGACAACGGAATTACGAGTTACTTAATACATCTCTTCATACTTGTGCGGCTACGGTTATATTATGTAAGTTCATTTGAGGACGTTGATAGGATAGGATTCGCGAAGTTTCTCCTGTTTTGAGCATATATAATTAAATTTAGTAGCTTGCTTCCAGTTTTTTATGGTTCGCTAGTTTGTTTGATTCTGTTTTTCAAGTATATAAATAATATAATATACTCTTGTTTAATGGGCTAAAGAATAAATGTAACTATTATAGTAATATGCCGACACTTTAATACTTGATTCTTGTTTAGTTTTATAATAATGGGGGTCTTTGCAATACATAGGGAAAGTACATAAAATAAACTAAGTACCTTACACATTTTGATTTTACAGAAATTTACTTAAAAGCGAAGCCACCGTAGTATAGTGCATACAGTTCATTGCTATTATAAGTATAGGATAGTATTAGTAAATAATAGTATTAATAGTTATATCGTTTAAGGGTACCTTATCATAATTTTATTTTTAGTTATGTCGACTTGAACTGAGGATTGTAGAGAACTTGTAGGATTGTAACTGCAGTTTGTTTTACATGTATTGCCCAGGCGTCAAATCGGTAAAATACTTTGCTGCCTTGGCAATATGGTAATCGATAGTTTTATTTATTAAAGTAAACAATTTTACTGTTATCCGCTTTTTGGTTAAAATTAACTTGTCATTATGCCTAGACTGGGTACAGATCTATAGTGAAGCCGGTAGAAAGTTCCATGACCCGGTTCTCTCAGCTGTTTGTACGCAATGTGAACGGCCAAGGTCATGGGATCACGGCACGCAGCTGTGGTTGGGTTCAAGGGTGGTTCCCCTAGTTTCTCATTGGCTGGCTGCGCCGGCGTGACCTTGCATAAATTAACCGCAATAGTTAGGTCGTTGGCTGTAATAAAGTACAATCATAAATAAGATCATTAAACTATAAATAGTTTATAGTTATAGCCTGGTACTTTCCCGCCCTGCTTATTAGTTTTGTAAAATGTGTGTACAGTTGCACATTATATTAATGCCACAGCTTAGGTAGCCCTTCTCCCTCTCCACTCAACAGGTTTTATTATAATTTTGGTTTTATATTATTATTTTTAGTTGTCCACTTGTGCATTCATTCTGCTCACTATTTCTAAAGACATTTATTGATTTAAATGTTAAGATTTTCCATTTTTACTTAAATCTTGACTGTTTGCATTGCAAAGGCATGCCAATAACAGTTGTCAAGTGAAGACAGCAAATTGACTTGCAAAATATTAAATATATGATGAAACAGATTTCTTACTTCCTATAGTCAGCATCTTTGACTGGTACTTAGCCTATATATTCCTATTGCATACCCACCACTGACCTTTCTTCTTAAGTATTCTGTCATTAGTTGGTAATTAAACTACTGCATCCACCCAGGAAGGTTAACCCAGTCAACAAACACCTGCAGAAGTCAGATGTGTCAGCCTAAAAACAAATCACAAATATATCAGGTCAATGCAATTACATTGGGGGGGGGGGGGAGAGAGAGAGAGAGAGAGAGAGAGATGAACACAGGAGAAGAAGAAGAAAACTGCTGCATCCTCATTAAAATTATAAAAAAAAAAAAATAAACTTACTATTGGTTTGAGATGTGCTAGGACCATCACAGGCTTTGAATGCATTGAGTAATGGGTGGCCTGTCTTTCCCTCTTCTTCTAGGGGATAATGAACACAGACAGACATCAAACTGTCACCCAACTGTGCTCATGACATCAGCACAATCCCCAAGACAAATCTATACTTGACATTTCTTGCTGTAACTGACAGCAGTTTTTATTAGTTCCTTTTAACTTCCAAATGACCACCTGTTTACCGAAAGCATCTTTTTATCCAAAATAACTACCTAAAGTAGCATGAAACCCATAACGCTTCATATCCCAGAGTTACTATTAACTCATAATTGAGTATATTTTAAAGTAGTAACTGTATGACTTTGAACATCAAGTCCCTATGCATTGCACCATTTGTCCAACTATAAAAGCTTCAAATTCAGCAGTTTTTTTTTCTCCATAAAAATACTCCATGATGGTGCTCGCAGCAGACTTAATTCTCTAATTTTACTTCTTTACAGATCTCACAGCCAAAATGATTAAAGCAGGACTAAATGAAAATGAGCTGGAGGCCCTCAGAAGGCTGGGGGGTGAACCAATTGTCCAGTCTGCAGATTTCCAGCCCTCCTCCTCTTCCTCCTCTTCACGTATTAATTCATCACTTATTGGTGAAGCCATTTCCTCCATGCTCATCCCAGACACCCCTCAGTCAGGAGTCACAATCAAGGTAATCTAATGTTCAGTAATTTGTATTTAAATGTCAGTAAAAGTATTGTTGACATGTTTTGTTTTTCTTTAACATTTACTGCACTATTTATGTGCATTATTCCTATTCTTTAACTTTGTATGTCAGCTGTCTTAATATAGTGGCTGGGGTACATGGTTTTAAGATCGTGGTCCTGGGTTTAAATACTTAAGGCAGGTGTTTTGGTGACACATGACACTGTGACAAATCTGGCTCAATTATTTCAGCTATTAAGTTCTGTTTGGTAAAGAATATAAGGACATAACATATCGCCACATCACAATGGTTACACTTTTGCCCTATGGAAGCATTGGGGCATATTTCGGGGCTTAAAATGTTTGATCTCCCCGGGAAGGTTAACCCGGTCAGCAAATTCCCACAGAAGTCGGATGTGTTGGCCTAACGGCGCAAGAACGCAGCTCTGCTGTAAACAGGCACAACGCAATCACGTCCGGAAAAAAAAAAAACGGATGAACGCAGAAGAAGAAGAAGAAATGTTTGATCTCAATGGAATTTGCCTTAGCTGTTAGCTGGTTTATTGTTTGATGAGTCCTAAGGAAAACCACGTGTGATGAATTGGCACTGAGATCATTTGAGTCCTGAAAAGGACTTGCATCTAACGGATAGGTTAGTTAAGAAACTTTCCTCCCGATTCACTACTATCCTCTCGACCTGTGATGCACTACTCTCCTCCCGACCTGTGATGCAATACCATCTTAACAGGGACTGCACTGCAAATCTTCACTTCCCCTCTCACAGCTCATAAACCAGCCGGGTGTGGAGGACCGGCACTGGAACTTAACACAATAGGAGAGGCATATTAGGATGTGACCAGGTCATGATTCAACACAGCACACACAGACTGCCTTCAATTAGGGCTAGGTTGATGATGCTTCAATTGAGTTTTAGGACTTTTTGGGGGGAGGGGAGGGGGGCCTTGCTTGCTTTGAACTCAAGCATAGTCCACATACACTACTTCTAGTAGCAGTGGACTGAATTTTGTGTGTGGATTAGCTTTCCCTAATACCATTGTCCCTCACCATCAGGTGAACCTACTCTGACTTTAGAGGTATTTGTAATTTACGTTCCCAAGTCATAGACAAGAAGTCAACATTTTAGTTCAACTATCTGGTGTAGGGGTTGGACCCCTTACCTCGGCATCAACACAGCAGATATTTAAGAACATACTTTCTTATCCACTCGCCCATGCTGACCTCGTGTTAGGTAATTCATTATCAAGACTTCAACCCAATGCCCAGAGAGAAAGAGAAGCCTTTGCTGTCATAACTTGGCAGTCGCACGCAAGAAGCATTTATTTTAGTCCTTGATAGATCCCCACATACTTTTATAGTTATTTATTGGCTTCATTACAAATGTTGTTATTCCACAGGTTTGCTATGTTGGTGCATGTTTTGATGAGCGCCAAACAAAAAGCAACAAGTTTACACCGAAGTTTCCTGGCAGTGAAGTAGCAGGCGTCATTCATGAGGTGGGAAACAATCTTCCAAACTCCAACTACACACCTGGCGACCGGGTCATCATTGTCCCCGATGAAGCTGTGATCAGCTCTGGTTACAAAGAGTACATTCCCATCGAAGATCCATCAAATGTCATTCAGGTTCCACAAAACGTACCTCTTGAGGTAGCGGCCATGTTACCAGGAGGGGCTTTGACAGCCTTCGCTGCAGCCAGCTGTGCCAGAAACCACGTTGAAAGACTGCAGAAAGTTAAATGTAAGTATCAAAAGTGTTGATTGCAAACGCTCAGATTATTTTTTCCAACAACCATGCCACTGGGGTCTACCCAGCCTCATAATAATGGGTACTAGACAGGAAAGATGATGAAGAAGGGAACTGGCCACCGAACCTTGTGTCATAACCTAGAATATGTGAAGGTCTAACACTTCACATCCCAATGGCAGTGTCTGCTAGGGAACTACCTTTGCCTTATTTTGTTATGTATTGTTTGTTGTCTTTACTTCTCCAGATTCATTTCTTTTTATAGAAAATGTGTTTTGTTTTTTAATTCCTTTTTATATTTAAAAAAAAAAAAAAAAGCCAGCTCCGTAGCGAAGGGGTTACGTATGCCTTTCATAATCCCGCATGTCACGCTTGAAACACAGCTGCAGGCGATTTGGCAGCAGACCGCCTTGCGTTGAGTTTTTTATAAAATGGTATGGGTGCCATTTCGTTCAGAAAGCAATGGCATGGCAACTACTGAACATAAACTTGCCAAGAAATCACACACAGCCAAACAATCCTGGGGTTGACTGCAACTAACCTTTTTTTTTTATAAATAAAGATATTTTAATTTCCAGGAATCCTATTTCTTTAAAAAAAAAAAAAAAGAATAAAACAGAACATTAGCTTCAGCATTGTTTGTGCAAACTTGGTTAATATGTTTTTTGTGTGTTTTATTTTCAGCGTGTGTCAATGTGTTGATTGTCGGAGCTGGTGGGCTGGGCCTATGGACCATTAAATTGGCCAAGTACCTCTTGGGCGATGACTGCAGCAGTGTCCGCATTTTTGTAGCTGACAACAGCATTGACAAGTTGCTATTGGCACAGGAACATGGTTGCTACGACATAATTCACTGGAATGAAGAGGATCACGAGCAGTACATTCATGAACGAACACTTGATGCCTGCAGAGGTGGTGTGGATGTCATCATTGACTATGTAGGCTCCCACAGGAGCATGCAGAGATCACTGACAGTTCTAAACAGAGTAAGTATCACCTCTATGAGCGTGGCAGTCATAGTGTTTGTTTATACAGGGTGTTTGTAATGTCTCACTACACTTTGTATGTAGAACAATTTTGAAAAGTGAAGTCCATGACGTTATCAAAAAATGTGCTACAGTCCATCGTGAAGCAATATGCAGTGAATGGCTGTTGTCTGCTGGAGTAATTCTTTGCACTCCAAACAGAATGGTGTTATCAATGGAAGAAAGAATTGTTTGGGTTGAACAAGTGTTTCGAAATGGCGGTCGATACTCACGGATGGTTGTTCAAAGATGTATAGCAATACTTCCTGATAAACAACAACCTCATTGCATTATGGTTAGAAATTTGTTATGAATACTTCATTGGTTCTTTCCAGCTTCCCCAATACAGCGTTAGACCATAGCACTGACGATTGTAAGTAATGTAATTAATTTTTTAGCAAATTTTTTGATGATGTCATGTACTTCATCTTTCAAAATTGTTCTACATACAAAGTGTAGTGAGACTTTACAAACACCTTGTAGTAATCCTGAAGTAAGAAATATCACATTAGTAGTAATTACAATAGCAGCTCTGGTAGTGCATTGGCTAGCATGCTGGCTTGCCCACCTGGTGTTCATGTGTTCAGATTCTTTGCTTTGAGGCGGGAGATGTTTTAAAAATAGACCCAGCCTAAAATGGGTACCAAAAATGTCATGGGAAGTAAAGGTGTAATCTGCAATATTTTCAAACCCTGCAGTCATTAAAAATACACCCTATATTTAATAATTACCATAATGGATAATAGGGACTACAACTCCATATTTTGGGTTGATTGGTGAATCCTCTGGAATGGAAGGCTCTTAACTCTTACTTGGATGCTTCTGGTCATCGAAGAAGGCTTGCATCCCATTGGAGCAAGGTTTTATATATATATATATATATATATATAAATTAATTTGTAAGAAACATTTTTTTGGCGCTCCCTCGCTTTGAACTCAAGCGCAGTCCATACACACTATTTATAGTAGTGATGGACTGAATTTTGCGTGTGGATTAACTTTCCCTATTAAGTGTCCCTCGCCATCAGGTGAACCCACTCCGACTTCAGAGGTACTTGTAATCAACGTCCCCAAGTCAAGGACGGCAGGCCAACATTTTAGTCCAGCTGTCCGGTGTAGGGGTTGAACCGCTTACCTCGGCATCAGCACACTGGATGTTTAAGAACATGCGTTCTTATCCATTCGGCAATGCTGACCTGCTAATAAACATATAGTGATAGTGTATGTGTGTGATCTAGTTGCTTATTGGCCTATTTGCATCTTATTGTTTCAGGAAGGAGTAATCTTAGTAGGCGACAACGCCACTTCAAATACCAACATCTCACTGAATGCACTTGCAGCAAAACAACAGAGCATCGTCGGCATTCCCCAGGGAAACATCAATCAATTGATAGAGCTACTTAATGCTGTTGCAGATAAAAAAGTAAGTTGCCTTATTTTGAAAAAGCAGTTGTTATATAGCCTATCTTGAACAAATATTAGCAGCAGAGAGATGTTACATTTTCCAAATGGAGAATAATCTGCTTCATTTGCAGAATTTCTGCTTATATTTCTTAAGGAAAGTTGTTAATTGCTCATTGGATGTGTAAAGGAAGCAAAGAATAGCACCATAACTGACCAAGTGTGTTGTAAGAGGCAACTAAGGAGGTTTGGCGTCAAGCTGGCTGTCTCATCCCATTAACCTAGCTACCAGATACAATCAGTAATGAAAAGCTATTAGATAAGTAGGGCTTGGGACCTTTGCTTCATAGAGGACTAAAAGGCAGAAGAAAAAGCCATACACATAAGAAAAAATTACTTCATCAAATTTTGTTGTTTGTTTAAATAAAAAAAATAGTTAGTTGCATTTCCTAGTTAGTTAGTCGACAGATCATCCTCATTGCACATCGAACCATTCAGTCCATAAGTGCTCGGATCCCCTCCTTAGCAAATCTCGCAGCGTGTAGCGGCTAACGACACCAGTTCTGTGTTGGTTTATCTTCTTTGGCTTCCCGCATAGTGTTCTTGTTTGGCCACACCTCTTTTAATTTGCTGTTCTCGCAGTCTTGGCCATGGTTGTAGATTCAGTCATCACTTGGTTCTTGCAAAAGTCTTAATTCTCGTAGAGCATTCAGAATGTCAGCCTGGTCCATGGCGCGTCCGCCCTCCACAGTAGCCTTACCTGCGAGCTTGTCAGCCCGCTCATTTCCTTGTACTCCCGCATGCCCTGGCACGAAGATGAAACTAATCTTTGCCAGCCGAGACAGCTCCAGAGACAGCAACCACTTTCTTCGGATCCACCCCATCTCTATCCGTTTGAGCATGCTCATTGAGTCACTAAGGTAACATGCCCTAGTGAATGTCTGTGTCTTGAGCCATGTTATTGCTTTACTTACTGCCATGACTTCCATAGTCAGGCTACTTGTGGTCTCAACAAAAGCACCAGAGTCCTTCACAATTCTCCCTCCAGCCTGAGTCGTAAAGGCCCATGAGCTTCTCACATGTTGGACGACCGTCCCATCTGTGTAAATGACAGCATCACCGCTTTACGAATTCTCGAAAATCAACGCTTGTACTTCAGCCTCCACAGCAGCCGGATTTTCTTGTCTGCATTTTTTGTCTAGTACAGATGTCGCAGTTAACTCCAGCATTGTTTGGCTGTTTGTAATTCCTGGGCAAGTTTACGTTCAGTAATTCGCCATTGCTTTCTGAGTTGCCAGCACTCATACCATTGTATGGAAACCATAATCACCCCCAGCTGTGTTGTTGGTCGCAGTACTTTAAAACAAATATTTTGTGTGTTATCTTATCTAGCATGTCTTTGTCTATCTGCAGTATTCTTATGTTTTGTTTATTTGTCAATTTGCAGTTGGAAGTTCCACAATACAAAGTTGTCCCAGTGGAAGATGCAAACCAGGTGTTTGAGGACCTAGCGGCATGCAGAATCACAGGCAGAGTGGTCTTAAAATTCGGATCACAGTCCAGTCAGCACATAGTGGACAATCATTGAAACTTTTCCAGCACCAAATAAACAATTCTCATTCCCAAAAACACGCTCGGAACGGGTATCAGATCTCATCCTGGCATATTTATCTCCATGGACGGTGTTCTGTAGCTCAGCATGTTGTCAGTGTAGCAGTAGCTGTGTGTTGGCAGGGCAACATTGCTGATTGTTACTCCAGCAAGGGTGTATGTATGCTTTTGCTGGTGGACAACTCATTCATCATATCCAGTGAAAGGGAAATGGCTGTGCTGGCCTTATCAGATTATCATCCTTGGTGGTGTTGAAGACAAACAGTTCCTGCTTGTATACTGTAGGTATCTGATTACTCCCAGTCGTTGCAACTTGTGAGTGACATGCTTCTCCAGAAGCTGCAGCTTGTAAATGCTATGATGGTCGATACCAAAAGTTGCATCTTGTGATCGCTGATTGTGTTGATCTGGTCAAAAATGTTGCGACTTAATGCTAGGGCAGTCTTCCCCAGAAGTTGCAACTTGTGAATGTTAAAACTGGTCAGCCCCAGAAATTGCAACTTAGGAATGTCAATCCTAGTAAATGGCCAGAATTTCAGCCAACTAAGACTGCACTAAATGGCTTCTTCATAAATCTGTGATGTTTTTTTAATTATATATTGCAAATGTTGAATCATTGTTGTATTGAAATGCTGCGATATGTTTTCCAAATATTAGTGTCATTTGTTTACATGTTGAGTAGTTGTGGCCATGAGCAGCTATCAAAATACTCATATCGTACTGAAGTGCAAGAACGGTGTGATTGATTCTTAGCTGTTTATTTTCTTGTTCTTGATCTTGTTCTTTTTCTTTATATACATATAGATTTCATTTATTTAAAAACAAATGACAACTTCATTATCATGTAATTTTACATAGTTAGTTTTTTTAATGTTTAATTGGTGGTAATTTAGGGGAAAGAATGTTGCTGAACATTAGTAGATAGTGGGAAGAAAGTTGCTGAACATTAGTAGGTAGTGGGAAGAAAGTTGCTGAACATTAGTAGGTAGTGGGAAGAATGTTGCTGAATTTAGTAGGTACTGGAAAAAATGTTGCTGAACATTAGTAGGTAGTGAGAAGAATGTTGCTGAACATTAGTAGATAGTGGGAAGAATGTTGCTGAACATTAGTAGATAGTGGGAAGAATGTTGCTGCACATTAGTAGATAGTGGGAAGAATGTTGCTGAACATTAGTAGATAGTGGGAAGAATGTTGCTGAACATTAGTAGGTAGTGGGAAGAATGTTGCTGAACATTAGTAGGTAGTGGGAAGAATGTTGCTGAACATTAGTAGATAGTGGGAAGAATGTTGCTGAATTTAGTAGGTACTGGAAAAAATGTTGCTGAACATTAGTAGGTAGTGAGAAGAATGTTGCTGAACATTAGTAGATAGTGGGAAGAATGTTGCTGCACATTAGTAGGTAGTGGGAAGAATGTTGCTGCACATTAGTAGATAGTGGGAAGAATGTTGCTGAACATTAGTAGATAGTGGGAAGAATGTTGCTGAACATTAGTAGATAGTGGGAAGAATGTTGCTGAACATTAGTAGATAGTGGGAAGAATGTTGCTGAACATTAGTAGATAGTGGGAAGAATGTTGCTGAACATTAGTAGATAGTGGGAAGAATGTTGCTGCACATTAGTAGATAGTGGGAAGAATGTTGCTGAACATTAGTAGATAGTGGGAAGAATGTTGCTGAACATTAGTAGGTAGTGGGAAGAATGTTGCTGAACATTAGTAGGTAGTGGGAAGAATGTTGCTGAACATTAGTAGATAGTGGGAAGAATGTTGCTGAATTTAGTAGGTACTGGAAAAAATGTTGCTGAACATTAGTAGGTAGTGAGAAGAATGTTGCTGAACATTAGTAGATAGTGGGAAGAATGTTGCTGCACATTAGTAGGTAGTGGGAAGAATGTTGCTGCACATTAGTAGATAGTGGGAAGAATGTTGCTGAACATTAGTAGATAGTGGGAAGAATGTTGCTGCACATTAGTAGATAGTGGGAAGAATGTTGCTGAACATTGGTAGATAGTGGGAAGAATGTTGCTGAATTTAGTAGGTAGTGGGAAGAATGTTGCTGAACATTAGTAGATAATGGGAGGAATGTTGCTGAATTTAGTAGCTAGTGGGAAGAGTCTTGCTGAACATTAGTAGGTAGTGGGAAGAATGTTGCTGAACATTAGTAGGTAGTGGGAAGAATGTTGCTGAACATTAGTAGGTAGTGGGAAGAATGTTGCTGCACATTAGTAGCTAGTGGGAAGAATGTTGCTGAACATTAGTAGCTAGTGGGAAGAATGTTGCTGAACATTAGTAGCTAGTGGGAAGAATGTTGCTGAACATTAGTAGGTAGTGGGAAGAATGTTGCTGAACATTAGTAGATAGTGGGAAGAATGTTGCTGAACATTTGTAGGTAGTGGGAAAGAGAGTTGCAAAGTTCCTGTAACCATAGATTAGTGGGGGAATTGTTGCTGTAAAATTTGGTAGTTTTTAGCGTAATTTGAAAAAGCTGAAAATCGGGTCTTCTGTTATTGTCATGAGAATGAGGTGAAAGATGCATTCTGGAGAAAATGAGGTGAAAGATGCATTCTGGAGAAAATGAGGTGAAGGTTTGTGTGTGTGTGTCAGATATGTTCACTATAATACACTATACATAGCAGGGCATTAGCTAATGAATTTGTTATGAGTGAAAACATGTCAATAGGTTGAGGTTATCTGGATGTTTATTTGACCATGTGATACTAGAAAGCTGTATGCATGTTGTGACTGGAGCATTTGCAGTTTATTCTCGTTATATAGCTGGTAGTTGTATGTTGCATCTATGTTAGATTGGTGTTGGCACAAGATATTTGATATACTTCAAGGATACCATATTACAAACCAGAACAGTAATTATTCTACACTTAAGAAGGGGACACCGGCTATTCTATGTGTACAAAAATATAAGATCTACAAATCACTCTTATACACATGCTGGTTTGCAAGCTAGACAGCAGATCAGATCACATACAAATCTGCCCCAAATATTACATATTATGGCAAACCTAGCCTAGAATGCTCCAGCAAAACTTTAGGGATTACTGAGTGAACTAAGGCAATAAAGCTTATTCAAGAGATAACATTTTGAGATATTGGCAATTTATTTCAGGCAAACAAAAGAAGAAATGCTTTGAAGAATTATGTGGTGATACTTAAACTAATTCTGTATGTGAATGTTGAAATGTTAGGTTGTAACGGTTATATGTGATGTGAAAGGTATTTTCAGTACCTGTATGGTGCTAGCTGAAGTACTGTACGAGTGAAATACATTTACACCTCTGTGAGTGTGTGTTTCTATGGTGAAACCTATATTTGAAATCTCATGTCTGCATGTGACTTTTTTTGCACTATATGAAAAGTGAGCAGAATAGTCTACAATTTAAAATATGTTTTGTGAAATTAATTAATGCCATGTCAAATTTTTCAACAATAAAGCTGTGTATGTTGATCTTTTAAGTTCTTGTGTTATGAATTTTTGTTGTAATCTCTGTTCTTTCTATTTATTATACTCATGTTGTTTGTTATTGTGCATCCACTGAGACACTGTGCATAAGCGCTAGTGGATCAGTATCAGAAATGTTGTGAGTACAGTTTCTTAAATTATTTGTCAAACTACTTGTGTTCGTTTGCAATCATACATTCACAGAGACTGACACAAATGGGGTTGGTTGATGAAAATAAGAACGTACCAGGCTGTTACATCCCAAAGTGCACCTAGTCCTTCCCCTAGATCACACTAGGAGAATCTATGAACAAGGTGTACCAGGCTGATACATCTCTAAGTGCACCCAGTCCTTCACTAGATGACACTAAGAGAATCTATGAACAAGGTGTACCCAGTCCTTCCCTAGATCACACTAGGAGAATCTATGAACAGGCTGATACATCTCTAAGTGCACCCAGTCCTTCCCTAGATCACACTAGGAGAATCTATGAACAAGGTGTACCAGGCTGATACATCTCTAAGTGCACCCAGTCCTTCACTAGATGACACTAAGAGAATCTATGAACAAGGTGTACCCAGTCCTTCCCTAGATCACACTAGGAGAATCTATGAACAGGCTGATACATCTCTAAGTGCACCCAGTCCTTCCCTAGATCACACTAGGAGAATCTATGAACAAGGTGTACCAGGATGTTAATCCATAAGTGCACCCAGTCCTTCACTAGATCACACTAGGAGAATCTATGAACAAGGTGTACCAGGATGTTAATTCACAAGTGCACCCAGTCCTTCACTAGATCACACTAAGAAAATCTATGAACAAGGTGTACCAGGATGTTAATCCATAAGTGCACCCAGTCCTTCACTAGATCACACTAAGAAAATCTATGAACAAGGTGTACCAGGATGTTAATCCATAAGTGCACCCAGTCCTTCACTAGATCACACTAGGAGAATCTATGAACAAGATGTACCCAGTCCTCTAGATCACACTAAGAGAATCTATGAACAAGGTGTACCAGGATGTTAATCTATAAGTGCACCCAGTCCTTCACTAGATCACACTAAGAGAATCTATGAACAAGATGTACCAGGATGTTAATCCATAAGTGCACCCAGTCCTTCACTAGATCACACTAGGAGAATCTTAAGTTCAGGGACAAACTGTATCACTGAACTTCCCTATGTGTGTGTGTAATTGAACACAATTTTTATTTCACGCGGAGGAGGCCAGCACTATAGAATGGACAACACTTGCTATTAAACTTCTGGTGTGGTGATGCCGAGGTTTACAGGTTCAACGCTTACACGGATCACTTGGACTAAAATGTTATCGTCCTTGACTTGAGGGCGTAAATTACAAGTACCTCAGAAGTCGGAGTACGCCTGTTGACTAGGGACATTGGTAATAGGAAAAACAAATCCACGCGCTAAAATCAGTCCAGTGCACTAGAAGTAGCAGTACATGCATGGACTCCGCTTGAGTTCAAAGCGACACTGGTCCTGCCAGTATTTGTGCCGCTGAAGAGCCTTTTTTCCAAAACGGAAAACATGCTGACCTTTACTCTATACAAAGCTGTGAAATGCAGAAATTTAAAAGTGCACTAAATACTCTACATTTTTTACATGCATGTGAAACGTAGACAAGCAGGAAAGCTGAGAAACATCTAATGGCAGTGGAAATGTTTCTGGGGAAAATGCGAATTATACCGTGTATGGACAGAAAAATTAGCGAAAGCGTCCTTCAAGGATTAAAGCACCAAAGGAAAGCCATAAACTGATAAAAGAAATTAGTCGTCATCAAGATTATTTTGGTCACGTTATGAGGCGAAATAAACATGAAAATGTGGTGACAGTTGGCAAAATTGATGGGAGAAAAGCAAAGGGGAGGCAAAGAGATAAATGACGCGATGGCTTGGTCACATACAAGGGGGCTTTACATGACAACCATAAAAGTGTTATAGAAATTACAGTAACCATGACATTGTCTTGTAACCTGTAAATATTGTTGCTCAGGGTGTCATGAGTGTTCAGCACGTGGCATCACGGTGCAGACGAACAAGGTGACTTCATAAGGACAGTTTAAAGATGGCAGCCCCACTTTTGTCATGCATCAAAGAGGAACAGCGTTCTGTTATCCATTTTTGTTTTTTTTTAAATCAGTGAAAGGGTGAAGCCTCTTATATAAATTCATCGGCGAATGAAGGTCCAGTATGGCAATGCATGCCAGTCAGTCCAGCAAGTGTATGAGTGGAGTAGGAAGTTTCAAAACGGCGTGACTTCTGTGACAGACAGTTCACGACCGGGCCAGGCACGTCCAGCAGTGACCTCAGAGTCGATGTTTTCTACAGGAATCCAGGCACTTCATTGGCGCTGGAGGACTTGCATTGAACGCAGTGGTTACTAAATCGAAAAAATGATACATTTGTTCCATACTTTTTCATAATATATTCACACGCGCGCGCGCGCGCGCGCACACACACACACACACACACACACACACACACACACACACACACATTTAAGGGTTTCTTTTGAAACCCCCTTGTAGAATGCCAGTATGTTTGCTTCTTCTTGGTGTTCCAGGATATTCTGAGAACGTTTCTATGGCTTTTAACTTGAAAGGTATTGATTTTCTTCTTTAGTGTTTGCAAAATGGCATCCTTATACGAAAAAGCAATTGTCATCTGTTACCGTCACCTACTGCCTATAGTTATAGCACCTTGCGGTGTAGGACAGAGGGGTCTTGAGCCAAGCCATTGATATAAATAAATACTACCACATAAATACCTTCGTGTTTTTTATGGGCATGGTTTTTAAAATGTTTTAATTGTCTTTGCTCACCAGCTGCTACAATCCACTCTTGCTGATTATTAACAATCGAAAGATTTTTAACCTAGCTTTAAAAAAAAAAAAAAGTTATTTATTCATCCTTGTAACGTTTGACAAGAACGGGTAGACTGGGCCATGAGACATGTTGGACTCATGTGAGTATACACAGACACCCTATAGAGCAGTGGTTTTCAACCTTTTTTGGCCCATGCACCCCTTCACCATATGTTCAGAATGTCATTCTCTCTCACCCCCCCCCCCCCCATCCCTTTCGTATTTCCTCACTATAAATTCCCCCCCCCCCCGCATCCTACACAGTGTACGTAAAACTGGAAGCTAAATTTAATAACACATACTAGAATAAATCCAGACGTCTACATAAAACGTGATTTGTGGGTCTACTTACGTTATAAAACGAATTTCAGAAGGGCGAGAAGTACAGAACCGTAAAGTATGGAGAGAAAAACAATATCAAGTAATCGGTTCTTGTATTAACGCGATCTTGAAGTAATCTTAATTCCTCCCCTCCCCCCACCCCCTTGGAAACCCTAAAATTAACTCCCTCCGGGGGTGGGGGGGGGGGGTAATTTTCCACCGGTTGAGAACCACTGCTATAGAGCGTCTATTGCATGGTCCACGATAAAAGTCAGGAGCATACCCTATCGCGATCTCAAAGCTGAAGCCAAACAGGCTTGAAAAACAGGCATTCTTGGCCTGAACTCTGGTGAGGAACGCCTCGCAGATCTGGGACCTAAATAGAATCAAAGCGAACTTTTATCTCGCTTAATCATCATCATCATCATGTGTCTTGCCGATGAGCGTGGGCGGTCATGTTTCACTATTTCACGCGATCACTAGAGTCGTGGATCAGCTCCGTGTTTTTGTCTCGACCATGTCACGTGGCCAAGCCATCCAGGTATTTATTTCTCTGCTTCCCCCCTTGTTCTTTTCCTCTCAATCTTGCCAGTTGTCACTAAGTTCTCTCATTTATTTCTTCTCATAACGTGTCCATAAAATTTTGACCGTCTAATGACTCTAATCTCTCTAACCAACTTACGGTTTTCATTTTCTTCTTGAAGGACTTGCTCATTGGTTTTACTGTCTGTCTATGATATTCTTTGCATTTTCCTCAGAAACCATATTTCCACTGCCATTTGATGTTTTCAGCATGTCTGCTCATTGTCCACGTTTCACATCCATACAAAAGTGCAAGTTCTATATAGCACTTAATCACTTTTTCTCGTTGCGATTGACATCTTTTTATTGGTCAGTATGTTTTCCATCTTGCAAAAGGCTACCTTCGCCATAGCGATTCTTGATCTAATCTGGTGGTGTCCGCCTCGAGTGCTGGAGGTCCCGGGTTCAGGCCCCGGTGAGGACCGGGATTTATTTTAAAAATCCACCTGGACTTCCAGTAATAAAATTTCCCCTGGTCTCTGAATAGTGAGATCGGACGCCCGTGTGTATTGTTGCGCACGTAAAAAATCCCTTAACAGTTGGAAATCGAAAAAGAGTAGCCTAACGGCGCTGCCCTGACAAAATTTCGAGTTAAAAATCTACCCAAAGTATTTCAGGATCCTCGCCGATGCAACGGAGTTCGTGCATTTAGCTGAGTTTCTCCAGACTCAGGTTTGAGTTAGGAGGAAAACGGAGCACTTATGGATTAAACCATATGCCATGATGTTGATCCAACGACTAAACTAAACTAACTAAACTGATCTAATCTCTTCAAGGCACATCCCATCATATGTTATGACTTTTCCGAGATTGTACAGGTTCACTTGTTTAAGAATAGATTTATTTACCTGTATATTACATTGTGGTATTTCTGTCTTCCCAGTGACGACCACAATCTGTGTCTTCTTAGAATGTAATTCTTATCCTAGTTGTTCACTGTTTAGAGCAACCGCTTCTCCTAAATGTTGCAGATCCTGTTCATTGTCTGCAATCAATACTGTGCCAGGCAATAAATCATGCAATCTATTGTTTGTGTCTTCGCTATTCAAAATCAATACTGTACCATCCGCATATCTAACATTATTGTTATGTCCACAGTGTCCCTTTTATTTCTCGCCTAATAGTTAGTTCATGAAATAGTCAGAGTACAGGAAATGTGTTATTGTATTATGAAGTAGATGTAATAACCGGTCTCTGTGGCTAAGGGCTTGCGAACGCGGTTTGTGAGCCCACATACCCGGGTTCGAAACACAGCGGTGCTGGGTTTTTTTCGAAAAAGGTATAGGGGCCGGTCGTTCAGAAAGCAATGGCAAACTACTGAACGTAACACTTGCCTAGTATATCAACAGCAGCTGAAAATGCTGGTGTTGACTGCAACGTCCCGTAAGGGATACGCAACAAATTAGTACTAACATAGTATATGGAATGTAGCGAGTGTATTTTTGTTTTCTGTACTGGCTTTTTGAAAGGCAGGTCTTAGATGTGACTGAGCTATCGTATGACAGTAGACGGTACTACCTGCTTTCTGTTAGCGTGGAATGTAGGGCGGCGCTTACCAAACTCGACCCACCACATTGTGCTAACGACTTCGTGCGGAGGAGTGCAATTGGGAGGGTACACGCCTTACCATAGTGCGAGAAAATGAAACCTAAAGACTAAATGTCATGGCAGGGCAGACCAGGCCCTAAGCCTTGGTCGGCAACTGATCTAAGATGGAAGCTCCGACAGGCGAACAGTTAGAGTATTGCTTTGCTGATCCGGTAGATTCTGCAGCTTGTTTTGTTCCAGGCGTGTTGGTGTTACCTTTCCTTTGGAATAAACTAGACAGGCCAAGAGAGGGATCATGCTGCATAGGCAACACATGGTCTCTAAATTCAGCCCACGCTTTGTTATGGAGAGGTACAACTCCATTTTACAAACTATCGTCTGTCAAGTGCCACTCACTTAATGGATATTTAATATAAACAGAATAGTCTCAATGCCACAGAAGTGGAGTCAACACACTATCTTAATGATACCGGGGATGGCTGGGGATAGGCGTTAAATAAAATCCATATGCCGTGGAAATCCATAGAACCTATATGGAGAAGCCGGCAGCACATTATCAAAATCGTCTACAAAGTAGCACAGAAACGATCCCAGCCATTAAAGGGCGACTAATGTTAACATAGTTTTACAATCTTCTCTTCACCTTAACATTCTGCACCGTTATTAACTGTTCTAAAATTCGCAATTCTCAACTATTCTTATCCTTATGTTTGTGCAGTATGGGGCAAAACGCCAGAATGTTATTTGATTGATTGATTGATTGATTGATTTAGGAATCGACATCACAGCATTCGGGGCATTCCCATAAGTGCTCCGTCCCCATTCTCAGTAGCCAGCGAAGAGTTCCAACACTAATAGTACCAGTAGCAATCTGATTATAAGTCCGTCTCGCCTTTCCTCTGAGCGTTGAGCGTCGGCCAGATCCCCTCGTCACTCCTCGCTGTCTCATTCTTGCCAGACCATGGTAATCCATTTGCTCCTCCGAGGTGTGCACGTGCTCCCACAAGGCCGCAACCACGTCTGCCTTGTCATGTATCAATACTCCACCAAGTTCTGCAGAGCCAGCCAATCTGTCCGCCTGTTCATTTCCCAGCACACCGGCATGCCCCGGAGAAAAGATCCAGGTGATGCTTGTCACCCGTGACCTCCGAAGCGAAGCATGCCCGCCCTCACCCTCGTCAGCATGCTTTCTGAGTCAGTTACAATCACGATGTGTGTGTGTGTCGTATTCTCCATCCAGCGGAGAGCCGCAGTGACCGCCTCCACCTCCATTCTTAAGCTGGATGTTGTGGTATCATATGCCAAGCTCTCCTGCCGAAAACATCGACCATTAGCTTTGGCTATGAACCCCCATCCACTTCTCTCACCTCTTGACACCGAACCATCTGTGTAGATAATCACATCACCCGAGTGAGCATTGTCCTGAATTAGTTGCTGGATTTCCACTTCCGTGGCCCCTGCTGGCAACTCCCTGCACTCCCGGCTTAATGTGATTATAACTCTGCACAAGTCTGACTGCTCCGCTGGCACTCTGACCCACTCCTCTCCACGCCTAATGTTCTCCAAGGGGCACACCTGTCTGATCGTATCCTCCGCCTGAGCCATCCATGATTTCCCTCTTATCAGTCGCTAACCCTTAACTGCGTCCAGCGCCTCATGCAACGGGTGGTCTGTGTCTGCAGCTACTCTGAGGTATGCCTTCGCCTGCATCATCTTGAGCCTACCAGCAACAGTCGGCAGACCAAGGATGTAACGCATACACACTATTGGGGTGTCTCTAGTGCATCCCCAGAATGACCCGTATAGCTTCGTTCTGTATGCGCTCTAACTTCACCAGCTGACTCTCTGAGACAGTGAGCAGACCTAATCCATAATCAATTACTGAGAGGATCAAGTGCTGGTATATATAAATGTTATTTAATTGGCGTTAAATACACAGCTATTGTTTATCTGTTTACAGTTGTCTTACAATTACAACACAATTTAGTAACGAGGCGGGAACCGTGGTAGCGTAGGGGCTAGAGGCTTGCCCGCCGGCCCAGGGGTCATGGGTTCGAATTTACATCGAGGCGAATTTTAAACATTGACATGGACTGTCAGATCAAGCCAGCCTAACATGGATACCGGGAAATGTCTGGAATGTCTGGGAAGTGGAGGTGGCCGCGTGATATTGACCACGCCAGCCCTCCAGTGCTCACTGGTCTAGTTTAGTCAACGGATCAACATCACGGCACGCGGGTGTAACCCATAAGTGCTCCGTTACTTTAGTTTAGTCAACGGATCAACATCACGGCACGCGGGTGTAACCCATAAGTGCTCCGTTACTTTAGTTTAGTCAACGGATCAACATCACGGCACGCGGGTGTAAGCCATAAGTGCTCCGTTACTTTAGTTTAGTCAACGGATCAACATCACGGCACGCGGGTGTAAGTCATAAGTGCTCCGTTACTTTAGTTTAGTCAACGGATCAACATCACGGCACGCGGGTGTAACCCATAAGTGCTCCGTTACTTTAGTTTAGTCAACGGATCAACATCACGGCACGCGGGTGTAAGCCATAAGTGCTCCGTTACTTTAGTTTAGTCAACGGATCAACATCACGGCACGCGGGTGTAAGCCATAAGTGCTCCGGTCTACTCCTAACTCAAGCCTGAGTCCGGAGAATCTCAGCTCAGTGCACGAACTCCGTAGCACCGGCGAGGATCCTGAAATACTTTGGGTAGATTTTTAACTCGAAATTTTGCCCGAGCAGCGCCGTTAGGCTACTCTGTTTCGATTTACAAGTGCCAAGGAAATTTTTATGTGTGCAACAATACACACGGGCGTCCGATCTCAATACCCAGAGACTAGGAGAAATTTATAATAGGGAAACAAAACTCGCTTACACTCAGGAAATAAATGACCGCAGACCCCGAGGTAGACCAAGAAGACGATGGAGAGATAATACATGTACAGACCTACAAGCACTTGGAATCAACGACTGGCAAGAGAAGGTCCACCAGAGAGACGAATGGAGACGTATTGTATTTGCAGCAAAGAACCTCAATGGCTCGGAACGCTGAAGAAGAAGAAGAAGAAGAAGAAGAAGAAGAAGAATGGCAAGAGGGGGAACCCAAAAAAAAAAAAAAAACATAAGCAAACAAAATTATTTCTTTTTCTTCTGCCGTCTTTCATCCATTGAAGCACGAGTACTCAGTCTTCTTCTTCTTCTGCGTTCGTTGTTTCAGCCACAATGTCTATTGAAATATTTTGGTCACTTGAAACGTCATGAAAGTTTGGACAGAACAATAATGGTAGGGTATATGCCTGGGAAGAGAGGAAGCGGAAGGCTAAAGAGAAGATGGGTGCAAGATGTGGCGGATGATCTCAAGATGGGTGTATCGGACGCGGGATATCTTGCTTATGATCGAGAAGTTTTCCGGAAGGCTAATCTTTGAAGGACGTGCTACTAAACGAATATTATTTTAGTCAAGATTATCAATCCTACTTCTCGTTTGTGTTGGTTCATTCACTGCATGTGGATCGACATCATCAAGAGATCGGCCGAAAGAAGTTTGAGTGCTCCGAAAAGATACGGGACAGAAAGTGCTGGGGATTCATTACAACTGACTTTCAATGTGAAGATGTCACACGGTGGGACTAATGATTGACACCACTATCCTTTGAGCTACCCAAATGTGCACGAATATGTTTTTTTTTTTTTTGGGGGGGGGGGGGGGGGGATTTTTTGTGTGTGGATTGGCTTTCCCTATTACCAGTGTTCCTCACCATCAGGCGAACCCACTGTGACTTCTTAAGCGTGTATAATTTATGTCCCGAAGCCAAGATTTTAACCCAACCAACCGGTTGAACACGTTACCTCGGGTTGAACGCGTTACCTCGGCAATTATGGTTTTATTTCACTGAAATAATTAAACAGGTTCCAAGTGAAATGTCATGTTCATGGGTTCATCAATGCGTAATTCTAAAATTGACCTGAACTTCCAGGTCAGCCCAATTTTAAATGTGCACCAGGAAATGTCTTGGGCAGTGGACGAGTGAAATTAGGAAGGTTGAAGGGCAGCAGGTTAAAAAGAGGACGGTCGTGGATGGGTCAAGCCGAAGACATTCTTCAACAGGTGTGTTCACTTGAAGACTTAGAACCTGGCGAGGAGTGGGTACGAGTGCCAACAGACTTCTGCACATCCTTTTCAGTTTGCATCCAACTTGATAGAAAATGCAGACAAGAAAATCCGGCTGCTGTTGAGGCTGAAGTACAAGCGTTGATTTTCGAGAATTCGCTAGACGGTGACGCGGTCATCTACACAGATGGGTCGGTCGTCCGACATGTGAGAAGCTCATGGGCCTTTACAGCTCGGGCCGGAGGGAGAATTGTGAAGTAGGACTCTGGTGCTTTCACTGAAACCACAAGTAGCCTGACCATGGAAGTCATGACAGTAAGTAAAGCAATAACATGGCTCGAGACACAGACATTCACTAGGGCTTGTTTCCTTAGCGACTCAATGAACATGATCAAGAGGATAGAGGAGGGGTCGATCCGAAGAGAATGGTTGCTGCCTCTGGAGCGGTCTCGACTGGCAAAGATTAGTTTCATCTTCGTGCCAGGGCATGCGGGAGTACAAGGAAATGAGCGGGCTGACAAGCTCGCAGGTGAGGCTACTGTGGAGGGCGGAAGCGCCATGGACCAGGCCGACATTCTGAATGCTCTACGAGAAGTAAGACTTTTGCGAGAACCAAGTGATGACTGTGAATCTACAACAATAGCCAGACTGCGAGAGCAGCAAATTAAAAGAGGGGTGGCCAAACAAGAACACTACGCAGGAAGCCAAAGAAGATTTATAAATCAACACAGAACTGGCGTCGTTAGCCGCTACACGTTGCGGGATTTGCTGAGGAGGGGATCTGAGCACTTATGGACTGAATGGTTCGATGTGCAATGAGGATGATCTGTCGACGGACTAACTGACGTGGCCGGCACAATATTGATCACATCAACCCTGCAGTGCCGATTAGTGTATAAAAACATAGGTCCAGCCAATATATTAGCCAATATTATATGTCTTAAGGCAAGTTAAAAGGTTCTTTACTTAGTTCACTGAGCACTTTATTAGGCTTACAATCAACACTTAACTGGCAGTTAGTTATTGCATGTTTTTTGTATTCATTGTGAAGATGAAAGAAACATCTAGGGGTTTTGTCCATAGTCTGCACTGAACTGAACTGGACACAATGCAAATAGCCATAAATGTGACTTGCTGTTTTGTATTTGTGTGTGCACAAATGCCTGATGATCATAGGAATTTCATGGAAACATTATAAATGCATATTTTCTTTGAGCTGATCTCTTAACCACATGCACTTATGCTTAACATACACACAAACAGATTTCCAAAAAAGAAGAAGAGTTAGAATTAAGCACACATACCCCACAAATATCAAAACTGTAACAAATGGGACTTATCTTTATTCTGTGTCTTGATGACTATAGAAAAACCATCACAAACACCACGGATACTCAATTTAGCATTTACAAACACTACTGTCATTTTTCATTGCATGGACATTAAGTACATGAATATAAAGCACAGATGTTAAAAATCACTACTTTAGAGGGCATTAATACATCTGACCAGCCCATGCAGTAATACATAGGACAATCCTATGCAGCAGTGCTTAGGACACGCTAACACCCCAACACAGGGCAATCCTTGACAGTAATACATAGGACAATCCTTGACAGTAATACATAGGACAATCCTTGACAGTAATACATAGGACAAGTCGAAGCAGTAACATACAGAACAAGCTGAAACAGTGATACATTAGTCAAGTCTTACAGCATAACTCTATTTGGCAGGTTTCTGATTCAGAAAATAAATGCTTTGATTATGTGTAATAAATTAAGATAAATAAATGCTGAAATCAAATCATGTACGGAAAGGAGGCAAGATTTTCAAGAAGAGTATGAATATATATATATATATATATATATATACACACACATGACCTGACCTTCCACTCTGACCCAATGTGTAAAAGCCCTTTAACTAAGGTCCTATTTTATTACAGTTTATCCCTTAGATTAGTGAGGCGGAAACGCAGCAAAATAATTAGTTTAGGAAGTATGATTAACGTGTAGGTAGGTAAATGCTATTAGAAGCACCAGTGAATTGACAATGATTTGAAATGTTTGTTTTTATAATGAAATCAAAAGAATGGTGCCTCTAAGGAGCTATTGGTGGTGCAAGCTGTTGAAGTTTTGCTCAATGATTCAAACAATGATGAATTAGATTTAGATTACAATTATTCTGATAACATCAACATTTAACCTGATGAGCATCTGAGTGGTGACACATAATTTGAGTTACAATCTTTTCTGGTCCTTTAGTAGTGCAGCCTACAGTATGGAAAGGGACAGACATATGTTTACAAAAGACATTTATGAAACATTATGCATGGAAGATGCTACAGAATTCTGTTATGTTTGTGATGTAAATATAAGAGGCAAATGTAATTTTTGCTGAAGCACTCTCAGCAATACATGGGCAACAAATAACTAGAGCCAGAGACGACTAAATGATTTGGTGGTCTCCCTTGAAAACGATCAAAAGTCCCACCAAATGCAGGAGACAATAGACACCACTCGCTGTAACATAAGTGATCGTGATCGCCTGCTAACCCGAGTGATCCATACAACATGCTGATTTAACCATAATTTATGAAACAGCAAAAAAAAATAAAATAAAAAACTATAAAAGCATCCTACAGACAAAATGGGCCAAAAGCCCAGCCTTAGCATATGAAAAATGATGCCTTCAAGGTAAGAAAGAGTCATGATTTTTAGATTGGGAACAGTATTATATTAACATATAAGAGCAGTCTGTCAGCTGATGCAGTACAAGATGGGAGGTCACTCACCACACCTCTTCAACTCCACAACTTTCACTCATGCCCGTGACCTCTTCTTATAGGCCGCCATGTGGCGCTGATGATCATGTCTGCCGATAGCCCTCCATCTTGTGAGCTACTTATCATTTCTGATAAACTGTCTAGTATGAGCTCTCTTTGTCGCTGTTTGCCTCTCTTCCCCTCCACATTTCTCATTGTGTCTAATAATGTGACATACTCCAGCTTTCCCCTTCTCATGCCCAAAGAATGAGGACTGTCTTCTCATGCAAGTCACCAGTTCTCTAACTTCTTTGAAGATATCTTCATTGCTCTTTCTATCTGTCCAGTGTGTTCTTATCACTCTTCTATCTGTCCAGTGTGTTCTCATCATTCTTCTATCTGTTCCGTGTGTTCTCATCATTCTTCTATCTGTCTAGTGTGTTCTCATCATTCTTCTATCTGTCCAGTGTGTTCTCATCATTCTTCTATCTGTCCAGTGTGTTCTCATCATTCTTCTATCTGTCCAGTGTGTTCTCATCATTCTTCTATCTGTCCAGTGTGTTCTCATCATTCTTCTATCTGTCCAGTGTGTTCTCATCATTATTCTATCTGTCCAGTGTGGTCTCATCATTCTTCTATCTCCACAGATCCCACATAATTTCTCACTTGCCTGGTAACAGTCCACAATTCGCGTCCATACATCACGTTTGGCTAACTATAGCTCTTAAGAACACTTTTCCTCACCTCAAGTGGAAAAGATGCTTGTGACTATAGCTCAGCAAACCCCAGTTAAACAATACACAACGTTTGCCATAACCACAACTAGCTGGAGAAGGGTCAGAGCTCCACAATTCTCAAAAGTCAATATTTTACACATTACAAGGAAAATAAAATAAAGTTTACAACATACACAGGAGTTCTGACATTATTTACATTTACAACACACAACCAAGCACAATATAAAACAAATACATTTATAAACCAGAGAAGCTGCTTCGATCAAGCCATTGTAAAGAGTATTCCATTCTATCACCACAATTGTACAGAGCATTCTAAACATTGGCTTCTAATAAACCACTAGTCTAGAGCATTATTTAACCACAATTTCTAATAAAATCTGTCATAGAGAACATTTGATTTTTAATCAAACACTTATATAGAGCATTATATAACCACAGTTTCTATCTAAAAAACCACCATATAGAACATTCTGTAATGGTTTCTAATGAAACAATTGTATAGAACATTACACAACTTTGGTTTCTAATAAAACAATTTTACAGAACACTCCACAACTTTGGTTTCTAATCAAACAATTTGACAGAACATTATATAACCGCAGTTTCTAATAAAACAATTTGACAGAACACTCCACAACTTTGGTTTCTAATCAAACAATTTGACAGAACATTATATAACCGCAGTTTCTAATAAAACAATTCTACAGAACACTCCACAACTTTGGTTTCTAATCAAACAATTTGACAGAACATTATATAACCGCAGTTTCTAATCAAACAATTTGACAGAACATTATATAACCGCAGTTTCTAATAAAACCACAGTACAGAACATTCTACAACTTTGGTTTCTAATCAATAGCACTGGTTTCTAATCAAACAATTATATAGAACATTATAAAACCCCAATTTATAATCAAACAAGTATATAGAACATTATAAAACCCCAGTTTATAATCAAACAATTATATAGAAGATTATAAAACCCCAGTTTATAATCAAACAATTGTATAGAGAATCCTATACCCAGATGAAGTAACATTGTGTTTATATACAGCGACAATATAACATAACAAACGTAACCCCACCACTGGCTGGTGGGGGAAGACCTTCCTTTGTTCACTGCAAAAATTGCCGTTAACAAATGCAGTCTGAATGCAGATTATATTTATTCTTCCAGTCTGTACATGAGATTTCAGTACCTGTATATTACATACATGTGTCTTCAGTGTGAAACAATAAAACAAACAACTTTACATTTCTTCAACTGAAAGGTGTAAAAACCCACCAAAACAAGCATAAAGAAAACTGCAGGGAGCTTAATATTTATCAGCGACACAACAAAAGATTTATGCACATACAACACGCACAAGACAACATGTAAAATATACCGAGTAAAGAGAGAAGTAGTAAAATAGTTCATGATGGCTTGTAACAAAATGACAGACTATAATAATTTAGTCACAAACAAAGAGGTACTGTATAAAACAAACAGAGGTATCTACCAAATAAGTTATGGAAATGAAACAACCATGCGTACTAAGCTGATGCACTAAATACAAAATACATGCATTAACATAACTGGGAGCTGAAGTAGTGCACCTGCCTACTAAGACAGCAGTCATGGGTTCAAATCTCCCTTAAGGTGGGGTTTTTGTGTGTGTGACCACATGGCTCTGGGGTTAACACAGCCTCATAAGGAACCAATAGATTTGTGAAGTTGAGTTGAGTTGAGCTAAGAACCGACATCACTGCACTCAAGACATTCCCATAGTGCTCCGTCCCCTTGTTCAACAGCCAGAGAAGAGTCATGTGCTAATTGTTCCCACCACTATCTGATTGAAAGTTCTCCTGGTCTTCCCTCTCAGTTTTGAGATTCTTCCAGAATTCATGCAGACCCCCGCAATCTCATTCTTGCCACATACAGGTTCTCAATCTGTTCCCCCACCTTCTCCACCTGGTCCCACAGGCGCACGACCACCTCTCCCCTGTCCAAAAGTAATCTACCACCAAGAGGTGCATTCCCTGCCAGCCTATCAGCCTATTCATTCCCCCCACATGGCCAGAGCAAAAATCCAATTTGAGGTTATAGGTAGAACCACATCACCCACTGGATACTTTCTGGACTGAATATGAGTCTTATAATCACATCCTCAATGTGCTATATGGTGTGAAAACAGGGTCAAAACATATTTATACAGTGACATAACAACCGCACATTTCTGCATAAAACTTTGTTTAGCAAACACACAAAACGTCAGCTATGAAAATTCCTTATACCAATATGACACAAAGTGAAAACTGTCATTAGCTATCAGCATGCAAATGGGAGTATCATCATTTGACGGGTGATTATAAAAGGCATATCTCTCTCATCCAGACTGCTGTGATGCAGTTGTTTTTTCAGGAAACACTACATGGAGGTGAACTAGATTCTTGGCAAACATATATTTGAAACTACTGATGTTCTCTTCTTCTTTCTGCTTTCCCCGTAACACAATTCAGCAGTTTCATAAAAGCTGCCTGGAAAAGGCAGCGGTGTGGATCAAAATCATGGGATGACTGCTACCGATCTCAAACCACAAAAATGAAGGAACACAAAATATATCTAGAAAGCTCAACATAAGGGAAGACACACACACAGATACAATCCAATGTTCAGACCAAAATCTTTCATATATTAAACAAATAAATACTTAGCTAGAAAACTGAAATGGCTGAAAACTTTGTGTACTTGTTGAAAGCTGTGGATTAATTATTTGTGATTGTGATATTCCAGTTTCCTATCTAAGTATTTGTGTTGTTTTGTTCACTGATACAGACTGGTTGAAACATTGGCTTGTGTATGAACATGTCTTTCCTCTGGTTGAGCTTCTTAGTTAAATTTTGTGTTCACGTATTCTTTATCTGGTGTTCATTGCTTCAGTTTCTCATATCCATCACTGCATCTAAACAGCATCATTTGAGAAGAGGGACTGAATATGGATGACATTAATATGGACTTTGCAACACATTTTTAATTTTAATGACACTGTGATTGGACAGGCCAGACCTTCCATCTTTTGATGTCAGAAGCATTTTCTAAACTAGCTGGCAAGTCTTAAGTCATACGAAAGGTACAATATAGTCACACACAAACAGTTGTGAAAGGTACAATTTAGTCACACACAAACAGTTGTGAATGGTACAGTTTAGTCACACACAAACAGTTGTGAATGGTACAGTTTAGTCACACACAAACAGTTGTGAATGGTACAGTTTAGTCACATATAAACAGTTGTGAAAGGTACAATTTAGTCACACACAAACAGTTGTGAATGGTACAGTTTAGTCACATACAAACAGTTGTGAAAGGTACAATTTATTCACACACAAACAGTTGTGAAAGGTACAATTTATTCACACACAAGCAGTTGTGAAAAGTAGTTTAGTCACATACAAACAGTTGTCAAAGGTACAGTTTAGTATCTTTCTGGAACTGTATAAAATAAGTGTAAACTGAACACACAAAATTAATAAATAACTAAACAACAGCTTACTGACAGTTTGAAGTAGCATAATAAACAAAGAATACATCGGTAACAACAACAAAAGATGAGCATTACAAATTCAGCACCTGTTAAAAATATATAAACGCAGGAAAACAAATTGTCAACACCAAATTTGCAAATAAATGCTAAATAATTTAAATGTCACATGATTAAAAGTGACATGGAAATAATCATGGATACATGAATTCAGATTACGGCACATTGTAACAAGAGATCTCGTTTTCATGACTCAACTTAGACGAAAGGTTACATGCTGAAACAAAAATGAAAGGTGACAAGCTTAAAATTAGATGATCTGATACATACACAAGCATCTCTGTCTGTAAGCTCACTCTTGCCAGCATTATGTAGAACAGTTTTGTCTTTTGTAAACACCATACAACTATTTGTATTGTTGCTCTTAAAATGTTATAACAGAGTATGGTGCGTTTTAATATTTAATCAAATCCATTTATGGCAAGCCAACTGTATACTATTATGAACCTTCTGTAAGGAATATAGAGAAAACCATTTTTTCTTGCTCTGTAAGGAGCTCCTCCTCTCACTATCTGGCGAAGATAGATGTATGTCCCTTACAAGATGTTCCAATCAACCCCAGATAGGGAAAATACAGAGAAAAATCATGTTTGCCTTGCTATGGAAGTACGTTTTTGGCAAGGTTATGCCATATTTTTTCCCTGTAATTTCTTCTTCTTCTGTGTCACCTCCCAATGGAGCCTAGACTCTCAACCCATCCATGCAAAGACTTTTGATTGGTTGGAGATTGCAGCTAAAGTTGTCTACTCGATGAGGTAGTCTGTCTTGTGCCAACCCTCCTTAGTCGCCTCTTACGACATGCATAGTAGGTTAGTGTTACTATTCTTTGCTTCCCTTAAGGGCCCTGGTAACACAAGACACATGTCCTTAACACAAGTCTTACAATTGGCTAGACTTTTAAATTAACATTGTGCTATTAGACAGTACCTTATATTATGGCTTTTAAACCAAATGCCCATATTATATTTCCACTGTTCTATGCATAATGTTTCTCTGCCTAAATCCCTAATGTCATTCCTCCCTAGGTCTTTTACTGTGAAGTATGCAGTCTTCTCCTAGGAACCTATTACTCTTCTTTGCGCCTCCTTCCACAGGAGTGTCATATCAAGCTATGCACCTCAACTTTGACATGTATTTGTGCAAGATGTGCTTCCTCTAGACTAGTGGTTCGCAACCAGTGGGGATTTCTGTACTTCTTGCCCTTTCTGAAATTTGTTTTATAATGTAAGTAGACCCGCAAATCATGTTTTATGTAAACTTTTAGACTTGTTCTAGTATGTGTTATTAAATTTAGCATCCATTTTTACATATACTGTGTAAAGGGGGAGAGGGGGGAAATTTATAGAGAGGAAATACAAGAGGAGGCGAATGACATTCAGTGCATGGGCCAAAAAAAGGTTGAGAACCACTGCTCTAGACGGATTTCACCCAAGGTGACATGATCTATTTACCCGCATATGGATAAGGTATCTTTCCCTCCAAGAAAACAAATCTCTTTTAATTTGTGATTTCCAACTCATCATTATCATGTGCCCTGCCAAATGGTATAGGTATCTCCACAGACCTTGATCCCTGGTATTCTGAATCAATTCTATTGGTATTCCTCCAGCCCAGGCCACCCAGTATCTTCTTCTGCATTTGTCTGGAATACTGCTTTAGATGAAATTGTGTTGTGCCTGTTTACAACAGCTGCAATATTTTGCACCTTTCGGCCAACACATCCGACTTCTTCAGGCATTTGTTGACCGGGTTAACCTTCCCAGGTGGCCACCCAGTTTCATTGTTCTCAGTCTTCTTCTGCCTCATCTATCACTGATCTTTCCAGACATCATAATATTTCCCAATGGTTTTCTTCTGATTACGTGACCAGAGAATGTTGATTTCCAACTTTGGTGTGAAGACAGACAACTTGCACATGGGACCTTCTATTTTAAGCCCTTATCTATGGAATCCAGGTATTTGATGTGACTACCCAGGAGATTTGGGCAGACATTCCCAGTCCCATGCAGGAAGCCAACGGTCACTTCTGAACTAGAGGCAAAAACTGAAATCTCACAAACCCTCAAATACTGTTGTATCCTTCCTTAAACTGCCACCTATCATTCAGTGACAACATAAACAGACATCTTATACCAGCTGACAGTTTATTGTCATGGAATCGAAACAAAAATTTAGTACTGCCAAGCTGGTACTAGATTCTGATTTAATACAAAATATAATAAGGAGGCTCGATGAAAGGAAATGCACACACAGATACAAACAACTGTTTCAATCAAAATCTTTTTCAAGGAACCCACAAAAAGAGGCAAAAAAAAAAAAAAGAAGAAAAATTAGCTATGGATTTACCATATCACAATCCCAGAAAAGTAATTCAATGGGGGGGAAAAAGTTGAAGAAATTAGTCTGGGAAACAATAAATATAAAACGTCAGAGTGAGAAAGGGGATGGGGGGGGGGGGGCTGTTGTCATGGAAGCATGTCAAATAAATGGCGGTGCTGCATTTTGTAATCCTGAAGTTATTTGTAGAATTCTGTCTCTGGTGACTATAGACAATAATAATGTATACACAAATATAACATTCATGCTTACAATAACAATGAATAGGCATTGAATAACATGTGGAGAGTCTTTAAGTAAAATATACAAGCAATCCCTCAACAGACCCAAGCACATGGAGGAAAGTGCCAGTGACTTCACATATATCAAGCCACAGCTTCATGAGACAGGATGGTCAGTTACTTTTGTCTCAAAAGTCAATATGGATGTTTGCTTCATAAACCTGCAAGTTTTTGTACACCCACTAATGTGTCAAATAGCAGGCAAGTGAAACAAGATGTGTGCAGAATATAATTAACATAGCTTCACAATATCTGGAGAATAAGCACAATATCTGGAGAATACTCACAATATCTGGAGAATACGCACAATATCTGGAGAATACGCACAATATCTGGAGAATATGACTAATATGTCCTCATAATATCTGGAATATATGACTGTGTCCTCATATCTGGAGAATATGACACTTAATATTTGGAGTATATGGCAATATCCTCACAATATCTGGAGAATATAACTACTGTATCATAATAACTAGAGTATATAACTAATGTGTCCTCATAATATCTGGAGAATATGACTAATGTGACCTCACAATATATGATTAACATTGCCTCACCATATCAAGAACTTATGCAATGTGTCTCAAATGAGATCTTACAAAGTTTGGAGACAAGTGGGAAGAGTGATCAAGAGCACCCTATCACTACCACTGGTGGGCAGAGATAGACCGACCAATTATATAAACAGGCAATGAAGACGCAGTTAAATGTAGTTCTTGACCGTGTGCGTCAGGGTCGGCAAATCATAACCAATGAAGGAAGGGAAATCTGGTTCCAAAACATGCAGCACTATAGTTAGATACATTAATCACAAGGCAACAAACAGTTGCACTGTAAATGGACAACGAAATTAAGGCTCTTGTCAGGTCAAATAAAGAACTACTACTGTCATGTTCAATATAAACTGTTAAAAAATAATAAATTCATATTATAAGAAACTGAATCCTATACTTTGATTGTTGACAAGCAGCAGAACAATGTAAGGTAACTGTGCCCTCATGACCCAGTTACTGCAGTGTGTGTGCTGTCAAGACAAATGTGAACATGGTTAGGGGAGGAGTGTTCTTCTCATACAACACTCCAGTGTTGTTACCTGGACTTGGTTTTATTCTCCAACATAAGCAATGAGTGGGTAAAACTGTCTACCTTCATATAATGTTCATGCTGCAATCTGAAATATATATATATCATGTTTCATAATCAGAGGTAGAAACAACTAAATATCATTCAGCAGCCAGCCCCCTTTTTTCCTCAGGACCAGCATATTTAGTATTGCAAACACAAGCTGAGAAAATGATTAAAAATTCAGGCACCATGACGACCAGGACTTTTCTATTTTTGATCATAACAATTTAATTACAGGATTTTTGTGCAAGTGTGTATTTAATGAGTTCATCTCTGAGGTTGAAATCACAGCAAGGGAGATGCAGCAAAGAGTATTGGCCATTCTCTGGAAGATGTATAGATTTCAATCCTTTGGAATCTATACATATCTCATTTAGGGTTTGGAGGGTCAAATGAGAATAGATATGAATGGATCTGTTTTGTGTGATTTGGTGACCTGTGGTGACATTTACATGCACCCAAAGAAATAAGGCAGTGAGTTATTTTGCCTTAACCCTTTACAGGGCAGAGCGGCCGTTAGCGGCCGATACTATTATGCATTGTAACAACGCGATCTCTCGGCTTTCCGACACTTCAGGCGGCTACTTTCGCTTTCGCCGACAGCTTGACAACGTGGCCGCCATTTGTAAATGCGCTAATATGAATTTGAACGGACTTTTATGGACTTTTTTTTATAGTTTTCGGGATTTTTAACGCTGTTTTTCAAAATGGATTTTGACGATTCTTCAAGTGATAGCCGAGAATTTGCTCTGTTCAATTTAAATGACATTAAAGGGCACGAAGTTGACTATTAATCGGAGCTAGATATCAGTGCAAAGCGTTACTTTGCATTAGCAGTCGTGAGTCGGACTTTAAAGAAAGTGATTATGATTCTGAAAATGTGTTTGTAAATTGCCGTATAGGTGACGGAAAATCACAAACAACATGCCGTATTTCGTAAATATTTGTGTTCATATATGGATTACCGGCAACAATCACGTGAGTAACATATTCTGCATGATTTTCCCTTCATTGTGTTGTTTATTTAACTAAAATCGGTTGACTAACACCTTATTTGTGATGTTCTTACTAACGCGACGCGAAATTTTACAGAACCTGAAAAAATCTTGCCCGCTCAGGGCTACAAAACGGACAAGCGTCTGCCCTGTAAAGGGTTAATGAAGCAGTGACAGTACAGCAGAGTTGAGGTTATGGAAAGAGCATATAAACCATGACCACAAAACTAATTTTTAAAATAAAACAGCCAGGTCAAGAGTGCCAGTGGTGTTATGAATTGAATGATCACAACCAAAGTCAGGATTGCATTAATTGCCCAGTTATTGCCTTTTTGACAACTATATATTATAGTATACAGCAGGACACTAAAGGCCACCTGCCAGAGCAAAAGTCAAGAGAAAAGATAATTTATTAGATACCTTGGTATCCAGTTAGCTTAAATCTTGCAGACTTATGATGTACTTCGAGGTGCCTGCCTTTGAACAATACCATGGAAGCGACATTAAAGTGCTATTTTTATCTGTCATTGTCAGTATAACAGAGCAAACATAAATGTATGAAAGCTATGACTATTACATGTTATTTTAATGGTAAAGACTATCATAAACTAACATGTGTATGTCTTAAATTAGTGAAGATAAGAGTACCAGTCATGCTAATGTTACTTGTTACAACATGGTTTTACATTCCCATTATGTCAAATTAGAAGAAGTTAGTGTCACAATCCATAGCTAATCTATATTATCATGGATCATAAAGCGCATGCAGGATTGTCAGGGAAGTGGGATGTTTGAGGGCGACATCCAAACTATATAATGCAATAAGCGTTGGCCACTAATATCAAGTGAATCACATGAAATCCGCTAAGAAATCTAGTATATGATAAGTCAATTAACGAGTAAATGATCATTCAGGACCAAATAAATAAATTCCATGTTAAAGACAAGCAAAAACAAATGGAAAGTAAGCATAACAACTAACAGAAATAACAATAATTTCTATGGGTTGGCACATTCGTAGAGGCTGAATTCTTTACAACCATGCATAAGACAGGCAGAAAATGTCAAACTATAAGCCTACAAGCAGCTAACTTTATCTAACATTCACATGATATCAACCAAACTTTCACTAGCACACACTGATACAACAAATAAAACAGCACACACTGATACAACAAATACAACAATATTTGACATGAAGGTCACACTGATGGAAGACAAACAGCAACAAAAGCATATCTATCATATACATTTTGCCAGCAATATTTCTAATTCAGGCACAAGTAAATGCTGTTTGTAAAAAAATGTACAAGCATGAAGTTGTCAACTCTTTAGTTTACGAGTCTTTTCCATCGGTTCATCTGATATGGATGAGCACCATGTGCCATATACACCCCAAGGCATAAAAAGGGTCCCTTCATTTTATGCATAAGGCGATTCTTTTTAAAAAGTGCATGAGGCTGTTGTGAGAGTCAATTAGGCATGCATCAGGCCTTACTGCCAGTCAATCAAACATATAGACAGGGGATTTGTTGCCAGTCCGCACAGACACATATGAGCCTATTGCATTAGTTAAATAGACATGAATAAGGCTACTTTGTCAGCCCATGACAAGTGTATGAGGCTCTATTGATAGATCATTACACCCACATATGAGTGCATTACACTCATGCATGGTTTTGGCCTGGGTGCAACAGCCTGTCTTATTAGGGACAACTCTAGTCCACAGAAGTTACACAAAGACTGTAGTATATGTTTCAACTCTACAGATCTGTTATCTCTTGGACATTGTTTCTACAATTTATAGTTACATTATGCTCAGTACAACATTATACCTTATATAATTCTTTATTTTCAAATTAAAGAATTAATAAAACACCTCACACATGCATGGCTTTGTTGTTAAGGGAATTTAAAAACTAATATGTCTTTCTTAAAAAATGTGCAATCAAGCCTTTCAAATGCAGTGTTCCGCAACAATATCAGGCAATAAGTTACCAAAGACCATCCTGTTTAAGTATTCCATGATGATTAACAGGGTAATAGATAAAAGAAACTGTTAATACTGTACAACTAATGTAGCATTCTACAAATCAATATCTCAATATAAAGATAATAAAGTAACAAACAGATATAAAATATCTTCCTAATGTAAATGTTCTTGACTTCTATTCTGTATACCTGAACATTTTCTTCTCTTACAAAATGTGATCTTTCTCCTATTTCTTCTTTGTTTTTATTCGTACAACTATTCTACTGACTTTGAACCTTCTGTAACACATAACAAACCACTGTTTTAAAATAGAATTCATGTCATTAGTTTTATTTTGCACTTCCAATTTTCTTGCTGCTAGAACTGTTTCTTTTGAAATCTAATGCCCTTTCGGCACTTATCTGAAGCTTGGATCTGCCTGGGATAATGAATGAGCTGCCACTGTCATCCGATTCAAAGACATCATCTGCATCATAGTTGAGCAGCCGGCGCTGAGGTTTGTATACTTTCGGCAAGAAACACAGGCGCCTTGAATGTGGAGTAGTGGTGGCAACATCCCCAACAGACGGTAAATCCATATCTAATGATGGGCCTAGCAATGGTGGATGACTCTTGTACTCATCTTTAGTGTACAAGCTGAGATCTGCATTCCCAGGCCTGGTGTCTGAAACAATTCTGATGGCCCTAATAACGACGTAGCCTGAATCTGCATCATCTGAAATACAACAATAATTGGTTTATTATACAAGATTTCTAACTGGGTAATGTTTGCATATGTACAGCACCCAAACTAGTCCCAGAGCCCATCCAAGCTAGAGTGTGGGGTAATGAACGAGTGGATCTGTTGACTTCAAGAGCACCAGTAGTTGGGACACATGATGGACAATGCAGACATTCTAAAGACCAGGGGTAGAAACATCAAGCATGCCTGGTCACCACTGAGCCTGGAAATGTTCACCTGACCCCTGAATTTTCATATAATATTCTAACCATTTTTGCAACAAAAAAAAAATATATATACTGGCTCCTGAGATAAGGGGACTGACTCCTGAACTATGCTTAATTTTTTTTTTCTATCTCTGCTGAAGACTAAAAAAAAATTGCTCATGGCAGGCATAATAATAAACAAAACATATTTAAGAATGCCTGATTGTGTATTTAAGTGTGGTTCCAGTGAGGAGGAACGTATGTGGAGATGAATCTGAGATGTCTACAACCAGTGTATTACTGCAACAATCAGCATCTACACCTCACGGCATTTGCTTAGGGAGCCACAGCATCACTGGGTTTGTTCAGAATGCTATGATGTAGATTCCTATAAACTAACAACCAAGAACCCTAAAAAACTACCCAGAATTTGCCAGTCAACAGACAGAAAATCTTGCCCATAAATGCAACCCTAAGAGAACCAGTGAAGGCCTCAGGCACACCATCCTACTCGTGACAAACACTGAAATAGATGCATGTAAATGTTTCTAGCTAAAGAAAACCTATAAGACAAGCATAATATTCTGATGAAGCAGCTTTCTCAACTTGTCATCATTTGGAGGTGGCAGATTTACATCCTGATTTGGCTTCAATTTTGAGCTGTTATATTATCTAGTGTGTCTTTTAATCTCTACTTCTGAGTGCTAATCTCTACTTCTGAGTGCCAATCCATATTGGTGTCAAGAGTCTGATGCTTGTTTAATGACAATCAAATTAAACACCAACTGTTATCCACATGTTTCAATGTTAATTCCATTCAGCGCTGAACATCTCAGCATCCCCCTCTCTTACCGGCTCCATGGTGAAGGGGTTATGGACAGTTCATAATTCCACATACCACATTCGAAACACAGCTGCGGGTGATTTGGCAGCAGACTGCCTTGCGTTGGTTTTTTTACGATTGGTATGGGTGCCGGTCATTCAGAAAGCAATGGCAAACTACTGAAAGTAAATTTGCCAAGAGATCACAAACAGCAAAAAATGCTGGGGTTGACTGCAACATCCTGTAATGGATATGCAACTAACTTGTTTAACCCCCTCTCTTGAATCTCCACCTTGATGAGGGCCTGCATCTTCCAAAAGCCCCCCCCCCCCCCCCCCCCCCCCCCCCAAGAGCTGTGCCAATGGTAGCCCAGCTACTAGTAGGGTCTCCCATGATGGACAGGTCAAGGGATAGGGCCAGACAAAGAGACACAAACCTGCTGCCTTGTAGTTAAACTGGGGACAGTCAAAGGCTAGAGAAACCAAACCCAACAAATGTCTTGTGGAAGTCAGATGTACTGAGCCACAGGCTTCACGGAACAGTGCAAAGCAATTCATTTTATACTGTCACATAATCTCAGCACAGCAAGTTGTGATTATAAAACCACATATCTTTTATGCATAACAAAGATGATATAAATTCTACTGAAAGGCAAATTGTATAGTATTTTGGTTTCGTTAGATTGCTGTTCAGCTGATTTGTTAAATGTATCACAGTTAAGCAGCCGACAATGAGGTATGTAAACCTTAGATAAGAAACACAGATGCCTTGAATGTGCAGTGGCCATCATCCACCAGGTCCTTTGCAGAATGATTTTCTCATTCAATCAATCAATCAATCTGGTGCCATCTCCACAATGAAGGTTAGCTGTAATGGATCTCCAACACTGTCTTGTCTCTCACCCTGACTGTACATTTTGTCAGATTATTGTTCGTCCATCTCTTGATATTATATTCCCACTTGTATCATTGTCTACCTCTTGCTCGCTTGCCTTCAACCTTGCCCTCCAGTATGACCCACCAAAACATTTTTCATTCCTGTGCCAGTTCTCCGGCCTCATGCCCAAGGTATCTGTTCATCCTCTTGCTGATCAACCCGTGTCTCTCCTTCCAAGAACCATGCCTTGTGTTGCTGTTTTGTCCCAACCACTGTGGTATTTAATATGGCCACAATATTTTCATTTCTGAGACCTGATGCTGTTTTAAGAGTCAGTTTCTTCCATGTTTTGATCTTGAACAATGTCAGTATTATTTTTCTTTTTCCCAGCCCAAGATATTTTAAGAACTATTCTGCTGCATTAACAAAATTCAAAAGCTGCGATGTTGTTCTTTAGTGATTGTGTAGTGATCCATTATACACAAAATGAAAATGTGTAACCAAGAACTGCTGTAATGGCTAAATTTAAATTCAAATAGGACTTCACTTTTTCTACACCTTAGCTCTCCAGGTGGTATACAGCTGATACAGATCTGAAGCCAAGCCCAGCATAGATATCTTTTAGTTTACTGCACAACTTTCCCATTTTATGCAATGATTTCTTCATATGTTATTTTAGTCTTCATATATTTCCCTCACTGCCTGTAGCGGCATAGTGGCTCGTACACTTGCTAACCACCACAGCGGTGTGAATTTAATCCCAAGCAGTAGTAGGATTATTTCTACCAGCATGGTTCAGTTCATCATCATTGTACTGGCTTACAGTTAAGGGGGATACTCAAATAAGGGCACTAATAGAACACCAAACTTTTGCTGCTAAGAGAATATGGCGCATGCTTCATGCTGAGAAGGTACTGGATTTGATCTCAACAAAGGGCTGGGAATGTATCTAATGATATCACATGTCCCCCTGATCTCTTGTCTAGGGCTGGGCATTTTTCCAAGAACCATGTGTATCTAATGATATCATGTCTCCTTAATCTCTTGGGGGGGGGGGGGGGGGGAGGAGAAGAGGGGTGTGTGTGTGTGTGTGTGTGAGAGAGAGAGAGAGAGAGAGACAGAGAGAGAGAGAGAGAGAGATTAGGTACCTAGCCTTCTCGGACAACAGCGAAAAAGACAAATGCAAAATGTTCATGTTAAAAATACCACAGCAGTTGGAAGTTGCACATAGTAGGCCAAAAGGCCACTACCCTGACAAAATTGTTAGGAAATAAAATACAACCACTAATAGGCAGAGCCCATTACCTTGGATGAAATCTGCCCAGAGGAAGCAAACCTTACATTAAGGTACAAAACTAAGTGTGAAGCACTTTCCTCAAAATAAGGAAGAAGAAGAACAGTGAACTCAAAATAACAGTGATATATTTAAAGATAAAGATACAGACAATTCACTTCAAGCAAATGAAAGAGAATGAAGAACAGAACATCATTCATGCCCAGAAGACATCTTAACCAACTACACAGATAGGTCGGTGAAGTGCAGGTCAAGGTCAGTGAAGGCATACAAAGTACAAAGGATGAGGAAAGAAACTGGTGTTTTCCAGATTACATCACGCGCATGTCTACGGAGATCACCACCACCTCCAGAACACAAGCATGGGCAGCATAACAAGCAGCCACATGTAATTTCAGACTTCATAAACATTGCAACAGAAAACTGAAAATGGCAGTCTTTGCTCTGAATGGGAAGACAGCATTCACAATCGGTACAGTATTTTGTGATATACCCAGAAATGAAAAAAGCAGGTAAACTTGCAAAACAGGAAAAAGTATTTAACCAGGAAGGTGCCACACACTTTGAGAATAAGAACTATCTAGGCTATCAGAACTGACAGCCCAATGACAACTAGCACACTCTTGACTGGCAGGGACAGATATTCATTCTTCACCCCAGGACAGGACATAACAGCCTAAATAGATGCATGCATAGGTTTTGTCTGCTTCATCACAAGACTAAGCAAATAAACTGTTAAACATGTTCTGCAGGATTGTCCTTGTACAGCAAGTTAAGAAAAATATACTGGCCCACTGAATCAACATGAAACTTCAAGCTGCATTTGATGCTGTGGAACTAAAGATCTCCTAAAATCAGTTGAGTTCATCATAGGAACTTGCCTGATTGTATAATCATCAAAAAGCTATCACTAGAAATCTATTATGTAAAAATATAACGGCTCCAATAGTGCAGACATTTTTTATAGACAGGGGTATCAAGGTGTTTGCTCTGGCAGTCAATGCTCAGTAATTTCTTACCCTGTTATTATCATAGAGATCTAGAATTATTGTGCAGTTTTTTTTTTAAAATATTCCACAAACCTAATAAGATGAAGTCACCAGTACCAGACTTATCCTCAGGTCTACAGTTCCGGTCCAGGCTTCTAAGAACTGACCCATGCCTGTTTTACAGTCAGAGCTTCTCCAATAAGGACTGTGTAAAAACAATTTTTGGCCAAAAACTCATTTGTAAATTGTATGCTTTACATAGTTGTATGTCAGCATGGCCAATGGATAAGAACGTGTGTCCTTAAACATCCAGTGTGCTGAGGTAAGGGGTTCAACCCCTACACCGGACAGTTAGACTAAAATGATGACCTATCGTCCTTGACTTGGAGATGTAAATTACAAGAACCTCTGAAGTCGAAGTAGGTTCGCCTGATGGCAAGGGACACTGTTAATAGTTAAGTTCAAAAGCGAGTGAGTGCAAAACAAACATAGTTGTCGTGGGGAGCCATGGTAGAGTAGTGACTAGAAGCTCGCCTTTCGGTCTGATGGTCATGGGTCTGATCCATATCGGGGCAGATTAGGATTTGTTGTTAAATCCTGGGCTTCCAAGAAATGTGTTGGAAGATAAAGGCAGTCAGCATGATACTGACCACATCAGCCACCTGGTGCAGGTTGGCCTATAAAACAATGTTGGTTTAGCACTATATGCCCAATGCACCTTAAGGTGTATACAAGTATTATAAGGGTTTTGGAAGACTTGAAAAGGTACAAAACGAAGCCATGCGCATCATTTTGGGCTGCACGAGAGACACCAGCTGTGTAGCAATGAGATACCTCCTTGACTTCCCGACAATGGAACACAGGATCAAGATCTGGAGAGCTCGTGCATACTTAAAAATAAGTGCAGATGAGCAGCACCCTCTGCATGACGCTGTATTCAGAGAAAAGGGTGACAGGCTAAAGAGGGGCAAATCATGGATGGGTCGGGCGGAAGATGTCGTCGGACAGGTCTGCAGTCTTACCAGTATCAACCCCGGCAAGGAATGGGTGCCGGTGCCTCCAGCTTTTAAGTGTACCTTCTCCTGCATTATCACACTCGACAGACGGTGCAGAGAGCAGAACCCTGCCGCTGTCAATGCAGAGGTTAACGCGCTCATCTATGATCACTCAGATAGCCCCGAAGTGCTCATCTATACAGATGGATCTGTTGTAAAGCAGCAGAGAAGTGCGTGGGCATTTACAGCCCGTTCAGCGGGCCGAACCGTTCAAGAATCCAGTGGTGCCCACTCTATGACCACGAGCAGCATGACGATGGAGGTGATGGCAGTTACACAGGCTTTCATATGGCTGGAATCACAGCATTATACCAACGTGTGTGTACTAAGTGATTCAATGAGCATGATTCAGAAGGTCGAAGCTGGATCTGTACGTAGACAGTGGACTGAGTCGCTGCGGAAGTCTGTTGTCCGCAAAGTCACCTTCATCTTCGTCCCGGGACATGCGGGAGTCGAGGGAAATGAACGAGCTGATAAATTGGCTGGCTCTGCACCCCCTGTAGATGGCCAGCCCATGGATCGTGCCGATGTTATTAACGCCCTTAAAGATATGGCAAGAACAGAGGATTTTGACGCCAGTGATTCCACATCGCTTTCCAGGATGAAAGACCTGGGAGTAAGAATCGGCACAGCCAGACGCGAGAGGTACATCGGGAAAACAAAGCGCCTCGTCAACCAACACAGAACTGGCACTATTAGCCACCGGACGCTGATGCATATGCTGGGGGGAGGATCTGAGCACCTATGGACATGTCCAGAGTGCAACGAAGATACCCCAACTGATAACTAACTAACTAACTAAGGGTCCTTTACTTTAGTTTTCTGGCTCTGTGGCAAAGGGTCATGGGTGCAATTCGTAATCCAGCATACCGCGGTCGAAACACAGCTGTGGCCGATTGGTTTTCATACAATGGTATGTGTGCCAGTCGTTCAGAAAGCAATGGCAAACTACTGTACGTAACTTGAAAAGAAATCACAAACAGCCAAAAATTGCAGGGGCTGACTGCGGCGTCCTGTAAAGGATATGCAACTAATTCTTTACTTTACTTACTTATATAGTTACGATACATGGTCTTGTTACCTACTTATTGTACAACAGAGTGAGGCAGTTAAAAACTTCACTTAATCAATCTGGACCATGAGTGAAGAAGTTTGAGAAACCCTTTGTTAGATAATATAGTATTTACAACAAAGTAAAGTAATTTCATTTACATGCCCTTAAGGCAAACTGGCAGATAAGTTGTTAGGCCCATATTCCCAGAAGTGGGAGATGGGTCTACTGCCAAGTTACCCATTTCTAGAAGACACATTTTAAGATGCCAACTACCCAAAAGAAAAACAAAATGCATACCCATATCTCCTTCATCAGGCTGCTTGATAGCTGTGGCCCTATGAAGTTTGCGGCAAGCCAGGAGCACAACTACAGTCGCCACAATGATAAGAACACTCAGAAGTCCAATAAGAGCAATAGCCAATGTTTTCCAATATTCCCGATCTTCCTTCTCCATTGTTGTGGGAGTTTCAATATCCTCAGCATGTGCCTTTCTTCTCGAAGAGATTCTCACATCTTTCATCTTGGCATTAAATGTATAATAATCATCTTCATCAAACATATCTACCGAGCTGTGGTAAGGAAACTCGTTGCCAGAATCTGGGAAATCGTGTAACTTGAATGGTCCGCATTTTATATCAGCGTAATTTGTGCAAGGTTGCTTAATGATTTGATTGGTGGGACAGCTGGAGCATTTCTTACAATGGTTATCTATGATACTGTAATAATGTCCATCCTCACAGTGGCTTGTGCTTGAGCCTACACTTAAAATGAACTGGAGTGCCAATACACTCATTAAGAAACACACTGAGAATGGGTGGACCATGATGAAATCAATGCTGGCTTCCTCGTCAGAATGTAGTAACAATGCTACTAGCAAATGGCTTCAACTGGGGGGAAAAACAACAGAGAATGCATAAAAATTGTGGTTAAATATTATACTCATAAATATTGTGACTGTGCAAACATCAATATATAAACTTGTGACATTGCACGCATTATGGTTCTGTCTGTCACTCAGACAAGTACCTTATATTTCACTTCATTTTATATTTTATTTTGTAATGTAAATATTTACATATTACATTGTAATGTAGTTCACGTAGTTCAAGAATTATGGAGGAAATTGAAGGTGAGGCAACACATTCACTAGAAAGTCAATTATTCCTAGTCACAATGCTTTAAGACAAAAGTGGAAGACGAATGTAGTTCATTTTAGTTTCCCTTCTTTCTTTGTCTGTTATATTTGTTTGCTGGTAACGGCCTGTCATCACCATGTCCTCTACTTTTGTGAAGCTGACCTTATTTAATCAATGACAATGCACTTGTGCGGCTTTACAGCAGTTAACTGCACTTCATTTGTGTATCAGTTCACCCAATGAATGAATATAATTTGTTATACCATGACCTTGAAGTGAACGGTTTATGAATTAAAGTTAAGTTTCATACTTATTTGCCAGATCTTGCTCACCTGAGAAAGTAAAAGGGAATATGCCACCATGGTTTCCAGCAAACTATTTCTTTCAGTACCAAGAAACACTATATTAACTATATATTTAATGGATACACCATGCATGATGTAATTTTCGTAACTCTTTTTTCCGTCTTGCTCAATCGTCTTTCAGGATGAGTGTGCCACATCGAGTTACACACCACAGAGATAAGTGTGTCCAACTTCAGCACACATTTATGCAGTGTTTACTTCCTATAGATTCCATCTAATTTAATAGCCTCTATTTACCCATGTGTAATACACGTGGCATCTCCTATTTTTCATGAGTAATACACACATGATCTCCTATTTTTCATGTGTAATACATGCGGGATGTCCTATTTGTCATGTAATACACGTGGAATCTCCTATTCTTAGGTACTTCGGTTCACGTTTGCCAAATTTTACCCGAATTTTTTTTGCGGTGATCTTCGGTTATTTGTTTTTGTGTTTCTGATATGGGGACGTAAGCGTACTCATGATGTTAAATTCCACGATTATGCCAAGATCGAGTTAAAACAGATACCGATTACTTGATATAGTTTTTTCCACCCCGTTTTGCATTTGTTCTGCATCTCTGGCAAATTTGGAATCCTTGTTATACCGGAAAACCAGGCTGCCTATTTTATGTGGTAAGTAAACCCGTAAATACCATTTCATAAGATGTATTACATTGTTATACTATGTATTTTTAAATTTAGCATCCATTTTTACGTGTATTTTATAATTTTCGACCATTTAAATTGGCAGTCAATTTCATACTAAAATTATAAAGATCGCATGCTGCAATGTGGTATTTCAATGGCGGCAGATAGTAGGTTTCCTTGTCATACTCCATTTAATATTGTTATGTAGTATTCAGAGCGATTAACATGATAATGAATGCATGTGTACATTCATCACCCATTATTGTATTTATGTGTAATTTTTCATCACTCTACAAGGACAAGATCATTGATAATTTTGCATCTTTCCAACGGGACTTCTTTTGTTAAAATGCATTTACGCTAGCGGCGCCGCGTTGACAAGACTGCACGCTACTACACACGCAGTCTCACGTCATCACAGCATGATGTGGAGCTGTATATATCTATGTGTGCGTGTATATATATATATATATATATATATATATATATATATATATATATATATATAAACTGGCAGTAGTTATCTGTCCTTCAGTTAGACAGCTGCAATGGTAATATCCCTTGGTGTTAGTGTAACCAACAGTAGTGCGAGTGTGTAGGTAGGTCACACTTTGTGAAAGAGTTAAAATCGTTTTTTCTATTTGCCTATATAAAATGATAAACTGACACACAAACATTAATATCTCCCCTTAGAATTGACCTATAGACTTGAATAAGGGACCGTTGGATTTGGTTTTTCAAGAGCTATCCAACTATGCATGTTATATAATTAAAAAGCAATTTAGAAAATGTTACTAAAGTAGCTACCTATTTTTCATGTGCAATACATCATCATTATGTGCCGGTAAGCGTGGGCGGTCATGTTATGCTATCTCACTCGATCACCAGAATCGTGGATCAGCTCAGTGTTCCTGTCTCGACCATGCAACATGGTCAAGCTATCCAAGTATTTACTTCTCTGCCCTCCCCTTGTTCTCTTCCCCTTGATCTTACCAGTTGTCATGAAGCTCTCCAATTTATTTCTCCTCATAACGTGACCAAAAAATTTTGACTGCCTACGTCTAATTTCTCTAATTAGTTTACAGTTTTCATTTGTTTCTTGTAGAACTTGGTCATTGGTTTTTCTGTCTGTCCATGGTATTCTTTGCTTTCTCCTCAGAAACCACATTTCCACAGCCATCAGATGTTTTTCAGCTTGTCTGCTCATTGTCCACACTTCACATCCATACAAAAGTACAGGTTCTATGTAGCACTTCAACACACTTTTTCTCGTTGCAAATGACATCTTATTATTGGTCAGTATGTTTTTCATCTAGCAAAAGGCTGCCATGGTGATTCTTGTTCTAATCTCTTCAAGGCATCTCCCATCAGATGCTATGACTGTTCCGAGAAAACTGTACTGATTCACTTGTTTAAGAATATTCCCATTTACTTGTATATTACATTGTGGTATTTCCTTCGTCTTAGTGACGACCATAATCTGTGTCTTCTTACAATTTAATTCTAACCCAAGTTGCTCACTGTGTGCAACAATCACATCTACTAAATGTTGCAGATACTGCTCATTGACTGCAATCCATACTGTATCATCCACATTCAATATATAATATAAGGTTATCCATACGGCAATATATAATACGAGGGTAAGTTAATCAGTAAGCCATAAATGGCTGTAGAAAAATAACTACACATGATAACAACTTGAAACCAGTTTATGTTTATACATACATTGTCCCTTTATTTCTCAACATAGTTAGTTAGTTAGTCGCGGTTCCAACTTCATGGGAACGGGTTGTCCCCATATTGCTCCGTTCCTGTGCCAGTGAATATCACACAAAATGCTCCTCACTGCCCCATGTGAACAATGGAATAGACAGGAGTGTCGGCAAGCCAACAGCCCGCACAGGTACACTGTGCATAATGCCACCGCCAGAATGCCAACATAAAAGTCCTCCATGGAAAAATACAGTTCATCGTCGATGGAAACGGCAGTCACCAGCAAGACTTCATTGAACCGGGTTTTATTCCATATGGCTCGGTCTCTTTCCGCAGGGCGAACCACCAAAAGCGCCACACAAAGCACGAAATCCGTAGCTACAGCGACAACTCTCAGGAGTCTCCTGAAAAATGCACTCGTGAACCGAAAAGGCAAACCAGTCAATCCAGCAACAGCCGGCCATTGTTTCAAACATGCAGTTCACACTAAAAACAACCGCGGACAGATGCAAAAGCATTCCACAAGAAATTCACAGCTCACATTGTCGCGCCACGCACGCATTCAGTAGCAGGGCGATGGAACCATAGCCTCCTTAGTCGCCTCTTACGACATGCATGGTAGGCAACAGTGTTGCTATTCTTTGTTCCCCCGTATGGGCCCCGGCAACACACGGGCATCTTATAATTTTCACCAACATTGATGCTCTTATCCCATTGTCTTATCAGTCCTCCCAAAAAGGCTGCATAGAACTGCGTGCTTTGTTTTCATTTACCGGCCATCTAACAGAACTGTTTGACTTACTTATTGACTCACCCTCATACCTTTTTCTACCCAGCTTTGCACCACTTTACGGGACAAACATTTCTCAGCATAAACACTGACAACCCACCTTGGCGGGAGACTTACACGAATGAGTGTGTATCACTATGTATAGGCAGCTAACTGCATATGTTGGTCTAGCACCATATTCCTCAAGTCACGTAAAGAGGTCATTTGCTTACCCACTTTACTGGCTGCACTACAAAAAAAAAAAGCATGTGGATTTCATAACTGTGATATTTTAATTTTGAATTTCTTTTTCGAAATGACTGGCACAAATTTATTAACAATCAGCACTCTTCCGAACGACGGTCCCAAATTATTTAGCGTAAAAAAGCATCCCTTACAGTGCCTCATTAGCTGATATAATAAAAAATACAAACTATGAAATAAATATAGAACTGAGAAAATTTAAATATGTACCAATAATATTTCAGTTATATATGGAAATTGTGGCACTAAAGATGTAAATACTGTCGGAAAACATGTTCTAAACTCTTGTATCGGTTTATCCGCGGGGAAAAAAATTACACATATCGAACGAGCATTGAATGTGTTGTCAATCACTTCTGGTTCAGTGTGTCATGGACTGCTAGACCGATCGATGGATACAATAAAGGTTTATGGGCCCAGAGTGTGTCATCGGTAGCACAAGATATGGATATACACTTCGGCGACAGTGAGGGCCCTCCAGGCCCATAAACCTTTATTGTATCCATCGATCGGTCTAGCAGTCCATGACACAACGTCCATCGGTCTAGTGTCTAGCAGACGACGATACTCTCAAACGTAAGTGATTGCCAACACATCGTCCCGGAAATAACCTTATAAGACCCTATAAGGGATGCATTTTACACTTAATAATTTGGGATCGTCGTTCGGAAGAGTGCCTAACAATCTTGAATCTAAGTATTTAAAATAGTAAAAAAAAGGAAGTGTCTATTCATAGGGCACTATGTATAAACAAAGTGTCTATTCATAGGGCACGGCTGGTCACGTGATTTAACGTAAGTTTGCGGCTATATTATACATTTTTGTTGATTGGAAAACGTGTCGTCAGTGGCATAGTTGATAGTGTCCCCGCCTGATAGGCGGGAGCTCGAGGTTTGTTTCCTTGCCGGACATTTTTTTTTTTAATTGTTCAGCAATTAATTGGATGAAAGTCAAATGTCAATCGTTCGTTTCCTTGCCAGACAATGTTTTTTTTTATTTGTTCAGCAATTCATTGGGTGAAAGTCAATCCTTTATCTCTTTGGGTATTTATAATTGTGTTGTTTAACCCTTTAGAGGGCAGAACGCTTGTCCATTTTCTAGCCCTGAACAGGCAAGATTTTTTCAGGTTCGGTAAAATTTCGGGTCGCGGTAGTAAAAACATCACAAATAAGGTGTTAGTCAACCGATTTTAGTTAAATAAACAACACAAGGAAGGGAAAAGCATGTAGAATATGTTACTCACGTGATTGTTGTCGGTAATCCATATATGAACACAAATATTTACGAAATACGGCATGTTGTTTGTGATTTTCCGTCATCTATACGGCAATTTACAAACACATTTTCAGAATCATAATCACTTTCTTTAAAGTCCGACTCAGACTGCTAATGCAAAGTAACGCTTTGCACTGATATCTAGCTCCGATTAATAGTCAACTTCGTGCCCTTTAATGTCATTTAAAATGAACCTAGCGAAATCTCGGCTATCACTTGAAGAATCGCCAAAATCCATTTTGAAAAACAGCGTAAAAATCCCGAAAACTATCAAAAATTGTCCTTAAAAGTCCGTTCACATTCATACTATCACGTTTACAAATGGCGGCCATGTTGTCAAGCTGTCGGCGAAAGCGAAAGTAGTCGTCGGAAGTGTCGGAAAGCCGAGAGATCGCGATTTTACAATGCATAATAGTATCGGCCGGGATCGGACGCTAAGCGCGTTTTATGGCATCGGCCGGAATCGGACGCTATGCCTTGTAAAGGGTTAAAGTGAGTGTAAGTTAGTTAGTCTTTCCTTATCTCATTCTTTCCACATATGGGTTCTCAATCATTCTACACGAAACATTCCTTTCTCCACCTTGCTAAGCATACACTTTGAATCCGTAATGAATACAACGTGTGTTGCAGTAGTCTCCTCTAGCCACCAGAATGCCGCTGTTACTGCCTCCACCTCCATTCACCACCCAGGTGTAATAGTACAGGGGTCAGAAGTCCAGGAACCCATGCGCAATGCAACCTTACGCTCATAAAGGACTGCCGCTACCCATCTAACAAGGCAAGGGCAGACCTCCATGTTCAACAGTGTGTTTATTAACCGATCATACCTAACCCTGTTATACGCATCCTCTAGGTACCTGGGGTGTCCACTAAACCTCTCAACCAGTCCCAACTCTCTCTGCTTATGCAAGATTTCCCCACTCACATATATATATATATATATATATATATATATATATATATATATATATATATATATATATATATATATATATATGTATCAGGTTCCAGCTGTATCGGCCGATTTGTATCCGCATTCCCTGCACCTCTTTACTGTCCTGACCCCACCCACTCATATCCAATATTGAATGCTATAAACCGTCCTTGACCACCAGAGCCTGTCCATGTCTTCCCAGCCCAGTTGGGTTGATGTAACATGTATAGCCAGGGCACTTAAAAAAGTTCGTATTCAGTTCCTGTAACATCAGGACATCAAAATCGTAGACCAGTTTCTCCAGTATTGGCCCTCGTTGCTTTGCACTACGGCAATTCCAATACCCAACCCACACATTTTTGAGTCCCAAACGATCCGTTTTCCTTCTAACCCTTCTGGCTCCAGCCCTCTTCTTCCTTTTCCTTTCCCCCTCTCCCCTACCTCTTCTCCACCGCTTTATTCTCTCCCCGCTGGCTGTTGTCAAAAGTATCGAGCACAAAGCATGTACTCCGTTGCTTCGGCGATAATTCTTTGTATTATTCATAGTTGGTTAGGTAGGTGGGTAGACACGAAAGTTGTTAAGTAGGCAGGTAGGTGGGTTGTTAGACAGATAGATGGTTAGAGAGGCAGATATGTGGGTAGGTAGACAGGTAGGTGGATGAGTAGGTACGCAGGTAGATGGGTAGCTAGATCCAACCCGACACTCGCTCGTCGATCATCTGTGTTCCACCATGCCAATTCATACATCTCTTTCAACCTCTCCCTGCAATACTCTGAACAGGTAGGTTGACCGGCCGAGCGACCGAGAGAGAGAGAGAAAGAGATGACGCATATTACTGTCAGCTTGGACCAGAATTATCAGGCCATAAATAGTAGGAAATAGTAGGTCGGTAACGTAAACAAAGATGGATGTCTGTAAACAGTAAGTGTACAGAAACGCAAGTTAACAATTCTTAAACTCGCCTGGGACACAATTATTTGTATTGGGGATACCAATCTGGAAAATTATTCTTGATATTTAAACAGCCATACTTCAACTAAGTATAAAGTATCGATTCATAGCGCACTATGTATAAACAAAGTGTCTATTCATAGGGCACTATGTATAAACAAAGTGTCTATTCTGTATTCATTATTCATAGCGCCCTATGTATAAAACTCTCCCTTAAAAAAATACCAAAATATAAAATACTATTTTCACTTCTCAAGCATGTTTCATCATTAAACCATATAATAGTTATATATTTGAAACGTTTAACTGTTATTAATGCTTCTAGTCTGAAAGGTGTTAAAATTATTCACATCCTGAGTCCTGAGAGAGGGTGATCCGTAGACTCAGGTCTGCTCGGATCGAGCACAAAATGACAATCAATCATGTTTAAATATCAAAACATATGATGTCACTAAAAATGCACAACGTTAACTCAATGCCAGATATTTCATTATTCACCGTAAACGTTTACCTTAGTTTAAATAATATATTTATCTACCAAAAATGACATAATTCCTCTTTAGGTCATTTCTTTCGCTCTAATGAAAGCATCATCTTTGTGGTTGCTGGCAGTCGCCATCTTCCGCCTACACATTTGGCCAGATTTTGTAACCTTTCAAAACAAAAGAAGACAACCGCTGAAGCGGTAAGAAGACGTAAACTTCAAAGATAATATTCTTCTCAGATATTTGAAACATTGGTAAGAAGGGTGAATAACGGGTATGAATGAATAGCAGGATGAAAGGAGTTATAGGGATGCACGTCATTTGGCGAAATTTTTTGAACTTTTGGGGATGCAGTCACTGATGTGCCAGGGCCGGGGTTTACACTGATTGATAATGTTTGTCTTCACTTCACGCTGGGCATCCTGGGTAGACACTGCTTGGTGTCCATCAAGTATGATGGTAACCATTCATTTCATACAGCGGGCTTGAAAGTTTTGAGCCATAAGTTCTAAGATGGATGGCGAGGCATCTTTTGGCTCGAAATGTTCTTTGGCAATGCGGGCAGACACTAGTCTGGTGCTTAACGAACTATGAATAAAATCAGCCAAACAGCGATAAAGTTGTGAAAAATGTAAACAATATAAAAAACACAAAGTATAGGATAGGATATAGGGCAGCTTTACAAACATAATTACAGAAAACTAAGAATGTTGCGGTGACAAGCCTTCATCGGCAAACAAACACAAGCATACACACACACACACACACACACACACACACACACACACACACACACACAAACACACACACAACCCACAAAATGGGTAACATGCACAGACAAGTCACTGAAATTGTTCTGGCGACTACATAAAAGCATGAGTGGTGTAGTCAAGAATAAGAGCATTTCTGACTTCCAAGGTGCTGACCTCATCTGGCAGAGGACTGACGAAGACAAGGGCAAAGCCCTCTTTGAACGCTACCTTGAGCAGGGCAACCAGACAGACATGGGAGGTCGAAATCTGGCCAAGGAGGTCACCTCAGACAGATGCAAGGCCCAGAACACTCCGGATGAAGACACAGTGACAGTGAAAGAAATCAAGGCTGTGCTTCGACGATCAAAAAACAGTGCTCCAGGTCCTGATGGCATAAGATACGACGACATAAATAGGTGTACCGACAATGAGCTAGAGAAACTAGCAGACATGTACAACAACAGTATAGGGAGTGCTAGCATCAAGGAGGAATGGTTACACAGCTATCTGATTCCCTTGCCGAAGCCTGACAAAGACCACAAAAAAATTCAGGGATATCGAATTATAACCATGCAGAATACAATAGGCAAGCTGCTGGAGAAGGTAATTGCCAGGAAAATATCAAGCCAACTAGAGAGGCAAGGTGTTTTCCCACCTACCCTGGGTGGGTACCGTCCAAAAAGAGAAACCTGGACCAATGCAGCAGTCTTTGCCCAGGATGTCTATGAAGGTTTCCACTCAGGCACTGAAACCGTTGCTGCAGCGATTGATCTTGAGGACGCATACAACAGAGTACCACTGGATTTTTTAATGTTTCAGCTTCTTGAACTAAACGTAAGTCCATTCCTCCTTAGTTGGATCGCTGCAGCCCTCTTCCAACGGAAAGTAGTTTTTAGATGTGGCAGTTGGACTTCGGAACCAACAACAATATATCCTGGCCTACCACGGGGATCACCATTATCTCCGGTACTGTTCAACGCCTACACAGTGAGAATCACCAGTGAGCAGATCACTGGACCTGGCAGGACATTGTCATATGCCGATGATGTTTTAGTGTATCGTCAGGGTAAGGATAGAGAGGAGGTTGCTGGGGAACTACAAACCGAACTCAATCGCATAAGTACTTGGTGTGATGAAGCTGGGGCAATGGTTAACCCAACAAAGGCAACAGTGACTTGGTTCTCGTTGAATAATCATATTGTCAACAATCCAACACCAACTGTAATGCTGTGTTCAGAGACGGTGGAAAGAACGCAGGCAATGAATTACCTGGGGATACGGTTTGATCGAAGCCTTGCTTATAATGTGCACATAGACCAGGTGATAACAAAGGCCAAGCGGGGTTTGGCAGCGATGCGGGTGATGGCGGCAGCAAACTGTGAGCAGCGCCATCTATGTCTTCTGTACGAGGGGCTGGTCATGTCTGTTTTGGAGTATGCAATGGCAATCTTGACTCTCAGCCATAAGCAGATAGAAAGGATAGAAAGGATACAGAATGAAGCTATGCGCATTATTCTTGGATGTACAAGAGATACAGCATGCAGGGCGATGCGCTACCTTCTTGATTTTCCAACCATTGAAGAGAGAATACAAGTTTGCAGGGCACGCGCCTACCTCAGAATTAACGCAAACACACAACATCCACTGCATAGTGAAATTAGGAAGGTGAAGGGCAGCAGGTTAAAAAGAGGACGGTCGTGGATGGGTCAAGCCGAAGACATTCTTCAACAGGTGTGTTCACTTGAGGACTTAGAACCTGGCGAGGAGTGGGTGCAAGTGCCAACAGACTTCTGCACATCCTTTTCAGTTTGCATCCAATTAGATAGAAAATGCAGACAAGAAAATCCGGCTGCTGTTGAGGCTGAAGTACAAGCGTTGATTTTCGAGAATTCGCTAGACGGTGACGCGGTCATCTACACAGATGGGTCGGTCGTCCGACATGTGAGAAGCTCATGGGCCTTTACAGCTCGGGCCGGAGGGAGAATTGTGAAGGAGGACTCTGGTGCTTTCACTGAAACCACAAGTAGCCTGACCATGGAAGTCATGGCAGTAAGTAAAGCAATAACATGGCTCGAGACACAGACATTCACCAGGGCTTGTTTCCTTAGCGACTCAATGAACATGATCAAGAGGATAGAGGAGGGGTCGATCCGAAGAGAATGGTTGCTGCCTCTGAAGCGGTCTCGGCTGGCAAAGATTAGTTTCATCTTCGTGCCAGGGCATGCGGGAGTACAAGGAAATGAGCGGGCTGACAAGCTCGCAGGTGAGGCTACTGTGGAGGGCGGACGCGCCATGGACCAGGCTGACATTCTGAATGCTCTACGTGATGTGAGACTTTTGCGAGAACCAAGTGATGACTGTGAATCTACAACAATGGCCAGACTTCTAGAGCATCAAATTAAAAGAGGTGTGGCCAAACAAGAACACTACGCAGGAAGCCAAAGAAGATTGATAAACCAACACAGAACTGGCGTCGTTAGCCGCTACACGCTGCGGGATTTGCTGAGGAGGGGATCCGAGCACTTATGGACTGAATGGTTCGATGTGCAGCGAGGATGATCTGTCGACTAACTAACTAACTAACTAAACTTAAAAAACTTAAAGACGAGGCAGTAAGGGAAAATTATGAGAAAGAACTAACTGAAATCTTTGTAAAATTACCTATAAAAAGAAACACAGGGGAAGAAGAATGGGAGATGTTCAAATCAAGCATTTTAAATACTGCAAAAATAACATGTGGAATCATGAAAAAACGCAAAACACGGATAAAGAAAATAACAAGTTGGTGGAACGCAGAGGTAAAGAAAGCGGTAAAAAACAAAAAAGGGAAAATATAAAAAGTGGTTGAAGAGCAAACAGGAATGTGATTACATAGAATATAGAATAGCGAGAAGACATGTGAATAGAATAGTAAAGAGGGAAAAACAACAAGACTGGGAAGAGTATGGCGAAACCCTAAATAAAAAACTACAAGGAGGCAACTAGAAACTTCTACAAAAAGATAAGTGCAATGTGAACCAGAGGAGAACCCTTTGACCAAACTGAAATAATTAACAGCAAAAATGGAGAACCAATAAGTGAACAAAAACAAATCCTAATAAGTTGGAAGCAGTATTTCGAACAACTTCTCAACTTCCCATCAGATGTCACAGGACTTCAAGAAACCTACACAGATGCCACCTGTCACAAAATAAAACCGTGTGTTTAACCGGTTGATTATTATAGAGGATTTTCTGATTAAACGGACTATCTGCCAGCGACAACTATTTTACTAACAGTAAAAACAAATCGGATGTCAAAATCCCAGGACAATATTTGTAGTTGCACGTGTACATCTCTAACGGATTGGGAACATTCGGTGGTGATGAAGACAGGTCCCGGCATCGCTTGACAGTTTGTCAACAGTCAGAGACAAACCGGAATTGGCAGCGAGAGACAGGAAACAGTACATCTGTCAAGTCTTGTTTCCGGAACATCGAGAAGATTGACAGCGTGTTGGGAAAAACTCTTTGTTGGAACTGTACAGTAACTCTCTAGATTGTTTTGGATGTCAAAACCAGTGATGACAAATCTAACATTAATGGAGCCAGGGAGGATGGATCCCTGACAGGGGATGATCTGCCACTGTGCCACCTGTGTGGGGGCATAAAGGAGAACGTCACGTGGCCAACTTTGGTAGGTTGCCATATAAACCCGAGTTGGGGCCAACTAGGGGGACTTGGAAATGTGGCTCTAGTCGGAGTGCAAAGGCACTGCAGTGCTTAGTGGAAATAATATCTACCGTGTGTTAATTAGTGACTTAATTTTACACGTGCCTATAATGGCAGATGTAGATATGATTGATAGGACTGCAGTAGTGCCATTTAAGGTTCCCTACCAGATCCGAGGAAACTCAACAAGTTTTTGGGAAAGAATCACATCCCATTCGGAAGAACACCAGTTCAAGAGTCACTAGAGTTGCATACAGAACGTAACTTACGCTAGAAGGAAATTGATTCATCAAAGAGAGTGATGCATACTGATGCACCACACAGCATTAGACAGTAGTAACGAACCGAGAACCGGCTAAGAGTACCTAGTGTTAGTACAGCAACAATTAACATTAGAAATTAGCACTTATGGACTGAATGGTTCGATGTGCAACGAGGATGATCTGTCGACTAACTAACTAACTAACTAACTGCGTACACACTACAAAAGACTTGTGCAGTTTGTTAAGGAACGTTAGGAACGGACATTGTGTAGAGTGCAACCGGTCCATGATTAACTGTTAATACCACCGGTGTCTATTTCGGATGTTCATGAAATGGGATTACCAGAGGTCTACAGAGGCAAATCAGTATCCGGCAAGATGGTTTCGGCACGGGGTGAGCTGTACATGTTCTGACGTAACGTGCTGTGGTCTATCCTTGCTGGGATCAGCTGACTGGGTTGTTGTCTGAGAGTCCGATTCTACACACTTTATAGAACACGTCACACATTTTCTTAACATACACGTCTCATATACGTTACACTTTTCTTTTAATAAATTAATCTTTATTAATCTTTAGAAGCAAGAGTTGTTGAGTATGTTACGTTGGGGAAATATGAGAAGGGGGCATAGTACGACAGTGAGAGAGCGATAGGAAAAGGTGTCCATAGGCTGATGGAGTGTGTTGGACGGAAGCTGGTGGATTCTCCAGAATATTGAGAGGAAAAAAATATTATAATGTGGGTGTCGACTCTCTTCACTCCAGGGACGACACTGATAAAGGAGGACACGACAGTGAGAAGTACATGTTCTGACGTAACGTGCTGTGGTCTATCCTTGCTGGGATCAGCTGACTGGGTTGTTGTCTGAGAGTCCGATTCTACACACTTTATAGAACACGTCACACATTTTCTTCGCATACACGTCTCATACACGTTACACGTTTCTTTTAATAAATTAATCTTTATTAATTTCTAGAGGCTAGAGTTGTTGAGTGTGTTGCGTTGGGGAAGTATGAGAAGGGGGCATAGCACGACAGTGAGAGAGTGATAGGAAAAGGTGTCCATAGGCTGATGGAGTGTGTAGGACGGAAGCTGGTGGATTCTCCAGAATATTGAGAGGAAAAAAATATTATAATGTGGGTGTCGACTCTCTTCACTCCAGGGACGACACTGTAAAGGAGGACACGACACCACCGAAGAACTGCAACCAGACATACTAAAAGAAGAAATTATAGAAGCCATCAGATTAGCCCCATTGAACAAATCACCGGGACAAGATGAAATACCAAATGAACCAATTAAAGCAACAAGAAAAGTAGGAACAGCATGGCTACATAGACTATTCAACCATGTCTAGGTAGAACAACAGACACCACGAGACTGGGGAAACGCCATAATTATCCCAATTTGGAAAAAAAAACAAAGGCAGCAAAAGAGATTGCACACAATACAAAGGCATTTCACTGTTGAGTCATACTAGGAAAATAATAGGTCTGTGGTCCTGATTCTACTCTTGTCACTGAGTGAATGTGCTGTGTGTGGTAATATCTAGATTTATATTACTTGTTCATATATCTGTATAGTAATTTGTAGTTATATTGTACTCGACCTGCTAGCTTACCTCTCTGTATAATGGCCACCCCTAAACTTAGCACAGCAGAATTAAAGGCAAAGGGGGAGGACATGGGATTGGCGGGGTCTGCTCTAACGGATTACATACGGGAAGTGGAGAGAGAGTATCGTCAAGCAGAAAGGGAAGATCGAAAGGCCGAGTTGGAATTGAGAAGGATGGAATTGGAAGCTGAGCAAGCAGCTAAGAAATTTGAAGCTGAGCAAACAGCTAGGAAACTGGAAGCTGAACAAGAAGCTCAGAAAAGGGAGCACGAGTACCGGATGAGGGAACTCGAGTTGAAGAGTCAATATAATGGAGAAACTGAGGGAGCAGTTGGAAGTTCCTCCATCCCAGGATCAACACCAGTAGGTGGACATGGGTACCATGCTATGAAGTTTCCTTTAGCGGTCTACGAGGAGGACAAAGAGAAGATTGACCAATACCATCAACGCTTCGAGGCTATGCCAGTTGCTATGGGTCTGGAGCGTAACAAATGGAATCTTAAGCTATCCCAGGGTTTACGCGGGACCGGATACGAGGTTTATACTCGCCTGCCACCAGGACATGAGAACAATTATGATGAGTTAAAGACGGCTCTGCTGAAACGATTCGAGGTTACGTCACATACCTACCGGAAAAAATTTCGAGCAGCGAAACGAGAACCGGGGGAGTTGTTTGCCGCCTACAGTTTGCGTCTAAAATCTTATCTCCACAAGTGGATGGATTTGGCTGGGTTCGCACATGACTATGAGAGTCTGGAAGAGCTCATGGTGGTCGACCAGCTGAAGAAGCAAATGTCTAAACCTCTCAGGACGTTCCTGGGAGAACAAGGAGCGGAACGTATTGACCTCGTGACTAAATTAGCAGAACGGTTCGTCGAGGTACATGGGGAGGCAGGGGAGAACCTTTCCACCAACTCCAAAAGTCAAGAGAAACATGACAAGAAGAAAACCAAAAACTCAGGAACAAAAAAGTGGGAACCTTATGTGCAAAAATCAGAGGATAGTTCAGAGAAGAAGAAGGAGGGAAGCAAGAGCACTTCAAGCTCTACACCTAAACGACCGTGGTCGGAGAAGTGGTGTTCCATTTGTAAGTCACCCTCTCACAATACGAGGGACTGCAAATCGAAGGCTAAGAACCCTCACTTCGCAGCATGTCAAGTGACTTCCAAGGAGGTTGTCACAGAAAATGCCAAGGTCAACAAGGAAGCTCGCCACCAGGAGAGCTCACTCAAGTCTGGCAATAGAAAATCTAGGACAGGGAAATGGTGCAACCAATGCCAGTCGAATACGCACAATGCTATTGACTGCAGAGGAGAGTCAGGAGACACTCAATTCGTCGTGTGCCCCGGGAAACCTAAGGTGGAGCCCACCGAACAGGTCGAGGCCGAGGAAGAGACTCCAGACCAGGAAAAACCACCTGTAGTGGAATTGGTAGAGGTTAACGGTCGTCAAGTGGAGTGTTTATACGACACAGGACTGGACGGGGAGGCCGTGATTTCTGCGGATCTGGTACATCCAGAACAATTCACAGGTGAAACATTGGATATACAGCCTGCACAGAAAAGTGCTGTAACCATGAAGTTGCCCATTGCTAATGTGGAGATTCGCTCAAGGTACGTCACCGGCACCATCAAGGCCGCTGTATTGACCGATCCCATTTTTCCAGTCATCCTAGGTTGCCGGTATGTCTTTCTGGGAATGCCCAGGGAGCCAATCCATATGGGAGCAATGCAGACTCGCTCTCAGACGAAAACGGAATAGGCAGACGCAATTGTGACTAACCCAATGCCGGGGGAGCTACGAACTGCCCAGAGTGAGGATGCTACTCTACGTCCTTGCTACAGAAAGCTGCAGAAAAGTGCTGATCCACCAGGACGGGGGCAGTACTACATGAAGAATAGGATACTCTACAGGAGAGCAGGAAGGGGAGACAACCTATACGGTCAGTTGGTCGTCCCGAAAGCTCACAGGTCCCAGATTCTTCATATGGGGCATACCATCTCCTTTAGTGGACACATGGGTATTGCCGCCACCATGCAGCGGATTTCCTGCCATTACTATTGGCCGGGAATGACAGATGATGTGCGTCGGTATGTGAAGTCATGCCCTGAGTGCCAGAGGGTGGCACCGAAACACTGGACAGCACCGGTGGTGTTGGGTGAGATGCCCATCATGAACTCTCCTTTCGAGAGGGTAGCCATCGATATCGTGGGTCCACTTCCCAGGACTAGGAAGAGGAACATGTATATACTCACAATGGTGGATTGCTGTACAATGTGGGGTGAGGCTATACCGTTGACCACGATTGACTCGAAAAGAGTGGCGGACGCACTGATGGAGGCCTTTACCAGATTAGGCTTTCCGGATCAAATTCTGACGGACAATGGATCTCAGTTTTGTGGAAAACTCATGGAGGAGGTATTTAGGGTGTTTCACTCTAACCACATACATACCAGCCCTTACCACCCTCAAGCCAATGGACAAGTAGAGCGTTTCAACGGCACGTTGATGACAATGCTCAGGAAACTAGCGCAGGAAAAACCTGATAGGTGGGATGAATATATCCCAGCAGCACTCTTTGCCTATCGGGAAGTTCCTCATGGCTCAACAGGACTACCACCCGCTACGTTGCTGTTTGGTCGTCCAATCAAAGGACCGTTGGAAGCCATGTTGAGGAGTTGGACTGAAGAGGGGACGTCAGAAGAAGTGATCTCATCCTATCAATACGTGGAGGAACTGAAAGAAAAACTCCACAAGGGATGGACTCTAGCAAATCAAAACTTGAAAAAGGCCAGGAAAAGACATGCGGCTTACTACAACCGTAGGTCTAAAGAAAGATCTCTAGAGGTGGGAGATAAAGTCTTGTTGCTACTCCCAACGGGAAACAACAAACTGGAGATAGGTTGGCAAGGACCATTTCCCGTGGAAAGGGTGATATCCAGAACCAACTATCAAATCCGGATCCGGGGAAAGTCGAAGATTTTCCATATCAATCTCTTGCGGAAATACGAAGAGAGACCCGGAGACAAGGCAGCGCACCTCATGGCAATGGCAGTTGCAGTGGAGACGGAAGTGGGAACCAGCGAGGGCAGGGAATATCCCTTGGTACACCAGGAAACCTATAGGGATGTGAAAGTGAACCCTGATCTGACCTCCCAGGAGAGGGAAAGGATAACCCAGGTTCTCAAGTCTCATAAGGAGATACTGACTGATAAACCAGGACGAACGAGGTTGGTTGAGTTCGAGATGACTTTGACCACACAGGAGCCTGTTCGCCAAAAGGTTTACCCAGTGCCATTCTCTAAAGAAAAGGCCCTGGAGGAGGAAATACAAAAATTGCTGGAGGATGACGTGATTGCACCATCCACATCCCCATACAATGGCGGGGGTAGTTTTGTTACGCAAACCAAGTGGAGAACACCGGTTGTGTATAAATTACAGACTTCTGAACAGTCATACACAGTTTCAGGTGGAACCTTTGCCGAATCCAACTCAGTTATTCGCTAGGCTCCATAAGGCTCGGTACTTTTCAAAGGTGGATCTGAGTCGGGGTTATTATCAGATACCAGTCAAACCGGAGATTCGACCACTGTTAGCTTTCAGTACACCCAGTGGACACTACGAATTCAAGGTCATGCCCTTTGGACTCAGCAATGCACCTAGTGTGTTTACACGTATGATGAGGACTTTACTAGATCCGTTACAGGATCCATCCATCATCTCATTCATGGATGATATTCTGATTTCCAGTGACAGCTTGGATGACCACTTACAATCCTTGGAGAGAGTGTTTAAGAGGCTCAAGGAAGCAGGGCTTACTGCTCGTCCAACCAAGTGCATGATTGGTTACCAGACTCTGGAATTTCTAGGTCACACCATTACTCCATGACACATTGTCCCAGAAGAGAAGAACCTGGAGAAAATCAGAAATGCACCAAGGCCAAAAACGAAGAAGGATGTGCGATCTTTTCTCTCGTTGTGTGGGTTCTACCACAAATTTATCCCACATTTCACTGAATTGGGAGCTCCGTTGACGGAAACCTTGAAAAAGGGATTCCCGGATCAAATCATTTGGACACCAGAATGTGAGAATGCCTATAGTCAGTTAAAGGAGGCCTTGGTCAGCAAACCTGTATTACAGCTCCCTGACCTTTCCAAACAATTTGTGTTGAGAACAGATGCGGGTGCGATTGGAATTGGAGCCGCTTTGTTACAGGAAGGAAAAGACGATGCTTCGGTTTTGAAACCTGTGGCATACGCAAGTAAGAAACTTCTACAGGCGGAGAGGAATTATTCAATTGTCGAGAGAGAGTGCTTGTCCCTTGTATGGGCAGTGCAAAAATTTCAGCCATATTTGTATGGAGTTAAGTTTCGAGTCCAGTCGGATCATCAACCCCTGATGTTCCTGGCTACTTCTCAGAAGCTCAACGCCCGTTTGATGCGGTGGTCGTTGTTACTTCAACCATATAATTTCACAGTAGAGTACATTCCGGGGAAGGAGAATGTTGGAGCGGATTTCTTGTCAAGACACCCAGCTCCTGAAGAAGAGGAATGAATCATCTGGATTTAACTCATGGTGGAGAAGAGTGAGATGGACTACTCTCTTAAGAGGGGGCCTATGTCACGAGCGCCATGAGTTAACCAGCTAATAATACCGACGTTTGCTTGGCGTATATTTTCTAGGCCACAACAGCCGTACTAACAGAGTAAACACAGCTGCACGGGTTACATCGGGTCAGCCCATATACACATTTGGCGGTGAGTGAGAAGGAAGGGATAAAACGCGTTGGCAGTTCATAACAGTTAAAATCACATATAATTGGCCGCGCAGGATATGGAATGGTTCCGTTTGTCATCTATAGTTCCGGACATCAGACGGAATGGAGGTTTGACTGTCAGCACATGACAGAAAGTTGAGGGTGTTATTGAAAACAGTGGAACACCTGCCGGACATGAACAACGTCACGTGCACAATGTAAGCGTGTTTGGAAAACCATGATTGGCAGCTTGGTATCGAAACTCTTTGTTGGAACTCGACAGTAACTCTCTAGATTGTTTTGGATGTCAGAACCAGTGATGACAAATCTAACATTGAGGGAGCCAGAGGGGGGATGGATCCCTGACAGGGGATGATCTGCCAATGTGCCACCTGTGTGGGGCATAAAGGATAACGTCACGTGGCCAACTTTGGTAGTTTGCCATATAAACCCGAGTTGGGACCAACTAGGGGGACTTGAAAAATGCTCTAGTCAGAGTGCCAGGGCACTGCAGTGCTTAGTGGAAATAATATCTACCGTGTGTTAATTAGTGACTTAATTTTGCACGTGCCTATAATGGCAGATGTAGATATGATTGATAGGACTGCAGTAGTGCCATTTAAGGTTCCCTACCAGATCCGAGGAAACTCAACAAGTTTTTGGGAAAGAATCACATCCCATTCGGAAGAACACCAGTTCAAGAGTCACTAGAGTTGCATACAGAACGTAACTTACGCTAGAAGGAAATTGATTCATCAAAGAGAGTGATGCATACTGATGCACCACACAGCATTAGACAGTAGTAACGAACCGAGAACCGGCTAAGAGTACCTAGTGTTAGTACAGCAACAATTAACATTAGAAATTAGCACTTATGGACTGAATGGTTCGATGTGCAACGAGGATGATCTGTCGACTAACTAACTAACTAACTAACTGCGTACACACTACAAAAGACTTGTGCAGTTTGTTAAGGAACGTTAGGAACGGACATTGTGTAGAGTGCAACCGGTCCATGATTAACTGTTAATACCACCGGTGTCTATTTCGGATGTTCATGAAATGGGATTACCAGAGGTCTACAGAGGCAAATCAGTATCCGGCAAGATGGTTTCGGCACGGGGTGAGCTGTACATGTTCTGACGTAACGTGCTGTGGTCTATCCTTGCTGGGATCAGCTGACTGGGTTGTTGTCTGAGAGTCCGATTCTACACACTTTATAGAACACGTCACACATTTTCTTAACATACACGTCTCATATACGTTACACTTTTCTTTTAATAAATTAATCTTTATTAATCTTTAGAAGCAAGAGTTGTTGAGTATGTTACGTTGGGGAAATATGAGAAGGGGGCATAGTACGACAGTGAGAGAGCGATAGGAAAAGGTGTCCATAGGCTGATGGAGTGTGTTGGACGGAAGCTGGTGGATTCTCCAGAATATTGAGAGGAAAAAAATATTATAATGTGGGTGTCGACTCTCTTCACTCCAGGGACGACACTGATAAAGGAGGACACGACAGTGAGAAGTACATGTTCTGACGTAACGTGCTGTGGTCTATCCTTGCTGGGATCAGCTGACTGGGTTGTTGTCTGAGAGTCCGATTCTACACACTTTATAGAACACGTCACACATTTTCTTCGCATACACGTCTCATACACGTTACACGTTTCTTTTAATAAATTAATCTTTATTAATTTCTAGAGGCTAGAGTTGTTGAGTGTGTTGCGTTGGGGAAGTATGAGAAGGGGGCATAGCACGACAGTGAGAGAGTGATAGGAAAAGGTGTCCATAGGCTGATGGAGTGTGTAGGACGGAAGCTGGTGGATTCTCCAGAATATTGAGAGGAAAAAAATATTATAATGTGGGTGTCGACTCTCTTCACTCCAGGGACGACACTGTAAAGGAGGACACGACACCACCGAAGAACTGCAACCAGACATACTAAAAGAAGAAATTATAGAAGCCATCAGATTAGCCCCATTGAACAAATCACCGGGACAAGATGAAATACCAAATGAACCAATTAAAGCAACAAGAAAAGTAGGAACAGCATGGCTACATAGACTATTCAACCATGTCTAGGTAGAACAACAGACACCACGAGACTGGGGAAACGCCATAATTATCCCAATTTGGAAAAAAAAACAAAGGCAGCAAAAGAGATTGCACACAATACAAAGGCATTTCACTGTTGAGTCATACTAGGAAAATAATTTGCAAAATTCTTGAGAAAAGGTTACCAACTACTATAGAACCCCAGCTAAGCGAAACACAACTTGGATTTAGGAAAAACAAAGGATGCACAGATGCCATTTTTGCTCTTAGACAACTTATAGAAAAATCAACCGATTTCAATGAAAAACTCTACTTAGCCTTTGTAGACCAAGAAAAGACATTTGATAGAGTAGTTAGAAACAAGCTGTGGGAAATCCTTAAACAATATGTTGTGAATACACATCTAACAAACCTGTGTAGAAGTTTATATAACAACAGTGAATGCACAGTGAGAGCAACTGGGAGACACTCAGAACCCTTCACCATAAGATCTAGAGTACGACAAGTTTGTGTCCTGTCACCTCTTTTGTTCACAGGGAGATTTGCTCGCAGCAGACGAGCAATATCTCCGGCGGGCCTACTCTCGTTGGTTGCGGAAGTCGCACGAGTCAGGCGGGGAGTCTGACGGTAGTACATGCTTACAAGGTCCAGACACTTTCGTTTCACAGGTTTTATTGATTGATTGATTTAGGAACCGACATCACAGCATTCGGGGCATTCCCATAAGCGCCCCGTCCCCATCCTCAGCAGCAAGCGAAGAGTTCCAACACTAATAGTACCAGTAGCAATCTGATTATATGTCCGTCTCGCCTTTCCTCTGAACGTCGATCGTCGGCCAGATCCCCTCGTCACCCATCGCTGTTGCATTCTTGCCAGACCATGGTAATCCATTTGCCCCTCCGAGGTGTACACGTGCTCCCACAAGGCCGCAACCACGTCTTCCTTATCATGCATGTGTTTGACAGGTGTACGCGACCAGTGGTCCGGACGCATATACGACCCTTACCTGCGGGATTTGGCTGAACGCCTCTAAGTCAAATCCCAAGGGTTTAGGATCTGGCCATTGCTCTTCTCCTGCTCGTGGAGGCGAGGTCTCGGAGGTTTGACGCTGAGCCGCCAGCGTCTGCAGCCTACCTTGTTCCAGACGTATTGGTTATCCATTCCTCTGGGTCAAACGAGGCAAGGCCGAGGGAGGGAACATGTCGTTTGGGCACCACATGTTCTCTGAAGCTCCGCCCAGGCATTGTGATGGAATTTTGGCCAAATTCCAACTCACATACTTTGGTCTGTCAAGACTGCAAGGTGCCACTCACATATAGACAACATATGTACAGAAACCAGCCAAACAGAGACCGCAAGAATACCGCATGACGAGAACACAGAAGAAGAACCATCTGCTTATCTAACCTTTAGAGAACTCCTGTTTGCGGACGACCAAGCCCCAATAGCAAAATCAGAAGCTGAATTACAAGACCACATGAATAGTCTAAACGAAATGTGTAGGGAACATAACATGAAAATTAGCACAAGCAAAACAGAGGTAATGACTATAACTAAAGAAGAAAAAACAACAACAATTCACATAAACGAACATCCCTTGAAACAAGTAAAGAGTTTCAAGTACCTAGGAAGTATAATATCATCAAATGACAGATCAGAAGACGAGATTGAAAATAGATGCAATAAGGCAAACCAACTTATTGGACAAATGGCACCAATACTAAAGAACAAACATGTATCAATAAATACTAAGAAAGCACTTTACAATACAATCTTCCTACCAACTCTATGCTACCAATGCCAAATCTGGACAATGACAGAAAAAGAGAAAAGAAAAATCTCAACAACAGAAATGAGATTCCTGAGAAGAATACTCAACGTATCAAGAAGAGATAAGATCAGAACACGTACTTTTATATGGATGTGAAACGTGGACAATGAGCAGACAAGCTGAAAAACATCTGTTGACAGTGGAATTGTGGTTTCTGAGGAAAATGTAAAAAAATATCACGAAGAGACAGTAAAATGAATGAGCAAGTCCTGTTAGAAGTAAATGACAACTTTAAACTGATTAGAGAAATTAAACGGAGACAGTCACCAATTTTTGGGCACGTTTTGAGAAGACATAAACTAGAGAACGCAGTGACAACTGGCAAGATTGGGTGGAAAAGAATAAGCGATAGACTGACAAGTAAATATCTAGATGGCTTAGCCACATGGCATGGCCGAGACAAGAGCACAGAACATATCCATGACTCTGGTGATATTATGAGTTGGCAAAAAATGACAGCCTATACGTATCGGCATGGCACATGATGATATCGACATATGTTACATGTTCTCAAAAATGTTACTTAAAGTTGGGTGTTGTGCCATAGGTTCTTAATACTGATTAACCCGTGCATTGCTACGGCCAGCCTGTGTCTGACGTTTTATGAACAGTGCCGACTCTTGTTGATAATGGAGCCTAGATACTCACTTTACTTTTTTTCCCCCGTGGTTCCATCCTGTTTCAGGATATTGCGGTCAACATCAGCATCTTTCAGCTGTATGTTGATTCCTAGGCTAGATTACGCTCATCAGCACGCCACAACTTTCTGAGCGACCGGCTCCATACTCTCATAAGTCACTGGTGCGACTCGAACCGCTTCCAATTCTCGTGCGCTCACGTCAACCACGAGAGTATTCTGGGTTACGGAGAAAGCTGCTAACGCCTCGACCAGGGAGACCGGCACTCACTTTACTTATTAAAAATAAATAAATATGTTCATACCTATTATTATTTGTAAATGTTATGTTCATTTCATTTTGATTTACACATAATGTTTAATAAATAAATATAATTTAAATGTTCTGAGTTTGACAATTTGAATTTTTTTTTAAAAATGTCCGATGAAGGAGCCTGCAATGAATCTGTGATGTGCTAAGATTATCCCACTTTGTAGGCATGGATGCATTGAGGAATAAGTAGTCAATCTTTCCCTCACGTGACAAGCGGAGAGCTTAGGAATCGAACTCTCGCCAGATCTCGTTAATACTATTGCAGCGCAACTTCCTAACCATGATGCCAACGCGTCCGCAACTTGATTTAGCCAAATTGTAATTTTAATTGTGTACTTTATTCTGAAAATGTCAAAGTTAAGGGAGCAAACCCAAAGACACAAACTCTTTAATATCTACTTCTGTCCCTTGGCATTATAGAGCCCGTATTTTCCTCTTTTTCTCAAACTTTCATCCAAGCATCAGACTCACCTCCACTATTTCCTGGTCGGCTGTTAATTTCTTAGACATAACAGTTTCCTTAGGTTCTGCTGGTCTATACACGACGATTTACTATAAACCAACTGACTCGCACGTATTCCTTCTCTATACCTCCTCCCATCCCCCCTCTTGTAAGGATTCTATTCCTTTCTCACAACTATTACGTCTCCGACATCTTTGTCATGATAATAACGACTTCCGTCAAAAAGCCCATGAAATGTTGGATTTCTTCCGCCGTCGAGGCTACCCTGAGAATGTTCTGTCTACAGCTCTTCACCGCTGCCAGTCTATTAGTCGTGCCGAGTCTCTCTCCTCCAGGCCGAAACCACGTAACAACATACCTATTCTCTCACTTACCTACCATCCTGATAATATTGCTGCCAAAAACATTCTCATGAGACATCTATCCATTCTTCAGGCAGACCCGGTCACTCGCGATGTCTTTTCAGAAGCCGCCACTGGTGGCATATAGGCGGGATCGTAACCTGAAGGATGTGCGGGTCCATAGCACTCTACCCCAACCTCACAAGTTTCTTCCTGGCACTGTGCCATGTCTTCGATCTCGTTGTAAGACGTGTCCACATGTCCTTCAAACCTCAAGTTTGGCTTTCCCTAAGACTACTTTTCACACCCGGGAGGGTTTCTCATGCACGAGTCGCAACGTTATTTATGCGATCATCTGTACACGTTGCGACATGAGATATCTTGGGAAGACAGGGCTTCGTCTGGCGGACAGATTTAGACACCTCTCCGATATAAATAGTGGTGACCAGAAACCGGTACCTCTACACTTCAACAGTTCCGACCACTGTGGTGTTGCCGACATACAGGTCACGGCGATTAAATCGTACAATTCTTACGAACGCGATCGAAAGACATTGGAAAACCGTCACATCTTCCAATTGGGTTCACTCTCCCCTCACGGCCTCAATATCCAACACAGTTTTATTTAAGTACCTAACGCCCCCTGCCCCCTCCCATCCCCGTAGTCGTATAGTCTCCTTATAAGCCAGTTGCATGTCCTTCACAGGACAATGTAGCCAACGCCAGCATTATCTTTTCCTTCTGTGATTTCCCGGGTAGTGTACGTTCAGTCGCTTATCACTGTTTTCTGAACAACCGGCTTTTGCGCTATTTTATGATGGCAAATGCCTGGGTTCTGCATCCAAATCGCTGCTTGGCGTGCGGAATTGCGAACTGCATCCGTTACATCGCCACAGAGTCGGCTACAGAGCTCTACCTATCCATGTTTTCCATTTTCGCTCTCATGGGCGCACCCCCATCCCCCCCAGCGCGGGTTCCCTCACCGGTTGTCTCAGCCAATCCCCGAGCTTCAGGCTTTACTGACCTTTAGTCAGTTGACCCTGTTAACCTTTACATCCGGTTTATTCCATTCACGGATAGCCGCGCAAGCAAGAAAACAGATAAGTGAAATTAATACTTTCATGTAGTGTCTTTCGTGTATTTGTTAGTCTATTTTTGTTTGTATGTTCTGTGCTGACGAAGGCTTTGGCCGCAACGTCCATTTTGTTTCTTGTAGTCGTGCTTTAGTAAAGCTCACAATCTACTTTTCTTAAAAAATGTGGACATTGATGGTTTAATTATTAAAGGACGTGGATGTTTGGTGCAGAACAGAATCTCTCTCTCTCTCTCTCTCTCTCTCTCTCTCTCTCTCTCTCTCTCTCTCTCTCTCTTCCCCCTATCTCTTTCTCTCGCTCTCTCTGTCTCTCTCTGTCCCTGTATTTCTCTCTGTCCCTCTGTCTATGCATCTATCTCCGTCTCTCTCTCTCTGTGTCTCCGCCTTTGTATCTCTTTATGTCGCTCTCTATCTTCGTCTCTGTGTCTCTTTCAGTCTTTGTCTCTCTCTGTCTTCATTTCTGTATCTCTTTATATATCTCTCTCTCTGTGTCTCTATCTCTGTATATCCTTCTGTCTTTTTCTCCGGCTCTATATATCTTTCTGTCTCTGATTCTCTCCGTCTCCGTATCTCTCTGTGTCTCGGTCACTGCATGTATTTCTGTCTATGTCTCTCCCTGTCTCCGTCACTGTATCTCTTTCTGTCTCTCTATCTCCGTCTCTATATCTGTCTTTTATCTCTGTCTATGTGTCCGTATCTGTCTCTCTCTGTCTCCCCTTTCTCTCTCTCTCTCTCTCTCTCTCTCTCTCTCTCTCTCTCTCTCTCTCTCTCTCTCTCTCTCTCTGTTTTCAAGTATTTGATAAACGATACACAAACACATACACACACATTATATATACAGTACACATACAATATACGCGCATGTGTGTGTGTGTGTGTCGTCATGTGCGAGAGACGCAGTAGTGCAATGCTTAGTACCTGCTTAGTAGCCTGCCGGCCAAGTGGTCTTGAGTTCGAATCCCCACAGAGATGGATGTATTATATAGATGGGCTGCCAAGCCCAATGGCATGGGAAGTGCAGGTGATCGGAGTGGTGTTGACCACACCCGGGAACCTGGCCAAGCTGGCACACCACAAACCTCCTACGTCATCGATTGGACGGCACGTTTTGGAAACCGGTCACGTGATTGATAGGGTCAATGCGTTTCGCTTGTTAAAGGTCGCTGAAGCAATCGCCATTAATCGGCAGAAGCCAGCCTTGGCAAATATTGCCGGGAATGTGTTTACTAATTAGGCTGTCAGGTGTAAGTTGATGGGAGGTGCCTTGAAGTGATTAGAACAAGAATCTTCGTGGCTAAGGTAGCCTTTTGCAAGATGGAAAACATTCTGACCAATAAAAAGATATCATTTGCGACGAGGAAAGGGGTGTTGAAGTGCTACACAGAACCTGTAATTTTGTATGGATGTGAACCATGGACAAAGAGCAGACAAGCTGAAAAACATCTGTTGACTTGGATAAGGGCGTTGATGATGAAAAATCATTCCAGTGCACAAGAAGTAGTATCGCGTGTATGGACAACGCTTGAGTTCAAAGCGAGCGAGCGAAAAAGAAAAAAAAATCCAGCGTTTATTTATCCAAGTGATATATTGTTGTTGTTTGTAAATCCATTGGAAGACTGGGACTACTTTTAACTCCTAAGTAAGAAATCTCAATCTTCAAGTACTCAATCTTCAAACCTCAATCCTGACACAACGAAATAAATCAATGTGATTATTGCTTGCTGGACTTTAGGCGTCTGGGTTGCCTTGCCACATCGAGAAGACCTGATTATTCGGGGCCACATCGATTGACAGATGTCAGTCACGGCGATCGGGCAAACTTTGAGCTATAGCCTACGATGGGTGACGTTGTGATATTCTAGTAAGATAATTTGGCCGCGGCTAGCGTGAGCCGAGTGGTCAAGTTGTTACACTTCCGGTTCAATCCCTGGTCCAGTCAGGAATATGCACTATTGACGAACTCAAACGAGAGCGAAACTCGAGTCTAGTGCTTCCAGTCTGACGTGGAAAGGGCCTTAGGTTCGTTTCGGAATACGATCAGCATTGCCAGTAGTGGGTTTTACTCAATCTTCAAATCCTAAGTAAGAAGCAGTGTTGCTAAGATGGTCTGAGTCCCGAAAAGAGCTTGAATTTAACAGCAAGAGACCGGAGAAGATACTTGTCCCTGGTTCAGCACCAAACACTAACTCCAAGTAAGTATACTGTTTTTTAAAAAAACGCAAAATTTTTGGTGTTTCTTTTAATGTTGCATATCCCTTGATGGGAGATGCCTTGAAGAGATTAGAACAAGAATCGCCATGGCAAAAGTAGCCTTTAGCAAGATGAAAAACATATTGACCAATAAAAAGATGTCAATTGAAACGAGAAAAAGAGTGTTGAGATGCTACATTGAACCTGTACTTTTGTATGGATGTGAAGCGTGGACAATGAGCAGTCAGGCTGAAAAACATCTGATGGCTGTAGAGATGTGGTTTCTGAGGAAAATGCAAAGAATACCATGGACAGCCAGAAAGACCAATGAACAAGTCCTTCAAGAAACAAATGAAGATCGTAAATTGATTAGAGAAATTAGACGTAGACAGTCAAAAATTTTTGGGCATGTTATGAGAAGAAATGGATTGGAGAATTTGGTGACAACTGGTAAGATCGAGGGGAACAGACCAAGGGGAAGACCTAGAAGCAAGTACCTGGATGGCTTGGCCTTGTGGCATGGTCGAGACAGAAACACGGAGCTGATCCACGACTCTGGTGATCGGGTGAGATGGCAGAACATGACCGCCCACGCTTACCGGCATGGCACATGATGTATGGATCCCTTGCAGGACGTTGCAGTCAACTCCAGCATTTTTCAGCTACTGTTGATATACTAGGCACATTTTACATTCAATAGTTTTCCATTGCCGGTCTCTCTGGTCTAGAGGTTATACTTTCTCCGTAATCTCGTATACTCTCGTAAGTAACGTGACGTTGCGCGAGAATTGGTAGCGGTTCTCTCCGCGTCGGTAACTTACGGAGTATTTGAGCCGGTCGCTCAGAAAGCAATGGCAAACTACCGAGCGTAATCTTGCCAAGAAATCAATAATCAGCTGAAAGATGCTGACGTTGACAGAGATGTCATGTAAAAAGGATATGCAAACATTATTTTTTTTAGTTTGCCATTGCTTTCTGAACGACCGGCTCCCATACCAACACGTTATTACACAACGCGACACAGTTAATTTTATAAAAGATGTTCGCTGATTGGACATCAGTCAACCTATCGACTGTGTTCATCTGGTCATTAACTTCTCGTGGTTACCTGAATTTTACTCACCTCATGATTCGTGAGGTCATGAAAGAGGTCAAGGTCAAAACAACAGTTTTGACTCTAACTCGTGACAGTTTCATATACTCCCGTGAAACTTACTGAACACAAAACTCTCTTACCATATTATTGAATGCTTATAAAAGATTGACGCTTCTTGAATAAATTCAGTTGAAAATTCAATGCACAGGTATGGCTCATCTCACCACAGAACAATGACTCATCATCATTGGACGTTTGCCTGCTGGATAGTCACAGAGTGTAGTAGCCAGATAATTTAATGTGGTTAGAAGCACCATTAGTCGCCTTTGGAGGCGATTTCAAGAAACTGGCACAGTGGCAGACCGGCCGCGCAGTGGAAGACCCAGAATCACAACTGCTGCCGAAGACCGCTTCATACGTCTGCGTCACATCGATTTGCATCTGCGTCCTTTACAGTCCAGTCAATGCCAGGAGCTCGTCGAATTTAAGATGAAACTGTCAGGAACCGGCTTCACGACGCTGGTCTTTGGGCTAGAAGACCCTAAAGAGGTCCTGTTCTTACGGACCGGCATCGCCAGAACCGACTTCAGCATTGTCAATAAAATGTTGGTACAAGTTTGCAATTGAAACTGCAATAATGTTGCGTTTCTTTCTATCTTTCTTGTTTTTTTTTTTTTTTTTTTTTTTTTTTTTTTTTTTTAAACAGTATATATTGCAATCCAAGCCCAGAAATCAACCAACAGGGGCGTGCTGGACCGGTACTACAGGTGTCCCCAACGATTGATATTTCTGTGTATTACACGTTTTTTCATTCTTCGTTCCTCCTTCGATAGAAGAGCGTCACACCCAGTTATGCACCTCAGAGGTCAGTGTGTCCAACTTCGACACACAAGTGTGTCAAATGTATGTGGTATAATAAAACGTCCTTACCCTTTCCTATTTATGGACTCCCTTAAAAATAAACAAACCCTTACAATTACTGTTTAAGTAACTTACTTAATGCAGGAGAAAATAAAACAGCGATAGACTGACCGTGGCACAGCGAAATTTATTTTGGCTTGTTTTCTCTCCCTTATCTGGCCAATCCTGGCGAGGGGGAAAACAAAGACTGAAGCGGCCATTTCTAGTCAAGAGAACACACAAGAAAGTCGACCTTTCCCTTCGAGGAGAAGGTAGTTTGCCTTAAAAACATGATTCTTTTCAAGCTATTGGTATGTTATCTACATTATTAAGATATATTTATGTATTACATAAACCAGTATGTTTAATGAAGAATTAGTTACAATTCTCTTAAACCAGGCTGGATGATGTTTACTAAGGAAACACATGTGGGCGCCACGCTGTAATTTTTCCTATGTCTTACAATTTCAAATCTATATGTTAATATCTTGTATAGGCATTATGTACTTATATCTCACTAGTAGTGCTATAATCTATGAATATTATGTGTACTGTAAAGTATCAACTCTCATGTCTGAAACACATTCTAGAGATTTTCTCAATGTAGTAGCAGACTCTTGATTCATACTTCATAGTAAAGAACTAGTGTCTGTCAATTTCATATTCATATGAATAAAAACTTCTATGCATTGTGAAATATATCTCAATATCTATGCTTAGAAATCTGCTAATAATCTATGGACTATAGAAAGGAAATTTTATCCATGCGGGGACATACAAATGATTACGCGTATTCCTGACTCTTAGTCAGGGGATAAAATATTTTGCCACATCATAATCTGTAACTTGGAACTATAGTGTTAAATTTTAGTACCATCCTTTTGTTAACAGATTAGTAACCACTCCATATGAGGGTGAACATATAATCATTTCATAAAATAGTGTTAGGGACAGGCCATGTTTGAATATAAATTCATGAACAATTAAACGCGTGATGTTAAGGCATGTTCGGATACCTTCAATCTGCATCACCTCACTGTAGTAGGAACAGAAGCGAAGATTGATGTGAATAAATTGCTTGAATAATAGCAGTCATTGGCAAAACATATCACAGCGATTACTATCCTCATGTGCTGTACGCAGTGGGGGAAAACAATGGATGTTTTAGTTCATGAAGATAATTCAAAAACCTAGGCTCCCTGCATCATCATTATGATTATTATGTATGATTATCATGTACTTAATATCAGAGAAATGTACATGTATGTTTTTTTTTGGTATGAGAATTTTCTTTGTTCTGATTGTTACTTTTTACTGTGGGAATATACATTTTAATGTTGCACCTTGGGATTAGAGGATGTTGATGTAAGAATACATATGTATGTCAGTACTTAAGAAGCCAATGGTGAATAGTCTTGACCTAGTGATGATTATAGTGCCGAAATGAAGACGCGGCATTAGAAACCACAGGGATTCTGTATAGGCTATTCTCTTCAAGTAATGAGAGAGACAATATCAACATGTTGGATGGACAGAATGACTTCACCCATCCAATAGTCCCAGTAACAACAGAACAAAATATAAGTGAGAAAATACCTTACTCACTAGGAAGGGTCAGAATGGCTCTACTCAGCAATGAGGGACAGTGGAACATGGACACCCACTCCTTTCCCCTTCTCCCCTTGTTGTTTTGTATTTGTATTTGTAATTGTGTTGTAAACCTTTTACCATAACACAGTAGGTTAATGCTAGTGTTGTATTCTTGTCATCCCTTTTCTATAGAAGAGAAGCAGGTGGTGGTTGAATTTGGTGGGACTATATCACTAACACTGGATCCTGGGTCAACAGCCATAAAGTGAATGTCCAAACCATAGTCTGGATCTAGCAATACCTCAATGTTTACTGCGGCGCTCAATAGCTCCATAGCGAGCAACAGATAAATTAGAAGACAACTGACTGGGTGAGTGATTAAGTCCTATTTTAGTAGGAATATCCAGGATGGACTTCAAGATCTAATAATCTACAAAGATGAAGATCAACAGAGTACTGACAACAGTGTATCGTCTGCTTTACTTCTGAGAAGTATCACCTATGGCCTCATCATTCAACCAAGTCAGTGAAACTGGGACAATCCTTCTAGCAAGTTACTAAAACTAACAACAGTGAGTAACCTTCAACTGTTGGTTGGATTTCCAAGTTAATATCCACAATGGATAAGTCTTCGAAAGAACATCTCACAGCTGCAAAAGTCAAACATAAGGTTCCAGCCATGCAACACCAAGTTCTAGCTATGAACACCAACTCAAACAAATGGGAAGAAGACATTGAACCAATACAACCAAGGTGCCAACTGAAAACCATACCTACACCAGATTACCTCAAGGTTCCCAAACCTGAACACATAAAAAAAAGACCATATGAAAGCAGCTAGCGGAGTAAATGCCTCTACGCCTGCAACCACAGGAATCACCTGATGGCTTGCAACCCTGGATATGTGGTGGAGTCAAGATTCTTCAGTTCCATGCCTGCAGCAGAATCCTGGAATTAATTCCAGATGAACCAAATGAATAACAAGCAGAATTGTATGTCTACACTGAAAGTAAATAATGAATCAGAACTCTGTGCTGGTCCCATGTCAGCCTAAATGCCAATAACGGTGGAATAGGTTATAGACTGATGACTAGGTGGGTGAAAAATCTGTGGGAACAAAATTGAGATTCGGATATTATAAGCCGAGACGCTGAAAGGTAGGCATCCTTTTCATCAGATATGGTGATATAGGGAAGAACCTTAGTCCAAGACCAAAGATGCATCTCCTGAAGGTATGACCAACCCAGGCCTCAATTTCACACTGACACCGAGCCGTTCGCAAAGAAGATTCTTGAATTCAGCTCCACGGAGGAGATATGTGGTGAATTTATTTCCTAAGGATTATAAGTAGTTCCGCAACCAACTTCAGTGGACATTAAACATGACTGTCAGTATTTATTGCTGTCACGGGTAAATATGGACATTAACTGCTGTGCACTGGAGAAGAATACCCATCCGCAATGCCTAAATGAACACTATAATTAATTAATTTAATTATTAGTATCAACTGTTTTCATGTGTGTGTTTTTTTCTTCTATGACATATAAAGAGTGTTAGTGTGTAATGAGGTATAACCAATGATGGTTAAGGTAAATAGTATTTTGACATCAACTCATTATTTTTAAATATGATAATTGTACGTGGTGTCAGAAACAAAAATATAGATGTTGGGTTTCTGCACCTAGACCAATGTGATTTTATCTAGGTACAATGAGTCGAGTAAGCAGAACCAATTTGTGGTTGTTGTGTTGTTTGTAATAACCTGGTTTTTTTCTGGGGTCACGTGGTACTATGTTGTAATACTGCATATCATTCCCATGCCTGTCTGAAAATGCATAGTGTTTATTACACATCTATATATGTAATTGCAGATCTTGAGTTAATACCTGAACTGTTTGTCCAAAAGTGTTGTGTACATCAAGTAAATGTGGTGTCCAATAAGTGGTTGTTTATATATTGTGAGCAATCAATATCCTTCTAGCATCTATAGTTAATTTAAAGGGTGATGAAGTGGGAAGGGAAACCTACACACAGCTGCCATTGTTTCAAGGATTGAACTCTTTTCTCCTGAGATTTGTGGTAAATATCCCCGATCACCCTGCATTCTGACCAGTGACCAGAGAATCAATAATACCCCCTAGACATTTTAACGAATTATTCTCAGGAATTAAAATCAACATCCCACAGTGTACTTTCCCTGGACAGATTCCATCCGACGTAACGGGCTATATTTATCCGTGGGTAAATTGTTTATTTCTTTCTTGTAAACATTTCCAAATAGTTTGGCCAGTGTGGCCATTTTACACCTGCTCTTTGCCATTTCCAACTGCCGTGGGATTTATTTATTTATTTATTTATTTATTTTCCGCATATCCTGTACAGTACATCGCTGTCAACACCAGCATTTTACCGCTGTTGTTGATTTCTTGGCAAGATTACGCTCAGTAGTTTCCATTGCTTTCTGAGCGGCCGGCTCACTTATCCCGTAAATCACCAACGCGGCGATAACCGCTTCCAACTCTCGCGTGCTGCGTTGCCCTACGTGGATAAACGGGATTACGGAGAAAGTCGTTTAACATCTAGGCCAGGGAGACTGGCGTGGAATTTATATCGTACTTAATTTGCACGGGACCCCCTGTCTTCGCCCTTATCCGAGATGGCTGGTTATCCTATCTAACTACCCAGGAGATCAGGGTGACGTGTGATATCTTTAGTTAGCAATAGTTCTTGACAACATTAACCCCCCCCCCCCCCCCCCCCCCCCCCCCCCCCCCCCCCCCCCCCCCCCCCCCAACACCTTAGTCATGGCTCTCACAACAACACAACAACAACAACAACAACAACAACAACAAAATGACAATGAATGATAAGCGAATGAAGAATGAATACATGACAGATGCTATGTGATTTAAAAAAAAATAGAAACAACATACAAATTAAGGCAAGGCAACCATTGTTAAATACACTGAAGATATCACCCATAAAATGTATAATTATCACACTTTTAGGAGTACGACCACATCCTTTGTACCTGCACTTCACGCATGGCTGAATTAGTATACGCTTCGTATAGAACTATTTACTTTTTTGACACTTGACCTTACAGGAGAGATTCGTGTCAAAACTAGATACAACTAGACTGATACATAGTGACCTTCACGTGAATCTGGTAGGTCTCCAAAATTGTGGGTTGAGAGTGCAAGATGCGAACTTCACAGGAAAAGTAATAATGGCCTTTTGTTAAGGACGGCTTACAATTTGCTGATCACAGCGCCCATGAAAGTACAAAACAAAAAATGAAAAGTACTGAAACTGAAAAAAAGAGATTATTTAATTAAACTTAACAAATATTGTCGTCAGCACTCAATATGGTCGAAAGGATACGAGCACTCAATAACTTACTTCTGGTGCGTTACAGAAATGTAGCGGGATTGTTTCTACGCCAAAATCCAGTATGGACTTCAAAGTTGACTTCCTTGCTTTGCTTTCAAGAAAGCAAAGGCAAACTACTGCACGTAAAATTGCCTGTTAAATCAACATGGGGTTGATGGCAAAGGAGATGCCAGTATAAAAGCATTGCGTGTGTTTACAGAGGACTAGTGTTTATGCTAGTGCTGTCTGTCGCTGTGCTAACTTGCCCTGAGCACTTTCATATCGTTCTTTCCCAGGAAGTAAAGCTTCTATCCAGGTCATAATATGTCTGAGGACATTAATAGAGGGATAGTTTAGAAGTAAACAAAGACCTACGTGTTTGTTCATTGGCTACACAAAGGCTTTCGGTAGAGTAAGACATGTTGACATGATAAAGATACTTGCAGATCTACAAATTGATGGGAAAGGTTTTAGGCTTGTGAAAAGTCTGTATTCGAAACGACAAGCTGCCAAAATATTAGTAATAATGGAGCAGGTCATATATCAGACCCTAAACTGGTCAGTTGACTTCTCGTCCTTGACCTGGGGAAGCAAATTACAAGTACCTCTGAAGTCGGAGTGGGTTCGCCTGATGGCGAGAGACACTGTTAATAGGGAAAGCTAATCCACACGCAAAATTCAGTCTAGCACTACTAGAAGTAGTGTGTATGGTCTACGCTTGAGTTCAAAGCGAGTGAGAGGAAAAAAAAAATACTTGAGTTTGTGGTCCTGTACACTTCAGTTTCCACAGCTGATGTCTTCGCCTGTACTCTAGCTGAGAAAATCTCACCCGATTTTTTTCAAACAGCGATGCACAGAAAAATCAGTATGCAGTACTGCGTCACTCCTCCAGGCATTTTCATCCACAAAGGAAGTTAAGACAAGAGGAAAGTCTTCACCACGCCAGCCTCTATCTCATATGACCCGGTCTTCTTTCCGCAGAGCTACCGCCGAAATCGTTCCACAGAGATCGAACTCGGCAGCTCCAGCAACGACCTACTAAGGTCTTCGAAAAATAACAATTCCCCCGTGAACCGAAATACGCAGTTAGAAAACGAACCTCGAACATTCGTAGCACGTGATTTGACCACTTAGCTAAAGAGACTCCAATTTCCCCCCATCATTTTTTGTGTGCCTTCAGTTATGTCAAACCATGTCACTATTGCCTACATCAAAAACTGTACGGAAATGTCATGAATCTAAAACTAGCTGTTGCTTTTATTTGAGACATTATCGTGTCCTAATATACCCCCATTTTTTAGTCTTTAATGTTCAGTTAAAATGTAGGTGCATATCCTTTACAGGACGTCGCACTCAACCTCAGCATTTGTTGGTTGTTTGTGATTTCTTGACAAGTGTACGTTCAGTAGTTTGCCATTTATTTCTGAACGACCGGAACTCATACCATTATATGAAAATCACCGCAAGGCGATCTGCTTCCAAATCACCCGCAGCTGTGTTTCTAACGCGGTTTGCGGGATTGCGAATGCTTCCTTAACCCCTTAATCACAGAGCCGGCAGTTGTTCAGTAGTAATCTGTTTACACCTATGTCTATGAACGGGATTATCTGAACTCTTTTGGAAGCAACGACTGGCTTAACTTATTTACAGATGACTGGAAACTATCTGGGTGGCGGGATAGGGGTATTCCCTATCAAAGGAGAGGTAAGGTGCCTCCTTCCCTCCGCTAGCTTACGGGACACCCTTGGGTAAGGTGGAGTACCCGTTTAGCCCCCCGACCAGGATTACGTGAAGCCATTTGTGCAGGTGCTGGATGAAGCTGAAGAGCAGCCGACAAATAGTTGTAGGTTATGGTCTCCAGCTTCTCGACGGCAGGCAGAGGATCTCTTTTTTTCGGGAGGCAATGGCTACGGTCACTGACCAGTATGGTCACTGCTAGGAAGGAAAGCTATGGCAAACTACCTTCTTTACAGATGCCAAGAATATCATGTACTGCAGTCTTATCGATAATCAGAGCATGGTCGAGACAGGAACACAGAGCTGATCCACGACTCTGGTGATCGAGTGAGATGGCAGAACATGACCGCCCACGCTTACCGGCTAGGTACGTGATGGATGGATGGATGGAAAACTATAGCAGCCAAAGAAATTATTGAGAAAGGCTGTTATTGGTGCAACGCTATGCACATGACACGCCACAGAATGACGATGATAAATATCTATTTTCTGTTTAACTTATTCTATGCATACTGCCGCTAATAACATCTCAAATATGGCGGCCGGTCGGGCGCTGAACTAACTGGGTTACCTTGTGCAGTAATACGTAGGTGCTGGTTTTCTAGTGACTGCCGCTTCCATCGATGGCGAACTTTTGTGTTGGCATTCTGACAGCGGCATTATGCATAGTATACCTGTGCGGGATGTTGGTTTGTCAAAATTCCTGTCTGTCCCACTTTTCAGATGGGGCAGTGAGGAGCATATTGTGTGATATACACTGGCACAGAAGGGGAGCATAATGGGGCGATCCTTTGCCGTGAAGTAGGAACCGCGACTGACAACTCACATCTAAAAATGAAGAAGGAATGAAAACAATTACATGAATGTTCGTTGTCTGTGTTCAGTATATGACACGCTTCTTGAAATGTGCTAACATTTCTTGTCAGTATATTATTCATGGGTCGTATCCCAGAAGAAAGAAATACCGCATTGTAACATCCAAATGAATGACAATATTCTTAAACAGATGAATCAGTGTAACTATCTCGGAACAGTCGTAACATCTGATGGAAGATGTCTTGCAGAGATTAGATCAAGAATTGCCTTAGCAAAGATGGCCTTCTGCAAAATGGAAAGTATACTTACCAATAAAAATGTGTCCATCGCAGCGAGAAAAAGTGTTGAAGTGTTATATATAACTCATATTGTTGTATGCGTGTGAAACATGGACAATTAACAGACAGGCTGAGAAACATCTAATGGCGGTGGTATTGTAGTTTTTGAGAAAAATGCAAAGAATACCATGGACGGACAGAAAATTGAATGAGGCAGTCCTTCACGAAATAAATGAAAAACAGAGAGTGATTTGAGAAACAGTCAAGATTTTTTGGACATGTTATGAGGCGAAATGGACTTGAAAATTTGGTGACAACTGGTAATCTTGATTAGAAGAGAGCAAGAGGAAGACAAAGGGATAAATAACTTGATGGTTCGTCATCTTGACATGGTCGGGACAAGAACGCCGACCTGATTCGAGACTCAGGGGACTGTGTGAGATGACAAACTATATCCGCTCACGTCTGTCGGCATGGTACACGACGACGACGATGATGATGATGATGATGATGATGATGATGATGATGATAATGATGATATTCTTCTTAGGGGGACGCGTCTGCGTTGTGGCTTTAGGCTCAACTCCCGGCCCGTTGGTTCGAATCCATATCGGGAAGGATTTTAAAAATTGACCTGGGTTTCCAGGTGGACCAAGGCTAAATTTAGTACCAGAAAATGTCTTGGGAAGTAAAGGCGGCCCATTTGACACTGACCATACCACTCACCGAGTGCCGATTGGTCTATACAAATATGGATCTTGCGCCAATGCACATTTAAGCTAGTAATGGTTCCTGTTCGTAGAAGAGACCGAATATGAAAATATGATACCAGAGAAATAGTAGGACCAACACCATGCATTGATTACACTTATAATACGGTGGCTTGGTCATATAATGAGAATGGAGTCATCAAGACTACCCATTCATATCCACAACTGTACTTTTTTAAAACTTATATTCTGTATAAGATAACAAGAAACTCTCTCTCTCTCTCTCTCTCTCTCTCTCTCTCTCTCTCTCTCTCTCTCTCTCTCTCTCTCTCTCTCTCCCTCTCTCTCTCTCTCTCTCTCTCTCCTCTCTCTCTCTCTCTCTCTCTCTCTCTCTGTGTAAAAGATGCTCTGTGGCGAAGGTGTTACGGACGCAATTCGTAATCCTGCACACCGCATTAGAAACACAACTGCGGGCGATTTGGCAGCAGCCTACCTTGCTCTAGCGCATGTCGGTCAGAAAACAATGGCAAACTACTGAACGTAATTTGTCAAGAAATCACAAACAACACCCCCACTCCCCCCCCCCCTCACTCCCCCCCCCCCCCAAAAAAAAAAAAAGAAGCTGCGATTGACTGCGGCGTCATGTAAAGGATATGCAACTAACTGAACTGTCTCCTACAACTTAATAACATCCCTTCCTTGGCCATTATGCTATGAACGAAATGATGCATGTTTGCACAATAGAACTAATCCTCAGCCCGGTCATTGCACCCTGACTAGCGAATGAACCCAAAGAAAACCGCACATATACACATAACCTACATCGTCCCCTCTCTACCCACATTTCATGTCCATTGTTTGATTGGGCGCACGTGTATGTTTATATATGTTCGTGCTGGTATATTCGCATCCCCCCACAAGCTGCCCGACGTGAACCTGTTTAGTAATGATTACCTCTGGTAGTTTGTTACATAGTGATGTTCATGAAACATTATCCGCAAGAGAGCGAATCTGACACCAGCTGATCGTCCATCTCTGCTCCTGAGAGCTTGAATCGGCCACAGTGTGTCATTGTGTTTCCAGGCGTCAAATGTAGTGTTTCATGGTATGTTTATCTACAGTCAACAGTGACATAGAGTATGTTTAGCAAAGAAACAAACTAGTTTATTTACACCCAAAGGCGATTTAGTGTATGTTTATCTGAGAAAGGAAACTATAAATTGTTTACGGTCAACATACTTCGTGTATGTTAATCTGGCAAAGGAAACTGTAGTCTGTTTACAGTAAACAGTCTCTTAGTGCCGTTGAAGGAAATTTCCAAGACACCTACATATCTAGTAAGTATTAAGAGTCTATACACCTCTATTCCACTTCTTCGTTTCTCTCGCTGGCTTTCCTCACCCCTCTTTGATAAAAACAAGTTCGTTCGTTTATTTGTATGTTTGTTGGTCGTTTTCTGTCTGTCTGTCTGTCTGTCCGTCCGTCCGTCCGTCCGTCCGTCCGCCCGCCCGTCCGTCCGTCCGTCCGTCTGTCTGTCTGTCTGTTTGGCTGGCTGGATGTCTGTCGTCTGTCTGTCTGGCTGTCTGTCTGTCTGTCTGGTTGGTTGGTTAATGTGGTGTCTGTCTGTCTGTCTGTCTGGTTGGTTAACTGTCTGTCTGTCTGTCTGTCTGTCTGTCTGTCTGTCTGTCTGTCTGACTTGCTGTCTGTCTGTCTGTCTGTATGTCTGTCTGTCTGTCCGTACGCCCGCCCGCCCGTCCGTCCGTCTGTCTGTCTGTCTGTCTGTCTGTCTGGTTGGTTAATTGGGTGTATGCCGTCTGTCTGTCTGTCTGTCTGTCTGTCTGTCTGTCTGTCTGTCTGTCTGTCCGTCCGTCCGTCTGTCTGTCTGTCTGTCTGTCTGGTTGGCTGTCTATCTGTCTGCCTGGTTGGTTGGTTAACAGAGTGTCTGTCTGTCTGTCTGTCTGGCTGGGTGTCTGCCTGACTATCTGTCTGTCTGTCTGTCTGTCTGTCTGTCTGTCTGTCTGTCTGTCTGTCTGTCTGTCTGTCTGTCTCTGGTTTGTTTTCATTTCGGCATCTCTATCACTACAAACTACAGTCTCACTGTGGCTAACCAATTCGCCTGCGGGTCCTGCAGTCATGTGTTCGAATCCCCAAACCAGGAGGAGTTTAAGAATTGATCTCGGCTCCCTGGTCGACCCAGCCTAAGATAAGTACCAGAAAACGCCAAGGGACGTACAGAAACCCCGCTCACCCCTTGCCCTCGATTCCCTGCATGTGTGTGTGTTCGCATGTGTGTTTCTCTCTGACTGGCTGTGTGTATCCACGTCACATAATTGTTTACATGACAATTGTTTACACAGTAATTGTTTCTGCGATAATTGTTTACATGATAATTGTTTCCGGGGTAATTGTTGACATGATCATCGTTTCCATAATAATTGCTTACATGATAATTACAAACATGACAATTGCTTGCACAATAATTATTTACTTGACAATTGTTTACATCAAATTGTTTACATGATAATTGATTACATGATAATTGTTTACATGAGCACACCGGAAGTTTACGAGCGAGCGCCCTGATCTCTGCGGCCATGCTAACATCCGTTTAGTTGTTTGATTGTTTGATTGGTAGATCCTCTGGGAGACTGAGATTTAACTCTTAAGTCCGATGTGTCGGCGTTCAGGTCGTCTAAACCCTAAAAAAGGACTGCATTTATCGGAGTGAGGCTGGTGTAGAGACTTATCCCGAGCCCGGCAGAAAACTCCATGGGATTTGTGTTGCTGGGCTGTCCTTTCCCCTTTCAAGCAGAGAAACCAACCCGATGTACACGATCGGCACTGCAGCTTCACATTTGCTTAGAGAAGTGACGGACAAGGTCTAAATATTAATGGTTGTAAGCACTAAAAGGTCATTAATATTTTTAACATATTGTCTAATGTTTAAGGGGGGCACTTTATGAGGAGCCCAGAAGCTCCACAAGCTATAGGACAAGCTGACACTGGCCAGTCCGCCACTGGCCGAGAGGAATATTTGAACGTAACCAGACCGTTAACGTGAAGAAGCAGTGAAGATAATGCATTGGCAGTGGGTAGAGCACACGCTGAGAAAACCTGATAATAGTATAACTAGACATTACTATGTTTATAACCCACAGGGCCAACGACATCATCATCATCATGTGACATGTCGGTAAGCGTGGGCGGCCATGTTTCGCCATCTTACACTATCACCAGAGTTGTGGATTAGCGCTGTGTTCTTGTCTCGATCATGTCATATGGTCAAACCATCCAGATATTTACTTCTGTTCGTTCCCCCTGTTCTTTTTCCCTCAGTCTTTCCAGTTGTCACCAAGTTCTCTCGTCTATGTCTTTTCATAACGTGCCCATAGCTTTTGACAGACTGCGTCTAATTTTTATAATCAGTTTACTGTATAAAGAAAAACGAAATAAAGGGAGACTAAAACACACGGTGAAGAGAATTAGAGACTCAGGCGAGTAATATTGTGGGACAGGTAAGCAGCTGAAAGAGACAGCAAAAGATAGGACGGTTTGGTGAGAGTTAGTTGAAGGCCTATGCTACAATGGTGGATTAGAGGTATAATGGGCCTAAGAAGAAGATCATTATTTAACACAGCCCGTACATTTAGGATGAGATCATGTCTAGGTCAAATTTGCTGACTATGAGCATGCATTTGGCAGCATAGATAGGGTATCTGTTTGGAAATTTATGAGGTACTATGGGATCTAACAGAAAATCACGAACTTAATAAAAGTAAAAGGGAGAAAGTCCTGCAAGAAACAAATTAAACCCGTAAATTAATTAAGAAAATTAGACGTGGTTTACAAGGACTGCACCTGGCCCTGCACCCAGCAGGGTTAGGATCGGCTAACCTCTCCAAGGAAGGGTGAAAAGTGAAAATTAGTAGCCTGCCGTTGACCAGCAGATTTCACAAGTCTACACCTCCACGTGGTGTTTGATTGATTGATTGATTTAGGAATCGACATCACAGCATTCGGGGCATTCCCATAAGTGCTCCGTCCCCATCCTCAGCAGCCAGCGAAGAGTTCCAACACCAATAGTACCAGTAGCAATCTGATTATATGTCCGTCTCGCCTTTCCTCTGAGCGTTGAGCGTCGGCCAGATCCCCTCGTTACTCCTCGCTGTCTCATTCTTGCCTGACCATGGTAATCCATTTGCTCCTCCGAGGTGTACACGTGCTCCCACAAGGCCGCAACCACTTCTGCCTTGTCATGTATCAATACTCCACCAAGTTCTGCAGAGCCAGCCAATCTCTCCGCCTGTTCATTTCCCAGCACACCGGCATGCCCCGGAGAAAAGATCCAGGCGATGCTTGTCACCCGTGACCTCCGAAGAGAAGCAAGCCACTCGCCACACGTCCTCACCCTCGCCAGCATGCTTTCTGGGTCAGTTACAATCACGATGTGTGTGTCGTATTCTCCATCCAGCGGAGAGCCGCAGTGACCGCCTTCACCTCCATTCTTAAGCTGGATGTTGTGGTATCATATGCCAGGCTCTCCTGCCCCAAACGTCGACCATTGGCTTTGGCTATGAACCCCCATCCACTTCTCTCACCTCTTGACACCGAACCATCTGTGTAGATAATCACATCACCCGAGTGAGAATTGTCCTGAATTAGTTGCTGGATTTCCACTTCCGTGGCCCCTGCTGGCCACTCCCTGCACTCCCGGCTTAATGTGATTATAACTCTGCACAATTCTGACTGCTCCGCTGGCACTCTGACCCACTCCTCTCCACGCCTAATGTTCTCCAAGGGGCACACCTGTCTGATCGTATCCTCTGCCTGAGCCATCCATGATTTCCCTCTTATCAGTCGCTGACCCTTAACTGCGTCCAGCTATACTTTTATCTGGTTCTCTTAATGCGTGGTGTAAACTGGGAAACCACGACCGCGAGGTCATGGACTAACGGAACCATGGCTCGCCTTGGGGGTCGGACTCCATATAGACAGAATTTTGTCCTAAACCTGCGAATGGCATAGCAAGCCGGCAGGGGATCTTCACACTGCTCGTAGAAAAACTAAGAAGTATAAACGGACTGACCCAGGCAGCAAGTAAAATGGTGTGGCCAAGAAAGTAGATTACCAACTTACAGTATACCACAACAAGCAATTATGTACAGACCAGATGGAAGCAGAAGAAGAGGCCGACCACGTAAACTGTGGACGTAGGGAATAGCGGGGTCCATGGGAATATCGATACATGAAGCCTATAAACGGGCACTCTCCGGCTGTTTATACTTCACCTCGACACCGCAAGGTTCAAGAGAAACCTGATCAGATGAGATGAGAGATTAGACGTGGACAGTCAAAAAATTTTAGGCACGATGTGAGAAGAAATAAACTCGAAAACGTAACAAGTCCCGGCAAATTTAATAAGAAAAGAGCCAAGGGAAGACATAAGTTAGATGCATATTATGTACAGGACGTTGCAGTCAACTTCAGCATTGTCTGGCTGTTTGTGATTCCTAGGCAAGTTTACGTCTAGTAGTTTGCCATTGTTTTCTGAAGGAAAAACTGTGAGATAAATACCAGAATGGCTTGGTCACATGGCATAGTCGAGACAAGACAACAGGCCAGATCCAAGACTGGTGATCGTGTCAGATGGCGAACTGTGATGGCTCATCGACATGGCACCTGATGATGATGGCAATGGTGGTGATGATTATGATGATGATGATGACACGAACACATAATATGTACAGTTCTTCAAAAATGGAAAACTAACTGCTACATCTGAAACAAAAACATAAGTACCACAGTGATGCATTTTGTCACCTTTGTTATTCTTACTGGTTGGATTTTGCGATTATGAGGACAACAATAACTACTTCTAGAAACGACAGTCAACCCACATGGCAGGGCAACTTGATGACATGAGGACAACAATAACTACTTCTAGAAACGACAGTCAACCCACATGGCAGGGCAACTTGATGACATGGATTTCGCTGACAACATTGCCCTTCCGCTCCGCACGCGAAATCATATGCAAGATAAACTAAGCACACTTGACGCGAGGCTAAAAAGAATAGATCTAATATGTCACAGCGCAAGGACAAAGATAATGATAATAAATCACGGTTTCATTTGCTTGATTTATTATCAAATGAAACCTTGATCTCCATTTTTTAGCATCGCGTCAAGAAGTGGAGTCATGCACATACTTAGATATCATTGTAGGCAAAGATTGAGGAACAGAGAGAGATTAAAATAAGTTTACAAAAGGCGAGAAGAGCTTTCATCCATCCATCCATCATGTGCCATGCCGGAAAGCGTGGGCGGTTATGTACTGCCATGTCACTCCATCACCAGAGTCGTATATCAGCTCCGTGTTCCTGTCTCGACCATGCCACGTGGCCAAGCCACCCAGGTATTTACTTCTCGGCCTTCGCCTTGGTCTCTTCCCTTCGATCTTGCCAGTCGTCACCAAATTCTCCAGTTCATTTCTTCTCATAACATGCACAACAAATTTTGACTGTCTACGTCTAATGTCTCTAATCAGTTTACGATCTTCATTTGTTTCTTGAAGGACTTGTTCATTGGTTTTTCTGTCTGTCCACGGTATTCTCTGCATTTTCCTCAGAAACCACACTTCCACAGCTATCAGCTGTTTTTCAGCTTGACTGCTTATTGTCCACGCTTCACATCCATACACAAGTATAGGGCTTTCAAAGCAGTAGGAAATTTGTGCAAGTCAGAAGGAATTAAAATACCGGGCGTACTTTTAATGACTTTGCAGTGTTTGCAAATATTGCCGGTCCAAGTTTTGTATTCACCCTCTGTAAATTTCATGCAACATAATAGCTAAATACAAAACTTTAACCGGCAATATTTTCAAGCAATACAGTCATTAAAAATACACCCTGCACCCAACGTAGAGTATTTAACTGTAACGTTAAACCGGTATTGCTGTACGGATCAGAAACATGAAGATCGACTAAAACAATTATTTAATAAACTACGAACATTCATTTACTGGTGCTTTCCCAGAATAGGACTAAAGTAATATATAGAAACACTAATGCGGACCTTAAGCGAGAAATAGACTAGCTAATCTAGAGGAGAACAAGACACTAGCCTCTGGATTGGACACGCATTAAGAGAACCAGATAAAAGTATAGCTAGAAACCCATTCTTCAAGATCCCAAAGGGCAAACGAAATAAAAGAAGACCTAAAACACGGAGAAGAGACAGAGATGAATAAAATGGAGAAGGTAGTCATGGAGGCAGCTGCAAGAGATGGCAAAAGATAGGACGTATTGGCTTGAGTTGGGTGAGGACCTATTCTTTAATAGTGATATATGGCAGACGAAGGAGAGAATATGTAGAATAATAATAATAATAATAATAATAATAATAATATTATAGGGATATATGGCAGACGAAGGAGAGAAGATGTAGAATAATAATAATAATAATAATAATAATAATAATATTAATAATAATAATAATAATAATAATAATAATAATAATAATAATAATAATAATAATAATATCTCACCTTGTTCCTCTTGGAACTGGCGGTGACGAGGTGAAGCATAAACAGCGGAGGAGTTCCCGTTTATGGGCTTCATATATAGCGATTCTCATGGATTCTTTTGTTCCCTCTGCCATCGTTTACATGGTCGGCCTCTTCCTCTGGTTACGTTTGGTCTGTACATCATTGCTTGTTGTGGTATACTGTTAGTCGGTAGCTTAATTATATGGCCAATCCATTTAAGTTGCTGTTTTCTGATAAAATTTAGCGCAGCTATAATCCCCATTTTAGTTTAGTCTTGATTTCTTCATTTATGAATGTCTCTTTTCTTGTTATATTGATTATTCTTTCAGGAATCTCATTTCCGTTGTTGTAATATCTCTTTTCTCTTTCCTGTCATTGTCCAGGATTAGTACTAGTAGCACAGAGCTGATAGGTAGATTGTGTTGTAGATGTCGCGTGTGTAAAGAATGAATGTCGTAGTAGTTATTTGTTCTTATTTACCACTTTAGTGTCGTCCCTGGAGTGAGGGGAATCAACACCCACATTTGTTTTAATTCAATATCTCTATCCTGGAGATATCCAGCAGACTCCTTCCACAACACTCCCTCAATCTGAAGACACCTTCTTCTCACTCTTACTCACTCCTGGATCATGCCCCCTCTCATTCTTCCCCAACATAACATACTTGAAAACTCTAGTTTCAACAAATAAAAACAAGAAATTTATTAAAGCAAAGAGTATATGTAGGAGAAGTGTGTGTGTGTGTGTGTGTGTGTGTATAAGGTGTCGAATGTGTGACGTTTACTCTAAAGTGTCTATAGACTCAGATCAGTGTTCAGGAGTATAGTCATTCTCATTACTGTGCTGAGAACACACTAGCACCAATTATTCCAGACAAGCAACCTCACCAAGGTGATGCTCCTCCGGTCACGTGAAGACTTCCTCCGTTGTCTCTTGATCCACTAGGATGCTTGGACGCCCATGACAAACACTGTCTAATGAGAGTCTTCAATCTGTTTCACACTATGAATTTCCTCTCTTGTTTAACTGATTGTTAATCAGAAAATTCTAACCCTATTGTCACTGTTACTGGGGAAATCTTAATGGATCTAGTGTCACTGATTTTAAAGATTCCCCATATTAACACCACACTGACTGTTCTGGGTATCAGTATAAATTTGTATGAATGTTCCTGGTATCAGTAGTGTGTATCTACAATGTTCTGACTGTTCAGTGATACACCTATACCTTGCTAAACATAAATCTCCTCCGCATGTACTGCTCAGCAGAAGCCAGGTTCCCGCAAACAAACTTGGATATAAGCCCAATGTAGCGGCCTCTCAGCAACTACTGTCTTCAAATTCTGCGCCATCATCTTCTAAAATGTGTTAGCTTCACTGTTGAAAATCATAGCACACATACGTGGACCTGTAAATGGAACCTGTAGAATAGAGAATACTATGGTGAGGGCAACTCAGTCCTGGCCGGAATTAGGTGAGTGTAGGCCAATAGCAGCACTCAGATCTATAACAGAGATCCGATCTCTGTCATACGGCAAAATAACTCATCATATGATCTGAGACATGGCAACACCAGGAAAGAATAAAGGAACGGGTGGAAACCCAGCAGATGCCCTACTGGAAGATCCTACCATTTCACATTCCTCTCCTCCCTCTCAACCATCTTTAATCTCTCTAATTATTATTCCACCACATTGTCCTCAACTCCCTGAGTAAAATGATATATCACACAAGCTAGTTGAAGCCACACAATAGAATACTAGTGCCGACGCTCCTATGATACTTTCTAACACCGCACTTATAGAACATTCTATCACTAATCATAATACATTATATCACCACGCCTATAATACTTTATATCACCGCACCTATAATACATTATATCACCGCACAGTACTGTACTCTATTCCTAATCATACTCTAAGTTAGATATGATTAATAGCCTACCATATGCCTCCTATTCCGGTTGCTAATTGAAACTAGGCGATCACAGACTGGATCTATGTCCTCCGATAACTATCAACAATTTGACACCCCTAGTTTCTTTCATGGAACACAACTCGGAAAACTGCACCGATCTTTCCAAACTTCAAAAATCTTGATCGACTACTCCTCTTGTTTACCGCAACGCTTTTTATATCGGCTTTCAGTGACGTCACCAACAAGTCTAGACGCCAATCAGTCCAGAATCTGGTTTCCTCCGCCTGTTTTCGACTAACTGGAGTCAATCTGCGGTCAAATTTGCTTTCATTTGGGGAAATTCTTTGTCCCGTACATCAATAGTTCAACCTGAGAATTCCCCACATCACAGAATCCATCCCGCGTCTTGTCCAGACTTTCCGTCTAGCACTTCAAATGCCGTCTCCCGCCTTGCAGACTAATGACGCCGTTGTTCGTCTCGAGCAACAATTTTGTTAACAAAATGCCGACCGGTGTAGACATTGTAACGCGACGTATTTGTTCCCCGAACAATCCACATCATACAGAAATGCCGACCAGGTGTAGACATTTTGACGCCATGTATTTTGTTTCCCAGTTAGAAATGCCGACTGTGTAGACAGTTTTAACGACGTATTTTTCTCAGTCTGTACAACTTCAAAGGATTACTTGATTTTGCAGACTAATGTCGGGTCTGGTTGTCATCGATCGCAACTCCAAGTTTATTTCGCGTCAGTAGAGTGGTTTTAAAAATAAAGTATCTATTGAATAATAATAAAAATATTAAAATAATAATAATAATAAGGAGGATGAGCAGCAAAAGAAGATGAGTGTGCCGAAGAAAGAGAAAAAGAATAAGACGAAATCGAAGAAGTTGAACTTTCAATTCCCTAGAGATGGCTTATTTAGTTCAATTATTACACTGCAAAACTAATAACTGATTATCCTGCGTTTATTTTATTTTATTTATTTATTTTTAAATGCTGGCTGTGGGATGTAAATAATGGAGAAATTGAATATAGACTAATAAGCACAGTCAGAGAAACAGAAAATAAAGTACTTAGTAACAGACGCACTTTCTAACGAAACACGAGGTTAAAACGTGGTTCGGTTTATTTTAAATGCGTTCAAATTGTCTCGTCTGTTATCGCTATATTGTACCGGACTTGACACCATTTTAGGCCCGGTTTCGTGACCCGGTTATGTAGTTTAATTGCATCCTAAATACGGTGAAAAGATACACTGTGATTGTATAAGGTGATATTCAGTGCGCGCTGTTGGTGATTTAAACATTAATTTACAAGGATTATGCTGTGATTCTTGTTAACAAAACAGGCGATATTGTTATTACGTTAATTAACTATTTTACATGTTTGAAACATCCACGCCAAGGGAGACAATACATACACAGCTCAAGGAGACAATGTTGATCGTCTCATCAAGAATCTTTAATTAAAAGGTAGGCATTTTGGTAACAAACAACGAGATATGGGAGCCTCTTTAGAGCAGTGGCTAGTGCCGCTTGCATGTCGGCCCGTTGATCATTGGTTCGAATCAACAATGAAGCAGATTTTAACACAAATTGAATTGGGCGCCCAGCCTAAAGTGTGTACCAAGAAGTGACCTGGGAAGTAAAGGCTGTTTGCGTGATATTGACCACATCACCCGTCGAGTGCCGATATATAGGGTGTGTTTTTAATGACTGTGCAGTGTTTGAAATAATTGCCGGTCCAAGTTTTGTATTCACCCTCTGTAAAGTTTATGCAACATAATAGGTGTATATATACAACTTGGGCCGGCAATATTTTCAAACACTGCAGAGACATTAAAAATACACCCTATACAAATACTGGGTTAACACCTTACACCCATTAAGCCTCAATACGTATAAAATAGTCCTTCAAGTACTTAGAGTTTTACAATGAGATGTTGCAAACTTTGAATTTTTGATTTTATTTTTTACTAATTTAGTGTAAAATATCTGTTTCAATTTTGTAATTTAGCATGCATACTTTTTACATTCGCTAGTTTCATGTTTGTCATAAATTGTTATGAAACAGAAACGTTCGAACATCCCGGTTATGTTCATTTGTATTACGGCTCCATCAGGATGCAGAATATGATCGCTTTTTTCATCGATACGCGTGCACTTTATTCTCGTTTTTCTTGATCGGTTTTCCTAGATGTTGCTTGGTATGTACTGCTTCCATTCATCTCGACTGGGTTCCACTCATTGTTGTTTCTGTCGTTGTTGTTGTCGTCGTCGTCATGTTGTTGTCGCTATGTTGTTATTGTTGTCGTCGTCGTGTTGTTGTCGCTATGTTGTTGTTGCCGTCGTCGTCATGTTGTTGTCACTATGTTGTTGTTGCCGTCGATATTGTCGTCGTCGTCATGTTGTTGTCGCTATGTTGTTGTTGTCGTCGTCGTCATGTTGTTGTCTCTATGTTGTTGTTGCCGTCGATATTGTCGTCGTCGTCATGTTGTTGTCGCTATGTTGTTGTTGTCGTCGTCGTCATGTTGTTGTCGCTATGTTGATGTTGCCGTCGATATTGTCGTCGTCGTCATGTTGTTGTCGCTATGTTGTTGTTGTCGTCGTCGTCATGTTGTTGTCGCTATGTTGTCGTCGTCGTCGTCGTCGTCATGTTGTTGTCGCTATGTTGTTGTTGTCGTCGTCGTCATGTTGTTGTCGCTATGTTGTTATTGTCGTCGTCGTCATGTTGTTGTCGCTATGTTGTTGTTGTCGTCGTCGTCATGTTGTTGTCGCTATGTTGTTGTTGTCGTCGTCGTCATGTTGTTGTCGCTATGTTGATGTTGCTGTCGATATTGTCGTCGTCGTCATGTTGTTGTCGCTATGTTGTTGTTGTCGTCGTCGTCATGTTGTTGTCGCTATGTTGATGTTGCCGTCGATATTGTCGTCGTCGTCATGTTGTTGTCGCTATGTTGTTGTTGTCGTCGTCGTCATGTTGTTGTCGCTATGTTGTTGTTGTCGTCGTCGTCGTCATGTTGTTGTCGCTATGTTGTTGTTGTCGTCGTCGTCATGTTGTTGTCGCTATGTTGTTATTGTCGTCGTCGTCATGTTGTTGTCGCTATGTTGTTGTTGTCGTCGTCATGTTGTTGTCGCTATGTTGTTGTTGTCGTCGTCGTCATGTTGTTGTCGCTATGTTGATGTTGCTGTCGATATTGTCGTCGTCGTCATGTTGTTGTCGCTATGTTGTTGTTGTCGTCGTCGTCATGTTGTTGTCGCTATGTTGTTGTTGTCGTCGTCGTCATGTTGTTGTCGCTATGTTGTTGTTGCCGTCGATATTGTCGTCGTCATGTTGTTGTCGCTATGTTGTTGTTGTCGTCGCTATGTTGTTGTTGCCGTCGATATTGTCGTCGTCATGTTGTTGTCGCTATGTTGTTGTTGTCGTCGTCGTCATGTTGTTGTCGCTATGTTGTTGTTGCCGTCGATATTGTCGTCGGCGTCATGTTGTTGTCGCTATGTTGTTGTTGCCGTCGTCGTCATGTTGTTGTCGCTATGTTGTTGTTGCCGTCGATATTGTCGTCGTCGTCATGTTGTTGTCGCTATGTTGTTGATGTCGTCGTCGTCATGTTGTTGTCGCTATGTTGTTGTCGCTATGTTGTTGTTGTCGTCGTCGTCATGTTGTTGTCGCTATGTTGTTGTTGCCGTCGTCGTCATGTTGTTGTCGCTATGTTGATGTTGCCGTCGATATTGTCGTCGTCGTCATGTTGCTGTCGCTATGTTGTTGTTGTCGTCGTCGTCATGTTGTTGTCGCTATGTTGTTGTTGCCGTCGATATTGTCGTCGTCGTCATGTTGTTGTCGCTATGTTGTTGTTGTCGTCGTCGTCATGTTGTTGTCGCTATGTTGTTGTTGTCGTCGTCGTCATGTTGTTGTCGCTATGTTGTTGTTGCCGTCGTCGTCATGTTGTTGTCGCTATGTTGTTGTTGTCGTCGTCGTCATGTTGTTGTCGCTATGTTGTTGTTGTCGTCGTCGTCATGTTGTTGTCGCTATGTTGTTGTTGTCGTCGTCGTCATGTTGTTGTCGCTATGTTGTTGTTGTCGTCGTCGTCATGTTGTTAACGCTATGTTGATGTTGCCGTCGATATTGTCGTCGTCGTCATGTTGTTGTTGCCGTCGATATTGTCGCCGTCGCCATGTTGTTGTCGCTATGTTGTTGTTGTCGTCGTCGTCATGTTGTTGTGGCTATGTTGTTGTTGCCGTCGATATTGTCGTCGTCGTCATGTTGTTGTCGCTATGTTGTTGTTGCCGTCAATGTCGTCGTCGTCGTTATTTGTGACCTCTATGGAAGACGAGAAATTTCAACTCTTAAGCCCGATGTATTGCCGTTCAGCTTGCCTAAAAGGACCAGCATGTACCGGTGTGTTAATTAGTTGCATAACCTTTACAGAACGTAGCACTCAACTCCAGCATTTGTCTGTTTGTGATTCCTGGGCATGATTACGCTCAGTAGTTTTCCAGTGCGTTCCGAACCACCGGCACGCATATCATTGTATGAAAACCAACGCAAGGCGGTCTGCTGCCAAATCACACGCAGCTGTGTTTCGAACGTGGTATGCGGGACTACAATTTACGTCCGAAACGCTTCGCCCCAGAACACCACCAGAGTACCGTAGTAAGGCTGATGTATAAGCCTTTCTTCCCATGGGGTATCATCTTCACGGGATTTGATGGAGTGGGGTGGAGGCGGGAGGTGTTAGGTAGCTCTCCTTCCCCGATCGAAGCCCAGAAAACAGCCGGGTTTAATAAAGTCATGATTTAACACAGCACAAAGGAACGGGCTAGGATTAGGCCTAATTTGGTAATGTTTCCCCCGACAGGTTTTAGTTCTGTTATTGCCAGTAGATTCCAACTCTGTGTCCACGAGGAATTGTAACATTCGTTCAATATTTAACTGATTAAATGCCATGGGATGATAAATCGTCTTGTTCAAACTTCCCGTAACTGCCATGGGTTTATAAATCAAACTATAGTTGAAATATAAATACAGTAGTTTTTCCTATGCAACCTCTTTTAATTTGATATTAATACAACATGTTTGCCATCATATATACAACTTTTAAGTCATAACTGTGACATACTCCAACTTCCCATTTTCCGCAATCCTTTTTTGTTTGGTTCCGCCCTACTCTTTGCTTGGCACTGAATCTGTTTAAAAAATCGCCCTGAGTGATTACCAACTACGGGTATTTTATTTGATAGCACCATCACATTTTGTAGGCCTGAGAGCAAGGAGGGATAGGTAGTCAGTCTGTTCCTCACTTTGATAAGCGACGAGCCCAGGGTGTTGAACCCGTGTCCGACCATGCTCATGATATTACCAATAAAATTTGGCGGAACTGCGGTAAAGCTGTGAAAGTGTAAACAATATAAAATGACACAAAGTAGTGCAGCTTTACATAACAGAGTTAAGACACATACAGAACGTTGCGGCGATTAGCCTTCATCAGCAAACAAACACATTCACAAACACAACATACAGTCTAGGACAGTGTTTCCCAACCTTTTTTGTACCATGCCCCACTTAAGCCTTTCTAAAATTCATATTGCCCCCCTCCCCCGCCCATGCCCCCCCCCCCTCAACATATACATTATTTTTAATATTCAAAAATTGAAATGTTCACTAAAGAAACTTGAATGATAGGTTTTAGGAAGAAATCACTAGGTAATTATTGAGCAAACACAGTAAGTAAATTTTCAAAACATATAATAGAGAACTGAAATTCACGTACAAAATAATTTTAATGAAAGATTTTTCTATATTATTTTAATTATTAGTAATTGTTTATTATTTAAATTTAGTGAGATCCTTGCGCTTGATGCTTGCTGCAAAGAGATCTTATGTCAGGTTCCAATTTAGTTAACTTAAGTCTCAAGTCTCCCCGTTTTGTTATATTCAGCCGATTTCTTCCATTTTCGAATTGCCCCCCATAACAGTCAAATTGCACCCCTGTGGGGCGTGGGCCCCACGTTGGGAAACACTGGTCTAGGAGATCTCCTGTGACTACATCAGAAGGTGACGACAGGACGAGAAGAACAAAAGCATGAAAAAATGGAAGCAATGAAGAGAAAATGAGAATTGAAAAAAAAGTTAATTGAAAAGAATGTTAGTTGAAGAAAATATTTAATTGAAAAAAATGTTAATAGAGAAAACGTTCATACTCACCTCACCGTTCGGATCTATAAGTGACTAAGAAAAATCTCCGTTGTATTCTGATACCCGGTGCTGGGTTTTACGGTTCAGTGAGCACATAGAAGGAAGGGGGCGGGGTAGGAGGACGGTAACTGGTCTGGTAAGGGTATCTGAGCAATCACAATGGATGCACTAGTGAAGTATGAGACGCGCAAGATTGAAGGTGGTACTGACTGTGATTGCTCAGATCACTGACTGATTGTCTGTCTGTCTGTCTGTCTGTCTGTCTGTCCGTCTGTCTGTCTGTCTGTCTGTCTGTCTGTCTGTCTGTCTGTCTGTCTGTCTGTCTGTCTGTCTGTCTGTCTGTCTGTCTGTCTGTCTGTCTGTCTGTCTGTCTGTCTGTCTGTCTTTCTTTCTTTCTTTCTTTCTTTCTTTCTTTCTTTCTTTCTCTCTTTCTTTCTTTCTGTGTTCAAATGTCCGTAGAGTACACAGATACGAAATAATCTCGTCTCTACACAGAACATTACCGTACCATAACTTCGCGTGCTTTCCACTTTTCATCTGTTGTTACCTCTTTCTTTCTTTCTTTCTTTCTTTCTTTCTTTCTTTCTTTCTTTCTTTCTTTCTTTCTTTCTTTCTGTCTGTCTGCCTGCCTGCCTGCCTGCCTGCCTGCCTGCCTGCCTGCCTGCCTGTCTGTCTGTCTGTCTGTCTGTCTGTCTGTCTGTCTGTCTTTCTTTTCTTTCTTTCTTTCTTTCTTTCTTTCTTTCTTTCTTTCTTTCTTTCTTTCTTTCTTTCTGTGTTCAAATGTCCGTAGAGTACACAGATACGAAATAATCTCGTCTCTACACAGAACATTACCGTACCATAACTTCGCGTGCTTTCCACTTTTCATCTGTTGTTACCCCTTTCTTTCTTTCTTTCTTTCTTTCTTTCTTTCTTTCTTTCTTTCTTTCTTTCTTTCTGTCTGTCTGTTTGTCTGTCTGTCTGTCTGTCTGTCTGTCTGTCTGTCTGTCTGTCTGTCTGTCTGTCTGTCTGTCTGTCTGTCTGTCTTTCTTTGTTTCTTTGTTTCTTTCTTCTTTCTTTCTTTCTTTCTGCCTGCCTGCCTGCCTGCCTGCTTTCCATCTGTTGTTACCTCTGTCTGTCTGTCTGTCTGTCTGTCTGTCTGTCTGTCTGTCTGTCTGTCTGTCTGTCTTTCTTCTTTCTTTCTTATTTTCTGCCTGCCTGCCTCTCTGCCTGCCTGCCTGCCTGCCTGCCTGCCTGTCTGTCTGTCTGTCTGTCTGTCTGTCTGTCTGTCTGTCTGTCTGTCTTCTGTCTGTCTGTCGTTCATTTAGACTTCAATAATTTACACTTAATATTTCGACAGGTTGGTTTTCGATGTTTACATTTACATCTGCGCACAACTCAACGAACACAAGCCATTAATAACAGTTTTTTTAAAGCTACAATAAAATATGTCTCTAATTTCTTCTTTTTTTAAAACCAAAATGCCACTTGACACGTATTCCAACTCTCCCCCACTCTCCCTTCCACACAAACACACACACACACACACATACACACACATACGCACAGACTCACAGACACAGATGCGCGCGCACACACACACACACAC